>JAEIGR010000005.1:3317500-4517500 GCA_018904305.1 Scaptomyza montana | reverse complement strand
AGAGAAAAAGCAAAATGAAATGCATGCCAAAATCAGGTCAGAGCGCCACGCATGTCAATCAGTCAAATGCAATTTTGGCAGTCAAGCACCGATTTCCAGGAAATATTATTGATGAATGAGCTTTTTGGTACTGGGAACTCTCTCCATATTGATGACTTCATGTGCGGCAGAGGCTGGCTGACCAAACAGAACTAATGGTTCTTGGTTGGTAGGCAGTTTTAACCCAAAAAAATAAAACTTGCCAAGTCAGGGCCAACAATTAAGTTTGGCTGTTGCTAAAGAAAAAGAGTTTTAGCCGAGACCGAGTTGGTTTGAGCCCCCCTGCCGTCAAATGCAAATGATGCATATGATGATGCAGATGCTGATGCTGTTGCTGCTGCAACATATCGATGCGTAATTAATTGGCCGGGCATAAAACTTTCGCATGCCGCATGCAATTAAAAATTCATATGCCAGACCAAAGGCAAGTTCAATGTCTGCGCAAACTTAGACAACTTGCTTTCAGCAGCAACTGTGCAAGCCTCTGCAAGCTTCTGCAAGCTCCTCAAGCGCCACAGCATGTGGCATTCTCTCTGGTCAAATGTTTGCTTCAAAGCTTCTTCAGACCAACTTCTTCTTTTCGCTAGGGACTTGTTTTGACCGCTGCCCGTTTGGCTGGCTGTGTGGGGGCCAACATAAATGCGTTGTTGCTCTGGGCTGCAAATGGACTTGGGACTGAGACTGAAACCGAAAAGCAAGGGCAGGTAGATATTGAAAAATATATGGTCCGTTGATTACCGCTTGCTGTGATTTTTGATTATATGCAGTTTCCGTTTCGATTCGTTTTCATCTTTCTTTTTTGCATATGTAATTTTTATTTATTTTTTTTTTTGCCTGGCTGTCTGTTTGCGCACTTTTCAAGGACTTTGTTGGCGCATAGTGGAAAACTTGTTCGATTTAATATGTGAGTTGAAACGATGATAAGCTCTCAGTTGGATAATAAATGCATTCGCATGCTCATATTTAAGATAATTGACTTTTGTGCACTAGCGAATGCATTTTAGCTTTTATAATTTAACTATGTGACAATGATAAGGAATTCTATTCGGATATTCGGTTAATTCCGTGAGTTAAACATAATTTGGTTGTATGAAGTAGGCATCAACATTTTTCTAAATGCTTATTACGACCGGTTTATAGAGTGTTCACATTTTTGTTTGTAGCCTCAGGCAATTCTCCGTTTAACAAAGAACAAACATGACTTAACAAACAAAAAGGGGCCTTGGGCATTATTCAAAACCTTGGCTTTGTTAAACGTTTAGATTGAAATAATAGACTTAATTAAGCTAGGTAGAAAGCTCAATGGGCTTGAAAGTCATGCTACCAGACAAATGAGAGCAAAAAAAGCAAACAGAAACGTGAAGAAAAATGTGCGTAGATAAATTAAACGTAGCGCTTTACAAGCAACAAGTTTCGAACGCTTTGAATAACAATAAAAGAAAAGGAACAAAAAATTGAAAAGGAATAATACAAATCCAACCGCAAACTATGCAATGAAACCATTTGGCATTAGTGTCAACTTTTTTTTGTTATGCCTGGCTGACCCGAAACGGTCGCAGGTCACAAAAAAAAAAGCTTAAGAGTTGGCCCAATCAATTATGAAATGGTCAAAAGCTATAGTCCCTTCTAACAAGTTGAAATAAATATTTTTATTGTGATGTATTGCTGCAATTTGTAAGGCGAGCGAATGCTTTCGATACGGAAAATTATCTACATGCTGTGAGCGCGGATCGTACAAATTAATTAAATGCCTAGATAGAGGGACGAGCGATTTATACAAAAAAAAATATATATATATAAGTGGAAAAACTAAAGAAGATCGAATGCAGAACGAAACCTAAACACGATTTGATTACTTCGACTGCTGTTTTTACGGTTCATTTGCCGATGGGGGCAAAATCAACAAGAACAACTGCTGCTGCTGTTGCTTCTGCTGCTATTGTTGTTGTAGTTGTGGTAGAAGCATAATAAATAGTTTGTGGACCACATGTGGTTTTAGGGGCCTATTGGCCCAGGCACACGGGTGTCTGAAATAAGATACTCGAGCATGTATCTACACACATGTGTGTTTTTTGAAATTAAGAAGCTTAATGCGTGCGAGTTTAAAATTTTTAAATTTGTTTTAAGCATAGCGATTGAATGGCTTTTGTTATTTGAGATTAAAGTAGAATCGAAAATCAGATTTAAGAAAATAAATCGAATTTCTATGATTTTTGCTTTGATTTATTTCTTAATGGTGTTTTTGTTTATCAACATCAATGCTAAGTTTTGTTTAATTAATATTTACTTTTAAAAACATTTAAGGCTCATTACTGTCTTTTATAGTTCTTGTGTTCTAAGAGTGATATTATTATTAGACACAGCTGTTCTTAAAGCTAACCCAATTTGATAAGCAAACAAGAACAAAAATTTGCTCTTGAGTTTCTTAAGCGGAACTGATAGTGAAACATTGTTTTAGTTTTGGTGTTAGGCAACACTTATATGGCAAACATTTTCACCCCTTCCCAAGTGGCGTCGGTGGTGTAATGGTCAGCATAGTTGCCTTCCAAGCAGTTGATCCGGGTTCGATTCCCGGCCGACGCACAAGTAAATATTTTGCTATTTCTTTTTTTTGATTTTTATCTAATGCAGTTAGCTATACTATATTGCATATGATTAGTTATTTTGGCAGCTGTGCTTTTGCAAGTTGCTTGATAATTAATTTAGTGCTGCACAAATTGCTTAATTTAAAACACACACAAATAGAAACCGAGACTGCAACAGATGTTGTTAATTGATTCGAAATAGTCATATGCAATCCATTCAATTTAATTTCAATTGCTCAGCATTTGACCACAGACAGAGAGAGAGAGGAAGGGTTCATAATATGGCATGCATACATATCTAATTATTTGAGCTTTTGAAATTTTGAACGACATTTTTGCATGTCATCAAATATTTGCATTCAAAATTAAATTATGCTGCTCATGCGCTTATACTAACTAGTCGAGCAAATATTTAAGCCAATAATATTGTGTTTGGCATTTTAGGTTAAGTTAAGCCCAAAAGGTCGATGACTGCCAAACAGGACAAGAAAGACAAGTCAAGACACTTGAATCGACTTGGCTGACTAATTAGTATGCCGTTTGCATATGCCAAACGCTTTGTTTGCACTAATTTCCTTGCGCCCGGCCAAACAGATGGGTCGCCATTCTAAGATTTGGTCAAACAACGTGCTTCAAGGAGACCAAAACACAAAATGTTAATGCATTGTTGTTGAGAATTTGAGCAGTGTTGGAGAGTTAAAGAATATTATGAAAGAATTGCCAAAAATTTTAGCTAACATTTCGTTAAGTCTCTTTGCATTGTTCCTTGGTCACTTTTGTTATTTTTAAAACATTAAAGCAATAAGATTTATTTGATTTTCTTGCTGTTAAAAGGTTTTAGCTCAAACTAACCTTAATGTTGCCTATAAGTAAGCTAACATTTCTCTCCGGCTGTATTCGATTTGCTCCTTGACTTGGCTTCATATGTACAAAGTATTTTTGGTTTTTGGCTCCAGCTGCGCTCATTTGCTATTCATTTCGTTCGCTTGGCATGCCTTGACTTATGCGTATTACTGCAAATATCAATTAATGCACGAAACGTGCGTGAAATATTTAAGATTTTTTCACGGCAACAAAAGCGTAAGACATACCGCAAGGGTAACGCACTGACCTTGGTTTATATACTCATATATATAATGAATATCCAGCTTAAAATAAGAACTTCCAGACAGGCCAACATAATTGATATGCTGGCGAACTTATGATCCTTGGGGTCAAGTCAAGAACAAGCGAAAACTTAACGTGGCTTAAATCTAGTTTGCTATTGTTGTCAGTGTTATTGTTGATTCACACAAGTGTGAGTTTGACATGAACATGACCAAGTGCAATATGTAAAGCATGCTCGGCTGCATTTGTAATCACTTTGAGCATCATTAAGTAAATTACAAGCTGCCAACAGCAAAACAGCAGCAGCAGCAACAGCAGCAGTAACATTGCTTGTAGATACATTTGTATCTCTCGAATAGCAGTGGGTTGAGCACTTGTGCGGTTGACCAAGAGCACAGAGCTAAGAGTTTTGGGGCTTGTGGTTAGGTTATTTATGCGCCCGCTTGACTATTTAATTTAATTCAAGTTCGCTTCTTGAACGTTTGCCTATAAAAAAAAAAAACAAACAAAAAAAAGAAATGCTAAAATTAAGTGCCTGCTGCAAGGGGTCCTTTCTCAGTCCTCCGCAATCCCTCAAGCACTTTAAACCAATATTTGCTGTGGCTTCCACGCCTCAAAAGACCAAAAATGAAACATTGCGTTTTACGTTTTTGGCATTTCAATGCGTCAATGCCACGCCCCTTCATAGCCTCGTGCCACCAGCTGGCACGTTTGTTTATTTGCTTGTTGCTGGTGGCATTGGTCAGTTTCCTTATTTTTGGGTTGTGGGTTTTGAGGTTTGCCCTGCATATTTAAAGCCACACATACGGACCTTAAAACTACTCTACTTCTTACTCTCTCAATCTCTCTATCACTATCTCTGTCATCGCATATTTATAATGCTGCTGTTGCCTTAACTTTTGTTTTTGTTGTTTCTGTTTGTGTTTGCTCTGCGGCATCTTTACAGTTGAGTGATTGCGGCTCAATATTTGTCTTTGTCCTTTTTTAGCCTCGATATCCTTATGAGACCTGCCTGCCCTTCCACATTTGCTGCCTTATAACATTTTATGTCCTTAGGCACTTTTTAACGCCTGACCCTACTAAAAAACAAAGTGACCATATATTCAATTTATTATTGTAATTTTGACGGAATAACAATATGTTTTTTGTTGCAGTCCTTCCCGAATTTTGACTCGAATACATTTTTTCTTTAAGATTCAAATGCTGTACTTTTAGAGATGTGAAACGATTCACAAAGTCTTTTTGCTTTGTGTTATCTTCGAAAAAAACAACAAATTGATGACTTTATAAATTGAGTTTGCTTTTTGGATCGATGACGCTCATTTATTCTTAAGACTTGTTTCTACTACATCCAGTTTTTAGAGTGGACCACACGCATATCAATCTTGGCATCAATTTCAATCTCTGAGATGCCATTTCCACTTCCATTTAGCATTTTTAACCGTTGTACTTGGCTCTCTGCCTCAATCAGGCGTAATAATGTCTCTGTTAAATTGCCAAACGATATTCAACAAGCTGTGCAGTTTAATTAAAAAAACCAAGTAGAAAACTTTTACCCCATCTGCAGTCAACGTCCCCTCCATGCCTCCTCGCCCCACATACGCATATCAATTACGCAGGCGATTGAGCCAAACAAACTGCCAACTGATTGCCAATGCATGCCAAAACCAAACTTGGTGATGCAGTCAGGAATGAAAGAGAAGAGAATAGAGAAGAAAAAACAGATTCAAAGTCGCGACGTTGTTCGACTCTCGTCTCGCTTTGTGTCATCATTAGAAAAGTTGATAGAGAGAGAGAGAGAGAGAGAGGAGAGGCTGAAGCTGAAGCTGTGGAGGCCGCGTTACGCACACGAACTGTCAACTGGCTAATAGGCACGAAAGGAAACTGGTTAAGAAAATTGCAGCCTTGATTGCATTTGACCAGCGCGACACGCACAACAATGATGAGGATGTGAAGCACATATATCGATGGAAGGGGGCAGAGACAGAGAGTAGTGCTGGAAGAGGTGTCCCAGACAAACGTTTTTCGAACGGAGCCTTAATTTGGCTTAAATGGCTAACCAAATTGCACAGCTGCCCCCTAAACACTATGCAAATGTGTGTGTGCCCCTGTCGTGCGTGGTAATAATTTTCCAATCTCATGCAATTAAATTTTCGTTGTCATGCGCAAAATATATTTAACGTTATTTAGGCTTTACCAATTTGCCACAGCGCCGTTTAATTGTTGGAACGAAGCGACTACGTTAATTGCATTTTCTTGTTGTGAGTTTAATACTATAGCTTAACCGTTAGTTGGATGCGAGCGTCAGTTTTTAAGCTAATCGATAGTATGCTTGACCTGAGAGCTGTTAAGATCGTTGTTGAAGTTATAGAGAAATGATGAACTAAGTTTATAAAGCGAAAAAGACTTGATATAAGAAAATAGAAACATAAACTCTGTTTCAAGGATAATAATCAAATCGTCTCATCACCTTTTTATACCCTTAACCCATAAAATGGGTAAATAAGGGTATAATGGTTTTGTGCAAAAGTATGTTACAGGCAGAAGGAAGCATCTCCAACCCCATAAAGTATATATATTCTTGATCAGCATCAACAGCCGAGACGATATAGCCATGTCCGTCTGTCCGTCTGTCTGTCTGTCTGTCTGTATGAACGCGTGGATCTCAGAGACTACAAGAGCTCAGATTTTGTTTATAATTTCTCCTATACCATGAGCAGAACAAGTTTGCTTCAAATTATCGATAACTTTTCTGGTTTCCGATATACATGGAATCGATAACAAAAAATATCAATTTGGAAAATGTAAAAATGAGGGTTGAAATAAAAGGTAACGATAGAACTTTTTGAAAATTTCGTCCAAATCGGTTTAAAACATCCGAGATATCGAATTTTATCGATTGAAGTTAAGTCAGTATACCAAAGTCTTACATATATAAATTGAATTTATTTATTGCAACTGGGTTCAGGGTATCTTCTAGTCGGGCTCTCCCGACTAGAGCCTTCTTACTTGTTTAACTTACTGAAGTACCGGAACTTTTTTCAAACTTGATTAAGAGTTTTCTAAATGTATAAGAAAATAAAAATAATAATTTCAATCTCTTGTGTAGATATAATCTTTCAAGTGTCTATTGCCACGCGACTTTTACCACCTAGCCATGTACTTTATTGTCTAGCATTGTTGAGCTTTTGGCCAATCATTCAACAATGTACACGTTTATCGCATTGTGCCACAGACAACAACCAACGGCTAACAACACCTAGAGACAATACCCGAGAAACATCTTTGGTACAACTAACAACGAAAACCAACAACTACTAAGAATATAAATAAAATAAAACCAGTCACCCACTTTGCACCGGCCATAAAGTGGACAATTCATGGCGCAACGTCGGCATTTGGCGGCAGACACGAGCAACAAAACAAACAAGAGACAACTTCGTTCCCACCTTGATCCCAATCAACCTTTGGTGACACTGGCGACGACGCTAGCCTCATCCTTAGCCCCATCCTTAGCCTTAACATGATTGCCGCATAGTTGGCGATTTTTCTTTTCTTTACCATTTTTCTTTTCTCCAGCTTGATTCGCCAATTAATTAAGCGGCACGAGAAACGACCAGACTAAAGGCTGTATGTTAACTGCGGCGTCTGTGCAGCTGCAACAGAGGCAACACCAACGGAGGCACCAAACTGAACAACAAATTTGTTGAAAATTGGCCATGGAGGAGCGCATTCTAATTCTATTAGCAAAAAGCACCGCAAGCCAATTATGACTGGATGAGGACATTTTCGCCTCGCCATTTAACTTGATGCCTTTAATTTCCGCACTCGCAGCAGACACCAAGAGCGTGGGGAAGGGGTGCAGGGCAGTGTTTGGTCAAATTTGCAACAATGGAGCAGTTAAAAAACTTTTTTTTTTTTTTAAGTTAACTTACACAAAAAGAAACCCACAAAAATGCATGGTAATTAAGCTTAAAAATTTTTAATTATTCATAAAAAGCAACAAAATAAAAAGTATATACCTTACAAAATTTATTTAAGTGCTGTTTTAATAATATTCCTTAAAGATTTATTAATTCAAAATAAAAATTGCGCAAATAACCACAAAAGACTTGTAATGGGAATAGTTTTGGAAAGCTTTCGCAGCGAGAATAGTAAAATAAATAAGAATATTTTCAAAACCATTTGCATAACAAACTGACACACCCATTTGCATAGTCACACATACACAAATACATGCACACAAACACATATTACTTCCTAATTAAAAAACTACAAAAAAACTTTCCAAACAAATGTCTGGCAATGACGAGCTCCATCAGAGACCGCGGGAAAGAGAAGCGTTTGCTTTTAATGATGATATTTTGCAGCTGGAAAAACTTTTTTAATAAGTTTGTCAAAAAGCCTGGCAAAATGCTACACACACACACTCACACACACACCAAACACATGCACATCATACACAACTTGTCGGCCTGTCAAGCGGCACATAATAAAGATCCACAGCCATTGAAGGAGTCTGGCATTTTGGCATTACACAACTTTAACCACAGCTGCAACAACAACAACAGTTGACCTTTCGTCACCTACACAACACCTACAACTCCAAGCGAAGAGCAACATAACCAAAATGCTGTTCAAACGAATTTAACAAATTACTCTCAAAGCAAATAAGCAATCAACATAAATTGCATTTTATACATAGGTTTTTTTGTTTTGCCTTTGGCTTAACATAAATTTTGTGTTTTTATCTAAATAAAATGTGTTTTTTTTTCTGACTTCTTTGAAAGTTAAGTGCTGGCAAATATAATTATTGTCTTGAGTAAACATCCCAAAAATAATTGAACTCTGAAATGCAGCAGCTATAAAATGCTTTTAATAAATAACGAATGCATACATTGTTTTTATTTAATAGGTGTGTTGGCAATTAAAACCATTTTAAAGAATAGATTACTTAATGCTTTAATCCAATTAAAAGTTTATTTAGCTAATAAATAATTGCACTTTACTCAAAGGATACTTTAAAGATTGACAAGTTTTAAGCTCTTTGTGCTTAAGATTAAGTAAATGGAACTCGATTATCAAGGTGCGTCGGTGGTGTAATGGTCAGCATAGTTGCCTTCCAAGCAGTTGATCCGGGTTCGATTCCCGGCCGACGCAAAGCAATGTTATTTTGTTATTTTATTTTTTTAACTTTTATTCTTTAATAATGTACAATAAATAAAAAATTGTTTTCGTAATTAATTAATAATCACGATCACATTTTCGTATATTTTATCGCATTACGACCAACAAAAAAGGGGGAAATTGCAATTCTAATTGCAAGCAGAGCTCATAAAAAAGTGTCGATACTTTCAGGCTGTCCAAAAAAAATCGGTTTCATTGAGAGATAATGAAATGAGGGAGCTAGAAAACACACTCAACTCTGTTCTTGATCAATGAGTGTAATTCTCAAGCAAAGACGGTTTTTTGATTAACAATAATCTTACATAATCAGTTCCTTAAAAAAATTTATGCGTTTCAATTAACTTTCTTTCAATAAAAGCTTAACTTAACATATATTTTTTCAGTTCTTTAAAAGTTTTGATGCATTTTATGTTTTTTTCTTTAAATTAAAAAATCAAATTAAAACATAGACTGTATTTTTTTGGACCTTCCAGGTATTATTTATTTTACATTGATTTATATGTGAATAATGGTTTTGCTTAACAAACATTTTGCATAATGAACAAGATGCTGGAACCAATTGTGTACGTTAATCGAGGGTCCACTGTAGTTATTTAAATGAAGTTATATTTAAGAAGCCAAACCATGACTTTTAAGATATTGTTTTGAAAATCGGGTCTAGTTTTGACGAAGTTATGGAAGTCGAAAGATTTTACCAATGCCATTTTATTTTTGGCATAAAACTTTAACATGATTCTTTTTGACCAAAAATCGAATTTTATTTAAATGTAGTTATTTAAATGCAGTTTTATTCTAGAGCCAAACCATGACTTTTAAGATATTGCTTTTGAAAATCTGGTCAGTTTTGACGAAGTTATGGAAGTCGAAAGATTTTACAATGCAAGTCGATTTTTTGGCATAAACTTTAGCATGCATTCTGACCAAAAATCTAACTTTTATTTAAATGTAGTTATTTAAATACAGCTTTACAAAAACTTCGGCATCTAACCAAAGCATGTTTATTTAAATTTAAGGACCTTCGGTTAACAAATCCGCATGACGATCACATTTTTTTGGGAAATGTGTACGTTATCCGAAGGTCCAGTGTATTCTACTTTAATTCATTTCTATTTCACTTGAATAAATTATGTTCAATTTTTCAATAGCGCAAACATGTTTTTTTAAGTTTTAAAACTTTGAAATCAATATATATTTTATATCAATTATTATTCCTTTGTGAACGATTTATCGTAATTTTAATCGTCATATCTAATGGTATTTTTATACCCTTAACCCATAAAATGGGTAAATAAGGGTATAATGGTTTTGTGCAAAAGTATGTAACAGGCAGAAGGAAGCATCTCCGACCCTATAAAGTATATATTTATATATATTCTTGATCAGCATCAATAGCCGAGTCGATTTAGCCATGTCCGTCTGTCCGTCTGTCGTGTATAAGCGTGGATCTACAAGACTAAAGACTTCAGATTTGGGATATAAGTTCTCCTATACCATACAGAACAAGTTTGCTTCAAATTATCGATAACTATTCTGGTTTCCGATATACACATGGAATCGATAACAAAAAATATCGAATTTGGAAAATGTAAAAATGAGGGTTGAAAGAATGAGTAACGATAGATCTTTTCTGAAAATTTCGTCCAAATCGGTTAAGAAACACCGGAGATATCGAGCTTTATCGATTGAAGTTAAGTCAGTAAACCAAAGTCTGATATAAATTTATTTTTTTTTTTGCCATTGGGTTCAGGGTATCTTCTAGTCGGGCTCTCCAATAGAGCCTCTTACTTGTTTTTTTTTAAATTATGCAGATTTTAAAAGCTTTTAAGGCCCACCCAATCGTTTTAATGTAGCCAAATTTTTTTAAGTTTACTAATAAATTGAAAAAATTCTCGAAAGCAACAAAAATTTCCATTTGATGTTTTGCATTTCAAATTTTGTGTGTGTTGGTTAGCCGCCGAGCACAAATTATCAATTAGAGAGTCATAATCACAACGTTGTTGAAGTCTAAACGCATTAAACGTTTATCGATTAGACAACGACAAAATGTCATTGCTGGTGGTCTGGTCCCATGCCCCTCCCCCACACACACTTCTCTGTTCCTTCGTTGAAAACGCTGTCAACATAATTAACGGCAAATGGCTGCGTCTCGCGGCAAAAGTCTCACGGCCTGACTGACAAGCAGCAAATGTTGAGGTTGTATATGATGGTTGCCCCAAAGCGATGTCCTACTCCTCCCTTTTCCACTAATAATTACACAAATATGCGCTTGCTGTCTATGCAAATGAAAGAGACTTTCCTCTTGGTTGTTCACTTCCTGGACTCTTCATTATCATTATTGGTTGTTGGGTTATTTATGTATATGCCGGGATGATTACGCTCAATTAATGCATCAAAATGTTCAAGTTATTGAATATATTGAATACCAATGATGCGCCACCTATCCACGACGACCACACAATATATAAATGCGCACGTAAATTGCAAAGTTAGTGAGCCAGCGAGTATGCCTAAGAAAATGCAACGACAACATCGCCCAGGGGGACGCATCTATTTCAAACTCTTCTTGTGTCTAGTCTGTTGTTGTGTCATTGAACGTAGACTGTGGCCCTGTGGCCATATACTATATCTCATTGTCATAACGGACAGTGCTGACAGTAAATAAAAGTCCATCAATAATTGCATCTTTTTCACTTTGAGCATCGAGTTTTTCCGGTTGCATCCAACCAATGCTTTATGTCAATTGTGTTGACATTAATCATGGCAGTTTTTGATTGCCACACGACGACGTCATTGTGGGGCCACCCAAGGTAGTAGCTACCAAAAACTTGATCTGCTTATCGGTTGAAATGACAGGTTGTCTGCTACTTGCAACATGCAGCAACTGGCTACCGGGCAACTTGCTAACAGTAGGAGACTTGCCTACTAGATATTTCTCAAATGGAATGCAGTTAATGATGATCTTTAAGAACCCGAAGCAAGGTTCCACTTGTCATAATGAAAGATAGCTGGCATTATTTATACAGTTTTAGTTTAGTTCTTGGAATATTATTTAGTTTATGTCAGCTTAATCAATTAATCATAATTGATTGGTTGCCTTAAGGCGTACAAACAGTTTGATATAAGTAAAAATAAATACACATTTAGCGTGTTTCTCAGGGAATAAATAAAGAATTGTTCTTTAAATTAAAGCTAAGACTTAAAATGTTCTTTGAAACTTAACAATATAAGCAAAAAATCTTACTCCTTTATATGCGCGTGTTTATATTTAAACGAAATCAGAAGCTGACAGGCTTATTCAAACTGTCATCTTGGCTGTAAGAAACTCCAAACACACACACCGACACCAGCACACACAAAAACACACACATTTGTACACACACTTTGGATGTAGTTTGTTTATATTTGCTTATGTTAAATATTGAAGTGCATATGAAGCCACTAAAATTGAGCGCCACTTCAGAAGGAAGGAAGGTGGGTATGGGGCTGAAGTGGGAGGGGTGTAGCTTTTCAGGTCAGCTAGTGACTGCATTTTGGTAAACGCAACAACAACGATTACAACTGAAAACTTTTACGGTAAAAAGTAGATTTTCTTTTTACGTCAATTTTTTTTTTGGCGAAGCATTTCACAGTTTTCTTTGCCTTTATTTACGTTTTGCTTCACACACGGAGCGAAAGAACTGAACTCGTTTGCCGCTTTTTCACCTTCCACAACCCTCGCACCACGCCGCTGTTAAGACCGCTCTAAGCAAAGTGGTGCTCGTAGCTGCGTCCATCCGCAAAAATGTTTGTAGCCATAGCACCAGGCAAGCAGGCAGCAAGGCAGCAATAGAGGCAATGTACCTCTCTCTCTCTCTCTCTCTTCCACCACCTCTATGGAACCCCTTTAAAGAGCCAAAGCAGCCAAATTCATTTGGGTCAGGGTTCAGCGGCAGACGCAAAGGAAAACTCTTACAGCTGACATAGAAATGTTGAGAAGGAAATGTTCAAGCAAAACCTGTGTGCGTGTGCATGTGTTTGTGGTGTGTGTGTGTGTGTGTGTGTTTAAGGATATATAAGTGCCTAGGCAAAGCAAAAATGTTTTCACAAAGTGGCTAATCTTTGAATTTTTATATCAAAGTGCAGCAGAGATGTGATTAGTGCTAATTTGCTTTAATAATTAGGTTAATTATTAAGAATTTATTTGTTTTATATTTGATTGAGATGTATGTTAAATAAAAGCTTAAAGTATCGTAGCTTTTTATAATTCAACTGCTTCACTTAACCCACTTCTTTTTAACACAACCAGAATTGATATGTTATGCATTGGCTTTATCAATTACAATGGTGTTAACATTTGATGCCAATGCTATACGCTCGATTGAATGTAACCTTCGATTTGATACGAGCTGTCATGGTCCAAATGCTAACAACGCTTCGATTAAGCACACAATTTTTTTTTATAATCTCTCGCCCACATTGGGAGCTGAGTTGCGAGAATGTCATAACAAAGATTTACAACGCTATAAGCTTCAAGAAAAACCCACAATATAAACAGAACCCATTGGCACAAAGGCAAAACTAATCCGCACAGACACAACAGCAATAAACACACAAACAACAACAACAATTGCATGCTTATAGCACCAACAATCGAATCCAGTCGAATCGAATCAACCAATCAACTGTCGATTACTTAAGCCATTTTCAATCAACACAACGGCGCCAGGGCTTACACACACACACACACAAACGAATTACATATCTCAAACGCACAATAAACGCAATTACAAGCGAGAGAAATCGCTGTTCAGAGAGAGAGAGAGAGAGAGAGAGAGAAAGAGAGAGAGGTGAAGAGTAGTTTAGTGGGCGATAGAGAAATATTAAGGCCTGCTGCTGTGTCGACCGCAGGCCGCAAAAACGTGGCAAAAGGAAATTAAAGCCAAAAGCGAACAGCGAACAGCAAATATGAGGTGAAACAACGAGGCGTATACGCAATGCGAAATGCCAACGTCAACAACGCACATTCACATCAATCAATCAATCAGTCAGTTAGTCAGTCAGTCCAAATGTCAGGCCGTCAGCCATGTTGTCCACACATTCATGCATATTTGGGCAAAATGATTCCGAGTCAATTATTAGCTAGCAGCATTTTCGATAAGTGTTCCCAATGAATGCCCCCAAACATGCAATCAACAGCAAAACCTAACGAGACTTCATACATAACATTCTCATAGATACAATGCGTGTGTGTGTGTGTGTGTGATAAACGCACTCAATGCATAACAAGTAGCAAAATATTTGTATCTCTATATGATTGGCAGCAATATTTGTGTTTGTGGCATTAATAGCATAAATAATTGCAAATTGCTTGCCACAGATGCAATAACCAGACAATTAACCAAAATAAGTATCTGCAAGATGCACATTTATAGCCAGCAAAGGTGTTGAGAATTTAATTTCAAACTGAGCTTAACAAAACTTAACTACGCTGTGGTTAGGTGGCTTATAATTTCAAACATTAAATTGCCATAGCAAATCTTTGTTATGAAATTTAAATGTGGTTTTAAAGTGGTTTCAAAGTGAAATAGACGGAAAGTTTGGGTTTCCAGATTGTTCTACATTCCAAAGCATTCACAAAACTGATATGGATCCTTCATCCAACTAAATGCATTGAAGTCTTCTTTAACACAGCTGTACTGTTCATACTTCATTTAATATTTGAAAAACTTGAAGTCATTTTAAATTGTTACATTTCGGAAGTTGTAAAGTTCGTTTCCGGTATTTGTTTTGATACTTTTATAAGTGGATTTCACCTTGCAGTTGTTCATCTTGTGGCAACAACAACAACAACAACAACAATAACAGCCACCTTTGCAGCTTTCATTTTCATTTTCGTTGTGTCATTGTCTTTAAACATTTACCGCCCTTCATTTTACAAAGCATATCTAAAAGTTGTCCCAGCGGTAAAATAAAGTTACAATTTTTATAAAGATTTCAGTTCATTTTTTTTTTTTTTTAGTATTTCATTCATTTTTCCCAGACCCGTCCTGTCGTTTTTTCTTTTTGTAGCTTTATCCCCAATTCATCTGCTTTGCATATTTCTTTGTTATGGTTGTAGTATTATTTTTATTTCGCTTTGTCTCTCCTGCTTTTGCGATTGCGTAACATAATCTGTACCCCAGCCTGGGCTGTGAGGAAAATCTGCTGTGAATATATGCAAATAAGTACAGTTTGTGCTTTAATTTAAAAGACCTCAACGGTTTTTTGTGTGACCTTCGCATTAAAGTTCGCCAAAAGTTGAGAAAAAGTTAAGAAAACAAAAATACTGACGGAATCAAGACAGATAATGAAACAAGCTGAGAAAGTTAAACAGATTTCTTGAACAAGTAAAAAGTCTGTCTCAAGAAAATTGGTAACAAACAAACAAAAAATGTTTGTGTTTGTTTCAAAGCTGAGTAATATTAAAAGGTTTTTCGTATTACTCAGTAACCCAGCCCTTGATAATGTACTTATAAAAATAAACAATAGGAAACTGATTGAATTCTAGCCGATAAGTAGCCTAAGTACTTCTGGTTTCCAGCTAATGATTTGATTCTAAAAAAACAATTGTATTATGACTACTTATTGGTGTATCTGTTGGCCCTAACTGTTAACAATTAGCCTTCTTGTGTCGGCTTTAAATTATAAAATATGTTTTTCAGTTGCCACTTTTTTTTGGTAGAGCGTCATAAACTTATGCATTGTATATAAGTTCTAATCGCATTGCTGATAATACCTTTGATAACCCAGTAGATAAATGGACTAATAAAACGATTGGCTAAAAATGGTTGTTAATGATTCAGGGAAAAATTTCTTAGCAACTTTCAACTTATATCATAAGGCAACACACTGGCAGTGTCTGGTTATAAAAATTACTCATATCAAAAACGATGTTAAGAAATAAAAAAAAATTTTAATTTTAAAAAGCGATATGTCAAGTGCAGGTAAATCACCCTTAAGGTGACTCACTTGACTAATACAGAATATATATATATTGCTATATAGAAGATAAGCTTTCAAAAAATTACAGCGCTAGTAAAGATATTGGGCACTTCAAGAGACATGCAAACAAAAACCTTGTCACATAAGCCACACTAAACAAAAAAAATATCATCTGGAACATAGAGAAAACGGTAATGTTAACTATGCAGATACCCTATCTGCTCAATAAGAATGTAATCGAAATAAAATATTTTAACAAGGCGTTAATCAATCAAGAATATTTTACAAATTTCTTTTTAACACTGAATATGAATTAAGTTTTTTAAAAAACTCAAAGTCAAAGTGTATTAAACCCAACTGAACATCTCTTGCGTTAAGCTTATAGGGTATAAGAACCCTTGAAAAACTGCTCAAGTTGCATTTTAGTTGTTATCAGGGATTTTTAACTTGCAATGGAAATGCTCAAGTGCCTTAAAATCGTAGCTGTCAATCTAACATTAAGTTTTAGTTTCATTTTACGAGTCAAACTTTAAAGTATAAAGAACATGCTGCATTCGGCTTGTATTATCCTTTTGCTGTGCCTATCGCTAACGACTGCAGTAGAGTTAGGGAGTTCGGCAGTGAATGCATCGAGTCCTCGTAACTGTTACAGCTGTAAGGGTATCAATTGTCAAGTAATCAGCCGACAAGATGAAACAGTTCAATGCAACGATCTTCTCGATATTTGTGTTACAGTATTTGACGGATGTGAGTATATAAGATATTGATGGCAATAAAGAATCAATTTTAAAGTCTCTACTTTACAGTTCGAGTGAGCGAGAAAGGTTGCTTGCTGGCGCTTTCTCTTGCCGCGCAGTCCAAATGCGATTCACAGGACAAACAATGCCAAATGTGTATCGGCGAAAAGTGCAATAATCAAGGACACATCGACTTTAAGTGTATTCAATGCAATGGCTCTGAGGTGTGTTCGAAAAGCACTTTTAAACTTCTTAACTTATATCTCATGATTTCACTTAGGATTCCAAGTGCAACGAAGCTGGTGATGCTATTATTCCATCTCAATGTCCAGCGCCCACTTCAAATAACGCCTACTGCTATGTGAAGGCCCTTGACAGTCATCTTCAAAGAGGTTGCGCTTTGAGTGTTAAGGAGCAAAAGAGTTGCTTGGAGGACACAGAATGTAGTCTTTGTCTACCGGAGAATGCACATGACTCCAGTGCTTGCAATAACTATCAACTGGAGGTCAGGTCTGGAGCGGCAAAGGGTCAACAATTGCTGGGACTTTTGCTGGGAACGCTCTGTCTTCTGGCTACTAAAGCAATGAATTAGTTTACTATATATATATATATCTGTATGAAGTTTATTGATTAAAGAAAATAAATAAAATCAATACAAACAAATATTTAATTGATAGTTAATTTTGGGGCTAATAGCTTACGGCTTGAAGCAAATTAAAATGTACTTAGTATATAGCTTACCATGGTAAATGCAAGGAAAATTAAAAGAGCTAACAAATAAATTGCCGTTATCAGCTTAAAAAGCTTTACAGAACTTACATAAAACGGAAAGTTAGTGGAAGTTGCTGAAAGAGAACTTTGCTTGGAGTGAGGTATTTGTCTTAGGGCCAATTTCTCAATGTCCGGTTAACAGAACTACCCCAAGTTTAGTCAAAATTGAGTTTCTCAATGTCCGTTTAGGGTGCTGTTTAACATTTATACCCCGTTTAAGTGCCGATATAAATATCGCTCAAATCATCGTTAGGCAAACAGCTGACTCAAACTGACACTTGCATATATAATTGCATAGTTGTTTAAGTGCAATGTTTGTAGCTTTAGATTTAAGTGTTTCTTTTGGAATACTTTTTTCGCCTGTTACCGAAAGTGGAAGTTATTTTATACTTTAACAATTTGTAGCTAATATATCATAGTATCAAAGCATGTATTCAATTTCAGAAGTAAGGCGAATTTATTATTTAACAAACAAGAAATTAAATTAATTTTTGTTATTTGTGTTTTGTAATTGATTTAATGTTTATCAGTAATGAAACTATTCCTATAGCAGGTAATACACAACTTTTCCACCTTTCGAGTGCCTTAGCCATAGCGAAAAACATCAAGTGCACTTCAGATGACAGTGAACGTATAAAAGCTGAATGCATTGGCCATCCGGCTCACATTTAATGCCCTAACATGAAAGTCATAGTAATATTCGGTGCGCTGTTGCTGCTAGTTCTGACGACAGGATCCAGCGAAGCAAACACACTCACAACCTGTCACAGTTGCCTTGGCATTAACTGTCAGCGCAACTCTTTGGCCAAGGAACAAAAGTGTGTGGATTCGTTGGACTACTGTGTAGCTATTTACGAAAAATGTATGTTGGCATCAAAATTGATCCTTGAGTATGTTTGTTAAGCACTTTCTAACGTTACAGCTAAGGTTCTCTACAAGGGCTGCTCGCTGGAGATTCCTGTAGGGCTACGCGACCGTTGTGATGGACCAAATGATGGTTCTTGCTTCAAGTGTAACTCGGATCGTTGCAACAATGTCGGCTCTCCGCGATTTGCCTGTGTGCAGTGCGATTCCACCAAGGTAAGGACTAAACACATCTTTTCTCTATTTAATATCTATCTAATGTACATTATCCAAACAGGACAACAATTGCGCTGAGAATGCAACTGCAATGAAGCCTATGGTTTGTGCTGCTCCAACGGCTGAAAATTCGTATTGCTATGTGAAGGCAACGGGTTCCGGTAGCAGCAATATTCAGCGAGGATGTGCCACAACTGTAACCGCACAGCAGAGTTGCCTCAACGACACCAACTGTTTGTTGTGTTCGTCTGGCGATGTTCGTGGATGTAACAGCGTCAACGTTGTTGCAGATTCAAGTGCTGGCAATCGTTTTATTCGCTTTTTGCGTTAGTTATAACAAACTGAAAATAAACTATAATTTCTACCAAAGTATTTGATTGTCATGTTGTATGTGTAATGGGTTATTTGAACAAACTAGCAGTAAATCATTCAATATCGGAAAATTTGATGAAGTATATTAAGATAAGATTAATTACATTTTGTGTTGTGAGCCAAAAGTGTGCATAAATCAATATTGCGACTATGAAATAAGTTAGCTGGCGTCCGCAATTATTTAATAAAACTTTGAAGAAGTTAATTGACTTCAATTTAAAATAATTTTACTAAGTAGCTTTACAAATGAATGTAGTTAAAATTTGCTGATTGCAAATTATATGTACGCCAACGCTGATAAGTATATATTTACCGTTTTAATTAATATATTTTAGCTAGTATTTAATTTCTACTAAATCCACCTAAGCTCTTAAATATGCAAAGTACTTGTAATTTTTTTAAATATTTTTTATTAAACTCTACGAGACAACAAATATTTATTAACCATTAAAAAAAATTAAAAAATAATTACTATCCACCCTCAGTGATTAAAAAATCACGTGATTTACCTGACACCAATCATTACTTAAGGACAAAAGCTATTTAATTGCATTAGGAATACCTCAAGGAAAAATTCCACATTGCTTGTAAACATGTTTATTTGCTCAAGACTAAGGAAAACGCAATAACGCCGCCTACTAAACAAAACGAGCATTTAAGTACATACAAAAGCCTATGCTTTGGACAAAAGAAGCTAATTGGTGAATTGTTTACACAATGCTTGAGATTAAAAGCAAGTAAACATGACAAATCACACAACTAATGTGCATTAGTCGGTTATCAAACAGCTTGACTTTGGGTGTTGGGTTAATAGTAATTGATAGATACTTACTTAGCTAACAGAAAGCTTTAAAGCACCAACTAATAAGCACCTTGTTACACTTGAACTTTTACAAAAAAAAGAAAACAACACGCTCGAGTGCATCAGAGTTTATATAAAGCGTTGACCACAGTATTGTCTAACCAAATGCCAAATAAATCTGTTTCAATGTTGACCAGGAAGTGTGCAATTCTCGGAATTTTGTGTTCCTTGCTGCAGGCAAACATTGTCCTGGCAACGGAATCATGTTACCACTGTCGTGGCATTACTTGTCAGAGAGACAGCTATAAATCCACAGCACACTGTGCAGATCAGCTTGATGCATGCATCAGTGTTTTCCAAGGGGGCATGATTATGGCTCAAGGCTGTTTTGAGCATCTCGATGAGAGCTGGAAGCAGCAGTGTGAAAACAAACATAATCCAAATTTACAATGCGAGATTTGTGTAAGCAACAACTGCAATATTGTTAGTTCTAGACAACTATCCTGTGTGCAGTGTCGGGATACAGAGGTAAGTTACTATTACTAAAATCATCTTTTAGAACATTAAACAATGCATTTTCTCTTGTAGGATGAAGCTTGTCGTACTGCACCGGAACAACTGACAGCTCAAACCTGTGGAATAGCACGAAGTGGTCGCAGTTTTTGCTACGCAAGTATTAAAAATCAACAAATTGAACGAGGTTGCTCTTTGACCATGTCCGATCATCTTGCCTGTCTCGCTAATCCCAACTGTCAGCTGTGTGATCCATTGGATATGCCACATTGTAATAATCAGCAGCTCGTGGAGATTGAGCTGACCACCTCAACTACTACTTCCAGCTCTACATCAAGTACAAGCTCTAGCACCAGTTCTAGTACCAGTTCTAGTTCAAGCTCTAGCACAACTACTACAACCTTAGCGCCACCTACTAACCCACCAACACCAATGCCAACACCCAAACCTGGCAGCGCTCAGAGCTTATGTACTAATAAAAACATGCCAATAATGCTGCTTGTTTTACAGTTGATTATGTATTTTTATACGACAACCAATAAATAATTGTGGAAAAAACAGTTTAGCTGCGGCGTTGAGTTCCCAGCAACTTAAAACCACCATACAATTTGATAATAATCTAATAAAGTTACGGTTAAAATAAGGTTTACAAACAAAGAGCACGCGCCTGACCAAAGTGCGAAGTGAGTTTTTTGATGAGCAAAAGAAAGATATTAAAAGAGTATATTATGTGCCTGAAAATAAAAGTCTTTATGTGATTTTGGGAATACTTCTCCATTCGTATAACTTACTACAAGGTTCAAATTGTTAATGAAAAAAACCAAAAGATCCCTAATTTTAAATTGATTAGAACAGATTAAAGACCATTGTGAAATTATGCCAAAAAACCCCAATTTTAGAAAACGCTTGGTAACAGCTCAACTTAATGCATACGTGTAAAGTTTCAAAAAGTTTGATCAGCCGTAGTTTAATCGCTTAAGAGTTTATCAAAAATCGATAAGAATCAAGTGCAACGACATTGGAATGGCATTTCCTATTACGCCTTTAAATGCGTTTCCTAAATGTACACTGGATCAGTAGAGCAAAAAACCTTGTACTCAACGTTCATACTTATATCGCCTGCATAATAGCCAATAAAAATAACAATATATAATACACATAGTATTAAGCTGCAATCGAAATATCATAATATTGATTGTGTTGTCGTGACATGACGCAAATATAAACTGAACGAGTACTACAATAAAAGTGTATCGGGCTCGATTTTCTGATAATACCATGCTTTTAGTGGGCTTATCTACCCTTTTTGTTTTTGCCTTTTATGTTAATTTCCCCTTACCAAAATTCGTTTACGCTCAAATCACATTTTTACTTATGTGGCAGCGGTTGGCCAGTGATGTTGTAAATAATAGCTAACTGGAATTTGCTTTATCGGACATACGGCAACAGTGTGCCATTTAATCATAGTCGTTAATATAAGGCAATAATTCTGTTTCGATCAACGGTGATACGGACATATACTGAACTCGAATCGCGATCGCCAAATCTATAAAAGGCGCTGCAAACCCGGCCACAAAATCAGTCGCCCGTCTCCAATATAATTGGTTATACGCATCGTGTGAAAAGCCAATCGATAATGAAAGTGACAACAGTGGGAGTAGCTTTGCTACTCCTGGTATTTTATGCCAATAATCCAAGTGGTAGGTTCCAAATCCAATGTGATTTTCAAGGATAATGTGTTCAAGTGCTGTGAATTACAAACTCAAAATGGATTAAAAAATATATCATATCAAAAATAGAGTCTATCTCTGAAAAGAGTCTCACATTAATTCAAGTCAAAAGTATATTAGCGACTTTTGTTATATCATGGATAAATCCCCTTGGTAAAGGCCTTCCTTTCACTAAGAGAAAGTGTTGTTAAATAGTGAAAATAAAAACCTCAAAAAATATATGACTGTGCTCCATTAATGATGATAACATTTCTTATCTACAAACTGGACTTCTTACTTGTACAACTTTATCATATAAAAAAAACCCAATTAACAAAAAAAAAAAATTTCAATTGCAAACTACTGTAAAGCTATTGTGGACATTAAACCAATTGTTATATATTATGAAAGATTGCTGGACTTAAAGTGTTTTGTTGTTTGAAGTGTGTAAAAATTTAAAATTATATCTTTAACATTGAATAAAAATTATGAACACATATGTTTTTAATCACGTGGATTGATTTAGATTAAGTGCTTAGTGCTGAAAGATTAGTGCTTGATGGACTTTGTCATAGTTGTGGGCTTTGCTTTAAAGTGTTCGAAAAGCAAAGATTTGGTCAAATAGATTAGCTCTACAAGCTGAAGCATAGATAAGGATTTCGTATTTATAGGGTATGACCAAACAACGGCTATGAAAAAAAGTTGCAAAAATTGCTCCTTCACTTTTTCATGCATTCTTATTCCAAATAATAAACTTACCAATCGCAAAAAAAACTGACATTAAGTACATAAACGCCAAACAATAAAACCAACTATCAAAAATATAATAAGGAATTCAATGAAGTCCTCTGGCACAGCCATTGCAATAACTAAAACAAACTAGGAACACATGGCCGCAAAAGAATTTGATAATAAAACATTATTATAACAACAAATCGAGAATTCCCTTTAAATGCAATCAATCTGCGTAGGATAATACCATTAAACTATATAACCATAAAATGCATATGTAAGTCCGCGGCTCCATTTATCTCGCTAAATGTGTGCTATTATAACTCAAACGCAGGGTTGCCAGACGACAAAAAGCTTTTCATCTGTAAAATTTTTGGTACATTGGTACAATGATATTGAAAAAGCTATACCACCTTATAGCAACTTACCCAACCAACTTGGTTTGTGCTCGTAAATTTAAGTGCACCTTTTTATTTTTCAGTTTTTTTTAGCTTGCCCAAGCAGTTCTATTCCATAAGTTCGTACACACGAACATTATTGAGGTATTGTAAAACGATAAGATAATTTGGTTGCCAACTGTAAAAAATAATCGATAGTTGAGCCGATACGACTAACCGCAAAAGATTGACCAGCAAAATGAAACTTGATATGTTATCTGCACTGAATTAGTTGCAAAATTTTTGAGTTTGGTTTATAGACAAAACATTGGTTTTATTAAGAATGTTAGCAATCTTCGACTAGACTGCAACGTTGTTTAACACTGCTTGCAGAGTAGAAACAGTGTGTACACACCTTAAGCTCTGTATATATTCAAACTTAACCGACAATCAAAACCAAAAACTCACGCTTTTAACAATTTTGTTGAATTTTTCTGTAGATGCTTGGACGCACAGTTGGCACACGGGTCCAATTAACTGTTACATTTGCTCCAGCTTAGAGGAGTGCTCAGCCAGCTCGGGCATACTACAGAAGTGTAATGACAATGATGCTCAAAGTTGTGTAGCAGTCTTTTCAAGTGATGGTTCGGTGATTCAACGTGGCTGCAGCGATAATTTGGCTGCAACCTGCAGTGACAACGCTGCAGATTGCTACGAATGCCGTTCCAGTGGCTGCAACGACCTAAAGAACAATACGCAACTGATTGAGTGTTTGTCATGCGATGCCCAAGATAATGAGAACTGTGTCTTCGACTATGAACTGATTACGGAGACTCGCAAGTGTAATCAGCAGTGCATAACGGCGCTTTATCCCCGCACCAGCGATAAGAATTCTCCTTGGGAGCTTGTTCGCAACTGTTTTGATGATTTGGATTTAGATGACCGCAAGGCATGCGCTGAAGGCACTTTGGACAACTGTGCCGCCTGCAGCAGCGCCAAGTGCAACACGGTTGAAATGGGCTCTCGTGGCACTTGCAACTTTTGCACCGAAGGCAATTGCGACAAGCCAGAGTCCAAAACATGCCGCGCAGTTGCCGCCAATGGTGAGGAACAATGCTTCATCCAACTGGACGAAAGTGGCAAACTTGAAGAAATGGGTTGCCTCAGCCAGTACAATGTTAGCGATGTTGCTGCATTGAACAGCGAAAAACGTCTATGGCTTTGCTCTGGCGAAAATTGCAATGTGATCTCCGCTTTGCCCACTTCAAAGACTTGCAAACTCTGCAGCTCTCGCACTGATCCCGATTGTGCCATCAATCCAACAGCTACAAAATCTGAAACTACATGCTCACATCCCTTGTATACGGATTGTTATGCTCTGTTGCGCGATGATGGACATACGGAACGTGGCTGCCTCATCACCCTGGAATCGGAGGACTACGTAGAATGTCTAAAAGGCAACAATGCCACCAAATGTAGCACTTGCTTGGGCGATAATTGTAATACGAAGGTAAGTTTGAAGTTTAAAGTCGGAAAAGTTCGAATCCTTAATATTATAAACTCTCTTCTTTAAAAGCTCCAACCCGCCGAATCTGAACGTTTAACTTGCCATATTTGCGACTCCAGTAATGATGCCAGTTGTGTGACAGCGCCTAATGCTGAAGCACTTTGCCTGCTGCAACAATTGGATCAGACATGTGTGACGACCATTGATGACAATGGCAACACTCTGCGTGGCTGTGGCGGTTCTTTGAGCTGTGCTAGCAGCGATAGCAAGCGCTGCAAGCAATGTTTGGGCAAGAATTGCAATACAGACAATCTGCAGAGACGTGTCGATGGACAGCCGGGTCAGTGGGGTCAAGAGCTGCCGCTAAGCTGTCACAGCTGCAAAAATGCAACGGAATGTGGCAGCAGCAATAGTCTGGAGGAAATTGCATGCGCTGCCAAGGATGAGTATTGCATGACTGTGTTCGATGCAACGGGCAAAGTGAATGCACGCGGTTGCAGCAACGTTGTGGAAGCATCTTTTGGTGCCTACTGTGATGCGAATAGTGACAAGTGTCACAATTGCAACTCGAAAGGTTGCAACAGCGCCACTTCGCTGGACAGCTACAAGGAGTGTGTTTATTGTGATGCCAAGAGTAATGAGGATTGTGTAAAGAATCCTACTGCGGTGACAACCAGACGTCATTGCAATGGTCAATGCATGACAGCAATGAGGCCACGAAATGGTACATATATCTATGATCTGGTACGTACCTGTCTGGACGACAAGGATGCTGAGGATCAGGCACGCTGTGCTGCCGGCACAGATAATGAATGTGCTGCCTGCACAGGCGATGCTTGCAACGTGGATGACTTAACTGTTAGCTCGCTCATCTGCTACGTCTGCAATGATAAGGACACATGCGAGGATCCACTTTTGGCTGCATGTCTTTATTATAGTCCCACCGATCGCTGTTATACTCAGTACGATGATTCAGCATCCGTTACAAATATGGGCTGCCTCTCCGATTTGGATGCAGACTTTGTTGATAAATATCTTGAATATTTGCTTTTGTGTAGTGGGAATAATTGCAATTCCCCAAACAACCGGCCAAATTCCAATGACTGTGCTGTCTGCTCTTCCCTGGATGATGAAAATTGCGCTGTCGATCCGAGCAAAATTGTACAATTTGAAAGCTGCATGGTACTGCCCAACACAGGCTGCGTGTCTCGTATTAACTCAGGTAACTTAAACATTTATTTACAAATAAAGTTTTTATCGAAATATTTATTTTAGACTCTTCAACTCAGCGCGGTTGCTTAAGTAACTTGGAAAAATCTGAACTACGCGCCTGCCTGAAGGGTGAGGGTAACTGTGAGATCTGCGAGGGATCAATGTGCAACACGGAGATCTATCCGGCTGATCAACGTCGCTGTCAACGCTGCAACTCCGTGGATGATCCCGATTGCGGCTCAGAACCTAACGCCTCTGCGGTCTGTCCACGCTACAATGACACCCAAGGATGCAGTGTCAAGTTAGTGAATGGCGAAACCTACCGTGGCTGCGAGACGGAATTCGTTTGTGATCCGGACGACAACCAATATTGCCGAATCTGCAGCGGTGACAATTGCAACATTGTTGATTTGGAAATCTGGAATATTGGCTATCCGGGCAAATGGACGACACCTCCCATTAATTGCTATACCTGCGAAGGTGTGGAATGCCATGGCTCTAGTCTGGGCTTAATGCAAAAGTGTGCCAACAACAACAATCAGAATTGTGCCACAGTCTTTGCCGTCAATGGAACTGTTGTCATGCGTGGCTGCACCGATCAACTGTATGCTGATGCTGAACTAACTCAATATTGTGATGAGACTCCTGGAAGTTGTAAGCAATGCAAATCGAGTGGTTGCAACAATGCCCAAGAGCTGAATAGCTATGTAGATTGTATCTTTTGCGATGGTATGGATCAGGCAGAGTGTGTTCGCAGTGTTAGCGACATTAAAAAGAAAGTATCCTGCCAAAGTAGCTGTTTCACTGGTCTCTATGCTCTCTCAAGAGCGGAAATAGATTCACCGTTTGCGATGGCTCGCGGCTGCATCGATGATCTTGAATATGATGATCGTCTGGCTTGCGCCGATGGCAAGTTGGAGAATTGTGTTGCCTGCGAAGGAGCTGCTTGCAATAAGGATCAAGTGCCCGAGGATCGTCTTAGTTGCAACTATTGTGACGATGAGAATTGCGATGAAATAAGCTCTCACACTTGTCTCTCATATCGTGAAAATGATCAGTGCTATATTCTTGTGGGTGATCTCAAAGTCGAGAGCATGGGGTGTGCCAGTGATTACTCCAGGGCCTCCCTTCAGGCAAACCGTCGCGACTTGTATCTTTGCAGCGGCAAGGACTGCAACACTAAGGATGTCCTCAATACAGTCGGTGTTACTTGCCTCACCTGCGACTCTATAACCGATCCCGGATGCATTGATGGCTCTACCATGGCGGAGGCGGCCCTCTGTAGACACTATCTGTATCCAGAGTGCGTTACGCATATCGATAATAGTAAGTACCATATAATATAAAGATAACTTGTCAATAATGTTGTTTTCTTCCTGCTTACCAGATGGCGTTTTGAACCGTGGCTGTCTGACAGACACGGACGATGAAATGTATGATGATTGCATCAGCGGAAATAGCACCACTTGCCAGATCTGCAAGGAGAATGAATGCAACAAAGATTTATATCCCGCTGACTGGCAAAGCTGTTTGCACTGTGATTCCAACATCGATGAGGATTGCGAAAAGAAGCCTGATGCATATAGCAAATACTGTCCAATATATGCACAAGGTGATGCCTGTGTGACAACCTTCGAGAACGGTCGCAGAACTCGTCGTGGCTGCCAGTCGGAGATCTACTGCGATGCCAACCAGGTAGCCAAATGTCGCATTTGCGAGGAGGGCAATTGCAATACGGTTAATTTGGCTGGTAATTATGTTGGTGAGCCAGGCAAGTGGCAAGATTTGCCATTGAGTTGCCACGTTTGCAATGACTTGGAGAGCTGCGCTAATGTTACAACACCAACGAAATGCGAGGGCAATAACAGACAGCTCTGCTCGACGGTATTCAATGAGGCTGGTACGGTGATTGCCCGCGGCTGCACTGATGCTATTTTTCAAGATCATGCAAGCTATTGTGAGGCAGATATAGATAAGTGTCCACAGTGCAAGTCGAATGGTTGCAACAATGCTACTAGCCTCGAATCCTATGTCGGATGCTATTACTGCGATGCTGAGGAAGATCCCAATTGCGCCTGGGAGACGCCCACGCGTACGAGACAGTGTCAGGGTCGGTGCATGACTGGCTTGTATCCACGTAGCTCGACCGCTGACTCCGCCCTATTGCCCACACGTGGTTGCCTGGACGATTTGGAGCAGGAAGATCGCGAACAGTGTGTTGCGGGAGAACATGCCAGTTGTACAGCCTGTGAGGGTGCATTGTGTAATGGCGGGGACATTATTAAGGATCCGCAAGAGTGTTATGTCTGTGAGGATTCGGAATGCATTGACAGTGTCCAGTCCAAGTGTCTTGCCTTCAGGAAAAAGGATGGATGCTATATAGCCTTTGAAGAGTCGGACGCAATTGCCTTGGGCTGTCAAAGTGATTTCGAGACCCAGGTTGTCAACGAACTGGTTGCACAGCAACGTATGCTGCTCTGTGAGGGTCAAAATTGCAATAGTTATGAAATCATACCTACGCCGAATACCTGTCAGCAATGCAACTCTCTCACCGAACCACGTTGTGCCACAAATCCCAATCAGTTAATGAATACCAGCATTTGCTCCTCCTTGCCATACACACAATGTGTAACGCATGTTGATGGTGCGGGAACGACGATGCGTGGTTGTCTAGCTGACCTGCCGAGCGATGATTTTTATGATTGCCTAACGGGCAATACGGAAAAATGTCAAACGTGCACGGGAAGCAATTGTAATGGACTAAGTGTGTTCCCGGCCGATCGTCTTAAGTGCCATCAGTGTGATTCCGTTAGTAATCCTATGTGCGCTGGTGCGCCCAGCAGTAGTGCCGTCTGCCCCATTTATGATGGGAATGATACCTGTGTAAGCACCTTTTTTAAGGATGTCACATATCGCGGTTGCAGTTCCAGCTTGACCTGCTCGGATCCCAGTGATTCGTCTACGTGTCGCATTTGCAGCACTGGAAATGACTGCAACACCATCAACTTGGAACGCTTGAATGTCGATGGCTCGCCAGGCATTTGGCAGCAGCCTCCTATTAGTTGTCTAACCTGTTCAAATGCTGACGAATGTAAATCTGGTGGTGGCAGGCTCGAGAAGTGCTCGGGCAATGATAATTGTGCTACCGTCTTTGACGCAACTGGCGATGTTGTAACCTCACGTGCCTGCTACAATGCTCTGGAAACTTCTTCATCTAGCTACTGTGAAGAGAGTCCTGACAATTGTCCACGCTGCAATTCAAATGGCTGCAATGTGGCCGATAGCCTAAAGGACTACGTTGAGTGTCTGGTTTGTGATTCCAGTGTAGACCCTAACTGTGTGCGGGATCCCTCAAAGATTACAAAGACACGTTCCTGCAATGCTGGCTGCATGTCTGCATTCCGACTACTCTTTGACGAGGAGCAGGATCCCAGTTATGCTCTGGTGCGTAATTGTAACGATGATTTGGAGAAGGAAGATCAAACCAACTGCGGCACCGAGTCAAACAAGTATTGTGCCAACTGCAAGACTGCAAAATGTAACACTGAGGATCTAGTTGAAAATCGACAAAGTTGCCTCATCTGTGAAGGCGATGGATGCCAAGATGCACAGCCTGCAAGTTGTGTTAACTATCGTGAGACTGACGAATGCGTCATTGAGTTCGACGAGCAGCGATCTGTTGTTGCCCAATCTTGCCTAAGTGACTACAGTAACGAGGACATATATTTGTTGCAAAAATCCAAGCGAATGCTGACATGCAAGGATAATAATTGCAACACCATCGAGTCTCTACCGCAACCACAAACCTGCACTCTATGCAGTTCGCGCACGGATCTCAGGTGTGCAATAAGTCCTGGAGAGGTGACCAGTGAGACTAGCTGCAATTTGATGGGTCTGACTGAATGCTATTCCCGTGTGCTGCCGAATGGTGCCACAGAGCGTGGCTGTCTGTCAAATCTGGAGGATGATGAGTTCTTGGGCTGTTACAATGGTACCGCCAAGGGTTGTTCCACTTGTGTGGGTGACTCGTGCAACAAGGAGATCTACCCCACAGATCGTGCTTCCTGTCATATTTGCAACTCGGAAACGGATCCCAATTGTGAATCCGAACCGAGTAGTCTATCTGTTTGTCCCATCTATGCCGAAGAGGATACCTGTGTAACAAATCTACGTGGAGACATCACCTACAGAGGTTGCTCTAGCTCACTCACTTGTGAACCAAATTCCAAAACTTGCGTCCTCTGCAGTGGTGATGGTTGCAATACGGCTGATTTGGCTGCCCAAGCCGATGATAATTATGGCAAGTGGCAGGACCTGCCCCTGACATGTCTTACCTGCTCCGGTGCTGGCTGCCTCGAGAGCACAATAAGCTCCGAACGCTGTGAGGACAACAACGAACAGGATTGTGTGACCGTATTTGATGCAACTGGCGTTGTCACAAGGCGCGGCTGTCAGGATGCCATTGAAAACGATACGGAAGTTGGTAGCTATTGTGCCAACAATCGCGACAAGTGTCCCGTTTGCAAGTCCAACGATTGCAACTCGGCGACAGCAATAACACAATACAACACCTGCATCTACTGTAACTCCTTCAAGAGCATCTCCTGCCTGTGGGAACCCAATAGCGCCACACACCGACGTCGCCTTTGCCAGGGTGACTGCATGACCGCACTCTATGGCAGCTCAGAGGCTGGCTTGGATTTAATACGCACCTGTCTGGATGACAAGGAGAAGGACGCACAGGCAGCATGTGCCGCTGGCACGGATGCCAATTGTGTCTCCTGTTCGGGTGAGGCTTGCAATATCCAGAGTCTACCTGATGATCGTGTCAGCTGCTATCACTGTGAGGATGGTGATTGTGAGGACCCAACGCCAAAGCCTTGCGCAATTTACAAGCCCAACGATAGTTGCTTCTCATGGATCGATGAGAACAATAGCATTAAACAATTGGGCTGCCTGGCTTCCTTCCGCAATCAGGATCTGGAGAGTGTAGTTAAGACAAAGCGCATTTCTGTCTGCGAGGGCAACAACTGCAATACGCCACAACTTCCATCGACGGTGAATTGTGCTGTTTGTGATTCTCGCAAAGATCCCACATGTGCTACGACTCCTTTGGCTGTGGATAACTTTACGACTTGCGGCCAATTGCCGTATACGCATTGTGTTACCAAGGTGGAGAGTGGTAAGTGTAAAATTTTAAAAAAATATATGGGGCAGTCTCTAAATAAATTGTTAAATTTCTTCTAGATGGCGCTACAAAGCGCGGCTGTCTTTATGATTTGCCTCAAGCGGAGTTTGCTGCCTGTGTGCTGGGCAATGATGAGCTTTGCGAGATATGCGGCAAGGATGGCTGCAATCGTGAGGTAAGTTTAAAAAGTTCAAGGCTCCAAGGTCAAGCCATAACTAACTCATCCTTTTGTTTAGATCTACCCTGCCGATCGACAGCAGTGCTACACTTGCAGCTCTGCAGATGACAGCAACTGCATGTCGTATCCCACCCAAACTTCGACTTGTGCCTGGTTCAGCGATGCGGAAACCTGCCAGACCTGGCTGGAAAACAATGTGACCACACGTGGCTGCAGCAGCTCTATTGGCTGCAGTGCCAGTGATTATCGCAATTGTCGCAATTGCGTTGGCACCAAATGCAACTCCATTGACTTGGCCAATCGTGTCGATGATGGACAGCATGGACTGTTCCAAGAGCTACCTTTGAAGTGTCATACCTGTGTCGGAGAGCATTGTGCAAGTTCTTTGGGTCCGTCCCTAACATGTACCTTGAATCCGGAACAGGATTGTAAGACGGTCTTTGAATTGGATGGCAAGACTGTGCGACGACGTGGTTGTGCCGATGATGTAGATGACTATGAGGATCTCTATTGCCGCCATAATCCTTCGCTATGCTTAAAATGCAAATCGAACGAATGCAATGACGCCTGGTCCATCGATGACCTAACAACTTGTGTTTTCTGCAATTCGGCAAATATAAGTCAATGCATAACGTATCCACAGAGCGCCGATTTGGACAGTCGTCAGTGTCAGGGCAAGTGTATGGTGGCATTGGTTGGCAAGGATCTGGTGCGTACCTGTGTAGACGACAAGGAACCCTTCGATCGTACTGCCTGCAGCAGCGATGAGAGTGGCGCAAATTGTGCCACCTGCGACGATGGTAAATGCAATACATTTGTCTATCCAGCCGATCGTCTCAGCTGCCACGTTTGCACTGGCGCCAACGATTGCAGCACAAGCCGTTCCGAGCCCTGTATCGCCTATGACAAGAATGACTTCTGCTTTGCCAAGTACACGAATGGTGCTGTGAACTTTATGGGCTGTGCCAGCAGTCAGAACACTAGCGATCTGGATCATTGGCGCTCCTCAAATCTGTTGCACGAATGTAGAACCAAAGATTGCAACGAATTGAGTCGTTTACCTTCAAGTGGCGTATGTATTGCCTGTGACTCCAGCAGGACACCCGAATGTGCTCAGTCCCCTGCGGATGTGACCACAACGCAAACCTGCAATGCTCCATTGCCGGATTGTGTTACCCGCCTGGAGAATGGTCACACAATTCGAGGATGTTTGAACAGCCTGAGTAGCAACCAAGGTTCTGCCTGTGTAGCCAATGGCACCTGTGCCTCCTGCGCTGGTAGCAAATGCAACATCGAGGTCTTCCCTATCAATCGACGCAAGTGTCACATATGCAATTCGGTTGCAAATTCCAACTGTGCCGAGGATCCCAACTATCTGGCCATTTGTCCCATCTATGCTGCGGACGATACTTGTGTCGCTACACGCACGGACGATGGTTACATTCAGCGTTCTTGTGGCAGTGGACTTCAATGTGAGATCAATGACGACAATCATTGTCAAGTGTGTAAAACAGATGGTTGCAACACAGTCAGATTTAATGGCTCTGCTGCTGTCAGTGGCATTGGTCTAGCCCTAACCCTTATTATATCCCTGTTAGCCAGCGGCTGGCGTCTGTAATAATCGACTGTTCGTTATGTCCACTATTTGCCATAGATTATATAGTTAAAAATAGATTGTACATAGTATAGTACATATGAAAACATGTAAATTAAAACGAAAATATTTAAAACCATATAAAAATGTTGTTTGAATTCCATGGAAAAATCTGTAAAACCTAAAAAATTCTTCCTTTTCCTTATTGAACCTTTTGACAGAAATTAATAGGAATTGAAAAAAAAAATACAAACCAACAATATTGCGTTTATTATTGTTTGGCATGTATACATTTCGAATTAAATGAACCCAAATAAATTAAAATGAAAAACAAAATATGAAAGAAAAACTGTCAACAGCGTTTAAAAAATGGGCGTCAAAAGATTAAAAATCAATACTTTCGAGTTAAATCATAGAGTAAAACTTTCGTTTAAATATGTTAAGCAAATATATATTTATGGTTCTTAACATGGCCTTAGGCGTCTTACTAGTTAAAATCGAGTTAATTTAAGTGTCATTCATGGTTCTTTTGAACGCTTTGCTCGTTGTGTGCGCCATTTAAAATGTCAATTTAATAAGGGAACAATTATATCAGATAGCTGCAGGCAATTTCAAGTTTTATGTGACTCATGGCTTAAAACCATTTATCATTGGCATCTATATCCTGAACGCGATATTAAGCAAACTGTGGAGATTTTTTTGTTTTTGTTTGTTTTGTAATTTGGGCTTAAATTGCTGTCCACTAAATTGCCGGCCATAAATCGTAGTGTAATTGCTTATGGCCATGTTAAGCAATTAAAAGCAAATCAAATTGGCAAGGCGACAAGATTTTGTGTATTTTGTTGTTGTTGTTTGGCTGTTCATTGAAGAGGCGATAAGTTGATATAAAGTGCCGCCAGTTGACCACAAACAATTGTCAGTTGTCGCTTATCTTGATGAAAAAATAAAGCAAACTCTGGGACTGTTTATGTTCGTTCCATAGAGTTCAACGTAGCTCCATTATTTTACAATTTAAGAGCTACCTTAAAAATACGTTTCAGCATTGTCTAGCTTCTTGTTGAGCTAAATCTGAAGCTACGCCTGTTTTCATTTGCATTTTATTTCCAATGGTTGCGTTTGGCAATTTCTTCCAAAAGTTCTCAGCAAAATAGACAAAAAGGTTGAGGTAGTTGGGTGGTGGAGTGAGATAAGGCTACGAGTTGGCAAGTTTCACTTTTCAACTTTATTCGAGCACGAAATTGACGTGGCAGACGACCTGACGACTCAACGCTTGGTTTGTCTAGCGCCCAAAGGCATGGCAAGTGGAGTTTTTAGGAAATTGAAAGAGTCTTGCACAGACACGTTAAAGTGTCTAGCCGGCTTGTAAACAAATATGTAATAGGAAAACTGAAAAAAATAACAAACCAAAAATGGGCTTACACATGTGTACTTCGACGGAAGTATGATGAGGTTTAAACTGTGTAAAGGTAAAAAACAGGTATGATTGTTTGCCATTTTTGAAATCTTACAAAATAATATGTTCGAATTATTATTATTAGGGATTCGAGATCAGATTCAGCATCAGCGATAAATTGTCTGGCAGTTTTACTCAAAGAAACTATTGATAAAGAATAATATCTTTAAATGTGTTCATTTGACCCATTGCAAAAGAATTTTGTAACATAATCGATCGATGGACAACATTAATTGAACATTCATGTTGCCATCTGTTCATGCTGTATGTTGTTATCACAATCAAAGTTGATATCTCCATGCAGAAGTCACAACACTCCTTTTGACCGACAATTTATTTAGCCCCGTTTATTGTCGTGCAACCAGTTGCAATTGCTGACAGCGACAGCCACATTTTAAATCTATTAGTTCAGGCCAACTGCAAATGCCGACAACTGCCAAACTGGCCAAATGGCCAACAACAGCAGAGTCTGTTGCCTGTTTTCTGTTTTCTGTTCATGTCCGCGCCAGCGAACAAACAAATTTAATAAAGCCAAAACTGGACTTCATCTCCCCACACTATTTTGTGCCGCCAGCGACGATTCGTGAGCTGTAAATTATGTGCAACAAATAAATTATTTTCAGCTCTGTCATTTGATTAAAATGTTTAAGCGCTGACTCAATATGTTGCATGCAACATTGGTGACACAACTTTTGGATTTAATTTGATTTATTTTTCTTTTAATATATATATTTTCCATACATCTTTTCTAGGTCTAGCCCTTGCTTTGCAACTTGTGCATTGTGACCTTCTTCGACGGCTTGAGCACAAAAAATGAACACATCAAAGTCTCGTCGACAGACATCATTGCACCAGCATTATCAAACTCTCCACAATAGTTGGGAGCCGAAAAGATGGTGATCAATTGTCGCTTGGCAAAGAACTCGTAACCATCCTCAACGACTTGATGGGCCCGACATACTAAATCGAACTTGAAGCGATGTATGAACTTGCCCACAGTATCCGCACCAAAGGTGACACTAACACCACGATCATTATCACTCCAACCCATGACCTTTGGATCTGGATCGGCCCAGAGCAGATCGCAGAGCAGACCCTTTTCGGGCACCTCGCAAGGACGCGGCAGCTTAGTAATTTGCGACATGGCATTTAGCTCCGGACTTAGACCACCATGACAACAAAAAATCTTAGTATCCACAATCGCTGCAACGGGCATGCAATTGTAACAATCGATAAAGGTGCGCCACAATTTGATGGTATAACGTCGCTTGCACTCATCATAAAAGCCATAGATGCGATTGATGCTAGCACTCTCATGATTGCCACGTAGAACGAAAAAGTTTTGAGGAAACTTGATCTTGTAGGCGAGCAGAAGACAAAGCGTCTCAATCGATTGCTTGCCACGATCCACATAATCGCCCAGAAATAGATAGTTCGAAGCGGGCGGATAGCCGCCATAGTCAAACATTCTCAACAAATCAGTGAATTGGCCATGTAAATCGCCGCAGATCTTCACAGGCGCCGATACTTCCAGCAGCATGGGTTGTCCCATAAAGATGTCGCGACAGCGTACGCATAAAAATCTTATATCAGCTTCAGTAAGATGCAATTGCTTAATGCGTCGCACATCGATGATATTAAGTATGATCTGATCCAAGCTTACTGGATCGATGTTTGCAGAAACACGGCCCAGTTGTGCTTGGGACATTGCAAAAACTCACTGAGTACTCTTTTAATGCAGCACACACTAGGAATTTAAGATGAGAACGATAAGTTTAACATACGAAATAACAAGCTGGTGTGTATATTTTAATTGAAATAAAAATATATATATTTCTGTTATGTTTGTTGTTTGTTATAGTATATGGGTTGACAGTTGATACCAGGTTGTGCTCGTAGATTTCGTATTTAATCAGGTGTCATCTCACATACCGACTAATTGACTGGTGCGAAGTTTCACTTTACGCTTGCCAGTTGGACGCAGCACATCGAAAGAAATCATCAAATCCTTGTCAACGCCCATAGAGGCACCAGCATTGTCATACAAACCACAGTAGTTGGGTGCAGAGAAAATGGTTACCACTTGACGTTTGGCAAAGAACTCATAGCCATCCTCAACGACCTGATGGCCACGACAGATCAAATCGAAATCATACTTTTTCAAAAATTTCTCAACAATATCGCGACCGAAAAGAAAGCTAACACCACGATCGCTGGGCGTAAAGCCGAAACCAATGCGATCCGGATCACTCCACAGCAGATCGCACAGTAGACCCTCATCGGGCACATCCGTGGGTCGATGCAGCGCCATAATATCGCTTAGATCATTTAACTTCGGGCTCAGTCCGCCATGGCAGCAGAAGATGCGATCGGAGACAACCGCTGCCACTGGCATACAATTGTAGCAATCGACAAATCGCTTCCATAGTTTAATAGTATAGCGTCTCTTACACTCATCGAAGAAGCCGTAGACGCGATTTATTGCCTGCGATTCGTGATTGCCTCTCAATAGATAAATACTCGCCGGATGTTTGATCTTAAGTGCGAGTAAAAAACTAATCGTCTCCACAGAGTTTTTACCACGATCCACATAATCACCTAAGAACAGATAATTGACTTCGGGTGGAAAACCGCAATGTTCCATTATACGCAGCAGATCTTTAAACTGACCATGAATATCGCCTACAACGCGCAAAGGTGCTTCTAGATATAAAAGCATCGGTTCATCCAATAAAATCTCCTTTGCAAAATAGCACATATTTAACAGTTCCTGTTCAACAAGTGGCACTCGCTGTTGTTTATATTGGGAAAAGTTTTTTAGTTTGCTAATCATATCGGTTAGGAGCACTTTTGTTTCTGCCAAAAGTGAAGATCTGTGCGAATATGGAGTTTGTTCACCAACAGCTAGAATGTCTTGAGTATCTCTCATCTTCTGCACTGCAATCTCATCTTTCTTGGCTTGCGGGCCTATCATACTATTGATTTTTGAGTATGCAAGTGTTTTTGTGTATGTGTTTTTTTTTTTCTGTTTTTTGGAGTTCTCAATAGAGAATTATTCTATTTAGCAAAGGTAAAAAAAATGTGACAGGAAAAAACATGAGCAACGTGTTTCTTGAAGAGGATTACGACAACGATTAAGTTTGAGCAATGGGCAAAATCAATTGATACACAATCGATTTTAAATATTAAAATAGTTTGTCGTTTTTAATAAGTAATAAACGAGAAATGTGTGTCAATCGTTTGAAGCGAACCTTTGATGAGCTGTTACATCGATAAATTTCTCTTTCAATTTTATTTGTTTTTTTATTTATTTTTTTTTTAACCGTCCAAAATGTTTGGACGTTTGGCAGGGAGTTTCTTTGGTTTTAAAATAACCATTGAGATATTAAGAGCGTCATCAACGCACATCATGGCGCCAGCATTATCATATTCACCACAATAGTTGACTGCCGAGAAGATTGTGATTAGTTGGCGCTTGGCAAAGAATTCGTAGCCATCTTCAACGACTTGATGGGCGCGACAAATCAAATCGAATCCGAAGCGCGTATTAAACTGCACTACGATGTCTGCGCCAAATGTAAAGCTGACGCCTCGTGAGTTCTTGCTCCAACCAGTTTTGACCGGCTCGGGATCGGCCCAAAGCAAATCACAGAGTAAGCCATTTGATGTGATCTCACATGGACGTGTCAAGTTGCGTATATCGTCCAATTCGTGCAGCACTGGACTTAAGCCACCATGACAACAAAAAATACGGCCACCAATGATTGCTGCTACTGGCAGGCAGTTGTACGTGTCCACAAAGGATCTCCAGAGGCGTACAGTGAAGCGACGCTTGCACTCATCATAGAACCCGTACATTTGATTAATGCTGGCCGACTCATGATTTCCGCGCAGTAAATATATGGAAACCGGAAACTTAACCTTGTAGGCTAGTAGAAGAGTTAACGTTTCCACCGAGTACATGCCACGATCCACATAATCGCCCAGAAAAAGATATTTCGCATTTGGAGGATGTCCATGTGAATCAAAGTAACGCAACATATCCTCATACTGACCGTGTATATCGCCTATAACATTTATCGGTGCTTTTACTTCTAGCAACATTGGCTCATCCATTAAAACGTTGCGTGCCCGACTAAGCAGCTTAAAGATGTCCACTTCGAGCAAATTGGTACGTTTATCTGGTTTAAAGGCCAACAGTGCACTGATTAAATCGTCTAGATGTTTGGTCAGCATTTGGCTTATACTTTCTGATTATCATTAATTTATATGTATTCGTCCTCGATCGTGGTGTATTTTGAAGTTTGTACATAAACATGTGCTTGTGTTAACCAAAAACATAAAAACAATACAATAAATAGCTTGTATAAAAAAATATTGATTAGACAAAACTGACAATTATTTCACAATACTTTACATTTTTTATTAGTTTGGAAGTTTGGAATGAAGTTTTTCATGACTGTCAACTGAAAGAAGACTTATGTAAATACACCAAATCGCTTACAAAAAGCTATTGCTTTGAAAAATCCGGTTGAGTTTAGACAAAGTAATGGCAGCAAAATATATAAATTCATGTCTTCTATACGGTTTAGTTCGTTTTAACAAATTGCGTTCAGCACAACAACAATTTTTCTCCTCGCTTTAGCTTGTGTCTTTGGCACATGTGTCACTGTGCATGCAGCAACAGAATCCTCTTCGTCATCTGGGGCAATAGCCGGAGCTGAAGCCATGTCAGTACATCGTTTGAGGTGCGTACGTGTCGTTGGCGTTTATTAGTTTGTGCTGGACACGGTTGGTGTCCAAAAGGAAATTAAAATAATTCAAGCGTTAAATTCAATTTAATTTTTGCAGCTGCAAAAAGTTACTGTGTCAACATGTAAGAAAAAGTAAATAAAAAAAATATGCTTATATATATTTCCTTTATAGCATGTGAAATGTTTGGATTTCATTTGGAAAAACCAAATTTAGAATGAGCTTGAGTTTTAATTAAGATAAGGAGTAATCTGCTTTTCAAAGAACTATTTTAAGTTTTAACATTTTCCTTCTTTCTTTCATTTACTTCTTTTGTAAAATACAAATCCCATCGCATCAGTTTTTGCCAGTTTAACGAATTTAATCTTTTTCTGCACGAGCAAAAAAAACAGCTGGCACAAAACTAAATCCAGACAATGGCATTTGTTGCGGTTATATATTTTTTTATAAAAACGCGACCAACTGCAGTATCGCGATATACTTTCAATTTATGTATGTATACATACGTATGTATGTATGTACAATATTTTTTCTGCATTGCTCGCTGTGTGTGGTATTATTTAAATTGAATTTGCAAATTAAGTTTATTGTGTTACACAGCACACAGAAATTTATATTCTATGTGCGATTATTGTGTTGCTGTTTGTTTTGTATTTTATTTCAGGCTGAATTTTTTTTATATTTTTATTTTATTTTAAACGGGGCGAGCTTCACTGGGCTTATACGATATTTATTTATGGCCAGCAATTTGTTTGGCCTGGCTGAGAGAAGCAGTGTCAGGTCTAACCATTCTATGGATATGTACATATTTTATTGACAATTGAGAACAATTGATTTGCATGCATACAATTTGTAACTGGGATTTAGATTGAATGATTTATTGGCGAAAAAAACGCGCTTTGCATTTGTGCGCTAAATTCTCAAAAAGTAACGAACAATTTGACAAATAGTCCACACACCAAATTACATAAGCTTTGAAAATATCTTTTAAATGTTTTGGGTAACGTTAACTCTGTTGTTGAGTTAATAAAGAGACCTAAAAGTAGTACTTCAAATGTTAGACTTATACTAACTTATTCACAAAGAGTGTTGCCAAATGCGAAACGCTCTTTTAGCTGCCCCAAGCTATTTGAAGCCAACGAAGTTGGCACTTTATATTAAATAGTTTTGTTATATATTTGTATGTGCGATTGCATATCCGGCAGATATCACGCATACGCACTGTCCGTGCATTGCACCCAATTTACATTTACTTGGCAAAAAAAACCGTTAACAATTTTTGGCGCAGCGTCTAGTTGGCACCATTTGGTCAGCCAAAGTCAGTAACAAAAATAAAATATATGTATACAAAAATAAATTAAAAATCCTATAAAAACGGACAAACGCAATGCAGTTCGCGTTTTGTTGGCGCCACAGGCAGCAGTCATAGTGACGCCTAAAAAATATATATATGTATATATATATATAAGTATATAAAGGCCAACAAACCCTGCCGCATCATATTTACCATTAAATTTACTTTGTTCCATCGCACATTTCTTGACTTTTTGGCGTGTTGCACAAATAAATAGAAATGACAACAAAGAGATAGAAATAAATGTATCTAAAGAGGAAATGGAATGCATGAGTAGCAAAAAAAAAATAAAATATATATAAATACATATATATATGTATATGTTTTTGTGCAACGCTTGCGAAAATTATTCATGTAAATCTCTCGCATGACCCAAAAAAAATTTTGACCAACGGTCAGCATAAAAATGTAACACTGCCAAAGCACATAGTAGGTATATATATATATATATATGATGGCAAGTGCTAAGAAGCAACAAAATGTGTGTTAGCAGTCTCTTTAAAGAGTCGTTATGTGAGAGCTGACAGACGACTCAGGGGAGCATTGATAGGGTTCGACAAAGAGTCACAGTTTAAGGTCTGACAAGGGTTAAGGCAACAAAGTAGAGCCTAAGGGAAAACTACTTTATAAGTTGATAAAGGGTTTTTAGTTGATTTGCAACACATGCAATTTAAGTAATTAAAATTCTATGCAGATTAATAATGGCAAATCCGTTGCCCACATCTACTAATTTATTACCAAAACTAACAAGATGCACCGTTTTGCAATGGAGTCACGTAAAATGTCTGAGCTTCAGGTTGGAGGCCAGCTGTCGCCGGTTGAGCTCAAGTACAGTGAATACGTGTCGCGTGGAACAGCTTGCAACTGCAACTGCAGCAACTGACCAACCAAACTGTGCCCACGTAAATAAGACATAACTATTTAAACCTGAATATTAACCGCCTGAAGTTCATTGGGTTGCAAGCTTAATTATGTAGCACGTACTTTTCAGACAGCTGGCAAACTCAAATATTTGGCATGTGACGCCTGCAACTAGAGTTAAAGGTACAGGTAATTAGCATTGAAATGCATTAAATGCAAAACACGTATACGTAACGTGGGTCAGTAAAATGCATTTCGTAAGCGAGAGAGACAAAGCGCATAGTCAATGACGTCAAACGATAACAAATACATGACATTTTAACTAACAGTAATGGCCAAAGGAAATTAGACAGAATAGGGAAGCAAGACGAAAATTTATTGGTACAAACAAACAACCCTTAAACAAAGTCAGTTGGTCAGCTGGTCAAACTGGATAGCATCCCCCTCCCCGAAAACTGTCTACAGTAAAGTTAAGGGTAAACGATGCTGACACAAACACACACACAGACACAAAGTACTTGGTCAATCGACGGGTGCCAATTTCTCTGTTGATAACGACAACAACAGTGTGTACTTGCCACCCTTTGTGGAGAATGGGTTGGAGTGGGTAGTTTAGGGTGTTTCATGACAAGGGTCAAAACGAAAGTTTTACGAGCACTCGACGGCATTTAAGCAAACGCCAAACTGTTTTACTGAAAGGTATTTAATGTGTTGTTGTTTTTGTTGTTGTTGTTAGGTTTCAGTTTATTTATTTTAAGTTTAATTCGTTGGGTTGCGCAAAAAGGAAATTGGTTTAAGTGGAACGGAGGAGTGCAGAAGGAAAATCTCGCTGGCCCCGAGTAAAAGAGATTTATCTAGTGAAAGTTTATCACCTGAAGGGACACTGCAAAAAATAAAAGGAATGAGAAGAGATTCTGCGCTGGTTCAATAAAAGTTGAAGCCACTGCGACTGACAGCATCGATATGGGGTTTAAGATAAGGGAATGGGTTTCATTTTCATATAATGGTTTAGCTTGGTTGTCAGTTAAGTATGTGGAGATTGTCTTCAAGTTGATGGAAAAGAGTGAAAAATGGAACTACTTTAAAATTAAATGAATAGTGTCTGTAAAATCTCTTTTCATTCTGTACAAGGAGAGCACAATACTGAATCAATGCAGCAAACAGAAAACCATATTATAAATCTTCAAATATCTGACAGGGTCTGTATGTAGTTTGTCTGCCCGGCAGTTCTCTTTCATGGCTCCATTACGTGGCAGCTTTGTTGGCGATGCCAACAAAAAAAATCATACATCAATTTTGTGGGACATTCGTCAGTGCTTGCCACGAAAATAACATTGCTAGTGCACGCAACTGTTGTGTATGCGAATGTTGCACAGTTGCATAGAGTTTCCGAGTTTGCATTTAGTCGCGAACATTTTTGGTGACGCGCTCGTTCTGTCTGACATTCGGCAAGGAATTTGAAAGTGATGTCTGCCAGACCGAAATTGTCAAAACAATTAATCATTGATGAAGAAAATGTATGTGCAACAGCCAACATAACAACAGCAGCAACAACAACATGCTTGCATATTTAAAACAAATGTCATTAGTTTACATGTTGGCCCGACGACGACAGTTTCGCCATTTGTCTTTAGCTATTTACCCAAGTGGTCATTGCACTTGATGGCTGTAAATGTACTTTACATTAACAAAACTGGCCACCTAATTGTTTTAACTAGCCTGAATGAAATCCAACTAGCAACAACAAGGCACTTGCAACAGAAACAAGAAAATTTTAATTGCATTTTAACAGCAGCAACATCAAAACCAAACGCCTCAAGAGAAATAATATTGTAATCCGACACAAAACCAGAAGCAACTGCATAATTGCAAATGCATCGCATTATAGTTTGCTTTGTCAGTTGGCAAAGGAATAATTATTATGCAAGCATGAATTTGATTTAATTGCCTTAATTTCGATTGATTTCAACGAATGGCAATTGCATATGTGGCAGCACCTAACGCATCTAGGTCAGCTTACAAATACCTTAAATGCATTATATAATGAAACTAATTAGTTGGCTCCAAACAAATAATGTTAAGTTTTAATTCTTATCTTATTTTGCTAAGATAAAGTTAAATTTAAAATGAAATGTCAATTTTTTTGTATTAATATTTATTAAAAAGAGCCTTCAAGTTAACTACCATTAAACAGCTTACCAATACAATACAAAACAAGTACAAAAAGCTCTTCAAATAGTTCTGATTGTTAAAACAGTGAAGAAAGTAATAAATGGCGCTTCAAAGTTCGCTTCCAATTCAATAAGAAATAAAAAACATTGTTCCAATTAGCCACGCGACTTTAGAGCCAGTTGAAAGACTCGCGACCCCCGAAGCGTTACACGTTTAGCCACTTTAAGCGCTTGTTGACGACAACAAAAATCGAAATCGAATAGAAAAAATATACAACTTGAGCACACAAAAACGCCACAACTCGAGATGCGTGCCAAATGGAGTGAGAAAAAACGAGAAGAACCACATTTTATGTGAACATTTTTTTCAAGTAACGATTTTTTTCGCTCTTTTTACTTGCCCAACTGTCCAACGCGTGTCACAAAAAAGAAGAAGGCGAAAACCGGGGCAGAACATAAAAAAATCCAATTGAATGCTGGACGACAGATGATTGGAATTTCTACTTCGTTTTATGCCTCATAAAGACACATTAAATCTATGGAAATGGTATGGTAAACTAATTTGCACGTTCTAAGATAGCTAAAATAGCCATACTGTGTAGATTTTAGATATATGATTGGCACAAAATTAAAACACAAATCAATAAACATAAACTGAAAATAGATGATGAATATTGGCTTTAAATAGTTTTATAAATCAAATAAAATATTTATTGACTTTATCAGAACAATCCGTTAAATGCTCTTAAACAATTCATGAGGAGGCTTACAGAGTCAACTGCTTATACAAATTAATAAACAATGCAATTAAAGTTCCAACATATTCTTTTTTATTTCGTTGGCTTTTAAAGTACTATTTTAATAATTGATTTTTTGTCGTGCGAAATTCAATAAAAACTGATTTTCATATGCAAATGCAATCAACGAAAATCGATATAAAAATATAATAAAAAAATAACAATCAAAAAACAAAGTAACAACAAAATCAAAGTGGAATATATAATATTTACTATGTACATTGTTACAAGGTACAGGCAAACCAGTTAAAAGGCGACAAGTAAAAACCGCAATTATTTAAATCCGCAGTTAATTTCATTGTCGGCGGAAGTGGCATAGCGCAAATGAAATTATTGTCAATGACAAGCATGAATATAAAAAAAAAAATGTCATCCTTTCAGGAATACCATACAGTATGTATATGTTTGCATGTACGAGTTTATCTATAAACCAACTTTAAACCGTGTGAGCTAACGTCAAAGAGTTTTGTGGAACTTCACAATTTAATTTGCATTTTTCTGTGCTCTTTATAAAAACAAAAACTCGGCGAAATTTAATGACCTAGTTATGGTTTTATAATATTATTCTCTTTATCCAATGCATTTATTATTATATTTTTATTTTTAAATCGGCTAACATCAAATTTGGTATTTTAGCATATTCTTTGTTTTGGTTTGCATCGATTTCACATTGGTTATATGTAATTAATCTATTATAGTAAGGTTTGCGTGAGACACTCTCGTTGCATGCAACTTCCACTTGAGAGTTGCATGCAAATTATTGCAACTTGAGCATGTATGCTGCATGTTTTCTTGTAGTGTATCCCTCCAGCCTGCCCCAAGTACAACAACTAACTCATAATCGACAAAAATCGCGTGTCTTGCCTCCAAACTCAACTCAAGTTACAAGTTTTGCTGCTGCTGCTGTTGCTGCTGCAACAGAAAACTTTTTCGGCTGCCTTCTGGAGTCGGTGGCAAGTTTTTGAGGCATGGCATGTTGCATGCCATTACAAAGTTGCAGTGCAGTGTTTTTTTGACCTTCATGGTTGTTTTGCCAGCGCGCACCACCATCATCATTACGGAGCTTGTTGAAGTGGCAACATAAGCTCTGAGCGCCTTTGCATGCCCTTTGATGCATTGCCAGGCTCTGCATTTATTTCAGGTGTGGAAATTCCTGATTCAAGGCATTCATGTCTTTAAATTTGTTTCACTTTCAACATTCAAAGCATTTGTGCCTTTTTTCTGACATATTCTATTTATTAAGATCGACATGAACATTTTATTTCTCTCTTTTTTTTTTTTTTTGTATACTCAAACAAAACGCAACCTTTGACTGCTCTGACCAACCACGCCCCAAATCCTTTTGGGCCACCGCACACCTTTCACCGGAAAAATGCCAAAGAGCATATTGGTTTAATTTGTATGAATGCCAAAATGAAATGTACAAAGAATATACAAAAAATTGTGGTGTATATGGATATAAAACTGAAAGCGCAAATGGAATAACTAATTAAATTTTCGACTGCAAATGAACAAAGTTGCCTCCAAACACCGCACCACAAAGATCTTTTTCGAGGAAGCGGATTGTGTGTCTGACTGTTTCTGGCAGTTAACTGTTAACTGCTACCAGCTACCAACTGCCAGTTTAATTAACTTGGCTTATAAAATTTTATGCTAACTCGCTGTGCAGCATAGTAAAAAACATTATCTATGCACTGTAATAGTTGGCCATAAAGGTTGTGTCTATGCAAATATTGTTGCAATATCTCTCTCACTCTCTCTCTCTCTCTCTCTTTTTGTTTGCCACTCAATGTTGCCATTTGCAGCTTTAATGAAACTCCACCTTATCCTTCCACCAATGTCCTTACCAAACTCCATTGGAGGGTTGCTGACTTCTCGCACCGCGCGCATAAATCAAAAGTGAAATTTTTACACGCGCCAAGCTGTCTGTGAAAATTTCATTTACATGTAGCACACACACAGCATGCTCGTATTTCCCAACTTTTGGGCTTCCCAACTCTCTTACCTTGGCCAAAAGCACAAAATTGAAGGGTCACAACAACACGTTTTTAATTGTTTTTTGAGGTTTTTCAGACAATATTCAAAGGGAGCAATTTAAATTCCAGTCTGTGGCCTGCAGCAGTTCAATTTTTATATTTTTTTCGTGCCTACTCTGGAACATGCGGAACAACGATTACAATGTGGGTATTACATGGCAGTGGGATACTTACATGGCAGTCAATAAAATGTTTTAAGTTAACTTACTTAATTGTCATAAATAAAAATATTTTCTTAGATGATATATTGAGCAAAGTTTATTTAAAACAAATTTAATTGTTTGGATATATTATAAATTAATACATACGAATCTTTTAACGACATATAGCTTCTATGCCTACATTTAGCCAACTGATCAATTAAATTCGCACTAGTAGCTCTCTTAAGTTGCCCCGCATTACTCTTAAAACTTATTCTACGATAGTTATTTACTCACTAATTGCTGGGGCCCCTGAAGTAGATTTAATGTCTGTTCTGTCGTGGCATCTAATGTGCATATTACAAAACCTATTAACATATTTGCCAACGTGTTTAACAGCTGAAAAACCTTCTGACCACCAATCCAAGCCATAGAGTGAGCGGGGCAAAAGGGAGCGAAAGGGAGGGTAGCGTTGTTCCAATGTTGGACTTTGTTGGTGGTCACGTTTCGAAGGCAATAACAACCACAACAACAACAACAACAAGACAGCCTTGCATAATTGCGCCGCCAAGTGCAGGTCTGCAGTTCTACTACCTCATCGCATAAATAACCCAACACAAACACACACACAAACAGACACACACACGTAAACACTCCCATTTTAAACATATATGTGAGTGTGTGTGTTTGTGTGTGTTGTTTGGCTTTTTGTCTAGCATGGCTATTATGCAAATGGCACTTTGTTTTAACAGCGCACTGCGGTTTCCAGAGACTGATGCTGAAGCTGAGCTCGACATTAGTTCGTCATCAGCATTGATAGTTATAAGCCCCCGCCCTCTCTAGCACACAGCCCTTCGGCCACATTAGGCGAACAATTAATATGCCAAGTGTTATGTGTGCGCATACTAATGACTATTTTTTTTTTTTTTTACCCGAACAGTGGCCGCCACCACAAAACTTCACTACCATTAAACTCCATTTGCATTTGCATCTGCATCTGGAACTGACTTATGCGGCGCTCATCTGTCAACTGCTGTTGGCCATCTATCAATAATTGTTCAACTGTCCCGACAAAACGGCGCAGGCGTAACAACAGTACCCCCTACCCCTGCACATACACGCACGCACGCATTAAAGTTTTTACAGTCGAGGGCTGGCTACTTGAATGCCATAGTACATATCCATGACTCAGAGCTTGGCCAGACACGCGCGATTTTGCTGCGTTGGTTTGCAGCTCAAATCATTTATCTGTCCAGACAATGCACACACAGAACAACAAAAAAAAAAGACAACTTTCAACAGCATCATGTCAACGGGGCGTTACTCTAGTTATGTCTTTAAAAAGGTTTCTCTCTCTTAACTGCTACAAAATGCACTTAAAAGTTTTACGAGTGCAAATGAGTTTCTGGCGACTCCTATTTGACGGTTTTATGTATACAAACGATTGCTAAATAGTTTATGAGTCAACACACAAGAGCTACTCCCCAACACACCCTGTGTATAAACAACAACAAGCATTGAATTGACCGAAGCCAACCACGTAAATGATGTAAATGTAAACAGTTAACGGGTGTTGGTTGGCCAGCTCAATAAAAACCCAAAAACATACATATACATACATACAAACCAGAAGCAAACACGACTACAATAATAAAAAAATTAAAAAAACTTGTCACCCAATAAAATAAATCAAAAGAAAGTAAAATTACGACGCGTCGTGCGATCGAAACTGCGAATATATTTCAATAAAAAAAATCACAAGCGAGACAAAAAAACTTTCGCTACTTTAGTGGCAAGTATATAAAGAAAGACAACACGAACAAAAAAATTATAGAAAATCAGAAAATATGTAATACAAAGCAAAACGAATTATAAATTCTCTTGTACGAAAAACTGGTTTTAATAATATTGTAATTTGAAGAATATAAATATTTTTTATTTAAATTTGAGTCAAAGTTTATTGATAAATAAAATAAATTTATTATAAATCGCATTTTAAAAAAAAAAAAAGTTTTGTTACTATATTCGAACTTAAAAGTATTCTCAAAAAATAAAGATTTTGTATCTCATTTTACAAAAAATTTTAGAATTGTACGCAAAAGGTCGTGGGAAAATGTATTTTAGCCAAAATTAAATGTTAAGTTGAACTACTTTTAGTACTTTGATAAACATATTGCTTAAGACAGTAGATCATAATTTGAGGGTATACAAAATGCACCGTTGAATGGAATGTGATGGGTTTTGATGTTGATTTTGGGTGAAGTATCATTATCATGGTCAAGTCGGCGTAGCCTACGCATGCGCATAATACAAATGCAAAAGCAAATACAAAAGCATACACACACTCATGTAAATGTGTGTGTAGATTGGCAAAGTGGACGTGCCACAGGCCAGAACAACTTTTTTATTTTTCTTTTTTTCTTCTTTCTTTCTACCCGGTTGCTTGTCATGTGAATTTGGGTGAAATGTTTGTCGCTGGCTTTCAAATTCGTTGGCTGGCTATTCAGTTTGCAACGAGCCACACGAGTTGGTGGTGTCGCCCAAGCCAAAGTAGAGAAAGCAACCGCCATAACGAAATATGTCTTGGAGCTGCCAGTCGCGCTTACTCTTGCTGCTGTTTCTATTCGGATCAGTTGCATCGCAGCAGCAGTACACCAGCACCACCACCACCCCCTCTGTGGTGGGCACCACACCAACGTCACAGCTGCTGAGGCAATCACAAAATACGTTTGTACAATGGGTTCTATCCCTGTTGCCACAGCGACCCGGCTCTGCGCCAGAAGCCGTCACAGCAGCCACGCTGAGCAGTTCGGCAACGGCACCCACTGAGCTGCCAACGTTAGGCAGCAGCACTACAACAACGGTGCCACCACCAGTGACAACCACACATAAAGCTCCAACGCCAGAACCACCAACTCTGACTCCACCAAGAAACTGCAGCGATTGCGTCTGTGGTGTGGCAAATATTCAGAAACGCATTGTTGGTGGCCAGGAGACGGAGGTGCATCAATATCCCTGGGTTGGCATGTTACTCTATGGCGGACGTTTCTATTGTGCCGGCTCCCTGCTCAACGATCAGTTCCTGCTGACAGCCTCACATTGTGTCTATGGTTTCCGCAAGGAACGGATATCAGTGCGTCTATTAGAGCATGATCGCAAGATGTCACATATGCAGAAAATTGATCGCAAGGTCGCCGATATTATCACACATCCCAAATACAATGCACGCAACTATGACAATGATATTGCCATCATTAAGCTAGATGAGCCCGTGGAGTTCAATGAGATACTGCATCCGGTGTGCATGCCTACGCCTGGACGCAGTTTCAAGGGCGAAACTGGCACTGTCACCGGCTGGGGTGCAATTAAAGTGGGCGGACCCACATCAGATACACTGCAGGTAAGCTGGAAACCGAACCGAAACAAATGCTCCAATTAAACATACTTTTCTCTTTTTGTGTTTTTTGCAGGAGGTTCAGGTGCCCATACTCTCGCAAGATGAATGTCGCAAGAGTCGTTATGGCAACAAGATCACGGATAATATGTTGTGCGGTGGCTATGATGAGGGTGGCAAGGATTCTTGCCAGGGTGACAGCGGTGGACCTTTGCACATTGTGCCCAATGGCACAAGGGAATATCAAATAGCTGGAGTTGTTTCGTGGGGCGAAGGTTGTGCTAAAGCTGGTTATCCGGGCGTCTATGCTCGAGTTAATCGTTATGGCACCTGGATTAAGAATCTTACCAAACAGGCTTGTCTGTGCCATCAGGAGACCAAGAAAATCAAGTAAATGTCCACTAGTTTAAGCACTTTAGTTATAATAATAAGAACTTTAAGATACACTTGCAGAGTGAAAGAATTTGGATAAATATTTTGAGCTAAAGCAAACGATTGAATGAAATTGAAAGTTTTTACTTGCCAAAAACTTTTTAATGTTTTGTGAAAATCAAACGAAAAGTGTAAAAATCAAAAGCAATCAATTGAAAGTTCAGTTTTTAATGATGAAAAAAACTAGTTTCATTTCATTTTGATATGTTTAACACAAATTTAATTACTATATTTTATTACAATTAATTAGCAATATGCTACATTCTGCAAGTGTATTAAAGGCTTCGATCAATTTCTTTATTTTTAATAAAATTTTATAAGAAGAGAAACGTATAAGTGCAACAAAGTGCAGCATACCAATACCAGTGGCAATGGGCAATAACCTTTTGGTTTGGGTCCGGTTTTTGTTGGCTGGTCTAGCCAGTTCTGGCAGCTGAATCAGGTTGAGGTTCAGGTTCATTTGGCGAGGTTCTAGTTTTGTCGGCTAGGATGGGCCGATTCAGTTGCCAATTGCCAGTTGGCAGAAGGAGTTCATCATGAGATACATTTGTTTGCTTTCGCTGCTGGGTTTCTGTTTGGCTGCCACGCCCAATTTGCGCAGCGCCTCGGAGCCAGCCAAGATCCTAGAGTCTCTGAGCAACTTGCGACAGAATAGCTTCCTTGACTGGATTGTGTCCATACTGGGTCCAGAGTATGCAGACACAAGTGTACCTGCCAAGCGCGAGTGTTCCGCTTGTGCTTGTGGCAATATAAATACACGTCATCGTATCGTTGGCGGCCAGGAGACAGAGGTGCATGAGTATCCATGGATGGCCATGCTCATGTGGTTTGGCAGCTTCTACTGCGGTGCCTCGTTGGTGAACGATCAATATGCTCTGACGGCAGCACATTGTGTGAATGGTTTTTATCATCGCCTGATCACAGTTCGTTTGCTGGAGCACAATCGTCAGGATAGCAATGTGAAGATTGTGGACAGACGTGTCGCTCGTGTCCTGGTACATCCTGATTATAGTACACGCAACTTTGACAGCGATATCGCTTTGATACGCTTCAATGAGCCAGTGCGTCTTGGCATTGATATGCATCCCGTTTGTCTGCCTATGGCAACGGAAACATTTTCGGGCCAAATGGCTGTGGTTACGGGTTGGGGTGCCCTCAGCGAGGGTGGACCCATATCCGACACACTGCAGGAGGTGGAGGTGCCGGTGCTGTCACAGCAGGAGTGTCGCGACAGCAACTATGGCAGTGAAAAGATTACGGACAATATGATCTGTGCCGGTTACGCTGAGGGTGGCAAGGATTCCTGTCAGGGTGACAGCGGTGGACCGATGCATGTCATTGGCGCCTCACAATCCTATCAACTGGCTGGCATTGTATCCTGGGGCGAGGGTTGCGCCAAACCCGGTTCACCTGGCGTCTATACGCGTGTCAGCAATTTTAGGGAATGGATTGAGGCAAACACTCGTGATTCGTGCGCTTGCATTCAGTCGGAGGAGCAATCAGAGTCAGGCAATTCTAGCACTACAACAACACAGGAACCACAGCCGGAAATGGTTACAGCCGGCACAGAGAGCAGCCAAGATCCCGAAGTACCAGAAGCAGATTTAGCTGTTTAACATTTCGTGTAAACAGATACAAAAAAACAACAATAATACATTTAAATAAAGGCATTTCCCATGAAATATCATTTATACTTGACTTTTTCTCGACAGCAGCGTTTATTTTTTGTATCCTTATTTGCAGCACTTTTTGCTACAGCGTTTAAAGAAAACAATGCAAATTGACGATAGGGAGAGTATCTACGAGTTTTACTATAAAAGCAGTAACAATTTCAATGTTCATCATGCTTTCTGTCCGTCCCTTTGAACGGAGAAACAACACTTTTGATAATATGCAAAATTATGCGTTTAATAATAATGAATAATGAGGTACAGGGTATCCACTAGTCGAGTTTGTTCATTTAGAGCGTTCTCACTTGTTATAAACTTATACTTTATTTTTCCTGTTACTTCGAACACACACTGAAATTATCACGCCACTGTTTATTGCCAATTTTTAAATGGACACAGGGTACAACATAATATTTGACCCTCGGGTGACTTGTTGTTGTTATTGTTGTTAACTCGCTTGTTAACTGGCACATCTCGAGCCTGCTTCAATTTCCGTCTGTAATCTGCTTGTTTTTAACTTTGTGCCCCAAAGGCACTGAACAATCTTTTTGCAGCACGAAATTGCCACTAAATCAAAACAACCAGCAACAGCAACAACAACCACAATAACAATAACAGCAAACCACAACTCCTACACATAGCGTGTGTTCGGGGCAAGTCCCATTTGGGGCTCTGCAGTTTAACGCCGATGCTGCAGCATTGATAAATAACTAAATAATAGAATAAACACCACACCAAACAAAAGGTGCTAAGACATTAAAGGCGGCTTTTGGCGTGCCAGGCCCACTATAATAGTGAGAGCAAAAATAATAATAATAACAATTGCAAAGAGAGAGAGAGAGAGAGGAGGAGATGGTGGAAGGGTGGAGGAGCATTAAAAATTAAGCACATCCTCGAGCAAAGTTTGTGGTGAAAAAATATTTATTTTCGTTTGGTTTTGTTTTTTTCTTTATATTTTCCTTTTGTTTCTTGGCATTTTACAAGGCGCAAATTTGCTGCAATTGAGCGCATTTTGCTTGTGTGTGTGTGTGTGTGTTTTTAGCCGCCTGCAGGTTAGAAATATTTATTGGAGCGTAAAATTGTTTGATTGAATATTAGGGGCGGTGCCTGTTTGTGAAATCGTGTTTTGGTTTCTCTTTCGTTTGGCTTGTTAAAAGCCGACTTTTAAATTGCATCGAAGGATGGATGGCCACCAAGTAGCTTAGCGATAAATAGAGAAAATAGTTTTGTACGTATATGTTTTAAGTGTTTGGTTAAAGTAAAAGGCTTTTTGTATGAGCACAAAAAAATTAGCTGATTTTAAGCTGTGTTGGTCAATGAAAAATAAATCGGTTAAGTTACTTTTAATTTACAACTTTCCATTATTATTATCAATAGTTAACCAACAGCTTTATGAAATTTAAGCCATTCCAATCGTATGTAAAGCACGGCATACTGTATTGATAAGGGTTACTGTGAACATCAAAACCCCTACCAACATTTTTTCGGTAAAGATCAGCAACACATCCAAAATATTAGCTGCCGGCTAAAGAAGGGATTGAATATTAAAGCAAACAACAGTATGTAAGTATCGTACCTCTATGAAATTAATTGTGATACTTAGTGTGCGCTGAGCAAGGACAACGCCAAGGGAAACGACAGTCACTAAAGCCATGAGTGTTACAATGGCAATGGTTTCCACCAAGCGAACGGCGACCGGCATCTTTGCAGCAATTACCACACAAATTTTATAAATTTTAAAAGAACAATAAATTTTTTGCCAAAAAATTCAAATACAAGTAAATTGACAGCTAAACAAAGGGATGTTTTTTACTTTAAAATAAAATGAAATATCAAAATGTATTTAAATAAAAATGAAGCAATATATGTTTCAAAAGAATCAATCACGTTTAGTACTTTACTCAATTATATATGTAAATAATAACTTTGCATAAGCTACAACAATTTGTTGAATACAAAAACGTTTTTCAACTTTCAAAAGCTCATTTTTGTTTTTTTGTTTTTGTGTTTTCCTTTGCACGTGCGAATATAAATGATATCAATAAGCCCACACTGTTTACCAAACATAAGCGTCCACAGAGAAGACCACAAAACCGCCAACAAATTATAGTTTTCAATCGATTTTTTTTTTTTGTTCTTGTACTGCCATTCCATTTTAAGGCATAAATATTTTTCAATATGCAATTCCAATTATCCTATGCAAATGCAATTTGTCTCGCTGCCGAGCAATTTAGGATCCCAGCCCGCCGTTTTGCTTCTTTCCATCTCCCTTTTGCTTACACCCTAAACTAGGCGCGTTTTGTGTCCAGCTTTGATGTGTCTGCTGGCATAGATTGTTCTGAATTATGGCACTAAATGGCTAGACATGTTACATAATTCATTTTGTCCACACCAGGGACATTTTCCTTGATAGGCTATAAGCCTATAGTTGCTCTGTGCCAGTGAACAACACTGGAATTGTGTTGAGTGCGTATTATGTTCATATTTTTAGAACTTTTTTCTGCATGCATAGAAAGTTATTTACTGTATGGAAAATTCAATTAGCTACAGAAAGTGGGGTGGGAAAAACGAAATATTAATTGACTTTTATGTTAAGAGTATTTTTTCTATAAACTATTTATTACAGCATTTGAAATGAGCACTCCAGCGGCTATTGACTCAGGCATAAAGCCAGCTAGCCAGCCAGCTGACTGCATCTGCCCAAGTTGAGTTTTATTAACAAAGACACAGCACGGCGATTTTCCGGTTTTCTGCTTTTGGCATTTCTTTTTCGCCAACTTCATAAAAATCCAAAAATAAATATTTGCACACATAAGTTCAGACGCAGTCTTTCACTGTCGTTGTTGCGTCTGGAGAGACAGACGGCAAAATAAGCGCAAAAAGTTTTTATTTTGTCGCAAATCCCCGACTCGTGCCCCTTGCCGCAAGCCATTCGATAGACAGAAAAGAGCAAAAAGGAATTAAAAAAAAACCACAGCAAAAAATGGAACATAAGCATTGGATATTGTATATTGAATACTCTAAGGCATAAGCATTTATTAAGTTAAAGAACAAAATTTGGATACCATATGAGTATTAAATTAAGAACCAAGAACCAAACCTTATGTAAATGTAATGAAAAAGTTTACAACCAATTTTTTCTGTTATCCTATAGATTACCATAATAGCTCAGTTTTTGGTTGTGCTCAAAATACTTTATATTCTCTATTAAAAATAAAGGGTATTGGGTGCTTGTTCAACTAGTTAAATCCAGCTTGTAATGGATTTTTTTTCAACGTGTTTTTTTTGCAATATTTAAACAGCTTGTTGAAGAGAGCTCTTCAATCTTAATACCAACAATATTTACCTCTTATTGTATTTTGCATTTATTGTTATGAAAAATCACAATCTTTGCATTGCAACATTGAAATTGTGTGGCCAATGGTGCACAAAACCGGAAATGCCACCTGTTATTTATATACAATAACTCAATATTGGCATGAATGTACATTTAATACGTTTACATATTTATAGGTATTTTTTCTGTGTACAGACTGGCTGGAACTTTGGATGGCAATGGATTGTCGCAGATTGACAGCTTGTCTGGAAGTTCATGCGTATTGAAATGCTTCAATAAATAATTTTAACAGATTGAAAAAAATGTATTGAAACATTTTACGGGATTAAAATAGGAACTTAAGTTATGACAACAGTTAAGATATTTCCATTGACTGCCGTATTTATTAAGTATAATTTAAATTGCCTCCTTTTTTGTGCTGCAACATAAGAGAGAAAGAAAAGCAGAATACTATCAAAATAAAGCTCATTATAATTCCAAACGTGAGCCGATCCATTGCAATGATACCCCATCCTCCACCTCTCCAATGGTTTCTCTTTCTCTTCTTTTAATCTTTTGGATTTCATTATTGTTTTTATTGCTTCGGACTTTTTTCGTGTGTTCAACTGACTGACTTTGCCAAAACAAAAGACGCATTTTAATTTCATTATTTCATTCTCGGTGCCCCAAAACCCAGCCCCCCAGCCTACATACCCGCATTCGCATTCAAAAAGGGTATTATGAAGCAGAGGCATTCGTTGATTGTGAGCTTCTTTTGTTTTTTTTTTTATTTTTGGCACATTTTCAAAACCAAAACACGCCTTGCAAGATTTTTTTATATTTTTTGTCTTCTTTATGGTTTTGCCAAATTAATAAACAAATCTTTCATTTTTATATTTAAGCTAGCTACAAATTTGCGAGTTATTGCCACATTTTTGGTGGAATTTTTTTTTTTTGTATGATTTCTTTGAGCTCAGCGTCTTCTTCTCAGTTTTGTCCTAATGAATCATGGTTATGTCGGCTATAATTTTGTTTTAATAGCACTTTGGTGACATTTATGCTGTCAGCGGCATACAATTTTTATTAATGTTTAAATGGGAGCGCCACATACATGGTATAATATCATTATTAAGAGATATCACAGCCTTTAATGTCATTCCTAGGGGTGAGGGCTTTGTACAAAATGAACTTACGACCCTCTCTAGTCTAAATTATTGTGTGCTTGGAAGTTGCGAATAATACTCTTTGAGGCGCAAGCTTTGTTTAAAGAGATATTGCTGACGTATTGACAGTTACGCCTTGTTTAGAGAAAATTAGAAATAAGTTTAAAAGAAATGTCATGGAAACATTTTACAATACAATATTTTTTTACTGCCCTATTTTCAACTCCCAATTTCCAATTTCCTTTGGTTATCTTCTTCTTAATTTTAATCTTAATCAATGTAACAATTGTTCCATACTATCTATTTAATTCTCTTTAGTTATTAGCTCGTAATAAGCACCAAGGTTCGCAGTCTTTTATTTCGTTTGAAATACTTTCAATTTAACGTGCAGCAATGTCGAGTTGAACAGCTTTTAATAAAGGGCACAGGGGCAAGTGTAGCAACCAACTAACCTAATCATCTCTGGCTCACTTAAGTAATAAAGCAATTTATCGCTTTTCAATATCCTTTAAGCAGTTTTTGCCCTTTTACTTCCTATTATAGCACATACTTCCTACGCCCAAGCCAGGCCCCTCGAGCTAAGAACCAGCACAAATTATTTTCGCGCTGGTTTTATCCCTGCTTTTTTGCAGTCTTTTTTACAGCTCCCCCATCTTAAGATGTGGCTCAGATGCTCTTTTAACTTGTCGCTTCGCTTAGCCTGTGGCACACGTTGCGATTTTAATGTGTTTAGTTCTGGCTTGAGCCTTTAGATTCGAATAGGGATAGGGATCTGTATTAGTGTCGGTAACTGGTTCATATCCTTTGCCGTCTGCACTGTTTTGTCTGTATTTTTGTATGCCTCTGGTGGTTTGCAAAGACCAAGGGCCAGTAATGATTTTATTACACGATTTTATATCGAATTTTATTACCTTTGTGCATGACTCTCCAGTCCAGCAAGGATTGTGTGTGCGCTGTCGTTGTCCTTACGCCTTTGGCAAACCGCTATTGGAATTTACGCACTCATAAAACAGCTTCGGTTTGAATTGTGTGGGAATTCATAGGGAGCAAAGTTTCTTGCTGGGCCAATATGGTATGACCCCGGCTAGCCCCTGCCATCATAATTCAATATCATAAAACGTTTATCCAATTAATTTTTTGGCGCGCTTATATTTATGACCAGTTCGTGTAAGGATGCGAATTGTAGAAGTCAAATATAGATCTTTAAATTTCACTTTACTTTGCTTCGATTAAGTTGTGAAGTAGAATTACTATAAGCTGTTATTTGCTGGGTTTGTGTATCAAATGTTTGCTTTAATTTCAACAATACAGTGTTTTTGTTTCTAGTCGTCTCATCGATCTTGAACAATATGTATCTAACGGCTGTTTTTGGAATATGCTTCAATGGTTTTGTCGTAAATTTACATTGGCATATGGTATACGCTCTCTTCTGCTGATCTATACGGGTTAGATTTCCAATTACAATTATGCGGCACTTTTGCTAATGAGCTCATGCAAACACACACACACATATATATACATAGAAAATTCAACTTGCATGCAACACAGACAAGCGAGGCAAATTCAAAACGTCATTACCATGTGTTGTTGCTGTTTTCTTATTGTTGCTGGTATTTGTTTCAGTGTCAAGTTCAGTTCTCTCAATGTTGCATGTTGCCTGCATGCCAAATATAATGGGTTTCCCTTGATGAGTTTTGCCAGAGATAAACGTTAGCAACAACAACAAAAACCAACAACAAACAACATCAAACTAAAACTACAACTCGCTTGTGGTAGTAGTTGTATGTAGATATGTCACAATGCTCAGTGACTGAATTATGGCATAGTTTTCCATATTTTAGCTTTTTGTTGGTGTATTCAGATTTTGCAATGTTGTTGAAGTGGATTGAAATAACAACAAGCATGGATTGGGGGCAAAATGCAGGAAAATGTCCGTCATGTGTGAGAGAAATAGTTTATAATTGTTGCTATCCGAGTAAGATTATTATAATTATTATTGCATGCACGATATGAGAGTTATACTATAATAAACAAGCTTTAGTTTAGTTTCTTAACAATGTTTATCAAGCAGCAATTGATTTGAAGCATACACTAAATGATATTTGTTGCGGTTTCTTAGTGAAAAAGATAAAATATGAATTTGGACATTAAGATAAGGTTTTGTTATTTTTATCTTATTTTGGTTTAAGAATATTTGTAAATGTCTAAGAAAGGAAGGAAATTTGACGGGTCAGCTGATTTAAAGTATTATTTTTGGACATTTAGCCTAAACATTGCCTTAAAATTTAATCAATTTTCGTTCTATAAATTCAAATACCTTAAACATCAAACTTTATCTAAGACAATTTTCAAGATCGCGTGCTTAGAAGAGAAACATTTCCGTTCAACAGATTAAAATCTAAGCTTGTCAAAAATGTTTCAATATCACTTTTTTTCTGAAAAATGCATTAAGTGACATGCATTGTAAATAGATAAACTGTCGATTGATAGAACAAATTCTATTATGCGATCTATTTCTATATGGCAACAGACGCTCTCAATTCTGCGCCCTTGTTCGTCAGTTGACGTCAGCTGTGAGCATTTTTGAGCGAGCTTCTGAACCGCAACCGAAACTCGCATCGCACATATGTATCTAGATAGATATATCTAAGTAGATGAGCGGGCCTGAAGCTTACCTGAAGTTCATAGTTAAATGATTTCATTTGCTATTTAATTTTCATTTTGAACATATGCTGCTCGTTTTCGGTTCAGTTTTCAGTTTTCGAGCGCACGCCGAGCCGACTAAATGCAAATCGTGATTGGATTGGAACATCATTCATTATTGTGCACCCACAACATTAAGTCTATAAGATGTTGGTTAGCAGTGTGTTGTGGTTAATTCTGATTGGTATACATTTGGTTGCAGCAGTGGTGCATCAAACGCTTCAGGATGCGCGTCAGGAGCAGCAACAACTAATACAACGATATATTAAAGCCCTAAATAAGGAAGAGGGCGCCATTCGTCTAGTTGGAGGCGATGCTGAATATGAAGGTTAGAGTAATTTGGGAAAGGAAACAGAATTAACGAATAACTCAAGCTGAAAGTTGATCAAATAACCCGAAATGATCAGAAAGTAAACTCAAACGGGAAGGAAAGGGACTTCTCTTAACGCATTTTCTCATTCTTGACTTTTTTCTAATATTTTTTAAACAATTACCTTGAACAAGTTTTTGGAAATCTTTTTTCGTAGGCAACATTGAGGTGCTGCACAACAACAAATGGGGCGCCATTTGTGATGATGAATGGGATGAAGTTGAGGGTGAAATTGTGTGCCGTCAATTGGGATTTTTAGGACTACGTCGCTTTACGCACTAGTGGTTACTTTGGACCTGCTCGTCGTCGCTACTGGATGGACAATCTGTACTGTGAGGGTCACGAACAGGAGTTGACGCAATGTCACTTTGAAGGCTGGGGTGTCAACGATTGTGAGCCGAGTGAAGCAGCTGGCGTTATTTGCAATCCAGCAGCAGAGGCAGTGAAATCTTCACTCGAATCGTTTCCCGATGATCAGGCACTAACTAAGTATCCGATACATCCGAGTTCACGGCTATACGTGAGATTACGTGGTGGACGCTCGAGAAACGAAGGACGCGTTGAGGTTCGGATTGATGGTCAGCGCTGGGGCAGCATTTGTGCAGATGGTTGGTCCATGCTGGAGGCGAATGTGGTCTGTCGTCAGTTGGACTTGGGCTATGCGAGCGAGGCCTTCCAAACGGACTACTTTGGAGGTGCCAACATCTCCCAACCCATGCTCAGTGGCACCGAGTGTTACGGCAATGAAACAGAACTGGCGGATTGCCTTCACCACAGTCATGTGCGAGGTATTGTGAATTGTCATGGTAGTCGGCAGCATGTGGCAGCTGTGATCTGTGATTATCTATCGCCTGATTTGGTTGTGGACTACTATGAAATTGAGCAGACGGCTCACTTAGAGGATCGTCCCATGCTGCTGATGCAGTGTGCCATGGAGGAAAACTGTGTCTCCAATGAGGCCTATCAAATCCAACGTGATGATCCCAGCTGGCGTTATCAACGACGTAGACTTCTAAAGTTCACTGCTGCGGCCATCAATGTGGGCAATACGGACTTTCGACCCTTTAAGGAGAAGAGTCAGTGGGAATGGCACATGTGTCATATGTAAGCAAGTAGAAAAAAGAAATGGAAACTAAATATTATAATTTTCTTTTCTTCTTACAGGCACTTTCACAGCATGGAAGTGTTTGCCACCTTTGACATTTTTGATTTAGCTGGTCGCAAGGTTGCCCAGGGCCATAAGGCATCCTTTTGCTTGGAGGACAGCAGCTGTTTGGATGGTGTGTCTAAGAAATACAATTGCGCCAACTTTGGGGATCAAGGTAAGAGATTTATTAAAACTTAATCTCAACAATGTTAGAATAATCCAAGAAATATTCAAATAACTTTCGCTTTAGGCATCTCTGTCAATTGCTCGGATGTTTATCTGTACAATTTGGACTGCCAGTGGGTGGATATTACAGAGCTGCCACGTGGCTCATACGTTCTTAAGATTGCCATCAATCCGGAGTTCAAGGTGGCCGAAATGAGTTACGACAACAATGCTGCCATTTGTGACCTTTTCTATACGGAAAATTATGCGCGTGTTGACAATTGTCGTTTGACAAGACCCTAAAGCTTGACCAAGCTTGGAATTCATTCTTGAACAGTGCCAAATATTATGATTAACCAAGAAGAGTAAGAAGAGATGAAAGATATTTGTATATATATATATTTTTTTTTTTATCTAAATAAAACTGCACAATTTTAAGGTCGTAAGTACTTAAACATACGAGCTTACCAAATGTTGATGATGAACTTGAGAATCAGTCGAGTGTAAAAATGTCAGAGAGAGACATCAACGGCATTGTCAACGCCCAGCCAAGCATTTATCAAGTGTCAATACCTGGTCTAGCTCAGGCAGCTTTAATACATTCTACAGTATGATAGTCATCAAAGCTGAGTGTTGAATTGGAACTAAAACTGAAAGCTGTATTTGTACTAGTTCTGGTTTGAAGCGTATTTAAAGCTGTTTAGACCGAATGTGATCAAATGCAAACTAATGTAATAGGGTAAGGAAAGGGAACGAACATTTAATAATGAGAAAGATATTCGATCTTCCAGTTGACTTACTCAACTAAGACGCAAAAGTAATCAAATAAGTAAGGCCAAACTAATCTATCAAAAGATTGTGATTGACAAAGTTTCAGCTAAATATAGTCACATTTGTTGCCAAGCTTTGGTGCTGCATTTGTAGTGATAAGAGTGAAAGCATCAAAACTACTTCTAACTGCTCATTTAATCAGTTAAAAGAATGGCCAGGCATCAATTTCGCTGACAGTTCTAGTTTCTCTAAAGCCCTAAGCAATTAATGGCACAGTAGAGATTTGGACGCATCGTTTGGCCAAAAAAGAGGCAACTTGATGAATGCACGTGGCAAAAAAAAAAAATACGAAGAAAAAAATGAAGCAATCAAATGGTCGTAATGTCATCAGCACCATCCATAAGTGGACAGAGGCATCACTCTCTCCCACACACACACACACTCACACATGCAAACAGATAGGAACTCTGTGAGAGAGAAGGAACGCTGGGGAGCAACGATGATGAGTTACTTTGGTCACGAAGCTATTTTTACGCTTGATTACACGATAAATGAAAATCAAATGTTTGATTGCTTAATGCTTGGCCAGCGTGGGTCATCAGCAGTCACACACAAGCACTTCAGAAAGTGCTGCAATTTTGCCAGAGTGCCAGGATGATGATAACGATGATGATGATGATGGGTGAATTTTTGCGTTGGTGAACATTTCAATTATTTATATGCTTGTTTGTCTCCACACACACACACACACCCCCAGTGCCGAAAGGAGGGTGGTGGATGGTTCATGTATGCACGTGCATTGTGAAAGGTTGGGCTAAACCCGATAACAGTTGACTGCGCACAGCTATCATTTCTTAGTTTTTTTTAGCTGCCAGACACGCACCATGCTGCAAATTGTGAATGCTTAAGGAAGCGTAGAGACTTTGACTGATTTGTTGATAGTTGAGTGCGCTTTAAGGACATGCTGCTAGACAGGACATGGGACAGTGCTTACATTCCAACACCTTTGCTTTTTGATTAATTTATTAATCGCCAGCAGAAACACAAAGTCTAAGCTTTTGTCCACAAGCCACAAATCTAACACACTACTGAAACTTCCTGCTCTTATAAGCTGCTTATGTTAATTAAATTTTTGTTCAAAGTAAAAGTAATCAATCAATTGCTAACATCCATTGTCTTCCTCGCTTTGTTTTTGTTTTGCTTTTGCCCAAAATCTCGCTCAAAAGTGTTAAGTAGAAACCCATTTACATTTATGTCTTGCTGCCCGCCCTCTTTGAGGCATTAATTTTTGGGGCTAGCTTGAAAAGAGGGGTTAAGCTGTTTTCTGTGTATGTATATTGATGAGCGAGGTCAGCTGCCTGACAGCATTTTCAAACGAGTTGTGTAATCAGTGACAACCAACAGCTGAAGAAGATAAATGTCTATGCAAAATGCATTAAACTAAAGAGGCTTTTAGTTGTTTAAGGCTACTCACTTGGGAATATGACAAATTTTTTAAACATAAACTAACGTAAGGGAAAAATAAGTTGAAAGTGGGGTAACAGTTTGAGAAAAAGTGTTTTTAAGCTTGAGAAAACAAATATTTAATATACATACTAAGCATTGCTTTTGAAAATCGGGTACGTTTTGACGAAGTTATGGAAGTCGAAAGATTTTACCAATGCCCAAGTCGATTTTTTGGAATAAAATTTTAAAATGCATATTGACCAAAATTCGCTTTTCTAACTTTAAATGCAGTTTTATGCTTGAGTTCAAACCATGACTTTAAAGATATTGCTTTTGAAAATCGGGTCAGTTTTGACGAAGTTATGGAAGTCGAAAGATTTTACCAATGCCCAAGTCGAATTTTTGGCATAAGAATTTAACATGCATTTTGACCAAAAATCACTTGTCTAACTTGAAATGCAGTTTAATTCTAAAAGTTAAATCATGAATTTGAAGATATGTATTTTGCTTTAAATTCTAAAAAAAAATACTGTTGGTTTAAAATGGTATTTAATAATGTTATAAATATTGAGGCTTTGCTGCTGACAGAACTTCCGCAATTCCAATACGGGTTTCTTCCATTGTTTAACATTTCATTAACTTTAGCTCGAAGCTAGAACATGGCCATTGATTTAAGCCAGAGTCCAGAAGCTCATTGGCCGTTTCTTAAATCTCTTGGCCTGCATTCACGAAATGGTCGCAACTTGGCCAAATCAAATGCAAAGGAAGCAAGGCAGATGTGCTTCAAGGCAGGAAGGCAGACAGCAAATTGTTATTTCAATTGTCAACAGCTCAAATAGAGGGCGTGGCACTGCAGCCTCTTCTATATATATATAGTGTATGCAGTTAATTTTGTGCTATGACTGCAGTAAATTTTAAATGCACATTCGCAATGACGATGAAATGAAACGAAACGGAAAACAATCCTGTGCAATTTCACTTAAACGACATACACAAAACACATTGACACACATATCTGGCGTGTGTGTGTGTGTGTAAAAGGATGGGTCCTTGCATCTATTGCAATGTCCTTCTGTAGCGACGACAAATTAAATTGTTGACCAAAGTGCAGCGTTTTAGAAAATCACACAGAGACATTCATTTATCTATATCTAAATGTATCTAAGTAAGTTCAAGCATATGAATGTATTTGAAAGTTTTCCATATGGCCAATGCAATTTCTTTGCACTTGAATGGAACTGCTTTTGTCCAGATTCCTACATATTTGTGTTGTCAAAGGAGTATATGCAATTCATTTAAAAAAAATGGGATATATCATAGGTTAAAATTGATTTTTTATATGAAAAATCACTAAAAAAATTTAAAATATCATTTTTTGAGTTTTCTTTGGTTTGTTTAATCATACACTGGGTATATCCTCGCCGATCACTTTTCATAGTTAAAGACATTTCCATTACACACAAATGTGTAAATTTGTTTTAAGTTCGATTTGCATGCTCCTAAGAGATTGCAGTGGAAGTAAGACTGGCAAATTGCTATTGTTATGCAAGTCATCGCTTGTTGCATGTTGCACAGCCTCAATGCAGGCAATATTTTAGAGTAGTTGCTCCAAACGGATAGCTGAGTACACAAGTGGCGTTGTAAATGTTTTCACGTAGGATTTATGTGGTCAACCAATAGTTTTATTGTTGTTAAGTATTTTGTAAAAAAAAATTGTGTAAATAAATAATTTACCTTTGAGTACATTCTTGAATAAAAATTATTTAAAAACAAATAAACGTGAAAAAAAAATTAATTTCAGCAAAAACATTGAAAAATTTTAACTACCATTTATTTAATTTACACACGCTTTTAAATTGCTTTTCAAACTGAAAAGCATTTATTATCCTGAGCCTGAGCATTATACATTTATACGATTTGAGAACCATTTTGTTCGCCAGCAGGCTTTGAATAACATTTGCTAACACAAATGTTCACTTGATAAGCTTCACATGTCCATATCATTACTGTCCACATTGTTGTTTTTCTCGTCACACACACACACGCACACACACACACACAAACACACACACACACACTCATGCACACATATTCCAAACATTTGCATTTTAAAAACAGCTAATTGCGAACAGCTAAACTCATTAGATGCCAGCGTCACTGGCTCCAATTGTTAGCTGGCTTCGCTGTGACAGCGTAGCCCGCACAAATTGGGCAACATTTGGTGGCATCTCTTGCCAAATTGAATGTGGCTGACAATCAGCCCCAAACAAGCAACCAGAAATTGCCCCCGACCCCTTCAAAACACAATTTGGCGCACATTTCGCTTGTTATCATTTTCATGGTTGATGCGACATACCAAAAGAGGTAAGGAAAGAAGGAAGATAGAGATAAAGAGAGAGTGAGAAAGGGTGTGTGTGTACGCTCTGTTTTGTCAGGCAGTGGAGCCAAACATTTGTTTTAATTATCATACATATATGAAAGCAAAATTGCATAATTAAGAATGTAAAATTCATTTTAATTTTTAATTACAATTAATTTTATGCAGCTTTTTAAAATGAATGAGTGTGCCAACAATTTTTGTCAGACTTCTTCATTTTTTTGCACGGAAGTGGGTTAATTGTTGATATGTGTGTGTGTGAGTGAGCATATGTGTGAATGTGTTTAAACACTAATGTGCACAAAGCTTAGTTCGGTAGAGGACTATTCTTATTAGGTTTCTCAACAAACGCAGATTGATGTTGTTATAACTCGGTTGTATGATAAGAAAAAAGAAGAGTAAAATATTCTTGTCTACGTTAATAACCAAATAAATCTAAGACGCAAGATAAATGGCATAGATTTGTTTGATTTTTGTTAAATCTTTTGCTATTTTTCACAAGCCTGACTTTTCTACATACAAAATCAAGCAACAATCATTACTCTATCATATCATTTACAAGCATATCGGCGACACTTTTCAAATGTGTCAGCACTTCAGCACTGCGCCTCAATTTGTTTTGTACTTTTGCCTGTGGCAACACAAATGTCGCAAAGCTACGCACATTTCCTGCCCAACTGTCGATTGCACAGAGCAAACTCTACTATACTGTCTGCAATTGGTAGCACTTTATACCCACATTCACTTGACACACTTAAGCACACTTATCAAACCGCGCGCAAAAAGTCAAAGGCATTGAAATGCGACAACCAGTATTGAGTAGTAGTCACAGACAGACACTCGTAAAACGGCACCATTGGGAGGTATATATCAAAAATCAACAGCTGCAAAAAAAACAAAAAACACCAGTGAAAAATGTTACACCCCCAAACGCCTAGTGGATAACCAACCTCCCTCCCTCCCACATGTGACAAAAGATAAACTCACAAGATGGAAAGAAAAAAGGGAAAAGATCTAAAAAATACGCGAGAAAAACTTTCATGCAGGCAGCATTCTGTGGCAGAGACACTCTCGCTGCCTGATAAGCATGCAAATGAAATGGCGGCAAACAGCGATGCCAGCAGCGGAAACCACAACAAATTTAGCTCACATATCTTGTGGATAACCCGCGGATATGGAAACTTGTTTGAGTATGAGACAAACAATCTTAATTGCGGGTCAGAAGTCAAGGCAAAAAAAAAAAGACGGTGACAAAATGAAGGCTCAAAATACGAAAATTTAGATAAAAGAGAAAAACTAAATAAGTTACTGCATGGATTTGAACAAGCTCTATGTCAAGTTTTTTAAACTGGATCTGAAATAAATTTAAACGAATATTATAAAAGCTAGTCCGTTATTTGATTAAAATCAAGATTAATTGAAAAAGATTAAAAAAGTAACTGAACGTGAAATCAAAAATTTGGTTGGAGTTAGAAGTTAAACAGTAGAAAAGGTAAGAATAGGTAAGGCTATATTGCTTATCAGTATTAGTAATAATCAATCTTCGGTACCCACGCATTTTATCCACCAACCAAACAACTGTGAAAAACAACTTGATCTTCAACTTAACGAACCTAATCCCCACACAACACAGAAAAAAAGCTATTAAGAAGCAAAGGAAAACGTTTTTTTTTCGGGTCCACACATCCCGATTAGACAGCCTTAGGCAAACCTTTTGAAATCGAGACTGGAAATGGGTGCAATCGCAGCCGCAAAACTGATACAAATCCTGCAGATACAAGATACATGCCGTCAAGATACAAATTTCACAGAAAATGCTGGCGAAATGTGACAAAAATATGTGTGCAAAGGAGTGAGCGGGGTAAGCGGTGAGCTAACATACCAACAAACGTTTGAAAATGACAAACTTTGGTGAGCAAAAAACGGGGAAGCAAAACCAAAAAGGGTGGGAGGATGCTCCTATACTAAAACGTTATCCCATTGTAACCCAAACTCGGCAACTTTTGAGCTGACAAAAAAGTTTGTAGCACGCATACGCCGCGTCACCGCATTCTGCTGCATACTTTTTGGCGCTTGGCAACGTGGTTAAATTGAGAGGAAGCGGTGGGAAGGTGGAGGGGCGGAGAGGTAGTGAGAGGTGAACGCTGCGAGAATTTTGTGGATTGCTTGTTATTTTTCGCTCTTGGCACTCTCGCCTTATGAATTATTTGAATTTTATGCGACAAATCACCTGCAAAATATAAATTCCTAGCAACGAGCGACATCTGGATTCAGGATTATGAATTGGTGGTGGGAGGTTAGGAAGTGTGGCACGTGAGCACGTACAGCGCGGAACAAAACGAAGCGACGTTATACCGTTAATCGTTCGTTAATCTGTCGTGAAAATTTTCGTTAGAAATCCAATGGCAAGTCAAGTTAAGTGGATGTCTGACAATCGCCTTTGGAGTTTTCATTTCTCACCTTTTGCATTTTGCCAAGGCATAAAAAAAACTTTTTAATCGAAAAATGATGTAACCTTCCCCTCCAAACAAACACACAGAGACAGAAAGATTGCCCACCCATGTAGCTTGTAATTAAGTGTGGGGCGTGCTGCGCCTTCAGAAGCATTTGAACAGTTAAGCACTTAAACGTTTTGTGGCACCAGCGGGTGGCAAGCATTGAAGTTGTGTCTCCTGAATTATTCTGCTGCAGGTTATAATACGAAATGAGCAATGTACCTCGGGGCATTGAATTTCTAATTATAACAATGAATCAGTCATGACACTTGCTTCAAAAGTTATTCCAAAAAAGTTTTGGACAATCTTGCGATATGGCCGACATGTTTGAAGGTTAAAACGTGCTTGAATTCGTTATTATTGTAGTCTTGAAAGAATATTGAAAGAAAAGAATTTAAGACTTACCCATTGACTTCATACTTCCTCATCTGAAATACATCAAATCTATTAAATAATGTTTAAAATAATTTTTAGGTAAAAAAATTTAATTTCTTACTTATTTATGCATTTTTGCCTCAGGTATATCACACACACAATTTAAAAAGACTGACAGCAACAACATTTCAAATTAATTGCAGACAGCAAATGTCGTGTAACTCAAAGATAAACGTTTCTCGAAATTCTAACGTCCCCTTTGTCCCTCCTTAAGCATTACCTTCAAAGTTAACAGAAATCTTTACCCCCATACATAATACAACACAGAAACTTTTGCTAAATGCTGGCTGGCAGTAAAGACAATTGTACAAGTTCAACATTTGTCACACGTACTAAACATTTACGCAAGGCACACACACAAAACAAAACAACAACAAAAAAATAAAGAAAAAGAAAAGTAGGAAACAGAAGAAAATGACATGGCATGGAAATTAACAAAGAAACATCAACATCAAGTCAAATTGTTGCTTTTGCTAGCCCGCATATGAAGCAGGAGCAGCAGCAGCAGCTGGGCTAAAAGAAAGGCGAGAGGCCAAAGGGATTTTAGCTTCAGACAAAAGCAAAGTCGCTCTGGATATAGTTGTCGTCATTTTAAACAGCTCAAAGACAGGTGAGGGAGGATGGAAGGATGAAAGGCGGGGGTGGAGTGCAGTGGAGAAGTTTGACATGCTGAAAACACAGACACAATCCCAAGTAAATGCAACTTGAACGATAGAAATATTTGGACTACGTACTTCGTAATACACACTTACTTTATTATATTTGATTGTGTATGTGTGTGTGTATGCTCAAGTCTTCATAAATAAGTCTATATATACACATAGTACGAACATAGATGGTATGTGTCTAGGTCTCAAAGTCTATAGCGATGACTTCTCTTCGGGCTGTCACATTTGATACGCCTGACGACGACGGCGACGACGACATGAAGAGAAGAGACTTGCAGCAAGCGAACATGAGAAACAATTTCGTGTTGATGATGCAGCAGCAGAGAATCATCTAAGACTCGGGGATTTTGGCAAAGGCATGGGGCATAACGTAGACTTTGTTGCATGTGTGCTGAATAAAATAGGCTTGTGCTATAGAAATGCACTTTAAGAAATGCAAGGCAAGTTACTGCATAAACTAAAGCATTAAGAAGATTTGTTAAGTTGTTAACCGAATCGTTAAATTTAACAAAAAAAAAATGTTTTTGAATGTGTTTTGTAAACAGAAAATATAATAAAATCGTATAGGACACTAAAAGCTATCTACTTACATTCAAATTTAAAGTTAAACGTACGAAATTAACTTCTTTGAACAGTAATAAAGGACACATTAAACTAACAAATAAAAAACTTCAAAGACGAAACGCTAATAAAATTTTTAGTCAGTGTTCATTAACACATAACACCCCAATGCCCCTTGGCACTGTGTTGAAAAAAAAAAAAATACGGAAAAGATTTAATGTGCACTCGAACACAAAACGCAAACATAATTAAACTTGGCACACCCAACTTTTGCAACAAACAAAACAAAAATGAAAAGTCTAAATGTGCCACACGTTCTCACTTTTTGAGATTGTTGCGACTATATATGACTGTTGTCGCATTTGTATGTTTTATTGTGTCTGCACACACAAATTTGTCACAATCTACACAGACAGACGACGACTACGATGGGTGTACTTTCGAGGACTACAAGTACTACTACTATATTGTACTATGACTTTGATGAGCTACTCATATTTCGCAAAAACTAATGAAACACGCAACGGAACGGCCAACGGGTCGACTTTGTCGCCTGTCGTTGACATTTATGGCATGCAACTGAATTTTTATTAGCTGCGAATTAAGTACAGAAACTGTATTAGTCCCCACTCACCATGTCTGCAACTCCTGCTACTCCCGTCTGTTCTTCATAGCGACGCACTTGTATTGAGTCATAAAAACGGCGCTTGATTGGTACGATACGTGGGCGTTTTTAAGAGACTGCAACTAATTTGACATACAGACACAGCAACTTTTCAAGTTTTATGTATATATTTCTTATATCATTATGGCTTTATGCATAGAACATCTAATTGCAGACGTCTGTGGGTGGTTTAGCGGCATAAAATTCTGAATACTCCACGAAAACCAAAAACCCCAATATTCGCGCTTAATTATGAAACGGCAAACAAACTTTTGAGGCTGCACAAACAAAGTTGCAGGGTTGAGACTGCAATATCCTGTCCAACTTCCATTGCTTTTTGTCTGGCACAACCTATTGTATAAAATATAAAATAATTTTCTAGCCCGCGGCCTTTTCTGTGCCGACAGCTGCTTTTAAATGCATTGCGTGTGTGTGGCAAACCGACCAAAAAACCGGTTTGGGGCAAGCATCAGCGACAGTCCTTTGTAAACTAATTTGCTTTAACAGGGAACAACCGAAAACAGCAGCAACATATATCGAAAACAACGCTTTGAGGCTTTTTTGCATAACAAATACGTAAACATGTACGTACGTGTGTACCTACACTGACTGCAGAATGTATGCAAACAATGCTGAAAACGCTCGTCCAAATAAAACAAAAACAGTCAGCAGCAACGGCCGCTCAAACAAAAACAGCTAAAAAATGTATGCAAGTAAAAAAAAAAACAAAAAAAAATAAGTAAAAAGAAATTTACAAAAAAACAAATATCAACAAAACGTGTGGAAAACAATTGCTCATTGTCTGAGCAATTATACACGCATTGCTGCACGAGCGAAAAAAAAAACATTAGCAAAAAATACAGCTGCAAGGCAGTAAAAATGAAAAATACCGAGCCACACTCAGACAAAAGCAATCAAATAAAGCCATAAGAGAACTCAAAAGCATGTGATAATAAAGGATCTATAATGATATATGTTTAAAGGATTTTGTATACCTTATATGTATAAAATTTGATTATTCTAGCTTTGATTTTTGTAGCGCTAAGCAATTCTTAATATTTTAAAAGTGTGTTAAGTATTCTTTTATCCTTTTTTTGGACTTATTGTCAAAAATGCATTAAAAAATTCCCTTTTCGTCCCATAACTAGGTCAGCATATTATTACATTTATCAAGTGCCCTTTGAATAAGCAAAAATAAAACTCAAAGTCAAAGACAAAACAAATATTAAACAAAACGAATATTTACAAGCATATAAAATTGTATTTCTATGTCAAAATGTAAACTCCCCTAGGTTCATTCTTTGTGAACCACTTTTTTTCTCATGATTGCCCCACATTTTTTTACTGCTCATTAAAATATGGCAGTCAATTTGACAAAGCTTGGTAATAAACTTCTCAATGGTGAAGTAGGCACAAAATGGCAGCATGGACAATAATAGCACACAAAAAAAAAAAAAAATTAAAAGTAAAAAAGTGCACAACAGACAAAAAATGAAATAAAATGTGTATTATGGGTGCTCAACTCATTTATAATTATAATGGACTTTTTACGAATATTTTTCGTATGGACAATTCTAGCCGCTGCTCTTTCACAAAATTCCCTTCCATTTTACTTTTTTTTTTGCCAACATTTGGTTTTTTTCTTTTTTTGTGTTCTAAAAACAGAAAAAAGCCAACATCATAAAAGACAAATGAGCCGCAACCAAATGGGGTCCAACAAAAAAAAAAAAAATATCAAATATGTATATAAAAAAATAAAAAGCGAAGGAAAAAAGGAAAACTGTAAGCGAGTTCGTCTCATTGTCTACATGACTTTGGTCAACTGGGGAGGAGTCTGGAGGGACAGAGTGACTTTGCTATAGATATAGTGAAATCAGTTTGTATTGTATTCCTTTTGAAGGCATCTAATATTTTATGTATTTTGTGCGCACAGCAAATGATAAAAAGCCAAAGAGAAGAGAAGAGGAAAGCAGAGAGCATTAACAGGAGGCAATGAGGACATCGTTGACTCCTTGCAAGGAAATGGCTACTTTTCTAAGCTTTTAATAATATCCTTTTTACGTCCACTAAATGAAGGATATAAAGTCAACACTTTGCACAATAAGGCGCCAGAGGATGCCAAGCTTTTGTACATTTTCAACGCCTTCTTCTTCTCCTTTTTTTTTCCTTTTCTTATTTGTTGTTGTTGCTGGCATAAAAACTTGTACATCGTCCTGGCGATCTGAGCCTCTTAGTTTGCCATTCAATGTCCAAGTTTCTGCGGCATAATATCTGGCCCATGGTTTGCATAAGTTTGCGACCACTTCGCTTCCGGTTAATGTGGTCAGAAAACCAAAAAAAAAATACAGTCTAGCAGACATATACAAATATATGCTATTTTTATATACATATATATATGGAAAAATCTTTGTGTGATTTCCGCTATCCAGCCTATCCTTTGGCGCCACATAACAGAACATTAAGTGTCGCCAGTGAGCCCATCAATCTTCTTATTTGAATTTTTTTTCTTTTTGTGAGAACGAGCGTAAATTTTTTCGAACGGGCTTCTGCTTTAAAGGGATTGCTTCGCTTTAAGCCTGGCCAATCAATAAAATCAAACCATTGACTGCTTGAAGCAGCTCATTAATAACTAGAAAAAAGTGTCGTTGGTTGGTTGTCCGTTACCCTTTTTTAATAAAATTAAAAGGCCGACATTTGTCAAAGCCAAGAACGTTAAAAAAAAAGTTCAAGACGCGCGAGTAAATTTAAATTTCGTTTCAATCAATATGGAAAATTTATGCAAAATACATTTTCTCATTTACACTTAAGCATGTAGCAATAATTATTATGCAAATTTTTTTCCCAACTCTGATAACAACCAATTACACAAATCGATTGAACATATTTATGTCAAAGTCATAATCGCTAATCCTTAACTATAATATTGCCGAGAGTACTTGTAATTTTTCTATGCGATTGCACTGGAAGTCAAAGCATCGATTACATCAGTTGAAGCAAAAGAAAAATGGGAATAATTTCAACAATCAATTAGATGGCAATTACTTACAACAACTCCCAGGGACTTGCAGGACATTGCTGTACGACTTTCTGATGACTTTTGTTCGAATGTATTTGAAGGGAGCTGGACTTTGAGTTGCTAAGCAATTACTTGATATTTATATGTGACTCGACTATTCTGCTTCTGAAGTGGTTCTGTGAGCCACTAACCACAAAACGTAGCCATAATTGAAATGCTCAACAGAGAGAGAGAGAGAGAGAGAGAGAGGAAAAGAGAGACGAGATGAAGGAAAAGCAGCGAGCAAAGAACGTGAATTCGAAATGGCAACAACTATGTATTACACATATAAAGTTTTTTGGGGTAAAAACTAATTGAGTTACATACTTGTATTCGTACACACACACACACACACACACCAACACACACCCACACCAAAGAGTCCTAACTGCAAGTTGTACTTCAAATATGGGGACAAATTTTGCAACAACTTCTTCGTTTTTGGCTTGGATGGCTTGTTGAGCAAACCAAAAGTTTACATTGTTTAATTTTCGACAAATGTAAGACACTCGAAAGCGATTGCAACCCTCACTAATCTTTTGTTTGTCATGTTGTATGGGTGGGTTGGGTGTGGGTTTGGGTGATAAAAGTTCTCGTACCCAAGCTCTCTCTCTCTCTCTCTGAAATTACTTCACATGTTCTTATGTTTCTTAACATGGCATAATCTCTGTTCCTTCTTTTTTTTTTGGGGGGTATTCGGAAAAACTTACTTTGCACTACATCTACTTATACGTTATAGCTATCAATGGCTGGTGGGTGGGAGGGGGATTGAGTATAAGTTTAGCCATGTTGTTTCCGGCGGCGCCATCTTTAAGTTTCATTAGTAGTGCGTACGTATGTAAGTATGTGTAAATCGTATAAGTTAGTGCTGTGTTTTATTTCGGTTTTTGCCTGTGAGTTATAAAGTTTTTGTAATTGAGCTACGACCAGCGAATGTTGCAATAGTGCCATCCACTCGGGCGTATGCGTTATATTTAATGACATTACTTTATCATTTGTGACAACAACAATTTATGCAACTTTTACATAACACATAAGTAAGTCAGATAACGTTTTAAGTAGCACAAATCTTAGCATTACTTAAATGCTTCAACTTGAATTACAAATGAGCAGCTTAATTGGAAATTATTGAGCTGATGAAACGAAATATTATGTAAGTATTTTGAATGATTGAGTTGGCTTTAACTTTAACTTCAAAATACAAAACAAATATCAAATACATATAAGTAAGTTATTTGCAACAACTGAAACCAAAAGAGTTTAGTTAACCTTAAAAACAGAATCATATAAGAACTAATAGCAAAGCAACTGTATAATAATAATCAACCTATGCGAGCCTCAAGTGGCTCATACCGTCTTTTACTTACCACAACTACTTTACTCCATTATGTGTAACAACAGCAACTTCTTCTATGAGCTGGCAATACAAATTGTGGCTAACGCCCACAAGGATACAGTAAGGTAAATTTGTTTTGCGTGTATGCTCCTAAGAGCTTTACTAAATTAATCAGCATAATCATGCTGGCAAGGCAACTAGTTTCCTCTACACACACACACACACAGCATCCCTTGATGCCTTTGGCCGCTAGTTTTCCTTACCTTACCTTATTTATTAATTAGTGATTCGTTAGTGCAGGTTGTTTGTTTGTTTCCATTTTTCTTTCCTACGCTGTTGTTGCTAAAGCGCAACTTTTGCTGTTCTGTTTTGAAAAAAAACCAAAAACACAAAAAATGAGAAAGAGGAAAAACAAAGTGTCGCATTGTAATTATGCCGACAAACAAAACACGCCGCATGTGCAAACAGGCAGCCAGCTACGCTTACCTAAGTTTACCTGTGCTTAATTAAAATAAATAGACATATGCTAGCTGCCAGTTAGCTGCTAGCTGTTCTGGATTGACTGGTCACATGTCCTTTGGAAAGGACAAGTTTTCATTATTATGCAGCGCATGTGTTTCGGCATTAACCGATATAGACAGCCATTTCCATAAGTCAACAGCAATACCTAACCGGGCTTAGCAATTAAAGTCAATGTTCTCATCATGGCCAACCGACAAACTGACTTCGACTACCTCGGACTTGCGGCTTGGGATAGACTGCAAACGAATGCTAAATGCCACTTTCGTTTAGGAGAAGCTTGTTGCAAAAATATTCCTGTATCTCTTTTTCTTTTATTTTTCAAGTTTCTGGTTTACTGCTCTTCTGGTTGCCTCGTATTCAAATCAGTTGCAACGCCCAATTAATGTAAGCCATCGCAATGTTGCATACTAATGAGCGCTGGCTGGCAATTGCCACAGAGTGAGTTAGGCACAATTGTGAGTAGGAGACGTCGCCGACGACGACAAACGACGACATGAAAATAAAGATGTGCGGAATGATGTCGAATACATTTAGAAGCACTGTAGAGAATGGATGTTGCAGTCTTTCAGTTAAGTTTTAGTGCCTCCTACTGTTTGCTTTGGCATGCCAAATGAACAAATGAACTTTAAGTTAATTAAGTCGACTTACACAAGACAGCATCCAGGCAAATAGTTAGCAGTAGGAATAAATTGTTAGAAAAACTTGCATAAGAAAAGATTAAAAATGTTCAAATGTGCAGAAAAAATTATGTTTTAATTTTTTTTTCAAATACCAAAGCATTAACAAATAGTTATAGCATTTTGAAATCGGATTAGCTTTGAGGAATTGGAAAATGTTGCAAACTGTTGTTTTTAAAATAAACTTAAGTTTCGATTGTATATTGGGCTTCTAGATTTAAATTCAGTTTGTGATGTTAAACTTTTCACAAAAGAAATTATTCCGTTTGAAAATCGCTTAATTTAAACAAACTTATTTCAAGGTACAGAAACAAAATTATTTTTAAAGCTTTCAAACTTTTAAGCCAGCTTCTTTTTTGAAAAATCGCATTTGCATTTTAATTTTTATAAAATTAAATAATAAAACAATAAAACCCTCAACTTTTTGACACTTTGCTGGCATTTTGCAAGGCGGCAAAACGGCAAAATGATGTCATTAAAGGCACATGCTGATGGCGTTTTAAAAGCATATTACGCATACGCAGCGTACAAAGGCGCAACAGCTGTGGCATGCCAAGCAACCCTGTGTGTGAATATGTGTTTCCGTTGAGATTTGCCTCTGAACATTTTACGTGCAAATATTTTAAGCCTTTGTGGCAACACAAGCTTTTGCCGAGCAGGCGAATACAGAAACGTTTCGCATTATTAGGCGCATATTTGTAGAGCAAGTGCAAGAAATACGTACAAACATATACATATGTACATACATATCATAAACATACATGCGCATGGAATGTGGTTATTTTGTGTGTGAATGCTGCCACAGCACGCAGCCCTCGTGAGCGGCACGTGACTGCGCCACAAAAGTGCGTCTGGATTAATGAAACATTTATTTTTTTTCTCTTTCGGATGGCTCGCAATATAATTCATGAAATTCGTTTTAGATGTGGTTGGCGTTTGGTCCCGAGTTTCGTCGTATTTTGTATTTGCAACTTTAAATTAACTTTAATTGTCGCAACTTTTTTGTCTCTGACTTTCTTAATTAATTAAAAAACTTTTCAAAGATGCCAGCAAACAAAATGCCAGCTCACCTTCAAAAGCAAGCCAAAAGAACCGCAACGCCACAGCACCTGAATGAATATCAAAATAAGTAGGAAATTTGGTCATTTCATGTTTTAGACTGTACAGCAAGGCTAAGGACTTGGCAATGAAAGCGCAATTTTATATACTTTGGTTTTACGAACGTTTTGAAATACTAAGACAGACTTAAAGCTTAGTTTAATTTATATCATTAAGTTTCCATTTATTATTTAGTAAAGTTTATGTTAGGCAGCTTTTCTTCTACTTTGTGGTTTATGTATGGAGTTTGTTTTGATTGCAAAAAACTAAGTTCAACAGTCCTTATAAAATATTATGTTTAAATTTACTTAAATCTTTGTTTTTATGCATGCATATATTGTAGCAGACCTTATTTTATTCATCTCTTTTCTAGATACTTATCCAAAATTCCCACCTTTTTTCTTATTTTCACTTGTTCTTTTCTGCTTCATAATTAAACAAACTTGTAATATACTTTTTAAAAGACAGTTTTTTTTCAAATCCTAAAGCTTCTTTTTGAGCTTGACAATAATCTCACACGTTACCTACACAGATTAAATTTTTTGTATTGCAAGGAACACAAAGCGTAGCACAAAGCAACAAATATTTTAATGTTTATATCTCTGCATTTATGTCTATACAAAAATCTGCATTTATTTGGAAGTCTTTGTGTCTATTCTAATCACTTTTGGTGCAACATACCCTTGAAAATGCTTAGAAAAATATTTGTTCGATTATTTTTTGTTTCGCAAAAGTTTGTATTTTATTATAACATGAATGATGAATATTGATTTGAAACATCACACTTGATTACAGGGTATCGCCATTTCAATCATTTTAAGGTCGAAAAAAATATGAAGATTTATTTGTGTTTTACTTCGTCTGGCAAATGCTTATCACTTAGAAGCATATGATAAGCTTCTACTGTTTTGGGATTTTGTCCTTTTTGATGTAAAGTTGCTAAGCGACAGCAAAAAATGTATAATGCTGACAGCATGTGTGTTTTAGCTTGGCTTCATCTATTGTTGTTGTTGTTTTCTAGTTGTTTTGTTTTAACGCTCTTTCCGTATGTGCGTGTGTGTGTGCGTATGTGTTTTTCCTGTCGCCATCTGGTTTGCTTTTGTTTTGTTCTGTTTAATTTTGTGCTTGCAGCCGTATCCTGCAACTGTTTGTTGTCCTTTATCCGTCTCTCTCTCTCTGTCTTTGTCTCTCTCTGCTCTTTGTTCCTTGTCATCAACGTGTTTTCATTAATGTTATTATTCCACATTTCCATGTCATTCACGTCATCTTCTTCTGCTACACAAAAACAATCCATGCCTGTCCTCTAATTTGTATAGATAATTTACGAACATGCTGTGATTTTGTTAGCATTGCATCATAGAAACAGAGAGAAAATGTAACTTTACTTCATTGTCGAAAGGCTTTGCTTATGCTTGTGTGTTTGTGTTTTGTGTTTGTTTCAAAGCTTTGTTGTTTTATTGCACAATTACTTGTTGATATTGGTTGGACTAACTCAGAGATCGTTTAACTATTCATAACTATTGACAGTTAACAGTATATATCGAGCCGGTTTAAAGAGACCATTGTTTAAAGACTTTTATGTGAGAAATACCTTTTGAAGTAGCTGGAAACATAGAGCAAAGTCTACCTGCTTTTGCATAAGAAACAAGTGAGAAAACTCGACTATGAGATACCCTGAACTGAGATTGACGCATTTATAAATACGGACAGATGTGCATGTATTTATCAACTCGGCTGATCAGGAATACATATTCTTTTATATCTCTTTTCCCAATACCCTACTGCAGCATTTTACATACTTCTTTATAAACCCCTTTTTACCCATTTCATTTGTTCAGGGTATGAAAAACTTAAAGAAGTGTTGACAAAATTGAAATAGTTTTACACGATTGCCTGCCAAAATGCCAAACTAAGATAAAAGAAAATTGTACAAGCACCAAGAAACATTCAAAAACACACAAATATTACGTTTTTTCTTTTGGCTTTGTTGTTCTTTTGCCAAAGTCAATAGTTTGAGAGAAAAACTTTTAATTAAGGATCTGTTCAATAAAAGACCGAAATAAAAAATAAGACTAAAATATAGACGCTGCATTGTAATGCTGAAAACGAAAACGAAAAGAACAAACAAAAATATAGAAAACAATTTTACCAACTGCAATCAATCTAAATGTCAAGTTGTCAATAAAATTGTCAGCCAAGTTGCAGCAGCTAAAAGGTTCCACCATATATAGAATCGGCAAACACGTTTGCATACCTATTTCTAGCTGACTGACTTTGACGTTTTGTCTCTGACCCACAAAACTCACGCGGGATGACTTTGTTGGTGATGGGTAGCCAATGAGCGCGCCAGTCGTGTGAAACAAATGCTACTAGTACAACAGGGAAAACGAGGTATGAGGTCGCTTTTTATTTGACTTGGATACAAGAGCTTTAATATGCATGATCTGCATGCTAAGAACTGCCCTTTCAAAACTATTTCAAACTCTTTTTTCGTTTACTTTTTGTAATTTAACGTTTTCTGTTTTTACTATTCGTTTCACACTTTTGCCATATTTGTTCTTCTTGCACATCAATGCAATTGACATTTTTATTAAAAGCTTAAAGTTGTAACTGCAAAGCACACATACTTCCATATATACGGTACGCACAAATGTGCTGCGACAGGATTTTGCTGCATTGGCAACGGCTGCTGACAACTTATTGGCTGTAAGTTTGTGTGTGCGTGTGTGTGTTTGCTCCATCTGCTTTACAAAGTAATATTGTCAAATATGAGTTAGTATACGAAATCAGCTTTAAGTTGCCGACAAACGCCATGGCAAAAATCCTTTTGTTTGATGTCCTTAGTCATTGCTAAGCATTTCATTTATTTTCCCCACTTTTTTTTAGCTGTCATGCAAGCATATATACACACACACATTAGTATGTGCGTTCAGGAACAAAAAAGAAAAGGGACTGACAGAGTTGCAATATTTTTTTTTTTTTTTTGTCGTGCTGACTTATGAGCTTGAGCAGCGAATAAGCAGGCAAGACGGTGGGGGGAAAGCTTCATTTTTATAAGCTGCCAACGGGGAACTTTTTTGTGCAGTGCGTGACATTTTATGAAAACTCACTTGATAAATGATTGAGAAAACGCACACAAGGGAAATGCATACAAATGAAATCCTCTGTATGATATTTTGAATGCCTTAGCTTCAAATTAGGTTAGTGTACGCTCACAATATATATTTATCAAGAAAGATGTTAGCTTTTGATAATTAATCAAAATTATTGTTGAGGTTTCTCTGTTTTCAGCATATAAAGTAATAAATATGGTTTAGGGCATCAAGAAATACAAAGTTAAAGCTTTGAAATAAGCAATATACTTAATCGTCCAACAAACCTCTAGCTATTATTAAGCTTAATAAATTGAAGCTTCCAATTGTCATTTCAATGCATGCAAACTAGACCAAACCGTTGCGTATGCGTAATATGCATGCCACCATTTTGAGTCAACTGTTTATCTGTGTGTGTGTGTTTGTGTGTGTTTATGTCATTCGCCATTTTCGCTTTCACACACATTATGCTGCGCTCATAATTCCATCCAAATACTCGTGATTGCAATTGCATATTTCTGCACAGAGACCTAAGCTAGATCCTGTGCCTGGCAGCCAACAGATTTCTATTTCTATGCGTTCGCAAAACGTTTAATGGGGACCAGTGGGGCAGCGAGGCAGCAACAACACAACCATTCCACCGATTCCTTCTCCTCTCCACTACACTTCTCATCCAGCTCAAATCCAACGCACACGATGCTTGTTCATTATGCGCATAAACATTTTGGCATCCGTTTGGGCCGGGTTGCGTTGATTTGGCGGCTGCTTTTGCATTGTCTTTCTGGCTGCCATGTGTTAGATATTTTTGGGGCATGCCACCCGATTTCCATACAGCCGGCCCGCATTTGTGTGCGTATTTGGCCGGATGCAGGCCTGCCTGCCAGATAATGGTGGCCATGCTTAGATTTTCACTTAAGTTTCATTTGTGAACATTTAAAAATTTAAGACAGGCAATTATTGTCAAAAGATGAATGGCAAATAGTTAAAAAGCATATACTTAATATATTAATAGTTGATTTTTTATCTGTAATACTTTTCTTAAAATACTTCTTACCAAAAATATTTGTTGAATTATTTTAAAATCGGTTAGTATACATTTTTATTACTAAAAATCTAAGTATTTTGCCTAGTGTAACCAATAAATTAGTTAACTTTATCGCTTTTTGCTAAACATGCAATTGTGCATGCTGTTTGAAATTGTAAAGATTAAACATAATCGCAACAACCATAAACTGAATGACATTACTATAATTAAATGCTGTTACACTCTCAGCTTTAGCTGACAGCATAATAACCCAGCAAAGTAATTTGCATTAAATTATAAATACTATACAATAATTTGCATGCTCATGCAGGCACGCGGCTGGTGATTCGATCAAGCCGACAAAAATTCACGCAAGCAGATAATAAATCGAGTTAAAAATACTGCAAAATAGAATAAATCAATAGCTGCGATAGAAATGATTTACCACAACAGAATGAAAATCAAGCTAAACAGAAATATTTAACGATTTTAAATACTTGAAACATGTTTTATAGCCAACACAATTCTGGATATAAGGTATCATAAAGTCGAGTAGAATATTTTATTGGTATTATTATGAAATAAAGCTGTAATACTTTCGCTACTTGGCGATTCCAAACTACACGAATCGTTATTAAATTTCTTGCTGATGCATATACATATATTTATATTTTTATTTTTATTTTTTTTTTTTTGGTACGTCTGCGAAAAACGCGTTGGGGAAAGTAAAAATTGCTAAACCATTTGGCACGCATCAGACGTGTCAAAGTGACAATTCTTTATTTACATATAGCTGACATCCAGCACCCAGGAATTCATGGCTGTGATGAATGACAACAACAACAACAACAACTACACTTTTGGTCACATTTGCGTGCCGCAACGTGAGAAGCATGCTGAGCAGAAACAAGTGAGAGAGAGCGCAAAAGAGCGAGAAAGAAGTGAAGATAATGTTGAAAAAGTGTCGCAGCGTTTTTGCCCACAGGTAAAAATGTTTGGCATTTATCAACGACGCTTACAGTTTGCATTTTTATTTTATTTTTTTGTCGGTTTGTGTGAATGAAGCTATCAAGTTGTGCATTTTGTTTATTTATCAACAGATTAGCAGGCTGTTTCAGACATGATTCCTTATATTTATTTCGACTACTTTTTCGTCTTCTCTTGTGCTTTTTCTGTGCTCTTTTGCCCTGGTTTAATGGTACATGAAATCGCAATAAACCATGGCGCACAGCTCGAACTTTTGTCGACTGTTGTAGTAAAAGTATAACTTACACCCAGGGCGCACATAAGTCAAAATTTCCAACTGTCTGAAGGGTTGGTTGGTATGGTTTGGGTAGATTGCTGGTGGCTTACTGCCAGTAACTGCCACGCATTAAGTTGCACACAGCCTCTCTCTCTCTGTCTCAGTCCCTAGAGTCTGTTTTGTGTCCTGCTGGCCCAGCCTCGAACTCGAACTGTGAAATATGTTGCATACATTTCTGTACAGACGCGCGACACATTTGCGGTTTATTGTAGGCGTGGCGCGTGCCAAACTTAACACACACACACACTGACAGAGAGAAAAACAGACATTTGCTTGCCCCTCACGTACGCACAGCTTTTTGGGGGAGGGGGTGGCGTAAGTTCCGATTTCAGTCACCATAGTTCTCGGCGCATACTTCATAATTCATTTTCTTTCACTTTTTCATTATTATTTTCATTTTCACATTTGCCTCTTGCTGTGTGTTTGTGTGGTTGTGTGTTTGTGGGTGTCCGGCTGTAGTGGCGTTGACAAATTGTTTTAAATTGCATTTTCATAATGTCCTGATAAAGTTAAGATATTTATACAACCAGCTTAAATCATGTATAAATAACATAAGCGAAGAAAATATTTTTGCTAGAAAAATTAAAAGGAATAACTAGTAAGAATTGAGCTAGACTGGGAGATACCCTGGACTTTCTTTCTACTTTACGCCTACGGTTTCTGATGTGCGAATATAAAAATTTAATCTATAGCTTCAAAAACAATTTCCAATTACTCCAAAATCAAGATATTAGAAGAAAATGGCAATAATTATGGATGCATACAACTTTTATACGCTTTTTACACATTTCATTGGCTCAGATTATAAAAGAAACTTTGCTGATATACGTGAACTTTCTATAGAGTTCTGTTAAAACAACTCAACATCTCTAAGTTCAGAGTAGCAGAGTAATCAATGTTAAGTTGAGCGCTACCCCTTGCACTCTGTTAACATCTATAAAATCAAAGCAATAAATGTTTATTGTATGTTAAACTCACCACACAATGATCTAACCTTGAAGAAGTTCCCAAAAATTCGAATATTTTTACGCTTCCCACCTCACCACCAAAAGAAAGAGAAAATTTGCATGTTAAAACAACAAAATCCAATTTGGACAAGTGCAATCAAACATCAGGCAAAATGATGGTATATATGTATATATTAGTAGTCATAGGCAAATGTCCCCAACCAACAAACATAAAATACACCAATGATACTTCAATAGGGCAATCGGTATTTAATGGCACAGCCGGACCGTAACAATTCATCAAACAACCAAATGGATATTACTTCATCGAGAACAATATTAAATACTTGAACGAACGAAAAACATGAGAATGGCCGGCAGGCGTCAGGCGCAGGATCATTGCCAGGGCCCGTAGGTTCACGTTCAGGACCAAACAGACATATAGCCCATTCTCTCTTGCCCCTGGTCATTGGCACGACCTCAAAGTGTGTCCACATGGAAGCGAATGACTGCTGCGAGAGCCTGAAACAAAAGTAAATTGCAATAAAAGTTTGTAATTGACAAACGGACAACAAACAAAACTCCACTTCAGTTTGCCAGTTGTGTTGCTGCGCCAAACGGACATTTGCTTCTTGTTAAAAGGTTGGTGTTGGAGTTTTTGGGAGGGTTTTGGTATATGGATGTCGTTTGGTCTGACTGGCGGCGTTCCATGTTTTTGGCGACTAAACAACTGGCGCGCAAATCAACAAAAACCGATTTTCAGTAACAGGAAGCAACAGCAGCTACATTGCCGTTGACAGACATGCAACCCAACACCCCCAAAAACACCACCAGCCTCTCCCTCTCCTCCTCTTTGCTTCAATATGTGTGTGCCCGCATATTGACTTTGTGTGAGGGGCACAAACGATTTCGGATTTAAGAAATAAAAGTTTAGTGCCTCAGCGAGCAAATCTGCAGCCACAATGGCAAACAGCTCTAACCAGACTACACACACACACACACACACATACGGACTCACACACACACAACAACAACAACAACTATGAGCTAGAGCAAACAAAAGACGCGTCTGTGGTTGGACTCCCTGACTGGGTTTGGATATGCGGCTGTCGAACAGCAAAATGTCGGCGGTTACTACTTTGACTTGTTTACCCCCCATCCCCAACCACGGCCCTTTCATGCCTGAATCAGAATCAAAATCACAAACACAACTGCTGCTGGGCTCTGCATTTGATATTGGCCATCGAAAAACCACACTCGGCAAAATATATGAGGAAATAATCAAAATTTTTATTTAATTTTAATAATTTTTATTTTTGTAACAACTATCATATTTCGAAAAAAAAATATTTTATGAAGTTTAGAAAGCTTTAAAAATATTGTGTGCTAGTTTTAACGGAAATTATATACTTTAAGTATTTAAATTAAATATTTTAAATAATTTCGAAATAATGAAAATGTTTTAATGGCGCTGAACAAGTTTGTTTTAACTTAGATATAACTTTTCCCATTTTCGATACAAAAATGTTATCGATAATATTATTATAAGTATTTATTGAGTGGCATTTATTAAATATCTTTTTATTTTCAGTGTAGACTGAGGACTGTGGACTGCAGGGCTCATTGGTTTTTGGGCATCGTCAGTAAATATACTCTCCGCTCTACACTCGATTTGCGATAGACCAGAAACTCACATTGGCAAACGACAAGTGCAATCGTTTGGCACTACTGTTGGCGACAACCTGTTTCCGGTTTCCGGGCGTGAAAATTATTGATACAAAAATCAAGAAGAAGAAAAAACTGTCAATTCCATACAAGATTATCGCCCAATTAAATCACCAATCTGCTTGCCGCTTATCTCAAACTCTTGACCAATTAATTAAGCGCACATGACTTTTAATATTCCCATACCAAAAGTTAAAGTTGAAACAAATAATAATAATCGTAGGTAGCTGTTGCCTCCGGCTCCCGTCTATTGTTGGGCAGCACATAAATGTTAAGTGTTTAATTTGCATGACCATCGTGGGGCTGAGAAATTAATGAATTTGTGATTAGCAGCCACGCAAAAACCAGTTTGGGAGGGAAGGAGCATGAGTTGAAAATTTGCATGGCTAAGCAAAACTCAATTTCAATTTGTTGCCCAAAGAGAGGGGGCTAGGGCTGAGATCCCGCTGTGTGATGATGTGAGTCACTTGAAAGCCAGTGGCAATGAAATGGCCAACGGAAACTTGATTCAAAAATTAACAATTTTCAATACACACACATCGCAACGCAACGCAATCGAGTCTTGAGTCTTGAGCATAACAACAATACCAAACGAAGCGCTAATTTGACAAACCCACATGAGGTCCTGCTGTTGGCTGCTCATCGCTTCATGAAATACTCCACATACATACGTGGTATGTGAATACTTTGCCCTTGAACCAACGACAAGCATTTAACCTGCGCCACAGGAGGCTGCCGTAATTGCGAGTCTATCCCAGACATTGAATTCGTCCATCCAACAGTCCATACACAATCAAATCGAAATGAAATTGACCATTAATCGGTATGTTGTGAAATGCTTTTTGGGGGTTGGATAGGTTGTAACTATAGAATAGTTTAGTACATGTATATGTTCAGATGTTTTTGTACACTGTTCATGCAACTGTCAACATATTGAATAACAATATCTATTTTGCCATTGACAGCTATTGTGAAGGTTGTTGACATATGAGCTATTGCGAATTGGACAGTTGCAGTCTTCATCAAGGAAATAAACTAACAACATTGAAACTCAATGTGTTAAATAACGTAACAATATATATTTTCGGCTTAAGGTAATTTATTAAGCTCGGCATAGTTTGTAATGATCATTATCTTAAAATGCAATCAGGCTTAAATGATTTTAAGATAATGTTTTCGAAGCAGTCAAACGAGTCAATAGACACAAAAATCTAAATTTTAGTACAGAAACACACATAACAATCTTTCTTTTAAACTGTTTGCTTTATTATATATGCCCCTTTTAAACCTACTCGTATTAAACATCATGCTCTTATGATTATTATACGAATTTTTTTAGCAAACAAAAAAATATCTTCAAGAACACATAACTTGGGAAAAGAAAGACGTCAAGTTAGCTGCGCATTTCACAGCGTTTGGCAAACTCATTAAAAACTTTTGCCAAGCCGTATGCAAAATCATTATTTAAACACCTGCATATATATTTGGCCAACAGTTTGTCAGCGCTAAGATGGCAAACTTGTTGTGTACATAACTTAGAACGTTTTGTCGCTCTTTTTCTCTCTCTCTCTCTTGCTTTGTCTCTGCTCCGTTAATTTTCTTTAAATAATTATTTTTCTTGGTGCTCATTTTTCACGTTTTGGAAATGCATAAAGTTTAACAGAAGAGGAAAGGCGGGCGAACGCAACGAACGAATTTTTATAGCGCATTTAATTAATTAGTCATAAAGTTTTGTTCTTCCTTAAGAAAGTTGGTAGCTCGCCGACGCTTTTATTAAGCTTACATCTTGGGCGGCGTCTGGCGGTGAACTTGGAATGGGGTTGCCCAAGTCATTATCCCTTTTGTGTGTGCATAGCTTCTGCTTATTATCCGGCGTCAACGGCAGCTCGTCATCATCATCGTCATGTGCTCGATTATGCCAGGACTAGAAGACGAAGGACCAAACACCAAAGGTTCCAACACGGGGATCATAGACAAACTCAAACCCAAGCCACAACATAACTTTTAGATACTCGCCGTTTGTGTTAAATATTCATGTGCATTGCTAAGTGGCCTGCTGAAGGAAATAATTCTCTCGTGAAATCGTGGAGTTGGGAAAATGGAATTTTCGTTGCCCATTCCCCAGCGATTATAATGCCAATTTTCCCGTTTTGTCGGTTGAAATATTCATAAAATGTTTAATTAATTGATTAATGGCCTCAAAGTCAAAAGTTTTGCCAAAATGCTATCGCAAGGTATCAAATTACTCATTGAAAATGTGGTTGGAAAGGAGGCTAAGGGATGTTACTTAGCTTGTGGTACGCCTGGGAATGTTGGTTTAATTTTAAGCTAACGCAGCAATTGTGCATTATGATTGTGGCCTGAAAGTTAGAGCTAAAGTTCAGCTAGTCGAATATTTATGGATATTTGAGCCTTTAAAGCACACAACATTCCGTCAGGTATTGTTTGGTCGGAAATGTGTTAAAATTTTTCAAGCTGACACTTGCACGTAACATATCATGTCAACATATAATTATGTGATTGTTATGTTTATTTGTTTTTTTTTTTCACCATCCTTTTTTACTTTCCAACCCAGTGGACTTTTGTAGGTAAGCTAATACCTCACTCAAGCCAAGCCAAACTCATCCCCCTCACGTAACAAAGATCGTTGCGTTGATAAACTTGAATTGCCTGGGGCATGGCCAAACAGGATGCACTGCAACACACACAGCAACAACAGTAATAATAATAGCAACAACAATAGAGAAACGCACGTGTTAACAAGGATGCGATAATAAAAAATACAAAAAAAAAGTACAAATAAAGCGTAGTGAGGAAATAAACGCTAGAATGACAGGAAATATGTGTGCGTGACATTGTAACTTGTCCGGCTTGTTGTTGCGCCCTTGTTGCACAGTCCGTTTTAAGTTCCTGCTGCTGTTGTTGTTAACACGAAAGCAACAGGATACACTAGTATACCTGTATAAATAAACACATACATTTACCACGTTGCTATGTGTAAGGTTGGTAAGCTTCGTCTGGACATGAATAGCTCGTGTAGGTTTCAAGATGGGCGAAATTTAAACAACACAGGAATTGACGTCCCTTCTGCGTGTGTCTAGCATTTCCCATGACATGCGATGGTCACTCACACACTCCAAAAAAATATATACTTATGTTAACCTGGATGCTATATATAGTTATGCAGGCATATAAATTAAAGGGTAAGGCGTTAAAACTCGTTTATGACTAAAATTCTATAAAATCGACTTGAAAAAGTTCTTATGATGAATTAGATTAACGATTTTCTATCTTGATTTCTTACCTATCTGTCAATATTATCTATGGCGAAGTACATGCCAGTGTTTTTTACTGCTCTCAGCTATCGCTTATTGAGACAACATATAAGGGTTTCTTAAGCCTGTCTTTTGCCTATCACATACTTCCCACAATATCTTCATAACAAATTTAAGAGACCTAAAGATATGAAGGAGCACACTTAACATTCCTAGCACATCACAATCTCTTTCTCTCCCTCTCTCTATCCCAATTTTGTATCCAACAAACTGCTAAACAACGCTATAACTGAAGACCATTTCGGAATTCACACACTTATAACATTAAAAAATACACAATGTAGCTATTGCAGTTATGGTCAGTATAGTAAACAGTTTTCTTGCTTGCTCTCTCTCTCTCTCTCTCTGTTTCTGTTTGACTTATCATGGGTAAAAACTCGTTATAGCTATACAAATTTTTGTAGTTATTGTTGCTACCAGCACCCAGCATATACAACAGCAGTGCAGATTTTTTTTTACGATCCAACTTGGTCATAATTTTTTGCATTTTTTCCTTTTTTCTTTTCGGAACTTTGTTACGCGTTTTTTGCAGAAAAGCCTGTGGGTAACTCTTGTTTTAATTTGCATTCGCTTTTGAGGAGTCCAACTGTTTGTCAAACTCAATAAAAAAATAGCATTTTACATTTTGATTGGTAAATTAGATATATGTATGTTCTACTACTCGTCTGACAATCTGCCTTACTGCAATTAGCAATGCAATTAAATTTAGCATGCAACATTGTCGCCTAGCTTTTATGACCATGCTAATGGTCAATCCTTTACGCAGTTGGCTACCAAATATTTTTCATAGCCATTTTTATGGGCAATATCATTAGGCAAGTGTGCTAATATACCCAGTATGTGTTGAGTATGATGCATTAAAAGTAATTCAGTTGTATATCTCAAGACAAAACGATTTACTTACCTTTTGAATTTGAAGCTATTTTTAATATTCTCATCTTTCTGCAAAAGTAGAAAATTAAATTTATATTATTCTTCTTTAATAAAATGCATATACAGGGTATTTGACAGTTCACAACTCTAACTCAATGCTCGGTAACTAGTTTTGTTTGTCAAACAAAATGTGATTACAAATTATGATTTATGCTGGCATTAAAAAACTCGACCCATTCATTTACACCCAGCAACGCCTACAATTAATATTGCATCAAGTCCATTTTAGATGACGCTCAAAATTTTATTAGTCGATTTTCTTTCGCTTGACTGAATTGCGGTTTTAATAAAACGACGCATAGCTTTTGTTATCTGGCAGTTTTATTTTTTTTTTTCCCCCGTTGGCAAAAACTTTTTCAGTTTTTTGGACAAGCACCGGGGGCTTCAATGTGGGAGTTGAGGTTTGTTAGAAATGAAACCAGCCAGACATTGGCTAGACCATATATCATATATATATATAAGCTGTTTGTAGCCGGCATTGTGCGCAGTGCAGCGGCAACTCTGGCAGACGCCTTTTGATAGACGATTTATTAAGCGTTTATTATTAGTTTTTGCCTTACTGTATGGCTTTTGCCGAAAATTTTGATTACAAATTCCAACAGACAAGTGCAGCAATTACGCGTGGTGCATACCCTGTGCCACTAAAAGTGGAGAGCATTTGAGTTTATTTGACCAGGAATGTTTCGGAAAACTTATATGCACATATTTGAGGAACATAATGATTATCATAATCACAACTCTTGTTGCACTTAAAAGCAAAGAAAACTTAGATTTAAAAACCTTTAAGAAGGGTATCTAAGTCTAACTAACTCAATCACAACTCAGCTCCATCTTTTTCCTTAAGCCACCACCAATAATAAATGTTTTAAGAAATGCAATTTCTTTATTGACGTGGTTAAGATAGCAAAGAGCTTAAACAATGTTCTTATGACCATATTGATGTGATGAAATTTAATTTATATAAAAGTTTATGTTCACTTTTTTGTTCAATCGACAGCAACGCTTACTATCTCTCTTCTGAGTGTTTTTTATGCCTTGATACTGTTTCGACAAAATGAAAAACGCGAGCGGCTTTTTTGTTCATGCAACAATGAGTGCATCAGTGGCAACAACAAAAGACGCAACTCAAGCCTTTATCTGCTCAATATAACGCTTAAGTTGTTGCATCCTCTGAGGGTTGATGTGCGGATGGTGCATTCCGATTGTAAGGAAAACAATTAATAAAAGCGTGGGGGTTGGTTGTACAGTGCTTCTGTACCTGCATACAATATGCCGGCAGTCTTTTTGTGCATGTTTTATGTAGCCAGCGATTTCTGTTCTTTCCTGCAAAAGACTCGCAAGCTGACAAACAATAAATGAAAGCTTAACATCTTTGTTTCACCATTTTTTTTTTTTTTTTTTTGCTTTTGCTTCACAGAACATTTGCATTCAGCAACGACGCGTCAGGGTCAACGTCAGGCGGTCAGACTGTCATTAAACTTGCATGATGCCATCACAAAACGAAATTCATTTAAAGGCAGCACACATCATATCACGCATACGTCGCGTTGTCTGCGACTGCACCCTAGTCTGAGTCGTCGTCTAGTCTGGAAGTCAAAAGTCATTTGTTTTGAGCCAGCTTTAAATCACAGTCTGTGTATGCCAACCAAAATAATTCATTGAATTTTCTTTGTAAAATTGTTATAAATTGTTGACATAAGATGAATTTTTGTTCAATGTCCCATTAAATTTTTCAATATGTTGTTTAGTTTTTATTGCTGCTAAAGCGTTAACAAAAAAAAAAGTGAATGCAATATGCGCACACGTGTCGTATGCTTAATTCAGCTTATCTATTTGTCTATGTTTGCTTACATTTTTTTAAGGAACGCCTTTGGCGTGTGTGTGATATAGGGAGAAAACCAACTGAAATTTTTAGTTCTCTTGAACAAAACTTGCTTTTATTTCTTCATGATTCATTTTGGAAATATTTCTGTAATATGCCTCGATCGTAGAGATTTTTTACATCGGTGCCGCCGCCCACAAACTTGCCATTGATGAAAACTCGTGGCACAGTCCTAGCGCCTGTCATCACTTCCAGCACCGCCTGTATCGCATCACCATCGGGACGCAAATCCAATTCTACCACACAGGGTTTCACATTGAGCTTGCGAAACTGCTCCTTGGCCATGCTGCAATATGGACAATAGCTCTTGCTAAAGATGACGACTTTGTTGCTATGAATTTTCTCGTTTATCATTTGCGCTGCACTACCTTCCATATCAACAAATGCCTTTGGTAGCTGCATTTCACTCACAACGGAACCCATTTCGGCAAGTTAGATAAGTTTAGACGATGAATGAAAATAGGTCCGAATGTGAAATGTTGAATTTTGACTAGTAATTTTATGGCATTTCTAAAAGCACAATAAGTGAATTTTAGTTTCGATTGCTTGGATTCAAATTCAAAGAAATTCAATTTGTGGAAGATTATTTATCTGGATATTGGGCATAATCCCTTTCGGAATTGTTTCTTTCTTTCAGTCCATCAAATGTTCAACAGATTTGTTATGCATAGACAAAATTATTCCCATTCTTTAGCAGACATCGTCTACTTCGTCATGGAACTTTGTAAACCTCTCTCTTACATTTCTTCACAGATGACTTATGACACTTTCACTCAAAGCACACAAACATCAGCCATATCAGACCCCAAAAACTAGCCGCAAAATTCAAAAACAAACTCAATGGCCTGATGGTTACATAAAGCGACACTTTCTAATGATGCTTGGGTCGTTAAGTTATTTATGCAAGAGACTCAACAAAAACCTCAACTAATGGCTAAAACATCAAAGAAACGAAATTTTCAATGGCCTGGCCTTTAAATATTTAAGTAACCTCGGGGCAAAGCGTCATTTCAAGTGCACAAAACAACGAGTCGAAAGTGGAAAAGTGGTTAAGAATGAGAAGAGTTAAAAACTAACTGCAGACATATGTATGTGGTAGAAAATCCTTTTCATTAACATGACGCTTGTTGCTGACTTCCTGTGACCGTCCGGTGTCCTGTGTCCTTTGTCCTAGCCGCCTGTCGCGTGTCCTGAAATGGTGCCCGTTGCAGACGCTGCTGCTGTTCTTGCTGCCAAGTTCCGTGTAACAATGTAATTTATTGTGCGCACCTTTGTTTTTCAGTCAACACGCTCTCAACGTTGGGTAATAAAACAATTTCTCAGCTACTGCGACTACATACATGTACATACATACATATATGCAACTTTGTTGTCTACAAAAGTTTTTCCCCGTCCCACAGGTGTGCAACTATTTAGCACTGTTAAATGGATTATCCTTGGGTACGGTTAGCTTAGTGCTTCGAATACAACTACTACTACTAGCCCTAACCAGATGGGCCAAGTCATTATGGCTTTATGTCTTTTTGTTTTATGACCAGTTTTATCAGCTTCTTCTAAGCAAACTTCACATATGCAAAACGCCTTGGCCAAGTAATTAAAATGCAAGACGCATGCGAGAAAAGTGAACGTTTATCGCATGCTACAAAAAATAAAAGCCATTGCCATATTATTCTACTCTCATTTCCAATGCGATTGCGCAGATTCCTTTCTCTCTTTAAGTCTCTCTCTCTCAATCTCAGTGAAACAGCTGTTTGGCATAACGGAAATTCCGAGTTGCGGCATTTAATTGTTTTGGGAAATTTACTTACAATCATTTTAAATTGTTCGCGGTTTTTCCCAAGGATTAGTACTTAATTTGATTAGGCCCATTCAAACTGAAGGACTGACAACAGGCAGCGGAAATTTTTATTGTCGCTTTGTTGATTTTCTATGGCATGGATTTTTCAGTTCGTTTGATGCGGCCCATTAAAATGTTATTGTGCCATTTTCTGGCTTCAGGATGCAGCAACGATAACTATTATTTGGCCAATTAAACTTAAAATGATGTGTTTTTGGGTCCAAAACTCGTTGGCGCCATTAAAACGTTTACATAATGGTTTGTCGAACTGGATTACAAAATGGTTTTGGGTTGTAAAATCAAATATAATTTATTGTTGTATTAAATGTCAGCTGATGAAGTTAATTTGTTTGAAAAGACTTTACTTAAAAATGTTTATGCTGATTGACTTAAAGCGAAGGGGGAAAAAGCGTTCCTAACAGATTTCTTTTACATATTTTGGAATACAATTTTCTATAATTGGATAAATGTAATAGTATTAAAACATTCTTTTATTAACTCATTCATCTTTCTATAAGTCTTAAGAATATTTCTAGTATACATTTCGAGTATCTGTATTAATTAACACATTCTGAGACTCGTCACTATTCGAACTACCTTTTCCACAGTAAGTTAAACACTGACTAGACAAATGGATAAGCAATCAACTCACACATCCTTCAACAGAGCTGTGCAAATTGTATAAATATAAATAGATACACGCACACTTTGACAGTTTAACCATTTGAACTAATGGCAAGTAGTTAAGTTGGCTTTTAACGAGCTAAGCTTCAGTTGAATTACCTTTGATATCATATACTACTTATATACATTGGCTTTTGTTTGCTTGCACAATAGCATTATATATGGTAGCTCTGACGTTCTAATCGACGACAATTTGTCAGAAGTTGTGGAGCTGTTGCTACAATTTCAGCTTACACACAGCTAGCCAAATTAATATCCAATCATTAAGTCGGCAAATGCAAATTTCAAAAGAGGGTAGGGTTAAGCTAACGCAATACTGACCTATAATAAGTGAGTCCAAGTCGAAGTCAAAACAAATTCCAGAGTAACACGCAACAAGACGACAACAAAAGGGTTGGCATTGCATGCCACATCCCTTCTTCCCTTTTTCTTCAGTTTAATCATTAATATCGGTCATTTGAGAGGGTTGCTAGCCAGTTGTCTGAATCGGTGGCAACACTTGCTGTTTGAGTATCGACTTTTAGCCACTCATTTCTTGCCTAATTGCCGCTACATTAAATGGCCCAGAAACTTGTGTGTGTTTCAGGGTACTTTGAACTTCTGGCAGGCATTGTACACATTTAGTTACGGGCTTAATTGATTAGCATAATTTACATTTAATGTAAATAATTTTTAAAATGCTTGCGCGCTTCTGTTCTTAAGCTGCTCATGAAAGTTTGTTATAAATTTCATCATTAAATATTTTCATTCATGTGCCGACGCCGCCTCAACGCCTTAACGAAAATGGGTTTTCCCTTCGACAGAAAGTGAAAATTAAATGAACTGGCTGCGCTGTAATTATTCATGTGGAGGATTTCTCTACCAAAGCCAATGCCAAAGTTAAGCAGATAAATGCGAAAGCATCGCTTGTCGTCTTCTTAGCCCACAAAAGCAGCAGGTTTACACCCTCAAGTTATTTGCATAGTTCTTGCAAGTGGTTTGCCTCTTGCGCAATAACTCATCAAGCTGAGTGTGTATAGTAAGTAGGTAGTTTTTTGGGCACAGGTGCCACATTTAGATTACTTGACAGCAATCTCTGTGGAACTATGTAAATAAAGTGAATAATCCAATCAAATGAATATGGGCTGTCAGTTTAATAAAGTCAAGATATCTCAAATACCAAAAATAAACCAGAATAACACAGCTCCAATTATATTTTCCAAGTTAGAACGTTTCCCTTTATCAAAAACAAACCATTCAAAAACTTACCAAAAACTTCTTTCACTTCAAATCAACACTTTTCAAAATCTACAATGCAACTAACATTCAAAACTTACTTGAAATCACGTTTTATAATCTTAAAACCGCAAAAAAATGAAACAACTTTCGCACAAAAAGCTTTTACAATTATAAACTTGTAGCTATTGTTTGGTTTTACCTACTGTATTTCAATGGTGAAAATCATTTGCCAAAAAACGAGTTTACCACTTTTATCAACTGCTTTTCTGGACTACCAAACTAACAAACAATGCGTTTTCAAGGAAGCCCACGCCAAATCACAATAAATGTCTAGACGTTTTGGTAAACAGCAAACCGAACAAAAGACTTTATAAGTACTGTTGAGCACAGTGTCAGGACGAAAAAGCAAAAGTGCTGGCAAAGAACTGATGTACAAGAAAAAACTTAAGTTTTCTCAATGCTAACTGCATAAAATCTACATAATTGACGTTTGATTGTGCGCCTTAAAAGGCGTGGCAAAAGGCAGCGCACTCTTATAACTATTCTACGACTATTCGATATTAGCATTTTTCGTTTCTGTAACAATATCCCGCATTGGTCAGCAAAACTACTTCGAAACGCGAATGCAATTTTTTATACACTTTCGAAAGGTTGATACAGCTTGATTAGTGTTTTTGTATTTTGTATAGTTTGTCTTCCATCAAATATGTTTGAAATTTTTAGATTTTTTGTATATTTTTGTAATGACTTCTCATATTTATAACTACTCAGACAGATTATGATTTTCTGGCATAAAACTATAAAATTTCAATCCACAACTGCTGACAATAAAGCTGCCAGTCGGCTGTTGCAATTTGCAACGTGAGACAATTGCAGCAAGTTAAAAGACAACACACACACACACACAAAGGCACTGCACAAAGCATACACAGATACAAATTAGTTAAATTACAGCCGCTTTTCGCGCAGGTTTTGGTTGATTAGAAAAAGTGGCAACCAAGTTGACTTCGACTTTGGTCTTTGGCAATGGCTTTTAGCTTTTTGGCTTTAGATTCGCCTGGCATCATCCTGTTGCCTGAGTCGCATTAAACCTGGCTGGCTAGCTGGCTGGCAGGCAGCTCGTTTTCTTTTGCCAGCTGCCGCTAACGAAGCTCAATTCGAGCGCCAAATTGAAATTGATTGTGACATTTGATCATGCGTTTGGCTTTCTTGCTGGGAAAATGGCAGAAACCGTGAAACTGGCAAACGTTGCAACATGTGCAACGTGCAACTTTGCAACAGCCTATCCAAAGCCACATATGAGGAAGAGCTCCCGCTTCTTCTACTTCTTCTTTCATGCTGGAATTTATAAAACGGTAGGCATAGATTTTCTACTTTTTTTTTCTTCTATCTCTTCTTTTACTTTGCCTTTATTTATTTTTTGTGCAAGTTGTCTTTACGCATTGGATTAATTGGGCGGATGTGCTTGGCCTGGAAAGGCAGACAGGTAGGTAAAATGTTGCAGGTTGTTGTTGTTGTTGCTGGATTAGTTTTTTTTCTAGCTGTCAGAGATTTGGTTGAGACTTGCGAAGGATTAGTTGACTTCGTTGGCTGCGTGAGGAATGCCAAATAAAATAGAGAAATGTTCAAGCTAAGTTTTTTTTTCAGAAAGTAGTTGAAACACAGTTTCAAATAGTTTAAATTCAAATAAAAGATTTATGCAGAGTACAAATAAAATTTACAAAATGTATGTAATAATAATTTTCATCGATTTAATTTAAAAACATATTAGCCTTTAATGTAGAATATATATTATAGGATATTATTGATTTTTTTTTTTATGATTGGTTAATAGCATATAAATTAAACAAAGATTGTGTACATTGTAAAAAAAAAGGCTTAACGCGTCTGGCACACTTTTGATGAGAGTCAACAAATGTTTAACTCATTTTAATTGCAAGCAGAGTAGAAAATGTTGTAAATGCGTACAATGTCTGCGCCACTTTCGAACACATGTCACGCACACAACACACTGTGGCTACTTGAAAGAATGCCCACGCAACATGATAAAGACGATGACTACTAGGCCTAATCCCACGCACAGCTGTTTGGATAGACTTCAGTTGTTGTTGTTGTTGTTATTGCTGTTCAGGCTTTCGCGTCAGAAACCTCTAAGTAGAACGATGAAATTGCAAAAAATAACAGAAAAAAGAAAAAGCAGCAGGAGAAAATCATCAAATGCGTATAAAATCAAAACATTGTGGCCAAAGTAATTTGCATGCGCAAAACCGGCAGCCACTTCGGACCAAGACCAGCGGGCTTGTTGAAGACAACGCCGGCAGCGTCTCAGCTGCAAGATTGGAAGAGTGTTTGAAGACACTTGTTGGCTGTTTGCCAGTGGCATTGTGGCAGACACACAACAACAAGCGTGTACAAAAACGCGTTGCAGAAGCACTTGCAAAACGATGATCATCATCATAATCTTCTTCATTTGTGTTGCCACCGACGACAGCATAACAAATGAACATTTAAATGGAGACACAGACACAGAATGTGAGAGGAGGGAGAGCACCACTTTTAATATTATTATTTTTTTGCCTCAAGTGGGTAGCTTGAGAAAGACATTTGCTAGCTAGGCTTTAATCAAGTATCAAGTGTGTCGTGGCAAAAGTTTCGCCTTACATCACCGGTCACTCAAACTGGCCAACAACGATGTCCAGCGTCATCGTCATCGTCATGTACATCATGTCTTCAGCCTCGACGAGGCTACTCTTCTTCATCCATTTGGTGGGTCGGTCCAACGGTTGTCTTTTTAATAAACGTTTGGTTGTTGTCAGACGCAGATTACTTTTGCCTTTTACACACAGCTGCTGTTCCAGCTGCTTCAGATGCTGCTGCTGCACTGCATCCATGCAGCATGCTCGGCATGAGTTGTTGAAAAGTTTAAATGGGTTTTATGCAAAAGTTTTTGATATGCTGCCTGACGCTTGCCCGTTGAATGATTTTTGCCTATTTTACGCGGTTTGCTTGTAATTATTATCTCAAAGTTTTCGCACTTTTTTTTACGTTGCTGGCTTACTTTCTTAAAAGCCACTTAAAACTGCTAAGAAGTTACCAAAAAAATTAAAGTTAAGTTTACTTAATTTTTTATTGATTTTTTATTCAGTGCGTATTGAACTATCGACAAAACAACAACAACAAAATACCATATAGATATACGTATATATTTTTTTTCATTTTTATACATTTTTTTCAACCGCTTGAAATATTTTTCTTCTTAATATTTCTTTGTTTACCTTCTTGTCATTGTTTCTAATTATTCTACTAACTTTATATTCTGCCATTTATCATAGAAATTATCTGATCAATTTCCTGTCAATTATGGCATTTGCTCTCTACTATTTAACATGTGATAAAAAACAATTGGCAAGCATTAACACACAATTGAATAGGAAGCAATATAGCAAACAGCAAACAGTTATAGATATGCATTTTGGCCAATAAACAGCTTGAGATTTATGCATGCAAACGTTTTATTAGCTCCGGTCCAATAATGCAGCAAGACGAGAGAGCAAACAGTTCAGTCCATGCCTTAAAGGGGCCAACTGCAATATTTATCGATACAATTGGCAGCAAAAGTCTGCCAAGTGGCCACAGACAGCATTTGTTTTTATTTTTATTTTTTTTTTTTGTATTGCAAATGTGTGCCAAGTGCGCGAATGATTCTCTTTTCCTCTTTTCGCTACTCCAATTGGCAGTTTGGTCCAGTCGCTTATCGCTTAAAACTCCAACCCAGACCAGACCAGGCCAGTCCAGTCGAAACTGCAGAGATCGCCGCTGGGGTAAATGCTGCAAAAATGCTCTAGTACCATTTTGGCTAACCGCCAATGGATGTGGATGTGAATTTGGTTTGAATTTTAGATTCGTATTCGTAGTGCGCAGTGTGTGCAGTTAATTAATTGAATCTAAATTAGTTTGGCATTGCCGTTGTGGGTGCCCAATTCATTGGGGTAATGTGAACGCGGCAATACATATATCTCATAGATACTTTTTAAACTTTGAAGGTATTAATTGGCTAGACAGGCAACCTGAGTGTAGGTCAAAAGGTGAAAGCTGTAATTGAAGTTAAGCTAAAGATAGTTTGAATACAAAGCCATCAAAAGGTTTTTCTAACATACTGAAAATTAGTAAGGAATATTATATGTATATCGACATCGGCGTAAACTCTTACGATTTAAATAACTTCGTCAAAAATTACCAAATTTTCAAAAGCAATATCTTAAAAGTCATAGTTCGACTTCTAGAATAAAACTGCATTTAAAGTTAGAAAAGCGATTTTTGGTCAAAATGCTTGTTGAAACTTTATGCCAAAAAATCGACCTGGGCATTGGAAAAATCTTTCGACTTCCATAACTTCGGCAAAACTGACCCGATTTTCAAAAGCAATGTCTTAAAAGTCATGGCTTGACTTCTAGAAATAAAACTGCATTTAAATAATTTCATTTAAATAAAATTCGATTTTTGGTCAAAATTCATGTTAAAATTTTATGCCAAAAAATCGACATCATCATTTGGCAAATCTTTCGACTACGATAACTTCGTCAAAACTGACCCGATTTTCAAAAGCAATGTCTTAAAAGTCATGGTTTGGCTTCTAGAATAAAACTGCATTTAAATAATTTCATTTAAATATAATTCGATTTTTGGTCAAAATTCATGTTAAAATTTTATGCCAAAAAATCGACATCGTCATTTGGCAAATCTTTCGACTACGATAACTTCGTCAAAACTGAACCGATTTTCAAAAGCGATGTCTTAAAAGTCATGGTTTGGCATATAGATTAAAACTGCATTTAAAGTAAACAAAGTGGTTTTTGGTCGGAATGCATATCAACGTTTTATGCCAAAAAATCGACTTGGGCATTGGTAAAATCTTTTGAACAAAATAAAATCGCGTCCGTATCTAAACTTAATGTTATAAGTACTGTTTTGATTATTTTCACATTCACTTTTTAGACTCATGAGACTGCTGGATACATTTATTGAAAAGTCTTCTAGTTTATTTTCTGTCCAAGCTATGACACTTTAAATTGATAGGGCACTTCATTAACCTGTTTAATATTGTCATTAAAATACACAAACCTAATCTACAGCGACGTTTAGGTGTTTTTATCTTCTTAAGTTACCTTTACAATAATGTACATTCATTACAATTAAACGATTCTCAAACGAAACTTGAGAAGGTTAAATAAAAATTCGACATAGCAAAGATTTTCTATATAATAACCGATGCTCTTGAGGCATTTAATAAGCAAAACTTTAAATTAAATTTTAAAAACTTCAAACCCATGCGGTGTACGGTTTAAGCTACACTGTTTAGGGCTGTTCAGGGTCCAATTGGTGCAACAGTTGATGATGTTGCTCGTGTTGCCTTTATGTCGCACAAAAAGCAAATTGCCCCACAGCAGCTAAACAGATGCAAAAAAAAGTAACAGCAGGAAAGAGAGAAAGAGATGAGAAAGAAAAGAACATTTTATAGGGCGCCAGCGATAAGGAATTGTATTTTATGCGCACTGGCGCCTTTAGCCAACTAAACGAAAAAGCAGATGCAGATGCAGATACAGATAATGTTGCAGTTGCAGTTGCGTATAAATATCAAAGTTTGTCAAAGCGATGCAAATATTTATAATATTCCATATCGTAGAACTGAATAAATGAAAAAAAAAACACCAAAATTAAATAGCAGACACAGACGAAACACTTCTTCTTCTTTCAAGAGTTATCCCCCTGTACAACAATGCGTTGAGTAAATAAACACTTTGAAGTATGTCAATGCTTTTGCTTGCCACATGTGCAACATTTCCAAAAACTCCCCTACCCCATTGCGCCTGTCTGTGCCTGCTTAGCTAGCGATAATTAATGTGGTTGCCGCCTCTGTCGGCGCTGCACTTTGATCAACAACAACCGACAACAACAACAACATTCCTTAGTACCTATTTAAAAATTCTCGGTTGCAACAACTTAAAAGCGAAAGTGACATTTTACTAATTTAGCATTTTGAATGCGTCTCGTGTCGTGGTGCGAAAAGATTTATTTCGCCAATCGTAATGCATAATGCGGCTTCAGCTTTTGTTGGCTTTAATTAAAGCATCTCTCAACCAACAAAATGCTTGATATATACACTTAAGACGGTGGTGCATCGATTGATTGATGGCTTGCTGGGCGTTGTTTGCCGCTGCAGGCTCGTTTTTTTCATCCAAGCTAAGCAGCAGGTGTCCGAAGCAAAGACTTTAACTACAGGCAACAACAGGCTGTTAACGCACCATAAAGATAGCCATCGCGCGAATTTAAAAAGAGGTGCAGCAAAATTGTGTTAACAATGTGCCAGATCTTATAGTTTCTGGAGATTGCTAAGATTTTAGTTATTGAAGATCATTTATCGCTTTGGTATTAAATTTCTGTGTACTAATTTATTTATACTTTAGGTGTAATGGTGACTGTTAAGCTGCCATGATTTAAAAAATATTTTATCGTGATTCGATAACTAAACTGGTGGATGTGTATTTAATTTTATTTTATTTTTGAAATATTTGTCCTTTTTTCAATATTAAACTTTAATTATTTTCTGTTATTGATAATTAAATATACTTAGATAAAATATATTTATATCATATTTATTTAATAACACAAAAATTATTTAAATTCGAAATGCATATATTAAACTGCAATAATTAAACATTCTCAATTTAAATGCGGTTTATATTAAAGTATTGCAATTCTATACAAAGGATGGATTTCCTTCTCAATGTTTGTTTTAATTTGTGCTTAAGTTTATGTTTACTTGTGCATGTAAGTATTCTTTTATTTTGTGGCATGCCTTAATTTCTCTTTGTTCTTTTAATTGTTTTTTTGCGTACCTTGAAAAAATACCAAAAATTGTTGTACCATTGTTGTTTTGAGTATTTATTATTTGTGTTGACCCAAATACACACAAACACACACACACACATGTAACTGGGCGACCCATTGAGAAAGATGAATGACTCGAACATCATTCATTGCCCGTACTAAGGGCATACCATTTGAAGTTCTCAATGGCCATTGACAGAACAATACGACAAATTGGTTTTTGTGTTTTTGGCCCATTTTCGGTTTTTGTGCAATTGCAATTTGCTCAAATTGTTTTTATACACACACAATAATATTTGCACTAACCGTTTTTAGCAGCAGCAGCAGTTTTCCTGATAGTTCAGACCGAGTGCGTTTCTGTATTTGTCTGCCATTTTATAGCATTGCCCATTAGTTTTGAATTTTTGTTGCACTTATATTGCGTATAATATATTGCAGATATGAATGTAAATCGATTGCCCTTGTTATCTTTTTATGCGATGCGTGTCAGCAGTTTTGTGCCGTTTTGTATAAACATTTTAAAATATCGCTCTGCTCTGCAATGATTTGCTGCTGTTTGCATTCTGCAACGAAATTAATTGCTTAAATTGTATTAATTGTTTTGTTGTATGCTCCCGAGGGCACCAAATAGTGCAAATTTTAATTGAATGCCTTTTGTTTTTGGTGGATCCAACTCGAAATGTCTGTTCTTGTTCAGTTCGAGCGTGAGAGCGAGAGCAATACAACAAAACAAATAGCTGCCACAATTGCATTTGACGTCGATAAACGAATAAAGTGTGCTACGTAATGCTTTAGTCATGACCAACAACAAGCAAAAATTCAATTATAAATATGCATTTTGTTTTCCCTAATTGGTTTATGCACGCTTTATACATATCGTAAACTTGTTAACATACATATATATGAAGTGGCACTTTATCTTTTTACTTTAGTCTGTTGCTGTTTTGGTTGTTGTCGTTGTCAGTTGAGTGGAACACTTAAGTTGATAGTGCTTAACGGATGATAGAGTAGTAGTTTGGTTAACTAACTGAAATACCACTGGAGTAGTTCAAAAAAGTATCGTAAATTAATAGGTAAAAAAGTATATCAAACACCGAAAATAAAATTGCCATTCACTATTAAATAAATTGTATTGTGAAGTTTATGAAAAGCTCCATCGATTTTCTGTCGCATCAAAAAAAATATTTATCCTTCTCCTCATAAAATTATTACCGAGACAAAATCTCAGACAAAATTTGAACAGGCATTAACACAACACGTTTACAGTGTTATGCAAACCCAAAGTTTCAAGTACCAATAACACAAAAGTAAATAACTCATTCGCCGCATTGATCCTGAAACAAAGCCAAAGTCACGGTGGCCAAACATCAAAAATATGCGGCACACAATTGTAAATATTTTTGCCATTGAGTTTTATTTGAAAAGTTGTTGAGCACAAAAAAAAAACACCTGATGTAAAGCCACCACCATTCCAAATGGGGGATTAAAATGGGGGTTGCTTTACTTAATATCTGTCCGTTGGGTAACACGCTCGTTACGTTTGATTTATAAAAGTATATTTTTTGAACAACAACAAGCTTTAAGGAAGTGCACAAATTAATTGCCGTTGTTATGCTATGATAAATTGCGCATACGCCAGCCGCATTATACGCTTAGCTTTCTCAAGCACTCAACACTAAAACAGAACCCACAAAGTGAAGTAAAATTTGTGCGTTACCTTAAAATATAAATTTCTTCATATCAACATTGACTAACGTTTGCAAACGGATTTTAGCTGCCATTTTGGCGTTAAGTTGGCAAGTAATTTACCAGTTGAAAGGATAATTAAATGAGAAGTACTTGGCTTTTGATTTATTGCATTGCGTCTTGTAACGTCTGCAAGATTTTACTGAGTGAAAATAATTTTATAAAATTCTTTAGTTGTGCTTTAAGCAATCATTGAACCCTGGAGAGCAACAAATTCCATTTCCTTAGTAGCATTGTCTTATTCATTTTGTTTTCTTTCTACCTGTTTTGTAAAATATTTTTGTAATTTATTTTCTAGTTGCCAACTGCAAAAAACTCTTAGCCATAAAATCCGCTTGAACTTCAACTTGGGAGCTTCATGTGCTTTGTTTTAACATTTCTCTTAATTTGTTTTGTAATAATGTGGCGCTTTGTTGCCCCCCGGAAACTCAAAAAGAAACGGTAGAGAAAAATAAAAATAAAAAAATAATACACCAACAGAAAACAATATTTCTTTTCGGTTTCATTTGTGTGCAGATATTTCACTTGTGTTGTTACTGTTTCTGGTCGTTTTTGCAGCGGCGCCAGCGGAAATGAAAACTTAACGCTTATTTGAACCTTCAACAGTGCACATAAATCACAAGACTGACGCTACCCACCCACCAAATACCCTGACAACCCTTGGCGAAAGCTGCTTAAATTCCATTTTGTTGCAATTTTTGTTCTTCTACAGTTGTCTGAAAATTCATTCGACTGTCTTTTGCCATTCATAATTTCGTTGCCAAATATTTGTTATGGGCATTATTACTATTTGGTGCATATGTGCGTGAAGTGTTATATTTTTATTTTACTCTTGTTTCTTTTAAGTTTACTTATCTAACGTTGTGTACTTCCGCTGTGTTTTCCGCTTTGCGCACCGGATGTGGCAGGCGCCTGTGGTAAGCACTTTCGCTGACTGCAGCTGCCATATATTAACACTTGTAGCTCATTTGTATATTAGTCAATTATTTAACATACATAAATTTGTATTTCCAACAACTCTTTAAGTTTTCCACAGTAAACAGTACTTGTAACATATATAATTTAAATCTATGCTGCTTGCTAAATGTTAACAAATTATGATTAATGAAGCAACAACTTAGAGCTTAGATGAATAATATGGAACTTCTTACATTTGTATGCCATTTATTATTCTAACTTAACTATACTTTGGTTTGATTAGAAGAGAAGTATTTTAGCCTGACTTCAACATTCGACTGCATTTAAACGCTTTCAATGCTTCGTTCACGAAAAGCTCTCTTACCCTTCCAACGCTGATTGCCCCCAGTGTACGAAATGAGTTTCGTGTCTTGGCGCTCAACATTTTCAAGTAATCTGAAATTTTTGTTCATTTGATTCAATTACACCTTTGGGTGTTGTAATATTGAAGCAAAAGAAAAGAAACACTAAGAAAATGAAGAAAATTAATGGCACGATGTAGAGAAAGGAACGAAACATCTTTTACTTTAAGTTCTACCTTTTTTTTGTGAGGGCTGTGAAATGTTGCAAGCAGAAAAATTAAAGATAAAAATTAAAGAGTGCTAGGACTAGAGCTAGAAAATGAGTTGACCTATCTATGCTGAAACAGTGAGAGAATTGGGGTCTTAACTCAGGCACTTTTGTCAGATTTTGTTAAGAGAAATGATAAAGCATTATTTCGATACATTTTATAAATTCAATAGATTATTTTATTTATAATTTCTTAGATATTTGTTCAAATATAAAACACAATTAATTTTCTTGATATTTTAAAAACTAAGTAAATAACCTACTTGCTATATACTTTGCACACTGCAAGTAGATTTTTGATAGCTTGAAAAAAAAGAACTTATTTGCTTATTTAATATCTCTACACTCTTTAATTTCTTACAGTGCACTTAGGGAATCTTCGTTAATGTTATGTTTTCTTCTAACTTTTGTTTACGTTTGGCCCACAAATACAACAAAAATTTGCGCTACTTTCTTATACTACAACATGGCTGCTAATTTGATGCAACAACATTGCAGAATTCTCTTTCACACCCTCCTCCTTCACTACTTGCCTTTCGTCACCCCCTCTGAACAGCACTTCCCAAGCACCCCTTCTCAGTCGACTGTGAAGGCTGCAGTTTATTTTGCAAGTCGCCTTTAGGGTTAGCTTTAATTTCATGCTTACTTTAATGCGAACAAGAGCCAATCCTCCTCCTCCAGCCTCGACTTATTTCTCCTCGTCGTTGCCAAAGTTGACTTTGTGCTGTAGTTAACGGCTTTGGCTTTGGCTCTGGCTTTGGCTCTGGCTCTGGCTTTTCGGGGTGGCTTTTGGCCGCAGCCGCCCGCGTGAGGTTAACTACTTTTCATGAGCTTAATTTTAAATTGAGGCTGTGGCGGCTTCGACGTCAGCGATGGCAGCTTCATTTACTTTGTGCCTTCAACTTTGTTGCGCACAACTTTTATGCGGACTATTTAGCAAAAAAGTTGACTGGCACAAGAGAGGAAAAGGGCAGGGCAGAAATTCTATTAGAACATGCACCAATCAACAGTTGGATGAGAAAATGCCAACCGACCGGTTGCCAGCAGCCCGCCATTGACTTATTAATACAAATAATTGCTTATTTGCACAGAGAAAAAAAGAAAGAGAGAGAAAGGAAGAGAAGAAAGATCACAATTTGCACTTGGCGCGAAAAATGACCATACACACGCCCACTTTATGAGGCAGTAGCATCTGGCAGTGGGCGTTGCACAAGCATCCATCACTAGTTGCAGCCTTAGCTATTTGCACAACACCGCCTATCGCAACAATCAAATGCATTTTCCAGCCAGACTTGTAATAAAAATACAAAAAAAAAACGAAAAAGATTGAGTTTAATTAAAGTTTGCTGCGAAAAAAGTTTATAGCATGATGACTCTATCTATTAAGAAAACTGGTCTGGTAAGTGTATCTTTGGTCATCGATTTTTGTTTAATGTTTGCATTGCGTTTTTTCTTTCTTAATAACTTACTTACGTCGAAGCGTAACGAGTTGATGAGCTTTTTAAAGATTATGTAAACAGATAAAGTAAAACTGGAACAGTTTGAAAATGTTACCTTAACCACAATCAATTTCCCCAAGCTCAATTAAGTCATTCGACAATAGAATTTTTCATTCTTTTGCTTTTGTCATATTTACACATACTATTTGCTGTCTATCGATATGGAAGAGCTTCAAGTAATCTAATTTCACAGCAGGTTAAAACCATAGGCTATGTCCATGTTTCTGCAATAAAAGTACCCACAACACAGAGAGCCAAAAAAAAAAAAAAAAAACCACAATAAAATGCTAGTCCTGTGTTCCGAGTTCGGTGCTCATGTTGCAACATACCGTAAAGAGTTTAAGTTTTAGGTTTCTTTTTTCATATATATTTTTTTTTTTTTTTTTTTTTGTTGCTGAGATGGAGCTTTTTAACTGCTCGCCCGATGCAATTTACGATGCTTTGTTAAACGCTTCAGCTTGAAACTCCATGCTCAAAAACTTTCGCATGGAGAATACCACACACACACATACCTACATTTACAGTTCGGGCAAACGGATATACAACTTAAAGGCACATCCGTTTTAGTACAACGAGCTGGTCATAAACAAACTCAACACCGGCTTTAAATCTTTGTTTAAAGGGTGTTGCGGCTGTGACATTTTGTTTGGTATTAGAATTTACATTAATATATTAACTTAACAGTTGGTTAAATAAAATTAATCAGAAACCACTCAAAGAACTTCCATTTTGGTTAAATCAATAATTCTTTACTATTATTAAATCAATATTAAGGACAAATATTTTCACTCTATTTTAATAAAAGTTGCAGTTGATACTTTAATAATTTTGTGATGAGAATAAAAATTGTTTGGATAGAGTACACAAGTTTCGTTATTGCTTTTAGCATTGACTGTCCATTTCTGGGCAACTATAAAACAATTTCGCATATATATGTTGTACGTAGGGCTGGGCAAACGAACAGTAAAACCCAACTTAGAAAAACCTTGCAAAATAACAAAAAAAATGCTACTTTTGCAACGAGCTGGCCAAGCTTGCGGTTTCGTCCGCCTTTCTCTTAAATCCTTCATCCTACACTCTATAGTCATTGCCTGCACCAACACCTGTCTAATGTGTGTTTGTGTGTGGTGGTTGTTGTTGTTGTTGTTGTTATTGTTGCATACTTTTGGGAGTTGCATGTGTTTTGTTCTTATTGCCATTTTCCTGCATGCTTTGCTCCACAACGTACACTTTTTTGTGGTTCGTCTTAGGTTTTTTTGGTTTACCCAACAGTTTTGAATGCAGTTCTTGATGCTTAAAGCGTGTTCAGTTTCTTTAATAATAGTATAAATCAATTTAAGTTCACTCATTGAAGTCCGCGCCTGAAAAGCTGAAAAGCTGACCCCAACTGACATTAAGTTTTCTAATTAAAATAACAATAAAGCTTTGTTCAGGCTTTGCTATTGTCTTTGACCCGTAGCTTATCACTTGCTTAACGGTGCGTCCTGTCGCGTTCTCATTCCCTGCAGCGTGCCACTTTGGAACGCGGCGCGTCAATGCGTGCCACAGACCCACAAACCAGCCCACACAATGGCGTATAATGGCCTCGTTATGTGGCATCAACTCTTCTTCACTTTGCCTCATTAAAAGGTGAACTTGTCTTGTCGCCTGTCTTTCAAAAGTGGGCGTGGTCGGCCTTGTCGCATCGTTGCGGGCGTTGTGGTAAGTTTACCATTCCGCAGGCTGTGTGTGTTAAGCAAAGTTTTGTTTTTTTAATGGTTGATGGTTGAGCAACTACTTTTGTGGCTTGGCAGTGAGCTATGAAGCTTTAATTAAATTTAAATTGTCAGTGCAAAGATAGTGTAATTTTTTAATTAAAACCATGGTATGCAGGGCTTTTTTGGTAGGGACACCTGATCGATGTTGAAAGAGTGAATCTGGTGTAGGAAACGCAGCTTTGTCCAACATGTCAATGTTAAAGTTGACAAAGTTATGGCTGCTTAAAGTATTAAAACATTTATTACGATTTGAAGGAGCTATAATGGAACTTCTGTAAAATTTCGCTTTATCATTGACTTTTGCAACATTTTCATCTTTCACTCAATGCTCAACATGCCCGTTGGCCAGCACTTGGACCAGCTTGTTGATTAAGAATGTGCTGCCAAAAAGCAATCATAATCAGGCTAAAGCTGTGGCCGCTACCCACGCAAAAGAGAGCCTAAGAGAGCAAAACCGCAGGAGTGCAAAAGAGCGAGCAAACCTCAAGAACCCAAAAAAAAAAAAAGAAAAACCAAAAGAGAGATGAACGATGTCTCAAAAGGTAGAAAACATTGAAAACTTTTAATATTCACTCTTCCTGTTGCTGCATAAATGAAGGCACTTGAATATGAAGTGAAGAAGGAGGTGTGGGTGTGTGGAGTGAAGTTGCAGCAGATAAAAGGGTCGAAAGCAATGAAAGGCACTCAAGTGAAGAGGCCGCTTCGGCCAAAAAGTGACTCATACTATAGCCAGGCCAAAATGCAAAAAGGATGCAAACGAAATGAAGCCAGAAAATGAGAGATTGACTACAACTTGTGGCGCCTTTGTAGCAGACTTTGTTGCTGTTGTTGTTGTTTTTTGTTGTTGCTGGTGTTGCGGCTGTTTGTTATTGCACTTTTGCGTGGCGAGGCTTTTGCCTTTTGCTAGTCAAGCAGCGCACTCAGCTTCACTTCAATGAATACTTTATGGGTTAATAATCGTAAAAACCATTCAACAGCACAAGAGGCAACACAGCCAACACAGGCAACAGCAGCATCTACCACCAACGCCATCATGAAGCACCAAGCACCACCAAAAGGCGGCAACAACGTTTTGGCCAACTTTTGTGCACGAAAATTCATAAACAATGTGCATAAAGCGCAAAATGTAGCGCTTCTGCACGCTGACCCCAAGACACGGAGGGGAGGGGAGGGGAATTGTGCTACTATGTGTGTGCTGTTGCTAGTGGCGCTGCTGCTGGTGGTGGTGCAGCTGGTGGTACTGGTGGGTGGTTGGAGATTGAAGGCTTCGTCGATTGCTTGTCGCATGTGCTGAATGCTGGCAAATTGTTCGCTTGAATCACTTCTTGTTGCTATTTTTGTTGTGTGTTGTCAAGAGTTGAGTTTGTGCAACAATAGCAAAAGGTAGCTGTTGTTTTCAAATGCTTGACAGTTGTTGTAGAATCGCTTAAAAGAAAGTGTAGATAGAGATAGGAGAGGAGTTGCTTGTCGCTCTTTTGGTAGACAGCTCAATGTTGACAATTGATTTTATTTTTTCCGTTATTGTTGGCTTTAAGGTGTTGTCATTGTTGATGTTATACGATGTTGTTGTTGCAGCGTAAATTGTTGAAAGAGAATTACAAATTTAAAGAAGTTGGTAAAATCGTTATTCAACAGCAACTAGTCCATTTTTGATATTTGTCTAACATAGTTTAGTACAGTTACTAAACGCACCAAACAACTAAAATACTCAAGAAATGTTAAAAAAAATTATATTAAAAGCCGTCTATAGAAAATAAAAGTAAAGTCAACTGAAAATCATTTCCCAAACAGATTTAAAGCTAACCCACAATGAAACTTCATTTTTGAACTGTTTGCCATCTCCACTACCCAACACTTCTGCCTACAGGTTATGTGCTGCACAACGAAGCATAACGAAAAAAAGTGATTCGACACACTTAAAACTTGACCTAGGAACGACATCAGCAAAAATGTTCCAGCCATAAAAAACGATAACGATAGAACGAAAATAACTTCACACAAATCTTGCATCGTTTTACGTAAATAGAATTTATCAAATTTAATTTCACGCTTCATGCGCTCATTTCTATTTAACTTTTGAGTGGCGGCTGTAGCAAGAAAAAAAAAAAAGGGAATGATGAAAAAAAGGCCAATGAATGTCAAAAAAATGTGACCAAAAATGACAATGACCAACCCCAAAGGCAAAAGTCGGCGCCAATGAGCACAATAAATCTAAACGGGCAGAGATGAAGATAATGGCAGATAGACCAGCACAAAAATATAATACTCATATCTGTGATTATAGTAGTAGAAAAAAATAACGAAAAAAAATAGATAAAGGTTGCAATTGAAATGGGTATCAAAATTTGAGCAAAGATTGTTTGAAGTGCTTGAATGCAGCTAGTATAATAAAATGGGCTGTGCAAATGTTTGGGCACATCTTTCATTTCGAAAACTCACACCCAACTTTCGACTCACCCAACTCATATTTAGCATATGTCTACCCTCTGCTGCTGCTGATGCTGCTGTAAAAATATGTCAAGAGGCAAGATACAAACAGCAACAACAACAACAATATGCTAAGAAAAGCATAGAATTTTTGTGTCAAGTGTTTAGTTGGGAAGCTGTTTTTCAGCTTGACTTGCTTTTTGACTAGGGTTTTACCCAGCTCCACCCATAATCATAATCAAAATGTATTTAATTTGCTTCTGTTTTCTGTGTTCTCAAACTTTTAGCGGTTCGCACATACATTTTTGATATATGTGTGTGTCATGGTGATATGGTGTGGAAAATTACTTTATATTTTATAATGAGAGTTGTCTAAAGTTAGTCCTGTTTGCCAAACGCTTGAGGGTAACTTATGTATGTAGTTGATGTGTGGTTGATGTAAATACTCTGATAAAATGTCAAATCAAACTATCAAAATGATTATAGTTTAACAGCTACCATAATCATAAAAAACATAGGCAGAAAGTCGTTTTTCTAGTTTTTCCTTTTTTTTCTTCTTATGTCCAAACACTTCCTCATTCGCTTAGCCTAAAGCGTATTCTAATAAACATTCTCCAGAACTGAATATTTTAATCTGCCTGCAAGGCATTGAAACAATAGTTTAACCATTTAACTATGATTATGATCTTCGGTAGCCAAAATGTTTCTGTTTTTTTTCCTTTTTTCTTGTTTCCTTGTGGGGCCCCAAGGTATTTAATATGCCAATTTTTATTAGAATTGTAGGCTGGGATTTTTTTTAGTGGCAGTAGTAGAAGTAGTTGTTGCACAGCTGACCAAATTGGCAACAGAGCCCGAAAAGTTTTGTCTCTTTCCCAGGCAGCAAACAGTGCCAAGTGCAGCAAGGCGTAGCTATTTTAATAGAGTCATAACTTGGCTTCAACTAATGGGCCTCGTTGTGGCGGGTAGAAGGGAGAATTCAACTGAATGGCCTGCCAGACTTTGCTTAGCAATAACATAAAGTCCTCCTTCTACTCGTCTTTCGCCCTCTTTCGACTTTGGTTACAATTCAATTTGCAGCGAACGTTTTTTTTTTTCCTTTTTTAGTGGTCTGCGGCCTTAAAAATTGTGGTACCCCTGCCGCAGACTGCCACCTGGGCCTGGGCGTGTCGTAAATGTGTGGAAATTGTGGGGTGTTATGCCTTCTAGATATGTACATATATATATGCATGTAATAGTAGTGCTGTAGTGTGTGGCATGCGGTGCAGGAAGCTACATGCTGCTTTATTGTTTGGACTGGACTGGGGAACGCTTTCATAATTGTCTTGGCCACAAAATGTTCGTGTAAAATTTTAATTGCTTTTTAGTGCAAACACACACTTGGAAAATTTGTAGTTACGCGTTGTCTAACAAGATCGGACAACAGCAAACATGGTCAAATGTCAAACATGTTAGGCTAACACTGATTTGAGCTAAACGTGAGGAAGAACTCAAAGAGCAAAGTTATCGGCATATAACAAAGAAAGATAATTATAAATGGAACCTCAAGACATGAATATAGATAAATATGAGATACGAAACTTACTTCAAACATAAATGCAATTATAGAAATGAAGACTTTCAAACATTGCAAAGAATAATAAAACTTATTAAATAGTTCAAAACTGGAATCAAAATATTTGCTTCACTCTATTTCTTTTATCTTTATCAGACAGATCTTAAAGCAACATGCTTTCTAATCATGACTAAATTATTCCACATATCTAAGCAGCTCTTCTACCTAGAAAAGGCAATCAAATTCAACTACATGAAAATGAGTTTAAAATATTTACAATGCGACCTGAAAGTGGCCAAACCTACATATTACACCACATGAACAAAGGCAGTCACATAAATTGTTGCTCTATGCAAAAGGTATAACAAATATTTTTTATTATTTTTCATGTGCAACCTTTGCTTACATTACAACAACACACAACAGTGCGAAACCCTTTGGGAAACACGAGACACACGCCGAAAAAAAAAACCACGGAATATAGAAAAGAAGCTGGCAAAGCGGCAAACAAAAATGTATAAAATTATTTAATGGCTTAAATTCAGAAAGGATAGAAAAGGAAGTAAGGGCTGCTGTCTAGCTTAATATATGCATGTACATATGTAGAGTATTCCTTTGCTGTAGATTTGAACAAATATAGTTTGAGTTTGGGTTGAATTAAAATGAATTTAAGTGGTTTTGCTTTTTGGCCAAAGTTTTTCCACCAGTTTAAGGAACTTTGTATGTGTGTGTGTTTGCATAACGGTAGTTAAATTCATATTAAGCATGCGGTAATGTCTGTTAAGTTAAACAACTCTTTGTTCTTTTAATTCCATTTAGTGTGAATGGAAAATGCCTGTAAAGGAATTTTTTTCAATTATTTGCAGTAAATTTTATGAGCTGTTGCCTTTGAGAATTTTCCTATTAAACTAATTATACAAGAGTTGAACTTTGTTTTAGGTTAAAGTTTTATTCACTTATTTGCTGTTTTTGGACAATTATGTCATTTAATTTTTTTTAAACTAATTATGTTTTAAGTTTAAGACATTAAATGAAAAATTAATATAAAGAAACTTGATTTTGTTTCAACAGAAACAATTTTGTTTCAAACTATCGACTACTCTTTCACTTTTCGATACACATATGCTATCGATAAAAATCTAAAATTGTGCTTTACTTTTAAAGTATGCAAACGTTGGATTCTTTTTGAATTTTGTTGCTTTTGAAGTTATTTAATATATTTAAATTTTCATTTATATATTTTGATAAAGAAAAGTAAAGCGTGGCTTTAAATTTTGCGGCTTTTCAATTTCTTCAAAATGTCAATTAACACTTTAACTTGTTATTGACACAATTCATATAAAAATAAATCTTTTTCATTTTATTTTAGTTATAAATGGTAGATTTATATTTTGCAAATGCCAAAAACCGAAACTTGACCAATCAAAAAACCTTTTAACAACAATTAGTAGAATTTTTTGACTACAAACCTCAACGAAACCTCAATCCACAGCAGTCCCTCTCACTTTGAGTCACTTGACGTCAGGTGAGACTTTTGCCACCCAAACTCGAAATTATAAACGTAAAGTCAAATTACTCGGCTTGGATGGAAAAGAAAATATTGCCGGAGCTAAAGCAAACTTAATTGTCTGGCACAGAGAGAGTTTTATTTACTTCGATGTCTACACATCCTTGGTATCTCCTAGCCAGTGGAAGAGTGGTAGAAAGAGGGAGTGAGGAGACTGTGCTGCATCTGCTGGTAATTACTGAACAACGAATTGTGTTCGTTGTTCGTTGTCGAACTTGCCCAACTGCCTTCCTGCTGCACTCCAGTTCCACTTAACGAACATGGCCAAGTCTGGCCAAACAATAGGCCAGCTCGGCCAAGCTTGACTGCCAACATGCAGCAGCAGCAGGCCAGGAATAACTAGGATTTTGTTGTTGTGCGTGTGTGTTTAGAGAGTGGCAACACAATAAACTGTTTTGGCCCAGGGATGCAGTCGGTCCTGCAATACTTGGACAGTACAAGTCTGTGGCATGTTGTAGGTGTTGTTATCATATTTGCATGTTGTCTTCCTCTCTCTCTCTCTCTTCCCAGTCTCTTCTTCGCCTACCAATAACTCAATCAGTGGCGCATTGCAGCTGCATTCATCCGGTTAGAACATCAGCAGCATCATCATTCATCATGGCTGAAGTCCAGAAAATATGAATCGTCTGTCCATCCGTCCTTTGAGCCAAAGTCGTTGTTCAGGAATCATCGCGATTATGTCACAGCAGCCAAACCAGCTTACAATTTATAATTGTCAAACGGAAACTTCCCAGACAAATGGATAGATATCGTACTCGCTCCTCTTATATGTATGTATAGAGTGGATATTTTTTTATGGAATGCATCTGCTTCCTGCTTCGGATCGCACAAATTGAACTACCAACTGGCTCCATTGATTTATGGACATGGGAAATTGACTTGTGATATATTGTCGGGACCTTGAAATGAAATGCACTCAGAGAAATATGGGTGCACGACAAAATTGTAAAGATTTTTCTTTAGAGAAATAAGGGTTTAAACAAAAACTTATGTGAAGAAAAGTAAAGATTTTTCTTTAACACGTTAATGAAAGCCTTAACTTCCATGCAGAATCAAATTTATATTTGCTAGACTAACAGCCCAATTTCTCTAACTGCATTGAAATGGAAAGCCAACGCAAACCCATTGCAAATTCCATTTCCAAGGTGGTATAAATTAAGTGCATTCATAATCGCAATAATGCTATTAACTATCTGACTTGGCTTTTGTCCTCTTGGCCAACAACGTCGTTGACCTAACCTTCGGTCCTTCTGCCCATTGAGGGAGAGAGCGAAAGAGAGAGGGAGAGATAGACAAAGCAGCAGCAGTGAATGCAAAACGAGGCTTGTTGAGTATTTGAATGTAATTGCCATGGCTTTGACATTTTAATTTGTGGCTGGGATTTGCTTTTGGCTTTTGCACTGGGTTAGTGGCAGTTAAAGTAATAATATGGCATGAATAATGCAGAAAATTAAAGATCATATTAAAATTCATAATTTTCTTGTAATATTATTAAAGCTATTTAAATAAAGTTTTCAATTGTTTCCATTATGACAGCTATCAAAAACATCGATTTAAAGCCATTAGCTCGAAGCGCCATCTAGCGCAAGGCAGCGCAACCAATAAATCTCTCAACCTGTCGGACTATATCTACTTTGCACTGCTTGTGACATAAGCAAATCATGTGAAAAACGTTAAGTTTGGCTAGGAAATAATGGACAATTGTCATCATTGGCATTTAACAACTATTTATGTAATATAAACACACACCCACACACACACTAACGCATGCTTAGCCAATTTTCGGCAGCTTGTAGACTGAACAGTATGAAAGAGCTCAAAAGGACTTGACAACTTTGTCAAGTAAAGAACACAAAAGGAGAGCACAAAAGAAATTTGCCGCCTGTCACCGAACACTGCACATTCATCTTCGTCACGAAACTGGGGCCAAGTTTGCATTTAAATTGGTAATTAACACAAATGAAAACGAAAGTCAAGCAAATAAACAAAACAAAAAAAGAACTCTGCACAAGCACAAAGACAGATTGGAAAGAGATAGTAGAACTGAGACGGGAAGCAACTTATTACGCAAAACGGAAACAATCAACTACACAGTAGATAAGAGAACGTGCTGGGCATGAAGGATGCGAGTAAAAGCTAAAGACATACATAACAGAGAGCCAGAGAACAGAACACGCCCTACACACGCACGCACACACACACATATATATAAGCTGGCAAAATAGGAGAGAGATTATAAAATTGATTGTCAAGGAACAAGATAATATAAAACGACTAAAACATACCCTTGCATAGTATTGTCAATATAAGTAATAAAATAATGCACTTACAGTTATCTTTTGGCGCAACAGCAGCATATTATACTAATTTTCACTTCACTTCACTAACACAACAACAAAAACACACAAAAAAAACACAAAACAAAAAAAACACCTTATATTTGAATTTAAATCAAACTCATATAATTGCTCTATTATTAATATAACTTGTGTAACAAAGGCTTGAGTTTAATTGCATTGCAAATAGATGAAGCGCTAACTGTAAGCATTTACCGACACCGTGATCCACTCATTTACAGTTATTTTTTGGCACAGCAGCAGCATTATACATACATACGTATGTTTGTATATTAATTTTCACTTCACTTAACACAACAACAAGCACAGAAAAAAAAACACAAAAAAACGAAGAGAGCAAGGAAATGCAACAACAATTTAGCGCAGTGTTTCTTTTATTTAAAACACTTTTTTAAACTCATATAATTGCACTATTTATTAATAATATAACTTGCGTTCGAAAAACTTGCATTATCCGTGTCTAATTGCATTGCAGCTAGATGAAGCGCTAACTGTAAGCATTTACCGACACCGTGATCCACTCATTTACAGTTATTTTTTGGCACAGCAGCAGCATTATACATACATACGTATGTGTATGTGTGTTAATTTTCACTTCACTTAACACAACAAGCACAGAAGAAAAAACACAAAAAAACGAAGAGAGCAAGGAAATGCAACAACAATTTAGCGCAGTGTTTCTTTTATTTAAAACACTTTATTTAACTTATATAATTGCACTATTAATAATATAACTTGCGTTCGAAAAACTTGCATTATCCGTGGCTAATTGCATTGCAACTAGATCAAGCGCTAATTTTTAATTTTTTTTTTTTTTTTTTTTTTTTTTTTTTTTTTTTTTTTTTTTTTTCACGGCTTTTTTTTTTTTTTTTTTTTTTTTTTTTTTTTTTTTTTTTTTTTTTCTTAACACAACAAGCACAGAAGAAAAAACACAAAAAACGAAGAGAGCAAAAAATGCAACAACTATTTAGCGCAGTGTTTCTTTATTTAAAACACTTTATTTAACTTATATAATTGCACTATTTTTAATAATATAACTTGCGTTCGAAAAATTTTTTTTTTTCAACTAGATCAAGCGCTAACTGTGAGCGTTTACCGATGTTGTGATCCACTCACGCAAGGCTGCCAGATGATCTGAGAGTGATGAATTTCTCACAAGTTGGTACATAGGTACAAAATGGTACAGTTACTGAGAAGGTTAGCGTGTAATTATTTTGAACATTCTTAAAAGTGGTACATATTTTTTCGTTAAGTGGCAACTTAAAAACTTTCTCGCTCTCTTCAAAGCATTGCTGCTTTTGTTATTTTTGGTACAGAGTGTAAAGAGTGGCAAATGTCAGAAAAATGTCACCGAATGTAATGACAATAAAATTTATACTATTCCTTTTGTCATTTGGCGTTACTCTTGTTGTTGCTGCTGCTGCTGACGCTTTTTGGCAGCGTTATCATTTCATTTAATCAAAAGGACGAATAATGAACAAAAGACAAAGCGCCAAAGTTCGCTGGATTGAGCTTCTGCTTCTTCTTTCTTTCTTTCTACCCGCGCATTGAGTGCTGCCAATTGAATGCAAATCAAAAGTGACTCCAAATGAATATGAATGAACCAGCCAGCTAGCAAGGTGAGAGAGAGAGAGAGAGGTGAGAGTGGCAAATTTTTAAAGAAGGGGCAAAAAGGGACAGCTGCAATCACAATTTTGTTGAGCAAGTTCCAATGAAAGTAACGGGCGTCAATTGAAAGATGTTAATGAAGCTATCACAAAAATGGCATGCAATTAACTGAACAATAGAATTGGGGCAAAATTGTGCAATTAATTTTGATGTTGAAGAGCGTTCAAAGAGTTTTGCTCTATTAAAAAAGTAAAGCAATTGGAAAATTAAGGACAACAATTTAACGAATTTTATTGTCAACAATTTTCAAAAAACAAGAAGTTATATAATTGGATGTAGAATTTGAGTAAAGTTTTTAGATTGTACCTAATAAATTACAATTTTATTTTCAAAAACTAGCCCCACAATGTCCATAAATTGAAGATTTATTCCCCTAGCTGTCTAAAACAAACCACAAAATAGTCAATATCAATTACGACACTCCAAAAAAAAAACAACTTTCAATTCTTTAAAAACCATTTGACGGTCGTCCATCAATCAATCAATACTGCGGGGCTAATAAAATGATTTTGTAGTACATAAATAACTCAATTATAAAACTAACTAAACGTAATACAATTTTATTGGACCCAAACAGTAAGACAACTAAATACTGCTCTATTGATATATTGATATTGATCTCGAAGCAGTTGTTGTTGTTGCTGTTATTGCCATTGTCATGCAGGCAATTACAAATGCAACAACAAACTGCCGCCGCTGCTTTTATTGGAAACCAAAGCAAGTTCAACACCCACGCACAAAACTTGTGGCCTGCGCCTGCGGTGGCAACTTGTGGCAGCCTATCTCGACAAACCAACACGAGTTGTCACCACTTACTTGCAACAAGAACAACAATTTACACTGTTGCATGCAGTCAACTCGAAAGTGTTTTTGAGATGCAATGGACATAAAGTAAACCAGAAATAAGAAACATTGCAAGTCGATTGAATAAGATATTTTGTAAGCGTTTAAGAGTTCATCGGAAACTTCTCAACAATAAACAAAACTAAATTATTTAAGCTCCAATAATAAATAAATATTTATATGGTATATTGGGCATGTGGACAAATGTTTGAACAAATAATAATGTCGACTAGTTTGATTTGTTGCCACTGTTGTGTGCTTAAGAGGCACGACCAGTTGTAGAGTGACACCAAATGTGGCACAAACCAGTCAACAGTGTTCGCAAGCAAAGTTATTAAACTCGCGTAAATCAGTTTGGTTTGCAAAAAGCTTTTAAAGGAATTGTTCCTCCTGTTGTGCAGTTTATCATTGCTGGTTGGCCCACACACTCACTTGACTTGCCTGAAAAGTTGTTTGTAATTAATTATTTGATAAAAGTACAAGCATTAAGTCAATTAAAACTAAATTTATGCCAAACGTTATCTGATCCCGACACACACACCAAAATAAAAGGCGTGATTTACAGCGCATTTAATGCGTGTGTAGATTTTCACTAAAGTTGTCATTAAATACAACTTAAAGTTCTTCAAAAGAGTGGGAAGATTGGCAGTCTTATACTACGAATTAAATAAGATTCTCATCTTATCTGAGTTAAGCTTCTTAAGCATAATTTTAAATCCAAATTGCAATTAAGTTTTCACCACAGCACTTTCGAAGGGGGAGAAAGTCCTAATGTTGAGGGGCATACAAAGTGGAAGGAGTAAACAAGGAGGACAAGGATTGAATTCAAGTTGCTAGTTTGCTTGCTTTTGGAACTTTTCTAAATGTTGCTGCAAATTTGTTAACTGTAATGTTTTGTGGCCAAGAAACAAACAAAGTAACATAAAACGAACTCCGGCAACAATCGGACACAAAGCAAACGGAATCCGGTCATATGCACTGAAAGAAACAATTGTAGAATGCTATAACAAGTCTAACTTCAATGTAACTAAACTCAAGGCGACAAGAAAAAACTTTGTTATAGAGAAAATGGAATTTCGATTGAACTAAATATAAAAAAAAATTCTGACTGACTGCTATCAACGCACAGCGTAAACGGGTAAGCGCTAGCGCTCCAATATTTTCGCATTATCATCGCATTTGTTTCGTAGTTAAACACTAAGATTGGATTTTTTGATATCAGGCCCTCTCATTTTCTTGAAGTGTACAAACTAGTTTAGCTCCTTGCTTTGTTGTGCGTAATTAAAACAAGTTTTGTGCACAATTTGCAGCTTTAAGAGACGAAGTAAACTTCAAATTGAATCCAAAAAAAAATATTAAATATATTATGTAGCCTATTTTACGGCGTTTACACGGCAAAACCAAGGAACGTTGAATGTTGAATGTTGATGATGATGAATGTCAGCGCCGCACAAAAGAAGTAATTTTGTGTACGACAAAAAAAATATAGTAGCATTCTCCCATTCTCCCTTCCCCCTCACCATTTCGTAGGCGTGCCCCAAAGCCGTTACAACTGTTAATGACATTTACGAATGTTTGCCCCCACGCCACCCCTTGGCGGCCACCTCTCCTCGAACTTGGCCGCACATAATGCCAAAATAATGACGATGCCTGGATACCCAGTCACCACATCGTAACCCCCTGCCCCTCGCCATCGCCATCGCCCTCTTCTCGGTCTTGCAACATGCAATAGAAAAATGACGCGGAAACTGTCAAAAAATAACAGAGAGGAAAAAAAATAATATGAAACCGCAGCCGTTTTGCGGTTTGGTTTTACAAATGACCGCCGGCGTTGATAATGAAACTGTTTTGCCCCGCTAGACTCCCTCTCAGCGCCCTCTTTGCCTTATCCTAACAACTCCGCCCACTTGAACCAAAATTATACAATAACGGCGTCAAACATTAGCAAATTGTTCGACGGAAGTAGAAAACTTCATTTTTTTTATTTTCGTTAGCCGAAATGTTCCATTTTGGTCTTTAATGAGCGTTTAAATTGTGGACCTTTAGAATCTGATTGCCTTGAAAGTTCTTCTATTCCAATCGAAAACCATTTTCGATAGACCTTATCAATTTATAGTTCAACTTTCAATATTTGTATTTCTTTAACTTAATAAGAATTATACTGAAAATTTTAAGGTATGTACAATTGTTTTATTCGGAAAAATATTCCTTGAAAGCGTTTAAGTCCTAGCAACGCCATCTACCCACAGGCAGCGGTGAATTCAGCCTGCACTGCTTGTCAGTGATAAAAAGCAGTGCAAACATTTTCTAAGTGAAAGCAGTGCGACTGTTACTATTTAACATCAAAATATTTGTAAGAAATATATAAAAGTAAAAACAAATATATTTATAGAACTATAAATTAAAGTCAAAAATTAAAAAAGATTTTTGGTGCGCTCCTTTGACGTTAAAAACGAAAGTATTTATTTTATTTCATAATATAAAGTAATTGCAATATTTACACAGATACATATATATATTAAGAATTTGTTGGGGTTTTTATATAAACTTACATCGTAATATGAATTTAAATAATAGACACTAAATCTTAGAAAAATGACTACTTAAACAAGTAGTGTACATAATTTGTATGGCTAGAGCAATTTAAGATTATTATTACATTATTTTATTTGATTTTCTCTTTTTTGTTTTGTCTCGACGTAAAAGTAAAATGCATTTGAATAATTAAAAATCGCACAAAACTAAAATGGGATTAAAAGCAATGATACATGATGATATTATATATATATACAAATAATTCGAAAATTAAAAGATATCGCTTTAACGGTGGGTAGAACTAAAAACATACAAAAATCATTAAATAATAAACAAAACTTGAAAAATAAAAAATTAAAAACCGCGACAAATCGTTTAGTAGATCTTGGGTAAAATATAATAGCGTACTTGAACGCAATAGCGATTCCATGCCGAATGATAACGAGTCTGATTTCTGGCATTAGTTCGTGTGGCACGATGCAAAAGGACAAGTATGAGCAGGCCCAAGGATAGCAATGGTGGCCAAGCTGGACGCAGAAACATTGGTGCACCCAATGCACACATTGCCATAATATCACCCAAATAATTGGGCTGCCTCAAACTACCCCAAAGGCCACCGAGCAGCAAGCGATTGCCTTGATAAGTATGAATTGTTTTGACATCCGCAAATAGAGGATTCTGTGAATTCAAACGATATTTGTACTTAAAAGCGCAGCTATAACGCTTGACAATGAGACCAATCAACAGCAACAGAAGCACTCCATATGGCGCTAGACGACAGCTCATCGGCACACGTTGTTCGTAGAAATATTTGCTAACCGAACTGAGCAGATAGGGCGTGACAGCGTAGCGTAGTAGCAGCAGGCAACCATAGCCCTCATGTTGCAACTCAAAGGAGCAGCTCAAATGATGCTCAAAGAGCAACGCATCCAGCACATAGATGAACAGCGAACTTGCCGCCAGCAGAGTGCCTGCATCATAGTTGAGATTGTTCCAATAGTAACGCATCAAATACAAGTAGCCCTCTTGAGCCTGAGGATATTGTGGCCATTGTAGCGTCTGGTAGATGTAGCAGGCGGCGTAGAGCAATGTGCTGACCAAAGATAAACGATAATAGTATTGCTTCCAATCGACATGTCCCAACCATTTGGGATTCAGCTGACGTCCCAAGGCAAAGTCCACCACAAAGTTGCCACTGCGTCCATAGTCGTTGGCCAGGGTCTGTCGCAGCACATTGTATTTGTTTGTATCGACACGAAAGTAACTCCAAGTGGCTGCCACAAAAGCGCTGATCAAACCATAGATGCAGAAACGCAAATAATGACGCAACACAAAACTGACAATCGGATAACGTAGATACTCAACAATGCCGCCAGCTAGCAACACCGTGAGTCCAACACCCAATCCATTGAAATTATAAGTTTCACGTGTTAAATGCACACGACGCCCGGGCAAAAGGGCAACCAGCAAGAAGACGACAAACTGATAGGCCGTAAAGACGCCAACGACATGAGTTTGGAACACCTGCTTCGTTAGATAATGCCAGTCGAGCAGGGCTGTTAGATTTGTGCGCTTAAATTGACAGGCGTTGCGTGCCGTACAGCTCCAGGTGAGGTAATAGACAGCAGCTGGTATGGCAAGCAGCAGGAATAATGCGCCTGGCCAGCCACCAAATTCATGTGGTGTCAATAGTTTGCGGCATGCTTTGCCCAAAACTGGTGTCACCGATTGCCGTGTCAAATTGAAGCTACGAAATTGTTCCTCTTCGTCTTGCAATTGCTTTTCATCCTCCTCAGCAATATCCTCTTCGCCAGTGGAATAGCTACGCTTTGAGCTCTTCTCGTCATCATCGTAGACGGAACGCGAAACAGAGCGACTGTAACGACTGCCAGCATCTTCTGTGACTGTTGTGGGAGTTGCAGCACTAGCAATATTTGACAAAGATCGTCGCAAACGATCTGTTACACGTTTACGTATCGAATCCGTATCCACATCATCTCCATCAGTGCGTATTTCTATGCGCTGTGTTGTTGTTGTGCTGCTGCTATAAGTTCGACTAACAATCGGACTATTCACCGAGGATGTAAGCAATGATTGATTCGGAGCACGCGATGAAGTGTTTGTTGTCATGGTCATGGGTAAGCTGCTGCTGTTGCGTACAGGCGATTGTGGCTGGGGGGAAAAAGGGGCAAATGGCAAACCGGTTATTAAGACAGATCGAAAAGGATAGAGAACCTGCACCAACCTCAATCACTTCCTTGATGGGCGTTGGAGCCTTAACTGTTGCCTTGACAGGGAGGGGTGCCGTGGGTTGGCCGGTGACAGAGCGCGGTCGGCTGGAGCGTCGAGTGCGTGGACCCAATTCTGTTGTAGTTTGCACCGGTGCTGGTGCTGGCGCTGGCGCCACCTTGTTGCGGGTGGGTGAAGCGCGTGTGCGCATTGTTTGGCCCACAGATGGCACTGCAATGGAGCGTCTGGTTTGAGCTGGAGCTGGAACAGCGGCAGCAGCAACTGGTGCATAGTCGTCAGCGCGACGCGGACGTCTCAAGCGGCGATCCATTGTGTGTATAGTTGATCCTATGTAAGTGGCCGCGAGTGTGCTGTAAAAGTTTATTTATATAATAAATTTATTTAAAACGGCACGATTTATATTTTATTTATAGTATGCGGAGAGAGAGCGCGCACACACACATTTGTTTTTACACTTTCCCGCCCTGCCGTCCTCATAACAAGAACAACAACACTAGTTTCAACTGGCACACACAAAACGGCGCGTACTGTACCCGGCGACGCCGACAGCGCTGCCAGCAGCGACTGCAGCGTTGATTGTTGTCTGTCTTCTTAATGCACTTACAATTAAACCAGCAGCCAATGAGCTTTAAATGATATTTGTCAAATTTTAATTGTTTTTTATTTTTAACACAAATTATGTACGACTCTATCTAAAGTACACAATAAATATTCTTATCGTAGCGCCTTAAGAGAAAAAAGACGCTCGCCGCTTCGTCTGAATGCGGCAGAAATTTTGTTGTAAATGAGCGCGGCAACGCGTTAGCATGTCTACATGTGTGCGCGTGTGTGCGAACGTAAGCGTATCGTTGTGAATGGCTGCGCGCAATAGAGCTGCCAATAAATCGTTAGCTGACGTTAATTTTTAACAAGAAAGTAATAAATCAAACGGATTATAACTAATTTTAATAAAGATTTAAATATTTTATTTTTATTATGCTGTGACTTAAAAATTGCATTATTTACCAGCACTGCTTGACAGCCCTGACGCATTTGCATTTTTAGCGCGTTTGCTGTCATTTTTAGCACATTCTTTAGCTGCCTTTTCGCACGCATAGAATTTCGACAAACAAGAACAAGGCAACAAAAGGCAAGAAGCAAGTAAAAAAGAAAATTCTTAAAAATTAACAAAGGACTACAACCTAAGCTTTTCTGTCACTTCGAATAATGTAAGTAGTTCAAATAGTAAATTCCTCGGTGCAAAATACACCAAAAATGTTGTGCAACCTACACACAAAAATTACCAATAGTTTGTAACTGTTATGAAAACGTCTCTCTCTCACGTAAAAAAAAAAAAAATATTTGGCTGTGCCCCAAATAACAGCGCAGCTGCCGGAAGGAATAACGAAACGAGTCCAAAATGGTCACACCGCAATCACCCACACCAATGTTTAACGGGCTGGAAGATGATTTGTACAATGATGCCAAATATGCGCATGAGATAAATGACAAAATGCGTGTTCCAAAGCGCATTAAGGCAACGGGAGAGTATTCTGACGAAGATCGTTTGTTATCGAATCAAAATGGTATGCTTAGTTCATGGAATTATCATGACAAGATCGACATGAATGTGCCTGATCGCATTGTTGTGCTCGGGCACAATCAGCATTTGGAGACACGTTCTGCACCGCGTGAAATCCAATTGGAAAACTCAATATTACCGAAAAATCCATCAATGGGATTTGTACGTGTACAGACGCCACCGCGTGTCATCACATTAACGGATCATCATTTTCCAACGGCATCCGAAGAAAGTTCACCGCACAACAAACATAATGGTAATCTCTATGGTCATCCTGATCTCGATGTCGATGATGATTATGACAATGATGCCACACAATATGTACGCTCCAATGGAAACATACGCATGGGTTTTCACAACAGCAACAACGATGCCAATTCTGTTGAATCGGATTCGCAGGTAAGTTTATCGTTTATTTATTTTTCTACATTTCAATAACAAAACTATTTTAATATTTTCATAAACTATCAGCACATTTTTATTCAAAGACAAATTTTTACCGCATCACATTTAAACTATATCAATTTTAGTAGTATCTAATCTAATCACTCGAACTAATATTTTTAATATCCACATCGTTCAATAGCAGCTTGTCCTTTTTAGTGCACTCCGTGTGATCCTTGGTTTTTGGCTTGACAAAGGCACGACATTTCCATACCTCCACCTCGGTGGCCAGGCACTTGCGAAAATCATAGTCGCATTCACCCAGCGTATGCTGTTGTTCAATGGGCTTAAAATAATGCAGACCATGTCCAATCTTGATGATAACGCCTGAGTTTAGTACGATCTTGCGATCATGCAGCGTTTCATCGAGCATAAAATGCATATGAATATTGCCTGTGGCCAAATCGTCACGTATCTTTCTTAGTATCTGTGATTGTTGCAGCGGCGCCTTTGGATCCGGCCGTGTTGTCAAACGTATATACTTGAGAAAGCGACAGTTTTTAATGAGCACCTCGAGAAAGTTGACAAGATTCTTGAACTCATGCTGTTCGCTAAGATGCGGCTCATTAAGATGCACCTCACCAATGCCATCATTGAGATAAACACCAAGCAATCGCTGATAGCTTCGTCCACGTGCATCTTTCTTAAGTGTGATGCGTTCTAGCAATTTGCTGTTGTTCAAATGCTCCTTTACCTGATCCCTTAGCTGCTTGTTCCTCGGCTCGTACATACACAGATACTTTGAGCAGAGCTCCTTCTTGTGTGGCTCCAAACAGGACAATTGCTTTAGCTTATGAATGCCTTCGTCGTAGAGTAATATCGCCTCCATAATGTGTCCGCTTGTTTCGCACTTTAGTGCATCTGTGAAGTAAGCCAATTTGGCCAGATCTTCAGTTTCAAAAAAGTACGTTTGTGACATGTTGATAATGAATATATTTTTCAATATTATATGTATATTATAAGTTGATTTAAAATTTTGTATATAGGATTAATGTATGCCAACTGAAATATCTGAAAATGTAATAACTTTTAGTCCAACAATGTTCTACAAAAGTTCCCTTCTACTTATGCGTCAAAATTCAAAAAAATACTATTAAGAGAACAACTTTGCAAATCATTTTACTTTAACTATATATTTTTTATATATTAACTATGGTTCGTCCAAACTTTTCTGTAAGTTGGGATTCTCTTATCATCTTCGATTATATCGTTTTTATCTTCCATTTAAAGCTTACCACTGGCAGCGCAAGCAAACGTTCTCAGATGTTGCAGCAACAGCAGCATTTACATAACAATCTGGATGCTTCGATGCTGAGCCATCGCGAGGGCACACCCATGGGCGAATTGACGCCACACGAGGAGATATTGTACTTGCGTCGTCAGTTGGCCAAATTGAATCGACGTGTGCTCAATATTGAGATCAACAATGAGCAGCGAATGCAGCGGGAGAAGATTGTCTATTGCCTGGGCTTGGCGTACTTTGTCTTGAAGACCATCTTTTGGCTGAATCGTAACTAAAATGGAGATCAGGATTGATTAGCCTGATTGGTGCTTAGTCTCTTCGTTTGTTTCCTGTTTGCTGCACACACACACTTAAAACATCTTTTAATGGCTCTGGGAGAGAGACTTTTCTAGGTTCTTTATTTTTTTTTTTGAATATTTTGCGCCATATACGTTATAAGTTATGTAATTAATATAAGCACAACATTTTCTTTGTTTGTCCATCGTGGAAACCAAAAATGAAAGTACAGTCGAACCTCCATATAAAGATGTTTCAAAGAATTAATTTCCAAAACACTGCAATTTGGTTAAATCATACTTTTTATTGAAAAGTCCATTCTATGTAAGGAATTTTCTCTATGACGAGGTTCGACTGTATTGGTTTTTATTATTTGTTAAACTTCGATTTGTCTTCTGTCTACAAAAGTTACCCAACCGATATTGTATCTTGGCATTTCTTATTTGATGTGTGTTTCTTCTATTCTGAACCAAAATCCAAAAGCACGGCACTGAAATATTATTTTATATATATTTATGTATATTTATATACAGAATTTGATGTGGTGCAATCTTATATAGCGCAAAGTTGATCTGAATTCTTGAGTGCTTTTGTTAAACGTTAGATTTTAGCCTTAACATTGTTAACCACAAATCCCATGAAGTTAGATCTTCAATCACAAAAAAGTGAAAAAACATTTAACTAATAACGGTATTTGTATGCAAAAGTCTTATATGACACATAGATAAAGATAATAGCATATAAAGTATTATTATAACTTATGAATATTAAGTGGAAATGTTTGAAAATTAGATCGGCGAAAGATTTAGTTTTAGTGATCGATTATTTGAATTAAATATGATATTTCAAACAAATAAATAAGATAAAACCTTTTAATGTGTTTTTCTTTTACATCAACCCAACAATCCACAATAGAATAAAATCACATCTATTTTTTTGTTAACGCATTTAAAAAATGTATTTTATTTTGTTTTTTATTTATTTCTCATATTGAAATTAAATTATATATTTATTATAATATAAGTATTTATTAATTAAGACTACAGATTAAATGCAATTACATTTTTAGGTTTTTTGTTTTTATTTTGTATTTTGCAACATCTTCAGGGATTAACAAAGATGTTTCTCTAGAGTTCAATAATTACGAAAAGTCCTGAGCGAAATTTCGTTCGTCTTTTTGAACGACATGAAAAAAGCTCTCATCCATTTTGTTTACTTTTTTGTTTGTCTCTTCAACGCTTTTTTCTTTTTGTACAATCACTTTTTCATCTTCCTTTTTCGATCAACTTCTAACATGCATTATTGCACGTATGTATAAATATTGATATCTATGTATATGCTGTGTGTGAAGACGCCGTTGTGTCTCCTCGGTGTCCGGACCCTTATGCAATGCCTTATCTATCTTGTGTGTCGGCGGCGGTTGTTTTAATATTTTCAGAAACATTGTTGATTTCGATTTTTTGTAGTTTTTATTTATAATGGAATTTTACGTTATCGTTTAATTTACAGTTTTTCTTCTTCTTAGCAAGATACACAGATCAATATTTTGTTGGCTTCCTTATACATGGGCCCCTTTGTTTTAGTAGCAGAATTCAAATGAATTCCACAACTTGATCTCATCTTTCGAACCATTCGCGTCCGTTCTCTTGTAAATGTGTATACTAAATGAAACGCCTACTTTAAACTTAAAATATTATATGTATAAATACAATTTTTGTTTTAACTGACGACGCCAACATTTTTTTTTTTTTTTTTTTCACTTTCAACTTGAGATATTGCGAACTTTGTTTTTTTCTATGCTTTATAGAATGGTTTTAATTTTAATTTTTCTCTCTTATTTGTTTTGGGTATGGCTGGATCGTGTGGAGTGTTGTGTTGTGTGTGGTGTTGGGGTGGTGGGTAAAATAGTTAAAAGACAAAATGCGATCGACTAACTGATTGATGACAGAGGGGGGATGTCCACTTAAGATGTTGTTGTGGTATTGTATTTGATGACTTCTCTATGTGGCAGCAATTGTTTACTCGCTCTCATCATCATCGTCGTCATCGGAATCATCTTTTTTGCTTTTTTTCGCTGGTTTTTTCGCAGGCTTTGAACGTTTCTTGGCACCGCCGCCATTGGCAGCACTGCTGCCGCCGTTGGCCTCAAAGTCCTTGACGGCGCGATCATAATCATCCTTGGCCTTGGCTGCCTTGGCCTCCCACTCCTACAAAAAGAATCAAATCAAATAAAATTGTACGTATTAGTAAAATGGAAATTCACTTTATCACATTTTTCGAATTACTCACCGACTTGTCCTTCATTGCTCTCCATAATTCACCACCGCGCTTGGCCACCTCCGTGACTTTGATGCCGGGATGTTCCTTTTTGATCGACTCGCGAGCGCTATTCAGCCACAGCATGTAAGCGGAGAGTGGACGTTTTGGTTTATCGGCCATTTTTCTTGATTGTGTATTTGTGTTTTTTGTGTGTAGTAAGTTACTAAATGTATTTGCTATAAGCTTCGAGCTGTAAATAAATATAAGAAAAAAATGTATGCGTTAGTTACCATTGCAAGAAAAATATACACGCTATCTGTTCGAAGCAAGCGAGCGCCAAACAAAAAAGACTGCCACTCAAACAAGAGAATAGAAGCCGCCACCACCAACGAGCTAAGCAAAACACACACATGCAGCAATGGCCGCGCTGCTATGCGGCGCATCAAGAGAGATGGCTATACTACAAAGACGCACACACACACGCACATACACCGTGTGCTGGCAGCGTCAACATTTTGAGAAAAGCGCGCGCGCGCGCTTCTTTCTAGTTCAAGCAGCATTGTGCGCGCAGCTAATAATAATCACATAAAAATTAAATGCATATTTTCTTAAACTAATATATATTCAAATGTCAAATTGCAATTTTAAGTTTAGCAGCCATTTTTTTTCATTGCTCCCTCAACACACCAGGCACAGCGAGTGCAAACCGAAATGGCAACACTTTTTCTGTATGTACTGGCCTCGGACTGGCTGATTGCTTGCTTGGCTGCTTGCCTGTGTGCCTGTATAGTACAGCAGCGTCGTGTATGCGACGCGCTCTTTTGCACAGCGCCAAGCGACGTTTTGTATGAAAAATGTACTACAAAGAGCAAATTATATGGAAAAAAGCAAGGCATCAGACAAAATTTTACAGAAAATAGTACTACATGTGCCCATGGAAATGATTTTATTCGCTCACTTGTTAATTATAAATATTCTTTAACTATTTAATTAACTGTATAATCCACTTTGCAAAAGTATTGACTGCTTATGTATAATGTTTTAATGCCTGTATTCGTTAACTGTTATTCAATAAAAAGCAACTGAAATATTGTGTCACACTTTAAATTAAGTTTTTGCCTTGCACAAATTTATTTTATTTTGCTTGAACGTTGCTTGCGATTACCAACCTTTTACGTTTCTTTTCAAACTTCAACTGTACTGAGTGAAGCTAGCAAAAAGGCAAGGAAACCAAAAGCAGCAACCGCCAACGTTGCCCGCTTACGGCGGCAGCGACGTCGGCAGCAGATAAATTGCCGGCAAGGCATTTGCTCTCAAAGAGCGAGAGAGCACAAAAGTGTGAGGAAAAGAAGAAACGCAGCTAAATGACGAGCGAAAACAAATACAAATACGGAAACAAAGTAAAATATGTGAATAAATGAAAAAGGCGCGCATTTTTGTTAACTGCGCGCGCCTTATAAACAAAGTGTTTTGTTCAAGAAGAAAGTAAGGCATTTGCCTAAGCATAATTATGCAAAATTAATAATTTTAATCGCCTAGGCAGCCATTTTGCGTTAGCGACGCTCACGGCGAGCAAAATGCCCGAAATGGCAATGCTTTGGTCTCTTGGTACAGCAGCGTCGTACTTAACACAGCGACGAACTCCAAGTGTGCTCACAAGACGGCGAAAGCGTTAATCATAAATGTTGATAATTGCCGTCAATCCTACATATATTTAAGCAAATGTTGCTTCACTGCACTTTTTAAAAAAATATTTTTATAAATGACTTGCGTGTTTAATTCTTAATTCACTAAAAACACCTCTTAATATACATAGCACAAAAATTTGAAGACGGAACCAACCTTTCTCGTTTGTTGCTCAATTTTAACTGTACGGACTCGGCGTTCGCTATTGTAACGAAAGCAAGCAGCTGCTAGCTGCTGAGAGCGCAGTCGACGCAGGCAGAAGTGCCTGCTAAGGATGTGTGCGTGAAGCCACATGCGCCCAAATTGTTTACCATCTAACACGACCCTTTTAAAAGTCTTCTATTTGAATGAATATAAATCGGTTGAAGGAAAAACAAACTACAGTAAAGTATTTAGAATTAGTTTGTATATCCTTTAGGATGTTTATTTTCACAATTTTATCAAATTAGGTAACTTGAATTTGCGCTACTTGAATGATGCTCACGGCACGTAACCATATCTATAAGAGAGCGAGTGAAAAGGCCAGCCGGCGAATTATCTGAGAACGTCGATGAGATAAATGAGAAGTACGAAACTAAAGCAGAAACGCCGCTAAATGCCATGTAAAAACAAAAATAGCGTCAATAATAGTCTGTTTGAAATGTAAATGGAATAAATGGCAAACACAAAGCGCATTTGCAATAAAAACAAATTCAAATTAGCTAGTTAGGCAATGTGAAGCATTTTCAATTTGCTCAATATGTCATATCTATTTCCCCTGGGTGGAGTTGAGTTTTTGCATATACACGACAAAGGCGAGAACAGCCTATGGCTCTCTCACTATAGCACTGGTACATACATAACGATGTCTTACTGAGCCCTCATTTAAAAATGGCGCCAAAACAACAACAGCAAACTGAATATGGAAAATATGGAAAAAACATATTTACTACGCTAAAAACAAGCATATAACGCTCATTAAAAAGCACATGTGCATTTTGGTTCGGTTTAGTTTATAATTGTTGCTACTTTTCTTTAAGATAACGCTGCTGCCTACTCAACTTTTGACTCGGTATGACTGACACGCGCACAAAATGGTTATATATGTACATATGTAGGTATTTAAATAAATTTATATAAATTTTACTTACCTGGAATTTCATATAGAAAAGTTAATATCACAAATACACAAGCTTGAGTAAACAATATAATTTTGTTTGCTTTTTTCTTGTGTTCCTGATTTCTTTTTGTTTCTTGTTTGGTTGATGTATGTTTTGAACTGGATTTATAGCATCTAGCTTTCTGTTGTGCGTACAAATGAAGAAAACAAATAAGGTTGAAATTGAGAGGTGACGTCACAAGTGAACGCGCACTAAGTATAAAAAATATTTTTAAAACATAAAACAAAGAAAAAAACTTACCAGCCCCATACAGTCCTAAATACGGAAATAAATGAATGAAGCTCGAATATGTTTACTTGTATGAGGGAAAATTCAAATTTGAAGGAATTGAAAACAAATATATGTTTTTAACATAGTAGACGCGAAAAAGGTTTAGTTTATATATAATACTATAATATATAATACTTTATACTGTGTATAAAAGAAAAAAAAAATATGCCAAAATTACGAGCCTTTCAAACATGTTCTCTCCCATGCAAAAAGAATAACAAGGGCAGTTTCTGAAATTGTAACAGCTTGTTTGTAACAACTATTTAGGGTTAAACAGTCGCTTATCCCACCCATCTACGGTTTCAGAGGCTGCACAACATTTTTCCCGCCATGCAATTATGAGAGCGCTAGAAAAAATTAACCGTACTATGCAGTCTTGATGGGAAAAATGGCGTTGCAGTTGATGCTGCGGCGGGAAAAATATCTAACAGGGAGGCGAGGCAGCAGCAACGGCCATACAAAGGATAACGATGTCACGCGCTGTTTGAAGTTGACAATGAGCCGAAGCGACAATGAGCAACAGGAACAACATTGCGACTATATTGCAATGCCTGGGAAGCCTGCATAGTCAGCGCTGTTTGTATGTGTGTGTTTTCAGTTGAGGTTCTTTGTTGCCTAAGCTGCATTTACCGTATGGGAAAGGCACATTGTAAGGCTCGAATCGCTTTGAGTTCCCTTGAAAATACTTAGGGCTGAATGCAATATGAAGGATCAATTCTTAGTACAGCGTTCCCTTGAATGCTTCCAATTTGTGATTTCATTAAATGGAAAATCAGTTGATTGATTTATTTGTTTTCGAAAAATCTTTCAGAAATTAAATGCAATTCAGTTTAAGACTAAAGTCCTCAAGTGTAAATCAAGTAAAGCAACGCTCAAATTACTGCACCGGATTTCCAAGCCAACAATTAGATTAATTTCCTGCAGTCTGATTGAGTTTTACATCTGCCAAACGAGTATGTTTTATTTACAGTTTGCAGGTAGGGTTGATTCGTTTTGGCATGAAAGTAATTTGCGTCGCAGCTTCAATCGTTAATCGAATATCGATAATTGCTTTTACATAATGCATGCAGCGTTGATACATGCAAGCGAAACATGTGAAAATCGTAAATAAACGACTAAAACAAAAGAAAAGCAAACTTCAACAACAAACACGACGCTAGCCGAACGCTGAACGAAAAGCATGCCGAGAGAGCACAAAGTAGAAAATCCGTTTTTTGGACAGTTCACTGCAAGCATTTCAGCGGCGTGGTCGACTAACGGTTTCTGCTTTCTTCTCTTCTCCCACACAATGCCTGGCAGCGGTTTACCATTTCGCTTCACCGATGAACGGCACATGAAATTTGTCGAGCTGTATAGTCGTGAACCTTGCTTGTGGAATCGACGGAACCATTTGTTTGGTGCTCGCAATGCTGCGCACAAGCGCATTCAGTTGGCCATGAATGCTGAGGCGGACCATTCTGAAAACTTGATGACCTTGCAGGCTGTCAAAACGAAGATCAAGAATATGCGAACGGGATATCACCAGGAGCTGAAGAAAATCAGAGCCAATCCAAATTATAAGCCCAAACTTGCTTGGTTTAAGCCGTTGAACAAGTTTCTTGCACAGTTTCTTGACCAGGTACATAAAGATATACATATATGGAAATTTTATATTCCCTTAATAGCATATAAGAATATCTCCTCCTATCCTAAGCAGAAACCGGAAAGCGACGAGGATTCTACCCCCGCTATCAAGCCACTAAAGCGACTACAGATCAAATTATCCCGCCTAAAACCCATTAAACTGCTTCCACTAGAATCCAATGATCCTCCGGAAATAAAAAAGGAACCCGAGCCAGAACAACAAGTGGTCATACCCATAGCGAGTCTTCCTCTTATGCCCACACCGACACCACCAGCACCACCACCCCTACGTTTAATAACACCGCCGCCGCCTGTTCAACTACCGGCTCTCCCGTCACCAGTTTCCCAAACACCGCAAATGATTGAATTCGCCACTCTACCCAGTCCAAGAGCATTGCAAGCGATTAGCGATGATGAGTTCACATATTTTGCACTAAGCGTTGGCGCCCAGCTACGCAGCATGCCTCTCTGCAATGCAATGATTATGCAATCCAAGATTCAGCACATGTTATCGACAGAACGTCGTAGAATTGGTGGTGATACCACAGAATTCAATTTGTTTGACTAAAAAATTAAAAAAAAAAAGCCTTAGAACCTATACTGATAAATGAGCAAACTATCGATATAAAAGCGCACATGACACAAGAAAACTAAAAACATACATGCATATGTGTTATATAAAATATAATGCATGCAATAACTATAAATAACAATTTTTCACAAAAGTAAAAGGTGATAAACTAAGTTCCCTAAACTATAAATATCAGCATTAAGCACAACCTTGTTTTATTCTTTAAAACTAATCGTGTCACGGAAGAAAGCACGACACGCAGTCATCTCTAGCTGGTTGTATCGACCCAGCAAGTTGATATATAGAAATGTTTCATATTTCAACGTTTGGGATTGATAGCACCATAAGCAAATCAAAATATGTATGCTAAAGCACGAAGCCAAAAAGCAAAAGCAAAAGCAAACCGAAGCACAGAAAACAGATACAGCGAACGAAAGCAAACCGTACTGTACCACAGAATTTTGCTTTGCGAGCGCGAACGGTTGCCAGCAAAGAGCGGCGAACAAACAACAAAAGCTAACGACAACTCACGAGAGCGTATACCAGAGAGAGAGAGAGAGAGAGACTGAGTGAGCGCATTAAGTATGAATGCGTATCACTGTGTGGGTGTGTTTGTTGCTGTAGTTGTTTTCGCCGCATTTATTTTCGCTCCTCAACAAAATTGTCTTAATTTATGGAGGAGCAAAATAAGTATGTGTCTGTCTTGCTCTTGGTGCGGCCAGCGTGACTCACAAATACCCTAAACACACGCAAGCAGGCGACTTCAAATGACTTGTGTATACATATGTATGTGCAGAAACCATCGTTGAATTCTCAGACTTCAGCAGAAAGAGAAACGTCCAAAAATAATCAAATCAAAACCGGACGAAAACAACGACGACAACAAACTGAAATGCTGACTGTAATTATTGTATTTGTGGTTGTGTTTGTTGTTGTTTTCGTGTTTTTATAAGCACATAGAGCACATGCTTATCTGAAATTTTGCAACAACAATTTACTATAAATTCAACAAGTCGGTTTTAGGACTAAACGTAATTTGATTTAGTGATCTACTTATTTTTTGTAAATGTCCAGAAAGATCCAATAATGTTTTTTTGAGTGATCATTCTGGGATTTATTTTTTAAACACGGCAATTGATTGTGAATTTAAGTTTGTTTTAAAGTTATTAATAACACAAATTTGTCAAGTGTTTTAAACTGTTACACAATCTCATACCCAAAAAATGATTTTTACGTGGAGTTCTATAAAGCATTGACATGACCGACAGCTCTCCGTGGAATTTCAAGCTTCACTTTCGCACTTTGCCAAACGAAATTGGGTCACATGACGGCGAGCGAAGAAGAAGAATGAGAAAGCATGGCCCAGAATCAGAGCATTCATCGAAGCTGCAATTGTTGTTGTTATTGTTGTATCAAATCGCGGCAACGGCATTGCGAACCACACGTACACACACACACACATGCACTCAATATTGGTCACAACAATAGGCAGCATATGAATTGTATTCAAGATACTGAACTTGGCCTTTGAAAATCTCGGAGTGAGAGAATAAATCCTCTCCCGCTCTCGCTCTTTTGAGTGTGACCTGACCATCCGCCTGTCTGTCTGCCCCCACAATTGTCTGGCACGCTGGGCCCCTTCAAGCTGCGTCCCGTCATTGCAAAACGTGCCATCGCTCTTCAAAAGCAACGAAACCCATATCCGCATATTTCGTGAACACTTACCCACTTTCTTACTCTTCTGTTCGTCTCCTCCCCTCCCACCGTCAGCGCACCTAGCATTTGTGTATGCATCATCAGCTGTTTTGTTGTGAAGGAAACGCCAAGCGCCAAGAGAGCAGATACAATTGCCGGCAGAGACCACAATCAGAACCAGAAGGCGAAAAAAGCATTACGAAGCATTAAATTGAATGGTTTCAGGTGATACGGTTCTGGGTTCTGGGTAATGCAATTAAGATCCATTTGACAGTTCGCTTCAATCTTCGATATTTCCGGTATTTCAGAGCCGATTTCGAAACTTCAATAATTTGTTTCAAAATTTAAGATTTTATTGTTTTTTATAACATTTGTGTATCGGAAACAGGAAGAGTTATCGATAACCAGTAACAAACTTTATCTAAATATGGCTTAAGTGAGCTTCATTCTAAATCTAGAGTCTCTAGCCCCGCGACGCGTTTGTTCAGACATGGATGTATCAATTAGCTGCCGATGCTGATTAAGAGGTTGAATACTTTATGGGGTCGGTCAACTTGCATGTTGAGAAAGTAACTACATAAAACCAAAAACATATCACATACATTTAAAATCCACTCTTATCCTGCTACACAAACAAAGTCCCATCTTAAGTTACGAATTCTGATATTCATTTCGACTAGATAACACAAACACAAACATAAACAACTCAGTAAATAATTATCAAATAAGGCAAAAAGTTAAATTTAAATACCAATTTAAATGTAGTTAACGGTAATATTTAGTTATCTTTGTAACAATACTTCATGAAGCCAACAATTAAAGTTATTTTTTGCTACCAAAAAGAGTTTTTGCTATCTATTAAAATACGCAATTGATTGAGGGAAGGGGAGGGATTCATACTTTCAAACTACTTTAACAATTTTATTGTGCGTGTTGTTCCGGTTGAATAATATGGGATGAAATTTGAATTGGGTAAGCATAAAGTAACGGTAAACGTAAGAGTTATATTGCAACCCATATGGCTGGCATATTGGCTCAAGTAGGCGACGACAGCAAGACGCCAGTAGACCAACAATAATAACAAATGCAACACTATCCACAACAACAACAACAAGTGCCTGCCACTTGCATCCTGCTGTGTTTAAGACTAACATATACATACGTTCATACATACATACATATACATTTATGTATGGATTTGTGTTCTCATGATTGTAGGAAAAACGGCAAGATTCACTCAGACTCAAACTCAGCACAAGTCATCCAGCTCTGTTAAGGAACCAACAGAGCAACACACACGGACACAGACACACACATACACTCATATCAGCATATGGGCAAGCCAAAACTCACGCACAAATGCAACTAAGCTGGCAAACTATGCCGTTCTCATGCTGTGTGAAAGGAGAGGACAAAGGGTAGCTTCAGTCCATAGTTGTTAACAGTACGACCACCCTGGATTGGAGATTTAAAAAAAATATAACGACTTACTTTATGCTCTATTAAGCAAAGGAAGAACTGATATTGCACAAATTAGTTTTGTTTTAAGACAAGATTAGTTTGATCTAAGAAAGTTTGTTTAATGATAGTATATTAAGTCAAAAAATACTTTTCCAAAGGTTTTTTTTTGGCAATTCGGTTTTCGAGAAGTTCTTACCTAAAATTGATATAAGGAGCTTATTGTTTTTAATGTAATTATAGATCAAGAACACAATTTTTTGGACTGGTCATCCTTAAACACTTGCGTTACGCTTAGATGGAAGTTATGCAAGCTAGTCACTTAGTCCTGCCCGATAAAAAACTATGTATTTAAATTCAATAAAATCATTTTTTACAAATTTCTGTACTTATTCCTCTTTATTTTTGACAAAGAGTATATGCCATTCGTATTATTTAATGTATCCTTATGCTTCATACAATGTGCCTACCAGTTTGTACTTTGTTTCTATGCTCTGACACACACACACACACAACCTCATATAGAAGAGGACGCACACACACACATACACAGTCTCTCACACACACGCGGACTGTTTATATCCACATCCTGTCGATTGTGCGTTCGGCTCGTTAGCTCGTTCGTTGCTTCGTTTGCTGCTGCTGCCGCTTGGTTTGCATATAAAACGAACAGCATACATACAAACATATATTCCCACCACCGACATAGCGACTGCAGTCGTCTCTGAACACAGAACAGCAACAACAACAACAATAACAACATCAGCAGCAACACAAGCAGCGCAGTTCAGAATTCAGCGCCAGCGCCAGAACAGGCCGAGTCTATAACACCACCATCCCCAAACCAACCGATGTCAACGGCCCGGCCCGTTAACTTCGGCAGCAGACACTTACATACACACTCGCACCTAGGGTATATGTATGGTTGTATGCATTGCTGCATTGAGGCGACAAACAACCAGAGAATAATCAACATCGACCCACTGCACTGTGGGCCGAGCTCCATGCGAAAGACTTCCACTTAATCGACAATTTTGTAAATTTGCCATACGTATATTCAACAGATTATAACGTTGCTTGGCAGCAGGTTACAGTGTCTAGAATATGATTTTGTTCGAAGTAAATATTGCTTGTTCAGAATTCATCAATATTTGGGTTGAATCTAAAGTGTAGAAATCAGAATATATTTATATCAATGTATAGAAGCAAGTGGTGCAAAAAAGAAGATAAGGCTGGAACTTTGTTTAAATACATTTTACATTTATCTAAATGAAGATATAATATATATAAAATATAAAAAATTTCAAATTTAACTAGCCGAATATTTTGAACACAATAAGCTGATTAATGTGAACTTGAATTCATTAAAGAAGGTTTTTTCATTCCTGTTTTAATTAATAGATTTTTTTTTTTTTTGATTTGAGCAAAACCTTCTTAAGAGAATTCTTGTCAAATCAACATAAAATCACTTTAAAATATTAAAACATATATGTAATTATTTTTCTATATGAGTAAAATAAACAAAAGTTCAACGACTCTAGTGTACATACTTTCGATCTTCTATGTAACGAACTTCCGTGTAACGAAGTTTTCTATATTACGAATTCATTTTCAGAACAAAATAGGTCAAATACTTAGGTCATAAAATAGGTCAAAATTGCTGCTCTATATTGTATACTACACATCTCTCGAACATTAGGAATTAACTTGTTAATTGATAAACCCATCGATTACATATTGAATTAAATATGTAATCGATGGGTCTTAATCTTTGATCCAAGATTCATTGGAACATTATTTGGGTTTTTACTGATATTCATATGTCTCAAATTCTTAACGGTTTAGCATTTTGTTTGGATTATCGTCTGGCTCACTGCCCGGTACAATGTATACCCTTCATTAAGTGAAGCATATTGATTTTTATAGAGCACCCAACAACATTGCCGGAGGCACGTTTTGGGGCTGTTAGCTGTTTGCTCTTCCATAGATACAGATACACACACGACAACAACACATCGCAGTTGCCGTCATCGCACACTCCCCTCTGCCCATCCCACCCCAACAATTGCTCTTGCTCTGCTTTTCTGCGTTCTGCATTTGCCGCTGCCTATTTTATTCGTTTGCTCGTTGGCTTTGCTCGCTTCGTACGTATACTTTCGTACGTTGCTGGCCTCAGCTACTACAACTGGCTGTACTCTGTGCTCTCAACAGGGCGAGATAGTCGTACTAGTCATATAGCCAGCCATACACAACTGAAATGGCTTCAAACTGGTCGAATTATATTGTACTCTACACATAAACGAATAATTAAGGCTTGCCAATTGCATATGATTGCATTAAAAAAAATTTAGCAAAAAAAAAACATCCTAAATTCATATCTTGACTTTTCGAAAATTAAAGGATTATTGCGCTGGAACTTTACAAAATTGTATTGATCCAATATATTACTACCTTTTATATAACTCCCGTTATGTTTAAATTTTCCAACTTCTAAATATTCTATTTTTAAGTTTCGAACCTTGACAATATTTGATTATATATTAGTTTTGTGATTTTGTAGTGGTTTTATGAATTTGTTAATTTTAATTATTAATATAAATTTAAACACTAATATAAATAAAAAAATTTAAATATTTTTATTTTATTCATTTTGATACTTTTTATTCATAGGTTTTAAAAAACTTTTTAGATTGAAATTTTACATGTTAAATTCATTAAATTCTTTGGAAATTAAATAAAAAAATTTATTTTTAATTAATATATTTATTTTTTGTGATGTTCTTAGTTTAACAAAAACTTTTTTTTTATCAATTCAAAATTTATATTTTATTTAAATTTTTTTTTTTAAATTAAAATATTTATTTAGAATTAAAAGAAATGTTATTTCGGAAATGATTTGAAAATGACTATTAAATAAATAATATAACATAACACAACCATCAAAATTCCAGCATATTCTTAGTATGTACTTACATTTATATTTTTTATTTTTGTATATTATTTAAAATTATAAAAGAAATAAAATCAATTTAAATGTAAAATTTTGAAGTAAACGGATTTCACTGAAAGAACGCAAGGCAAGAGCCAGAGCCAGAGCAAACCAGCCACAATCAGCAAAGGCAGCAATGGCAGGCAGCCATGTTCAGTGCTATTGCTGTTGCCACCCCCTTCTAACCACTCCACTCCCCAGTTGCCCCTCTCTGTCCACAATGTGATGTGACTGCTGCCGCTGCTGCTTTAGTTGCTGCCGTATGCTCATATAACGAACAAACGAACGAAAAATTTTCTGTGTTAAACGCTATACTACACGCACACAACAAAAGCCCAAACAGAGTCAGATACACACACATATGCACACATACACGTTACATGTATCTGTATCTGTAACTCAGTTTGTTGGTGCTGGTGCTGTACTGTGTGCGGTGTAGCTGTTGCCTCTGCTTTGCGTACATATAGCGTAGAGCGAACAAACCAACGAAACGTACCGAGCAAACGAAAACCACACACACAGACACATTTATGGCACACGCATAGGAGAATTGAACAGATACAGATACAATTTTTAGTGCCTGCGTTTGCGTATACTGGTGCTTTGGTGCTGTTCTGTGTGCTCTGCCTCTGGCTGGCTGGTTGGTTGGCTGGCTGGCTGTTTGGCTGGCTCGTTTGGCTTTACTCTGGCACTGGCCTGGCCTGGCATTCGCATTCATTCTGTGTATTTGATATTCCACTGAAGGCAAAAGCTGTACTACTACGTTGAACGGTGAAGCAAACCGAGACCGATACCAGCGACCAACTGACTTGAGTTTTTAGTACAAGAAATTTTTATTCAAGTGAACAAACACACAACACAAAACGCAGCAGCAAGCCCCGAAGTGCAGTGCAACCAAAATACTATACTAGTACTAGTATAACACACACTTGAGTGAAATATTTGTTGGTTCGAGAGGATTGGCAATTAAAAAACTGCAAATTACGCGACATTTTCGTACTGGTAAGTGAAAAGTGTCTCACTATGATTGATTTCTCATTGTTTTAACTAAGCAAATTGACCAAAAAAGCGACGCCATTGCGTCCATTTATTATATAAATTAAACAAAATAAACTTCAACGACCTAAATATTTGTTTTATGAACGCGTTCAGCCAATTGTATTAAAAAGCGCAAAAGGTGGCCTAACCAAAAAATACAACAAAAAAATTAAAACTATTATATCTAGTTAGTAAATAGCATAAATAAAGCACCTTAAGTTCTCATCGTGTTGTTCTCTTCTGCCTTTGTTATGCTTCTTCTTGATTTATTATTGTTGTTGGGAGTGAATTTAAATTTTTTGAAAGTCGCGCGCGTAAAATTGACGGTTATTTTTTGAAAATCCATTGTTAGTGCTTTAACTATTCGGATTATTTTCAATAGCTAAATTCTCGATAGATACAGTTTGACAGATAATTACAACTAATTAGATATTAAAAATGCTGATCGTAACACATATGTTTTGGAAAATGTGACTGCAAATGGTGTAAAATAATATAATGTTAGTGTTGTAAAATTTGAAAAAATAAATTTATTGTTGTTTAATAAGGGGCGATGGGTAGGGGGTATAATTTATTGTAGATTTAAGCGCGTGAGTGATGGCAGCGAGGCAAAGTGTGAAGGGACGTTACGGGACGGAGGTGTAGGCGGGTCAGGTGGGCAGCATATTTTGTTATATGTGACGACGACACGATTCGTAGATTAACGGGAAAGCCGAGGGGTAATCAACGAAGGGGCCGCAGAGTGTAGTCAGTCGAAGGGAGGGGGCGGTCGGGGGGTCGGCAGGTCGGGCGGACTGTTAGGGCGGGCTATAGACAAGTGGCAGCGGCGCCGCTGCTGCCGTGTCAAAATGCTACTGGCATTTCGTTTGCACAAAGCTCGTTCGCTCCACGCTTTTTTGTACGGCAGAGCGCGTACAGTCGCGTCAAAAATAGTCGAACATGCGCGTGTGCCTATCTTGTGGTGATGAAGAGCTCAAAAGTGTGAGAGTTTTATAATTTAGTATGTATGTTGAGCGTGAGCATAATTATAGTAAACATAATATCCATCCAAATAAGGGTGCTATAATCTGTAAATCATCTTATTTAATCAAATTTATCATTTGATTTTTAAAAATCAAATTTTCATTATAAAAAGTATATGTTTTATAATATTTTATCTATAGTTTTTTAAATTTATTTTGTACTTAAGTACTTAGAAAAGCAACGTTATGATCCCCCCTAATTATTCCAAATTATTACTTCCTCAAATTCGCTTAGAATGACTTCCATAACTCTTCCAATATTCAGTGACAGCACTGTGCATGCGCTGTACATAGGCGACAGTGCTCTGGTCGTATATAATTTGTTTCGGTACGCTACTGTAGCGACTACCGCAAAGTCGCAAATTATTTTTCTCACACACAAACGCACTGAGCACTGAAAAATGACAGCTGTGCGCACGTTATTTGCCACCACTGTGGCCCCTTCTGCCTAACTTGCCTAGCCTGCCGTTCGTTTTACTCAGCTTCGTTGCCCGCCCGCTGCCATCAACGTCGTCGATGTCGCTGCTGCTTTCGTCGTTGTCGTCGCTGTCGTCGTATTCGACGCTGTATGTTGGTTGGTTGGTTGGTTAGCTGGCTGGCTGCCTGGCTGCTTGTTTTCGACTCTCAGATACTTTAGCTGCCGCCTGCCTGAATTGCTGTACGGCGCTCTGCACTGGGTCTCTGTGTGTATTATTTGATGGTCTCGCTGTTCACTCGTTCGTTCGGTTCGCCTCTGCGTGTGTATGTTTTTTCTGCCTCTGCTTCTGCCTTCTGCCGTCTGCCTGCCTTGCTTTGCTTCGCTTCGCTTTGGTTTGCTTTGGCTTTGCCTTTGCCGTTTGCCGTTGCTTGCTTTGCTTGGTACAGCTGCTTCAGTTGAATTTCAGTTCAGTTTTCTATAGACACTCGCAGTACATTTTGTTCAGCGTTCAGAGTGTTGTTCACAGTGCCAGTGCCAGTGCGAAGCAAAGTTTTATGCTGAGTAGACCAAGTCGGGCCAAAAGTGTACAGCGGCAGTCAAAGCAAAGTACGTACATATCACAAATACGAGTATTTTTCATTAGTAGTCGACGATGTCGTTGTCGTAGTCTGTGGGTAATAATTTTTACACTGGCGTTTAGTGCTTGGCCCATGGGGCGTCCCATCTTATACAGTGTGCGGTCAAATTAGTTGGACAACCTTTATACACGTTGTTCTGTGACATTGCAAGTTTTTCATGTAATCATGATATTTAATGAATAAGTGACTAAATTGTTAAACAGTGCGTGATTAAATGAATTTGCAGTTATAAGTTTGGTTTCATTTGAGTCCCAATTAATTAATCTTGCAATGACAGTTATTTAAAGTGAGCTAAGTTGTGATTAATAATAATAATGGTGATAATTAATTGGCCTAGGGAAAATATTTCATTATAATATTGACACAACAATAATAACAGCATATGTTTATGTTTATCCAAAAAGTTTATTGGCAGTGATTTTTTTTCTTTCAAATTTCTAATAATTTGTTTATAAAGAGCTAGGTTACAAATGTAAATTTAAACCTTACTTATTACTATAGCATTGGCTGCGGTGGCCTTTGGCTAGGTACGTGAGAGAGACTATAAAGGTTTTTAAATAGTTGATGATTTTGGACAAAAAACATAATACAGTTTTGTGTATATACATTTTGCTTATACATGCTTTATTCTTTACATGTGCATATTTTGTTGTAGATAGAATGAAAAAAATTAAAATTTAAATTGTGTGGAGGACTTAAGGGAGAAAAGTTACCGATGAATTTTAGAAAACAATTTTAATTCAATGACATTATTATTTTAGTGTTTACTGGAACTTTTTATGGTTATTTTAATTCCAACACTTTAGCTAATGGTTGTGTTAGCACAATAATGCTTGCCTTCACTGTAGTTAGATGCGTACAAGCCCCAAACGCCCACTACATTGTGGAGCAAACTAAGTGCCGTCTGTTTTGCGTTTCGTTTTCGATTTCAGTTATTGTTCTGGACCTAGTCTGAGCCTTGGTGGCGCCACCCACCTGTCGTCGGCTTTTCTGGCACTCTACTCCAAGTGTTGCTCCCCTGGGCGCTGTTTTAAGGCGTCCAAACAACATGTGCGAGCCTTAGACTGACTAACTAATCCTATCAGGTTTATATCCAGGCATCACTTGCCATTTTCACATTTCATTCCAATGCGTCTCCTTTGCCACCTTATCACATGGCTGAAATTGTCGACAAGTCTTACCGATTGTCGTTGGTCACGTTTTCTAATCCCCCCCCCAATTTCCAACCATTGCCAAAACCAATTTCCCACAGCTGAACCACATTGAACCTATGAAATGTTTGTAACAAACAATGGAAAGTATCGCTGACCTATAAATTATATATGTACATATATTCTTGATCCAGCAACAACAACAATTCGTTATAGACAGCCGATTCGTTATAGACATGTGCGTGTTTGTGTCTGTTTGTTTTTCGATATACACAGTTTATCGATAACAAAAATCATAAATTTGGAAAACTTGATTTTTGTTTTAGGAACTTTGTAGAAAATAGTGCCATTTTGTGAAAATCTCATTGAAATCTGTTGAAAAACATCGGAGATAATGCTGATTGAAGTTTAGTCAAGTGCAGTTATTTTCTTAAATACCCTGCACACATACACATTCACACAAACAATGAAAGTACGCGCAAGTCTGGTTATTTAGACTGGCTTGAGTCACAATTTGCAACTGCATGCGCAAAAATGGTTTCGTCCGTGTCAATGAAGTTTGCAAATGAAGTTTTTAAGTCTTTGACCGTGAAATGTGGTTAGTAATTGAGTTTGTTTAACTGGTAAAATGGTCTCTCAACCAGAAGACTTACAAACTTAAGTTAAGGGATGAAATAAAGGCAAATTACATTTGCTGGCAAGATATGTTTGAGGTGTATGATCGGTATACAAAAAAGTTACATAAGTACATCCGAATGGTTAGGTTTTGCGAGTTTAAATCACATTATTAATCTGAAGTTTAGTATTCTCAATTTGGTTTATAACATCCCTCCTAAATGCAAATGCAGAATTTTTGTCTAAAAAATTGGACTGAAAATTACAAAATAAACATGAAGTTTTCAGAAATTCTCTTGAAATAGAAAAAATACATAGTATGTATTTTCAATTAAAAAGAATATAAGCTTTTAATAATGTCCAAAAATTCGTATATTTATTTTTATAATTTTATTATTACTTTCAATTGATTTTTAAAATTGAATTTCGATGCATTTTCACATTGTTTTTAAAAATCGTAAGGTGCTTCTTCTTCCGCTCAATATTTGCATGATTTTTTTTTCACGTGTCGCGTTGTTCATTGTATACTTTTTTTTGTACATATTTTTTTTGCATTCCGTGCGCGCTTTGCTTATGCACTCGTTTCGCGAACACTCAAGCACAAACTAAAAATGGCGCCAAAAGTTTGACACACTGCACAGAAAAAATAACAAAAAAGAGAGTGAGAGAGTATAATAGCTTAAAAGAGAAGGTAACACACTGTTCAACTGGCAGTGTGCCGCAATATTTACAGTTACAGTTATAGGTTTTTCGCGCAAACGCTCGCAATACGATAATTAAAAGCGAACCTTTGCTGTGCCATAACTAATTGTTTTTTATATTTGTAAACACGTTATCGAAGATCTCAGCTGATGTCGATTACTAACAAAGTAATGTGGCCTTGTATTGTTGTTGTTTCTTTTCACTGGCCGATCATCGCCTGTCAAATGCCTTGTGCTAGTGTGCGTTTGTCCATGTGTGTGTGAGAGTACTTCTTGATTGTTGTTGTTGGCAAAGCTATCGGGTGCGCTCTCTCACTTTCTCTTGACACTCGCTGTACTTTTAAGCTAATCGCTGATTCTGTTTGTAAAATAAATATTTATTTGTATATTCTTATCATAAATATGATTGAATAACGTAAGAGAATATGAGATTTTAAGCTTTTGCAATTGAGGGACTTTAGAATTGGATTTACAAATGTTTCAATATAAAGTTAATTCCCAAAATAAAAATAAACAGACATAATTCTTAATACTTTTCCACTTACAAATCAAGGCGCAAGCATGCTCATCATTTGTGCCACGACTGTACCGCACATGTTAGCTACACTTTTCGAAAAAGTTGCGTAGGAAGAACTTTAATAAATTATTGCAAATGCTGTTGGCGACGCTATAAAAAGTCAGCACTGTACGCACTCTTTTTACGGTAAATGATACTGGGATGATACATACACACACACAAAGAGCTATTTTCGTACACATATAACGGTTTGTTTGCCTTGTCGACATCCACTGCGCAAATCCCTGTAAAAGTATCTACCCTAAAATGCTGTCATTGCACAAGCTCGCTTTCAAGCAAGAAATTTAACAGTTTGGGGTTCCGTACGGGTGGCTTACAGTTGAAACAACAACCACTGAATAGCAGGAGCAGCGCTGTCAACGTCAGCAGCTGCGTTGTCGGCATTGAAAATGCCATAAACACACACACTCTGCTCTCACATAAATTGGGCAGATAAGCAGAAGTCGACGCAAAAGCAGCGGTAATTTTATGCCTGCCCCTGTCTGTGTGCGTGCGTGTGTGTTTTTGTGTTTATTGTGTATAACGGTTGTATTCCTTTCAGCAATTTTACATCAACTATGACAGAAGCTTGCGTTGACGCCAACGTTAGCTAGCTAGCTAGCTGCTGCTGCTGCTCTGCTTTTCAAGTTTAGATCAACGGAATAGCCAGCCCCATTTTGTATGCCATCTAATATCGTTTGTTGTCCTTTGCTGTTGCTCTTGTCCCCAGCCAGTTGGTTATCTATTATGCATAATTGTGCTTGTGGGAAGCAACGAGCAACGCTGCGTATGCGTAGCATTAACAGTTCTTAATACCTTGTGTCGAATAGTTCCAGAAGATAAATTTAGATAAATGCACTTTGACAACAGTTATTGTGGCATTGCACTTATGATTTTGTAATTAACCTTTAATCAAAGTTCAAAATTGCATATTTTGTACAAAGTATGTATTTGCTTAATTTATTCTACTTTAGCTATCTGTCCTTAAAATGATGCAATGCAATATGTAGTTAAATCATATGACTGTACAAATTTGTATTAAGTTCAATAAGCTAAATAACTAATTGCAGAAATTCCACACAATCTAGACAAAAGATTAATTCTTACACAAATAACAAATGTACATTATTTTCTGTACAAAATGTAATAATTTTAATGCAACATACTGCTTGGTGCACTGCAAAAGAGCATACTGTAATCCTTGCACACAAAACGTTGACTTTATCACTTATGATAGCGAGCTTAAAGTTTAGCATACACATAAATAACACAACTCCAACAGCCACCCAGTTACCTACATCAATATCAAATTTCGACATCTAACCAATTCTCTGACACACGCACATTCGGCGCCCAGACAAAATGGGGCTTTCGCTTTCGATTTTGTAGGTGACTTCTCGAATGTCTAAGTGTGTGTGTTTGTACAGTTAGTTGGAGGAATCTTTTGGTGTTAGTCCGCCAATGTTAGGAATGGTTTGTTGTTGCTTTGTGCATCACGTGTTGCCGCCTCGTGTGGCGACATTGACAACGTCATTGCGTACGTATATGCTTGTGTATGCGGTGGCATAACAGTTGCTGCACAATTCGAACGCCTGTAGAGATTGCAACAACAAATTTTGCCGCCATTTTCCTGTTGCTTGTACAAACACACACACGTCAAGCTATGTGTGGGTGTGTTGGTTGGTTATTGCATTTCGTTGCTGCCTGCCTGACCATTGCGTGAATTTGTCTTGATGATTGATATGAGTGCAGCTTTGCCACCATGCCACCTTGCCACCTTGCCACCTAAGCCAGTTCTAGCAATTGCTGTCCTTGATTTATTGTTGCTTTACGCTCATAATCCCCTTGTTGCCGGCAGCTCTGTGCGATTTGCCAGTAGCTCCCTCTTGACAGCAGCTACAACAACATCATCATCCTCGTTGTTATCGCGTTGTTATTTGTCAGTATTTCTCCTTAGTATTTGGGTCAAGTGCATGGGAGAGGCAATTGTCTGATGCGTTGCCTGCTGTTGCTGATGATGATGATGATGATGATGACATGTTATCATGTTGCTAAATCCAAACATAATTTGCATAACGTTAACGCAGGATGGGCAGAGGTTGTTGTTAGATGTCTCGTCTAATGTATATTCCCAACCATTGTTTGGTGCAATAGATCTTTTAATTTTTGGGTTATTTTCATATTTTTTTATTAGAATCCTAGAATGACAATTTAACAATTTTTTAGTATTTTCTAAGTTTTCGCTTAAAGGATTTAAAGTCGTTTTACCATTAAACAGTTTTCGGTTATTCCAAATTCTGATATAAAACTTTAATAAACACCCAAATTATTGAATCCATATTTTTAAACCGCATGACAATCAGGAATATTTGTGTTATATGTCAAAGAGCGTGTATCAAATATGATAACTGACATTTTCGCCAATACATTAAATAGACAACATATATACATATGTACAAGGCATATGGCACCAGAAATACTTAAATACATAGGTAAAATTGTTTTACATATAATATGTGAATGTATGTATAGACAGGTAATGTTATATATACTGCAATGTATTGGTCCAAAAGTAGCTGCCTTCTGCATAATTGAGTAAATTATATACAAAATACATAAAGTGCATATATGCACATAATAATTGAGCTTATATGCAAACAAAAACCCGTTGGCAGCCTGTTTATATATACATATATATATATTTCTGTCTCTCCATTTATATCTGTGTGTGTGTCCGTTTGTGTATAAACTGTGTACAGTTGCGAACATTTGATGAACGTTTTGTGTATTCGATATGCAATTATTGAATATTAAATGTGTATAGGGTAGGGGAGGAGGCATTTGTTGAACTGCCTTGTTTATTGACAGGCATTAAAATTGCTCAAATCATACAGCTGGAAAAAGTCCGATTGACCCAACATTATAATGAACAAATGTGACACACAAAATGCACAAAAATTATTTATATGGCCGTCAGCCGACTGGTATGCAAGGGGAATAACGTGTAACTACACTGGTAGGACGCGCCGTATTTGCATACACTGTTGGAAGTGCGACTATACTCTCCACGTGAGGGCGGCTGGAAACAGACCCTTGACACGGTCATGTCTCTGCCAAGGGTGCTGACTAATGGTAGTCGGGCTAAGAGAAGATAACTCTTATAAATAATTCCCCAATCCAAGGTGGAACAGCATATGCCGATGGATTCATGGCCGAGGGGTTGCTTGGTCGCGAATATGCGAACTCTGGATACCTGTCCATCTCCAGTTTCATTTTGGACTTCCTGCGGTAGACGGGCTATGCCGCGGGTGACTATCCCCTTCCCGCTTACTCGTGGGTACAAACATGAATAATTCTATATATATTAAAAAAGAGTTTGATGCTACTCCGACAGCATCACACCAGGATTCTACCTCCATGATTCCAGCTACACAAGGCATGGCAGATTCTGTGCTGTATTCTCCCAACTCCTTGAGCGCGGATGTTGGTCCCGCTGTGAATGGGCACGAATGGCATCAAAGCCCTGTGGTGGTTTCCTCAGACTCTGAGTCCAACATCACCGTTGTTGCGAGGGAAAACGCGTCCAGTGTGAGCTCACAGAGGTCAGGTGTAGATCCTGAAGCCTTCGTTAAGATGTCAAGCCGCGAAAAGACGCTGTTCAAGAAAGCTATCGCAAAAGGGCTTCCGAGAGCTGAGGCTCTTAAGGCAGCAAAAGCCCCTCCTTTGGTGACTAAGGTCAAGCGCGAAAGGTCCTTTGATACGTCCCCGGAGTTAGATTTGGCAAAGAAGCCGAGGAATGCTCATTCACAGCTGACAGCGCCATCACACAGTCGAATGGCTAGCGGTGTCAAGCTCGGCTTCGTTTTGACTGACAGGTCGTCTAGTTTAACACCGGAGCATATGGCAACTCTGAAGGCGGCGATCCTAAAGACCACACTTACGTCGGTGACGAGCGGTCTTAAGCCCAGGTTTGAGGGATACATTCCAAGAACTAATATGCTGATGCTTGACTGCTATGACGATAACGCAGCCGAGTGGGTCAGGCACAACTTCAGTCTCATTAAGGCTGCCAGTTTGCTTGATGTAGAACTGTTGGAGGAAAGCGCGTTCCCCCGCGCGCGCCTTGTCAGAGGTTACTTTGCCAACAGTTTGGAGCTGTCGAACAATGACATTCTTGCCTATATCGGTAGGCAGAACGACATCAATACATCACAGTGGAGAGTCGTTCAGCGAACCATACTGGGTGAGATGTTGCATATCGCCATGATGGTGGATGAGGCATCATGGCAGCTGCTGACTAAGTGCGACGGCAATATCTGGTACTGTTTAGGCAGGACCAGACTCATCCTTAAGGAAGCGGAGGCGGAACCCATGGATGGTCCCTCGACTAGCAGAGCTGCTGGCCTAGCTAAGGGTTCCCTCTGGAGCTCCACAATAGAGCGTTTCGCAGTGTCTGCCAGAGTGGCCCAAAGCGGTGCCTCACAAGGTAGCACTTCGGCTGCGGTCTCCAGAAAGCATGAACCGCATGAGTCGCAGAAGGCGATGAACGCGGCGCCAGCCAAGGACTTTGCAAAATTTAGGAGAGGAAAAAGGTCTCGACGTAACAAAAAAGCGGGCCTCGTCAAGCACTTCAAAGAGGAGCAATGAGAACCATACGGGTTCTCCAGGCGAACCTGCACCACGCCCGAGTGGCGTCGGTCACATTGTGCAGGATCTTCGCCAAATAAACCATGGTTAAATGGTGGCCAAGTAAGTTGTTACATGACCGCGCAGGGGGAGCATCCTAAAGAATGCAAGCGTGAAATATTTCCCTCTAACCAACTTTATCTACAGGGATCAAGTTGCGGGTGCCTTCAAACGCGGAGTGCAGGCTCTGTTAAGATAACGACGAAAACAAAGCACATTCTATGTGAATGTCTAGCAATTATCTGGTGAAGAAGAAGGCATCTGCATAGCGAATTTCTAACAACTACGCAGATCAGGTATGTCTGCTCGCCTTTATCAGGGAAGCGGTGCAATTCTTGTCCATCTAGGGAGCTCCTTTCAGTTCAAAAGGCCAATTGGTCACAGTGCTTTTTTCTTTGTAGTAAGAATGCCTCGATTTATTATTATTTACGAACTTTGAGAATGATAGGAAGGAAAATTTTTCAAAAGATACTTTAATACTTTCGATCATTTTACTTAGCATTTTCTGTCTTTTGTATATTTACAGAATCTAAAAACTTCAAGCTGCTTTTAAGTTTGACTTAAATCTACAACTGTAAATCTTAAAAAAAAAGAAGTACAAAATCAAATATGGCGGGAGAGCGTCCGAAGCGTCCATTGTCAGCGTATATGCTGTGGCTGAATGAGACCCGCGAAAGTATCAAGAAGGAAAATCCCGGAAGCAAGGTCACAGATATTGCCAGACGTGGCGGTGAACTGTGGCGCGGCTTGAAAGATAAGACCGTAAGTAATCATAAAAATACGTTTAAGCTAAACATGAACTAATTCTAATTTTTTTGTTCTATTAGGAATGGGAACAGAAAGCCATCAAAATGAAGGAAGAGTACAATAAGGCGGTGAAGGACTATGAGGCAAATGGTGGCACCGATACTGGTGCGCCCAAGAAGCGAAAGAAGGTTGCCGCCAAGCCCGCTAAGAAGGCCAAGAAGAAAGAGTCGTCCGAGGAGGATGAGGAGGATGAGAGCGAATAGAATGCTTATAGCATACAAATAGCTCGGCATCAGTTTTAAAATACATTTTACTAATGTAATTTTTTAAGTGACATAAAAAAATTTAAAACAAATGAAAAAAAAATACAAAAAAAATTCAAAAATGATGTAAACCTTAAATATGCACTTAAAAGAACAAAAAAAAAAAAAAAACACACCAACAACCATAATATAAGTTACAAGATAATTTCCAGTCAAACAACTACAAAAACATAAAAATGAAAACTTACAAAAAAAAAAATACAAAAATTAGCAACTGTTTCTTTATAGGTTTGTACGTATGTATGTATGTACAAATGAATGTATTTACTACTATGTCATTCTATCGCCTTTCATTTCAAATCCTCATTCGCCAATTGGTTCCACATTTTTCAGCACATGTTTATGCAAAGCCATCCACAGTTGATAGAGGAATTTATTATAATGATGCGCAGAGTTCAAAGAATTTTCGATTTTATATATTTCTGTGTTTGCATCCAACGATTCCTTTATTCGTCCTTTTAGCAGACGTTCTCACTTTAATGACATACAATTTCTAAAGTTTAAATCAACAATCTAAAAAGTTATATATATATATACATTTTAATATACATATATATACATGCATAAAAGTATGTGTACGTAAATATATAAATGTAATTTAAATGATAAAAACAAACAACAACAAAAAAAAAACCAACAACAAATATTACAAACATGTAATTGTAAATGTAGAGCTGAACGAAATATAATTTAAAAATATATAAATAAAAAAGGAAAACATTGAAAAAACTTGTGTGTTTTTATTGATGATTTGCTTATTATTGTTTGAAATTTAATTTTATTTAAACTGAGCTTATTTAAGTTAAAAAAAAATATTGAATTTCAATTGTAGCATTATATTTTAGTCTAAAATTTTTAGTTTTTCAAAGCTATTCAAAGCCTTCTAACGCTCTTCTAACCAAAGCTTAACGAACGAGTAAATTCTAACAGTAAACTTTAGTGTTATTGGTACTGTTAACGGTAACTATTTAAATTTTAATAAGTGTTGCCTAACCGTTAAAAAATAACAGATAAAAAAGTTTTTTTTTTGAGTAAATTTCAAATGTATACAGAAAAATTATTAATATTTAATTCACATAAAGATGAAGCTATTTCCAGGTACATTAGGCATAAAGCTTTAATAACGTTCACAGCACAATTTTATCTCTTATCATATCTTTCTTGCCACTGTGCTTGCGCGTGCGCTATCCTTCTTAATCAAAAAAGCATACCAAGTCAGCTGCTGCCATTGCCGCTGTCCAGTTTTATTGTCATCGCTTAGTTTGGTGGTTGCCTGCCAGTAGCAAAGAAGCTTAGTCCTAGAGTTTGACTCGTATAGTTTTTTTTTATGTTTGTGCGTAGTTTTCAAGTGCAATTAAAATGCAACAAAAATAAAGAAAAAAGTGTAGTTAAGGTATAGTAAATATTAAGCATAATTTAAATAGTCTTAACTGACTGTTACAAACTACATTTTGTGATTCAAATTCCTTTTTACTACACACACACACCTGTTGAGTTGCGACATTTGTAGCAAACATTTGTTCAATGATGGCTAAACTGCAGCTTTTGGAAAAATCAATAGTATTCAAAACATATGGCAATGAACGCGCAATGCTGATAAGACTGATTACAGGCTCAGCGCAATGACTTTAATCACATTAATCATACGCTGCGTGTGCCACGCAACAATTTGAATTTTCATTACAGACACGGGCCACACGACTCTGAACTTTGAACTGGCAGTGAACTTTGCATGGAAGTAAACAGCAAAGAGCAATAGCAACAATATGGCCAGCAAGGGCCGCTTTCGTAAGGTAAGATAAAGAGAAAAGAGATGTTGGATTTTTTTTATTAATTTTCCTTTTTGCCAAAAATTAATAAAGATGCAAAAGTGTTTGGAGACAGTCATTAAAAATATTACTTAAAACAAATATTTCCTCTGCATCGAATATCCTTTTAAAAGTCTCTTCCAAAACAAAGGAATGATTCAAAGCTCTAAAACCCAACAAGTCAATGCATTGTTTTCCATAAATTCTTTCAAGTTTAGAGTTCGGAAAAATAATATCTTTAGACACCAACTTGTGACTCAATGATCTTCATAGGTTTGGTTTTAAGAACCAATTAGTTAATTAAATGTCCTTCGTTATCCAAAAGTGTGCAAAACACAATTCAACTGTTGTCTGATCGATGGGGCGTGCTTGGTGGAAGTGGCTGCCTTTTAAACGATTCAAAGTGATTGTGCGGGCGTCCCAAAGCAATTAGCATGCAAGGCATATGTATTGTATTAATGGTTGTTGTATTTATTGCAATTGCGTGTTGAACCGAACGGTGGTTTGCCTTCGTTTAATTCAGTTTTTGTCGGAGAATCAACTCAAGTTTTGTCGTTTTATTCATAGCTGAACCAGCGCAGCGAGTTGCTCGATACGGAGGCGACTGCAGCGTTATTGAAATCATCACCAAACATACTGGAGAACTTTGAATACGACGAGTTTCAGGCCAAGGCACACGCACAACTTAAACGCATGGCAACGGCACCGGGTCAGGAGGGAAAGAGGCCAGCATCGCCACGTTTCTGTGAAACGTTGGAGCGGCACGCATTCATGAGGAATGTGATTAATACGCGACCGGAGCCACAGCGTCGATACTCGACGCCCGGAGAGAAGGAGGCGAATGTGCGTCGCAGTCTGGAGGAGATCTCCAAGGATATCCAGGAGATTGAGCAATTTGTCAGTGCCACCGAGCAACTAATGCAACGTGAAAAGGAACAGGAAATTTTAGACACTCACATCCGCAAGCGCGGCAAGGAGAACACGACTCCGAGTCCAATGAAGCGTATTAGCTACAAGATCAATGCCTATAAAGCACCACAACGACGCCAGCGTCCAAACAGTCCACGTTTCTATCACTCGAGACTCTACTTTCGCAATGGACGCATTGGTTGTGTGGATGCCGAGCGTTCCGGACAGATTAGTAACATAGAGAGCACACATGCTCTCGTCAAGCACATACTGAAGCATGAAAAACCTCTAGTTAGTCCGGATAGTGTGCGTCGTGTGTTGCAGCCACAATATGTGGAACTAACACCTCTACCCGGTGCAGTCGAGGAACCTATTGATCCGGTGGCTGCTCAACGGGAGGCCGAGCTACGCAGCGCTACCGGACAGGTGTTGCTAGAGCAAACAGATCCGGATAGCAGCTCACAGCCCATGGCGGAGGCTGAGGACGAGGACGAGCAGGATGTGCAAATTTGTTACAATGAATCACCGGAGCAGCAGAACAATGATCGCAATATGCGCACAACACGCTCTTCCTCTCTCAATGAGAGCGAAATCGTTGCTGTTGTCGAAGTGGAGACGATGTCACATCCTCGGGCCAGCAGTACTGGCAGTCTGGACTCACAGGGTCAACAGTTTCTGCGGGAACAGGTGCGTCATTTGGTGCGTCGGTTTACGGCCCGAGCCAACAAGGTGAAATCACGCATTGAACTGCCTCCAACGCCCTCTTCGAGTAGTGCCAGTTCACCGACTCCGCCACCAAACGCAAAGGTTAGTGCACTGCATTCGAGCACCAAAAGTCTCCATCCAACACCAGAGCATAGGGTGCGTGTGGTACCAGCTGGACAGTCGCCGCACCGCGGACGTCTCTTTGAGGCGGACACACCTCGCTCAAATGTCTGGCTCTGCTCGAGCTTGTGTGGCGCCAACAATGATGAGCGAACCCTTGATCCACAGGGCAAAATCTATATATCGTGGCTGTGTGTGGTCTCCCTGTCTTTTTTGTACAATGCCTGGGTAATTCCCTTGCGTGCATCGTTTCCTTTTCAGACCAAGGAGAATACGAACATTTGGCTTGCCTGCGATTTCTGTGCGGACATCATTTATCTATTGGATGTTGTATTCTTCAAACATCGCGTCATGTATTTATTTGAAGGTTTTTGGGTTAAAAACAAAAATCTAACCCGCAAAAACTATATGAGAAAGTTGCAATTTAAGGTGAGTAACGTAAATTATCAACGAATATGACTTCGACTTTCTTGACTTGACCACAAACTATAAAACTATCTCATTTTCCAGTTGGATCTCCTGGCCTTACTACCGCTTGAACTATTCTATTTGAAATTGGGTACCGGTGCTGTTTGGTTACGTTTTCCACGCTTCTTCAAGATCCAAAGTTTCTGGGAAGTTTTCCGTCTATTGGATCGTGTCATCTCCTCGCCACATTTTGTAAGTTTCGCCTTGCTATTAAAAGTGATGTTAAATCTAATGTTAAATCTTTAAGGTTCGCGTGGCCAAGACCCTAACGTACATGCTCTACATGATCCATATAACAGCCGCCTTGTATTACGCCTATAGCGATTATCAGGGCTTAGGTCAGAATCGTTGGGTTTTCAGCGGCAAGGGTCATCCGTATGTCAGATGTTTTGCATTTGCGACCAAGACGGCGACTTCGATTGGCAAGAATCCCAAGCCAGAACGTCAGGGTGAATATGTTTTCATGACTGTGGCCTGGTTGATGGGTGTATTCGTGTTCGCCCTGCTCATCGGTCAGATAAGGGATATCATTTCAACGGCGACAAGGAATAGGCATGAGTATCGTCAACTGGAGGACGAAACTCTGGAATATATGCGTCGTTTGAATCTGTCTCAGGAAGTACAGTGCAGGGTAAAGATGTGGTTTCAATTTACATGGGAACAGCAGCGCACTTTGGGTATGAACAGAAATTTAAACTCTTAAGAAGATATTCAACATTTTTATTTATATTTCAGATGAGTCCAACATATTGGATGCCTTACCGATCAATCTCAAAACGGATATTGCTATCTCGGTGCATATTCAAACCTTGTCGAAGGTGCAACTTTTTGCGGATTGTGAGGAGGCATTACTGAGGGATCTAGTACTGAAACTACGTGCTGTTACCTTCCTGCCTGGAGATTTTGTCTGTCGAAAGGGTGAAGTGGGCCGAGAGATGTACATTGTTAAGTTGGGCCAGGTGCAGGTGATGGGTGGCCCAGGCAGCGATGTTGTTCTAGCCACCCTGACCGAGGGATCTGTTTTTGGAGAGATTAGTTTATTGGGCATAAATGGCGCCGATCGACGCACTGCTGATGTGCGTTCCAAAGGCTATTCCAATCTGTTTTGTACTATCCAAGTCAGATCTAAATGAGGTCATTGCCTATTATCCAACTGCACAGGCGATCCTCAAGAAACGTGCCCGACAACTCATGCGCAAGAATGCAGCACGCGAGCGTGAGGAGGAAGAACGCGAAAGGGTTCGCAGTGCACTACAAGCTGATGTCGTTATCGGTAATCCCAAGACACCGGAGACGGCACCTAAGCTACTGCAAACTGTCATTCAAGCGCTACCCTTTGAATCACCAGCCGTGGTGCTCATCACACGTGGCTCGAAGCGTGTGCGTCGCAAGCGGCAATCTGTTCAAATGGAAACGATTGTGGAACCCACGTTGGATGTGACTCGCGATACGGAGGCCAACAATCGAGATAGTCTTATAATGAAACCAGGTCGCGGTTCACCGGACTTACTCTCATCCATACAGCAAGAGCTCAAACTTATAAATCTAACCGATTCGGAGAAGGCTTTAATTATCACGAAATCAGCGAATAATTCGATGGAGTGCGTGCAGGAAGATGTTTAGTTATCGTATATCGTAACAATATGCATATTATGCGTGCTATATAAATGTATTAGATCTGCGATATATGTGTCTATGTTAACATGCTTTATGGATCCAAATTGTCTAACAATATGCTTTAAATATACATACATATTAAAATGTAGTTGTAAAAGAAAGCTTTTAAATTTGGTTTTAGTTATGAATTGGAAACACATCTCGTAAACGTATTTTTATTTAAAACTTCAGATTTAATTGACTTTTAATGCGATAACAACATAGTTTGGACCAGTTTTTATAGATTTTTTTTTTATACTTTTATTGTGTATTCAGTTCTTTTTTCTAAATGTTAGAAACCATTTGTTTAGACATACTGAAACGACTGGCTGCTTACTTAATGCTTAAGAGCATCCGTATAATGCTTCTCATCATCGGTTTTATCCAGCTTGATGGAGTATTTGCCAATCAGTGAACCCTCAACATCGGCCTGACCATCACCATTGAAAACGGGACCATTGCCAATTTCCTGCATGTCCTCCTTGACTACCCGATAACCATTCTCATCGGCCTCATAGTACACGGTACGCTGTACGAAACCATCACTGTACTGATAGTGTCCCGTTACTTTGGTACCATCGCGCGTCTCCTCACGTTGAATCTGTCCATCGTTGATTTTATCATCGATCTTCGAGCTAAAATTGTATTGAGCATTTTCATTCTGTTCTTGTTCATGTCTTCTTCTCAATTCAGCATCAGTCTCATCCTCATCAATCTGTGGAAATAAAATGTAAATGAATAAGTTAAGGCTAAGGAATTCATTAAGTGCATATTGCTTGTATTTTTTTCTAACTAACATGAAGTCATTACATTTTCCGCTCTATCAATCAAATCTACTCGTTGTCAGTTTTAACAACAATTTTTACAATGCTAATAATCACAGTTGTCGATAACGTTGAAGTTTTTTCAACATATCTATAAGTGAGTCATTCTTAATTTGAATAGACCTGTCATTGGAGGTTGCATAAACAAGTTCGTTCCAAGTTTTTAGTTGTTTTGCATTTTTTTGCTCTTTGTTTAAAGCTGTTTTTAAGTTTGTTTGTTTTATTTTTCCAATTTGTCTTATGTCGTTCAGGGCATAGTGCTTAAATGCATGAACGGAAATGTTAATTGAAAAATATGTTCGAATCTGTTCATTTTAGATCGGCTTATGAAGTTTTCGCAATGAGCTACACTAAGTAACATAAAAAGTCCTGCATTATCTTTCCAATCGAAAAAGTTTTGAAAACCTTTAGACTCCTTCAATCTTTAATATAACTTAAAATATTAACTTTTCCTCTTGGAACCTGTATTTTATTAATTTATTAATCTAATTAGTTCCTAAATAAGAAGAGATCTTCACGATTGTCTCAAGTCGCATCTCATTTTGGCTATACTATGCAAATGCAAAGTCAAATTGATAAGTGTCATTGTTCATTTGTTCATTTTTTTTGTTTTTGTTTTGTTTAATCACGCGACAAAGGCGACAATAAACAAAAACTGGTTCGAATAGTAGGCGTGATCGTTTGCGTACCCGGGGCCTGGGCAAACTGTATAAAGCCGAACCGGCGACAGTCTCAACTAACTAAAGCAACGAAGCGGACGTTCAACTGAAAGTCAACTGAAAATACCAAGAAAAATGGGTACGTAAGCCGTGTAGTATATATTTTATATACAAGAGGTTTCCAGAAAAATCCAACCAACTAACACTCTCACTTTATTTCACTCTCTTTCCATCTCTGTTTAATGATGATAGCCAAGTTAATTTTGTTGTTGGCTCTGATTGGCGCCTTTGTGGCTATTGCACTGGCAGCCGGCGGTAAGTTATGGCCTTAAAAAACTTGTTAGCCAACTAACTATGTACCTCTACTTAAACAGAGTGCCCCTCATCGACAAAGGTGACAAACTGTACGCCCAAATGTCTGCATGACTCCGAATGCAGCACAATGGGCGGTAAGTGTTGTCCGAATCTATGCAACGGACGCAGTTGCGCATCATCCAATGTGCTGGGCAATTCTGGTGGGGATAGCTCACCTTTCGGCAGCAAGAATTGTAAGTGAAGAAAGGAAGCTTTCTAATGAACCATAAACAAAATTTCTATGTTTTGCTTTCTAGCTGGCGCCACGGGCACCTATTGTGGCAATGTGAAATGCGGCAGCTTTGAGAAATGCGACACAGATCGCAGCACTAAGCGACCCAAATGTGTGCGATCCTAAAAACGCAATCAGTTTTCGATCTTTAAAATATATCCCAAGTATTTAAGTTGGTTTTTATTTTTTGTTTTTCACTCACGGGTGCGGCAAGGGCAACGCTGACCAGCAGACTGGCGATCAACACGAATTTGAACATTTTGTATTGTAACTTTGTTTTCGGATACGAGAGCTGTGCACGGTGCAAGTAGACTTTGTACTATGGCTAGTTGGCAGCCAGGTTGAGTTGCTTTTATAACACACTTGAAGACATACACTTACAAATACACACACACACACACATTCATACTAATACTTCTCCAGCGACGCCGGCGCAGACAACGCTTCATTTTGGGTCTTTTGGATCGGGCTTTTTTTGTTTTTATGCTTTAGTTTTTTGGTTATGGGACAAGTTGTTGTTGTTGACGCTCGTGTGCATTTCAGATGAGATCTTGGGCTTTTTGTATTTCAAATTTGTATTGTACATTTTGCAATCTCACACTGCAATTTGTCGTCATCTTCCAGCCCTGTCACCGAAGCAACGAAAAGCAGAAGATTGAAGACTTAAGATTGCATTGCATAAGAGCAAGAGCTCAAGGTCAGTTGGTCAGTTGCTGATGATGATGATGGACCAGTTTTTGGGCTATGTGCTCCCTTTTTACAGATCGCATTATCTTTCTTTCTTTCTGGTAACTTGGTCTTCATTTTTTTAAGTTTTTTTTTGGTCAGCTTATGTAATTTTTGTGAAGTTTTTGTGCAAATTGAAAGCTGTCTTATGTACTATTTCATTTTTTAGTTTACATTTATTTTGTATTTTGGCGCTTACGAGGAAGTAAGCGGAGCATTACGTTGACTGTGGGGCACCCTTTTGAACATGCGACGCCATAACAACTCAACGGACTGGGCGCGGAGCACTGCAGAAGAAAGAAAGCAATGCAAAAAAATAAAACAGAGACTCGGGCAATGCAATTTTTTTTTTTGTTGGTTTTTTTCTGTTAAGTGCCCCTCTGCCAGGTACAGTGAGTCGAACGAGTTTTGTTGTACCATGTGGAAAAACAGCTGAAAAAGATGATGATGATGATGATGGATCAGAGATGTGCTTACGCTCAATATACATATTGATATCTTAAGTGGTTTATTTTTGAAAGGTCGAGTTCTGGTTTGGCGACATCATAAAAAAAACAAGATTACTTAAGATCTTTGAATCGTTTATTTAATGGCAAATTTTTTTTTTAGACTGGAATTCTGAGAATATGCATTGGCTTAAGGAAGAACAAGAAGATAATAATGTTTCTCAGCAAATTTATTTGAAATGAGAAATCAAGTTAAAAAAAATGAAGCGCTTTAAGAACCAAAATATTGCCCTGTGAATATTTTAATATATTATTTTGCCAATATACATAGATTTAATAGAAGATTTAATACAAATTTCTTAAAACTTATTTTCAATATCCGGAACTATAATGTCAACTGAGCTTTATTGAATAAATAAATAGCTTCGTTTAAATTTTTTCACTGCTTCTGAATCTTAATACTTTCCCATATAATTTGAATGTATAATCTTGACAATAACAATGACAGCAATTAGAATTGAATTTATGATGTGAGAACTAACACATGATACAAGATTTTATCGCCTGAATGCATTAAATATTCATGATGATAAAAATAACAATTAAAACTAGTATGTACTAAAAAATCAATTTAGAATACATTTAATGTAGGTTTATTATTGAGATTTTTTGATTTTATAAGAATAGAAAGTAACAGTATTCCAAACTAATAAAAATTAGAATTGTGAAATCAACAAACGTGATTTGGCTTTCCATTAGAATATTCTTCTTACATTAAGTATGCATATCATGTTCCTATAGACTTATATGCAGTAATAATAGTTTTGGGCATAGCTCGTTCCACTGTTTTTTGTTGTATTGTTTTTGTGGTGGTACATCCGTTCGTTCCACTTTCGTTTCGCGACTCTTTCCCCATTCATTTGGTTGCATTGCCTCTATTGTGGACTCAAATACAATAATTTGTTATTTTGTTGTTGGTTTGTTGTTTTCCAAATGCTTACCGCATTTGCAATGATGCCGGAGAGTCTTTTGTTTGTATAAAACTTAAGTAGGAGTTTAGTAATTTTGTTTTTCTCTTGCCGCTGCACTGGCACTGAATTCGTTTGATATCGAAAATACAAAATTCAAGATGAAAAACCCATAAAGACAAGTTTTGTTGTTGTTGCTGCTGTTGCTGAAATCAACATGAAGTGCTCAAGGTGAGAGACCGCACCAAGTTTTCGGTACACGCAATGCCCGAAATACCATCATCATCGACATCGATATCGACATCCTCATGATCATTATGAAAATATCGGTTGGCATTTTACTGATAATTATACCATGAAATGAGGAAAAGGGTATATTGGTTTTAGTGAAAATGTATGTTACAGCTAGTAGGGAGCATCTCCGACCCCATAAAGTATATCAATTCTTGATCAGCATCAAGAGACGAGTCGATTTCACTCTGTCTAGTGACTTAAAATTTGAATATAAGTTTTCGTATACCCAGCGCAGTACAAGCTTGTTTCAAATTATCGATAACTCTTCCCATTTTCGATAGATAATGAAAAGCTGTGTAGATCTCGAGATATCGATGATTGAAGTTAAGTCATTTATACACATAAACAACGACTTTAAGCGTGGTATCAAGAGGTTTAGGGTATCGCTAAGTCGAGCTGTCTCGAATAGAGCCATTTTACCTGTCTTATGATTATAAATATTGCCAATATAACGGACAAAAGCAGTGGATCTCTAAAAGCTTTTGATTGATTACGTTTGCTGCATTAAGCCCACATGCACATACACTAATACACAAACACACACACACACACAATACTCCAAAGCTTAAAAATATATGACTCTATTTTTAAGAGCTGCCTTCACAAATTAGCACGCTAATTTGCATATGTTGGTCGCATCTGCAGCTCGAGTGAGAGGTGGGAGGTGGGGAATCTCTTTCACTCTCAAACCATGAAACTGGCTTTTAAGTCTTTTGGGTGTTACATTGACAAATTGGCCGGCTCGCTCTTTTATCGCTGTCTGTTTATTATGCAAATATTTCAGTTGTTTTGCTTCTTTATTTTTTTCATCTGCCTTTTTCGTCGCTGTGTGCAGTGGTGTATTTAGCTCAGGGCTAAGGCGATTTGACATTTTTTCAACAAAAACCAAAAATTTATTAAATTATTTATTTAGTCATATATACACATTTAATAGAAACACTTATTCATATTCAGTTGGCTTATGCGGGGGATTAGACCGATGGACATATATTCGCATTTACATTGACCTTTCAATTTGCATTTCTTTTATTTTGATGATTGACAAGCTCAAAATTAATTCCAATGAATTGAGTGCATATTAATAATGTTTAATTATAATTATAAGTTAAGGAAACTTGATCTGTAAGGTTAACAATAAGTGGAGTGTGTTTGTTTTTTTCTTTAAATCAATTAATAAAAAGCTAAAGCATTCGAATCAAATATTAAAGAAAAATCCTAAGAAAATTTTATAGAAAATTTAGCAATGCATTTAGAATAATAATGTGAATAATGATTTTAATATCTTCTATTTGTTTCAAAAAAAAGTATGTATTTAATAAATATATAAATAACATTACATAATACTTAAATGATTCTATCTAAGTATAAGGGTAAGTTCCCTATTTATATTTTATGCTCCTTGAACATTCACATCCCAGTTTACCCTTCAAAATGTTTACACAAATATTTAAGCAAATATTTCCGCACTCCATTTGACAGTTTGAAAATCTTGACAAACATTTCACAAGTTTTCTCCAAAATACAAAGAAAGTAGAGCTAATATCGCAGCATTTTTATATGTAAATGTTTATGTGCGACTGTTTGTGCATAATGTTTTGCTTATTTTATTGCATTCCTTTGGCACGCATGCCAAACCCAAGTTTCAAGTTATACCAGACACTAAGTATATGCAATGTCCTTCTATTGTGGGTTAAGTATCCGCCGCGTTGGGTTTTGCGAGCTGTCATCGACACAGTCACTGTCACAGTCACAGTTACAATAATCATTTTTGTTGCCAAAGTGTTTGTGGACAACGATTTAAGTGGCAACTGAACCGGAAATTTATGTGTTTTTGCATATAAATCAATATAAAATAGCGTACGCTGTATGTTCACTCATACATAATTTATTGAAAGATTTAAGTATTCTTTCGAGCAAGCTAATAAAATAATATATATAAGTACAATAAATCTTTTGCATGTGTGCAACGAATGGCATATGGCATATGATACGATAGAAATGAGATGTTAAATATTACATTGAACGAAGTGGTAGAATTATGGACTAAGAACCTAGGTTTCTAACTCATAACTGTTATATGTTTCGATATTAAACAGACATTGCTATTCAAAATAGGTGAAATATCTAAAGTTGTTTTGGTTTTGAGAAGACTCTAAGTGCACTTTTAAAGGCCTGATCCCATATATAGAAACAGGCAGAAAGATGCAGGGTTTCTCCTATTGGTGCTGTCTCCTTCTAAACATAAACTTTAAGCTTAAGTTTGAAACCGACCTCAGGTGAATTTTTCGGGATTCTTAAATGGGTTCCTAACTTTAAATACAATACGAATGCAGCAAATTTTGTCAGTGTCAAACTTTAGCCATCCCAACAAGTTTTCTCTATTCTGGTTTTTTGTTCCACAAAAACTTCTAGATTTTTCTGTACCCTGTTATCTTGTATTTTGTTTTTGAATACACTTTTGGGCTCCTTGGCCATTTGTTGTTGTCTTATGCTCTTTTATGTAGCCTGACTTAATTAACGCTGACTTACTCATGTTTTTTTTTTTTTTGTTTCAGTCGACCACGCCCCTTAACAACAATCCTTTGCTTTAGCAAATTCTCGACTTTCTCACTTACTCACACTCGCATTATTTACGAAACTAACGTTGCTTTGTGTTGGGTTTGATAATTACTTTTGATAACTAATGTTGGTAAGCGCGCGCGGTTTACAGTTCTGCGTTTGTTTGGTTCATGCTGTTGTTGTTGTTGTTGTTGCCTGCTGCTTGCATATGGAGCCATTTTATGGCTTTTCAGCAGGCATGCACATAAGCCACAGCCCACAGCTAAGCTTTACTGTAGTAACTAGAGTAGATTTCATCTTTTTTTTGTTTTTGAACTTTCTAGGTTAAGTGCTTTTATAAGCCTTGAGGTAGGTCAGCACTAAAAACTGCTGTAAAAGAGATAACGAGTAAAAAAAAATGGGAAGTGTGAGCCTTAGCATGTTGTGCGACTAATCCAATTATTTTAGACTCTAGATATATCATTACCTATTTTTTTTTTTGTTAAAATATGGATAGTAAAAGGTTACATGTCGTTTTTATTGTGCTAAACTATTGTTATTGCCGGAATACATAAAGATCTTGAATTTACCAAACCAAACCAAAAAAAATATAAAAAAAATATAAATAATCTTTCTTTAAATCATATTCTGATGCCTTTAATCTGAATCTTATTGTTCAGCGTATCTATTTATCGACGCGTCTCGGCAAGAGCTATTTGCCTTGATGTTTTTTAAGGTTCGCTCATCAAAGAAAGACCCTAAATGTATCTTTAAATCGAAATTTAAACACAAGTTGTCTGGCAGCATTGACCCTGCAGCTGCTGCCGACAGCGACATGTGTAATTGTGGCAGTAATTAAAGTTGCTGCTGCTGCTTCTGCTGTTGCTGCATGCAACATCATCGCCAACCGGAAGCAAGTGTGCACAAGTGGCATGCTTGGAATTGGTTTGCAAGCAACTTGGAGAATAAGCCGAAGGACAGATGAGGTGACGTAAGGTGTGGCGTGGCGTGGTGCGGTGCGGTGTGGTGTGGTAAGATGGTCTTGTGCAGCATTGAAACTTCATGCACTGCGTTGTCGCTCCGGTTTATGCCTTTATTAAGCATCAAACAAAAAGCAAAACGTCAAGGATATGCTTCATACATAGTCAGCAGTCGTCGCATCAGCATCAGCATCAGACGCATCCTTCACGTGTTTTGTATACAGATGCAGTCGAGAACGAGCTTGCAGCTTGCAATTTATGCATACAACTTGTCACACAAGACAAGCCAACAACCATTTAGGTAGCAAAGACATGCCGTGCAAAAGGGGAGGTTACAAAGAAGTTACACTAGAAGAAAATTTGGCACAAAACTTAGAGAAATTACAATTTACAATATTTGAAACAAATTTAGAGACAATTTTTCTACCAGAAAAGAAGTTTTAGTTGGAGTAAATTTATTGTTTTTTATGTTGAATTTTAATTAAAGTGCAATTTTCATAATTTCAGTTGCATAAATGTACGTGAATCTGTGTGTTTTAGTTATAGCATGATATATTCACTGAATTGGTTAGCCCCAGACGGGTCAAGTGGTAGGGGAAAACGTTGGGTACAAAAGGGGAGGGTGGTTGATTCTCGTTGCAATGAGTAGGACAAGCAATTTACACTGCACAATGCGTTGACACACGTCATCCGCAAATGTGCGGCAAGCGGGAAGCCCAAAAGACAATGGCCAAAGATAACAGTGTGTGTGTGTGTGCAATGTATTTGTAGCAGTCTGCAGTTTGCATCATTAAAACTGCCCAGCCACAGCACACACACACACGCGCACACACATACAAGCATGCGTACATATATGAACTCAAGTGGTCGGCAGCTTAAATTCAATTGAATGTGCAGACTTTAGAGCATGGGCGACAGAGCATCAGCTCAGCTCGTCTGGTGTTAATCTAAGCCAGAAATTTACGACTGAGTTGGTTTGTCCTGGCTGCATACAACTGGCGCCGGGCATCTCAAGCTCATAATTCAAACAGTGTTGACAATGAAAATGAAATTCCCATTAAAATGCAATATGTTGCAGCAAAACTCCAACTGCAGCTTCTTCTTTCTACTTCTTTCTTACTCCCTTAAGCCTGGCTATTAATTTTGCTGCTGCTGCGGCAGAAATCTCCTCAATGCGCAAATGGCAAATGCTTACACGGCCGCAGTATAAACATTGACAATTTCTGGTCCATGAACTCTTGGAGGACTCCTTCTGCTTTCAGAACAATGACATTGAAAACGGCCCATTTAATGCTTAGAGTGTTGACATTTCTTATGATTGGTACTGGGAATTCGCAAAATATTTTCGGGAGACGTAGCTGCTAATGCAGCATATTTGATTTTAATTTGAAAATTTAATTAAATTGACAAATATGTGTTTAAGAAAAATGTTGACAGAAATTTGTGTATTTGATAGGTTTGCCAAGAACAAAATGTTAGAATTTGCTGAAAAGCTTAAAGCTCATATTTTAATTAAACATTTGTTTAACCATATCTTGATATTGTTTTAATTAAAGTTGCTTTTAGTTTAATAAAAATTTTTACTCAAGCTCTTTTAGTTTGTCTTAATTTTTTTGAACCCCTTTTCAGCTTAACTTAAACTATGAATAATTTAATCAACAAATTAGTAATCTTCTATTCATTTTATAACTTTTAAACAACATAAACATAAAAAATAATTTAGTATTTATTTACTGACTTTTACTTTACTTTTTTGAATAGTTTAGCAATATATTTTTGTTGAAGTTTTATTTTTAGCTGCCATATAATTTTGAATTTAACAGCCTCAACATATTTATTTTGGTAAAATTCAATAAAATATTCAATTAAAATTTTTATTTGATCAATTTTATATTTTTCTTGTTAAGCGCTCGTTAAAATTGTGTTTTTAATGTCTCATTTTATTGGTTTGTGTGCGTCAACAACTTGTTTTGAAGCTTAACTGATATGTAAAATATTTTAATCTGCAGCTCTTAATGCTTTTTGCTTTTCATAGTGTTTAAGTAAGATACTGAAGCCACACCTGACACATGGTCTTGAATTACCCGTTTACGTCTTTTCCCAGCTTAAGTCTTGTTAATCCCGCTTAAAGGCCTTTAAAATGCTGGCGCTTTTCTTTTGATCGCTGTAGTGTTTAACATAAATCGCTTATTTATGTCAATTTTGGCAATATGCAACCCCAAAAGCCAACCACTTTTCGATCCCCAATCAATGGAATTTGCGTGTGTGAAGCAAAAATATTAAAAGTTATTTGCATACGATTTGGTTTCTGATGTTGCTGCTGTATAAGTAAAATGTAAACTTAAAGCTTAATAGAACAAAATTCAAAAACAAATGGCAAATTAAATGTATGTTGATTGTCCGCACAGGACATTCGACGCGGCAGATATTGTGCTTGTTGCTTGCCACACAAGAAAAATATGCAAAAATCATTGGAGCCTTAAGACAATAAAAACATTTTGCTTAAGATGCAAATTTGGGCGTGTCACAAAAAATTCAAAACATTGACACAATTGCACATAAAATAACATATCTTCCGGCTGAGCTAACAGTAGCAACAGTCAGCTAGGCTGTCTGCCTGCTACAAGGATTACAACAACAACAAGTTTTATTCAATTTTGTCTCTGGGTTTTTTGTTTAACTTGCAGGGAAATCAGTAAACGAAAGATTGTACTCTTTTATGTTTCTTATTATGCGTTTGGTTTGGCGCACAAATTGAATTACACGCACATATAAACACACAGCATACACGAGCACTGGCACACACACACACACACTTGGCATTTGAGTATATGTTGGTCACACCACGTGCCGTATGCGTAATTTTTGGTATCCTGTTTTATTTGAATACCCTGTTGCCAAAATATATGTATTTTGTTTGAATGAGTTTAACAGAGAACATTTTTTGAATTAAACCTTTGACATTCAAATTCCTTAAATGGTAATGTTATGTTAAATATATATTTTCTTGCCATTTGCAGGGATGCTCTGCATTCTTAACATGGAACAAACTTTTTATCCATTATAATAGGATCTTCAAGAAAATAATTTACTTCTACAAATCTACAATTGGTTTAACATTTTGAACATATCTTTGATACTAAGGGCATCTCTTAGCACATAATTTTCAAGTGGTTTCTATGTTTTTCACTTGTTTCGTTTTTGTTTTGCTCTTAACTTTTTGTTGCTGCTTCGTTTGATGCACGAAGTTTTTTTTTTCATGTTTCTCTGAAGTTTACCCAATCGAATTTAGTGCAGAGTGTGAAAAACACACACAGCAACAAACATGATGAGAAAGAAGCCCTGATCTCATGCAAACTAACTTTTTCCCAACTCCCATCAAGTATAGAACGCGGTGTTGATTGGATTTCGCGCTTGTCCACTGACCGGTTGCATCTAATAATCATTTGTATTTAAAGCAGCTACAGCAGCAGCAGCTGGCACCCCATCTCCCCTGTCTCTTAGCGTGGCAAAGTGAGAGAAAGTTTCGAGCGACATCCTTTCTTGGTTTGGCGTTATCCTTGGCACGTCTATGGCGGCGCCTGTCATGCAAAGCAAATCTGACATGCTGTGGCAGCCAGCTGACATTCGATGTGTGCGCCACGTTTTTAGAAAACTGCATATAACTATAGGTATAAAGAGAGTGAAAGAAAGGGGGGAGAAAGGGATTGTGCATTGCCTGATTTTAACACCTTTCGGTGCTCTTTTTGCCCCGCCCTCCCCTATAACCATAATCGTTCACATCCGGCTCGTAAAAGACACAAAATCAGAACAAAACACGACCATTTTAATATGCTCCAAAGGCAAGAAGAGAGGGAGTGTGTTGTTTATTGCATGTCCTCAACCACAGGACTGGCCAGGACTGCAAGGCGAGAATGTTGGCATGAATATTTGTTATGGATGCATGTGGCAGTATTTTAGTTAAATTTGATTTCCTTGAAGGACTTTTCTTACTAAGAATGAAATTTCTATTTTAACTTAAGTGGAAAAATTATTCTCTCTTATATAAAAACTCTAGTTACTGGATTTAAGTATTTTATACTCATTCAAAGTTATTTATTGTTAAACTTAAAACTCTTAAAACGACTTCATGTTAAATTCGTTCATTATCGATGCTGCACGAGCAAAGCCGATTACTAATGGAGTTGAAGTTGTCGCAGAAACGCAGTCATAAGTTGAACACTCAATTTTCCCATAGTAGCATTCCGAAATACAACTTCTTCTTAGTTGCCAAGAAATAAAGTCCTCTGAACAACTTAAAGTGACGTCATAAATTTTGTAGCTTCTTAACAGTGCTTTGTGTTGGTGTTTGGGGCTGGGATGAGTGCAAAAGAATCTGAATCAACGTCTCTGCTGCTGCAGCCATCCGTTGTCTAGCAACTAATGAATTTATGTATGGTTTTTTGTTGTAGTTGTTGCAACTGCCGCTGCAAACTTTAAGCAAGAGCCATGATTGTTATGTGGTCGAGGCTCCTAAGTAATGTGGGAGTCAGCTTGAGGCACCATATGCCTTGCAAATAACAAGAGCGAGAGAGAGAATAAGAGAGTTTGCCCCAAAGTTGTCGAAAAACAGTTTTACGCGGGGAGTGCGGAATAAATCGAATTCTTTCATTAACATGCAGCTCAACACACAACGCACAATACATCAAAGTTTTGGCCATAGTACCAGGCAGCAGCAGCAGCAGCAACAGCAGCTGCAAAGCACCTAAAAGTATGCTTTGATTATATGTGCATACTTATATATAAGAAAAAGTCCAGCGTGTGCATGATTGATTAAATTTCGTGGGCGTTATCCGGTAATTTAACACCAAAAACAAAAAAGCAACGAAAAAATTCACAAGCCAGGTAAGGAGAGTAAACTAAAAAAAAAAAACTAGCTTAAAACAAGTGAGAACCATTTACTTTGCAGTGTTTAAATCATAGATACCCTGCACTTACATAAGCTTAGAATAAACTAAAGTAGAATTTGAGTTTGTATTCATCGACTCGCCTGCTGAACAAAAATATAAATGCTTCCTTTTGCATGTGACGTACGTTTGCACAAGCCCTTTTTACCCATTTCATTGTTAAAGGGTATACCATGATGGGAAGCACGACTGACACTTAATTAGAAGCGCCGGAAACGGAAACAAAATGCATGACCATGACGAAACTAGGGTTGGTGTGGGTGCATGTCAAATGCTGGAGATGCAAAAAACCTTAAAATGGGCATTGAATCATTTTTGTTTACGTTTAGAAAGTCGACGGACAGAAGTTTGTCATAAAATGGGCGTAGTTGAAAAAAATAAAATTATTATAATAAACTAGTATTAAAACAAAAATACAATTATTAGACATAACATAAAATATATACATATATATTGATATAAACAGTTTTTTGTTCAGGCACTTATCGGTAAACAAATTATCTTAAAATTGTTTACTAAACAAATTATCTAATCATTTTTGCTCTTTGAAAATGTACTTAAAATCTGTTCAGTCTCATTATTGAAAAATGCTTTTGTTATTCAAGATAAGAGTTATGTAAGAGCGATTTCTAACGAACTGACACAGCACATCACTGACTGCTCCACATACATAAATTCACCCCCCCCCACACACACACTACTCCTGCTCTCTCAACTTCCGCCTGGCATCAAGAAATACAAGTAGTACTGCATGTAGCATGCAGGCTGCTGCTATGACGACAAAATTAAATTCTATCGTACACAAAAGTTGAGTGCGGCTGCAATTTGTTGTGACTTGACAGCAGCCAGGAAGGCTGCCCGATCCCGTTTAGGTTTGTTCTAGTCTGGTTTGAAGTTTATTTTATATAGCAGGATGTGCTTGAAGTGCTCCGTGCGACAGGATCTATTTTTTATTGGACCAACGCTGATTTGATTTGCATGCAAGTCAACCCCAAAAAACTTGAACAACTTATAAAGCCATAAAGGGAAAACCAGAAGCAGCAGCAGCAGCAGCTGCCTGCTATAACAATTTGTTGTTGTGGGTTGGTGGTGGGTCGAGGCAGGGGCGGATGGTGGGGGGAGTGGGCTTGTGGGCACATCATAATTGCGGATGCTGGTAGGGGAAAAGTGGGGGGCTGAGCGGGTCAGGCATTCCTGTGCATAATTGAAATTCCAGCCTAAACGCGTTTGTAACGGGAAATTGCGCGACCGAAATGCGGCGACCAAATCGTGAGAGAGAGAGAGAGAGAGAGGGCGAGAGGAAGAGGGCATAAGCTTAGAGCCGGAGACGGATCCGGATGCGGCAAGCGGGCAATGTCCAAAAATTGTTTGTTTTTTGCAAAGCGAATTTTAGCTGCAGCATTTGTACATGTAATTACTTGACGCGTTTGCGGCTAATTACTTTTACAATAATTTTTGTAGCCAAATAAATAATAAGTTTTTCCCCAGAGCGTAATTAGTTGGGCATGCATACAAATAATAACATACGTACGCATTTAAATTATGTATGTATGTTTAATGTAATCAATTTGACCAAACAATTATTGTTGTGCAGTTGCATGTTGTACAATCAAGGGAATTAAAATTTTACGCATGCCGCCACCTTCCTCCACCCACACAAACACACACACTTTGGTCCAAACAGCTGATCAGCTGGCTGTATGGCGTTGCCATCTCATTGAGTGCGCACAATGGTGCGCGCATCGTGCGCATGACTTTGCTTTCCAGGAGCTAAAATAATGCATTTCCAAGCAAGGCTCATTGACCAAAGTAACTGAAATAGAAGATTTCTGTGACAGTACACGCCGAGCTTTTAAAACGCACACAACTGAAACGCGCATCAAAACTGGCGGTGTTAATTTACATATTGTTTAGCAGTGCAGCGCATAAGCATAATGCAAGCGTGTTAAACAAAAGAAGTACAATGTGACAGTGAATATAACTAATATTGATGGGGAATAAAAGTAGTAGCACTGGCTTAGCTAGTTGTAAATGAACTCTTTAAATAATAACTGCTTTTGGACTGTGGCGGCGAGTGGCAACTCTGCCAATGTTTTGACAGTTGGTTAACGCTCTCTGCACTCGCGCTCTGGCTCTCACAGTTAGTGGCTCTCTGCGCTTGTGAAAATGATTCGTGTTGCGTTGTGTCGCGTTCGCATTGTTTATAAAACAAATTAATTATATTTATTATTAGTTTAAGTGGTAAAGTGGTTTAAATTGTGCAATATAGCCGCATGAGTGATGCGCAAATGCGTAAGAATGCAAGCGCAATGCTAGCTGTAAAGTTGTCGCCGTTGTCGTCGCTGTCGTCGTCGCTGCCGCTGCCGCTGTCAACGCCGCAATCGTCGCGCCAGCAAACGCAAAATACACATATACAAATAAATATGCGTAAATATAAAATTAAAAATTGAATAAATTAATAAGCGAAAAACGCTGTGTTAAGTTTTGTGCAAGTGAAATGTGTATGGAAACGTTGCGCGCACACACAACAATAACTATAACAATAACAACAAACACAGCAGTGAGAGAGAGAACGAGAGGCTCGTTGCTGCTGCTGCTGCCGCTGCTGCTATTGCTACTGCAAACAACAATAACAAAAAAGAAGAAGCAGAGCAAAATGCGTTTAGACTTAGGCTAGAATAAACAAAAAGCAGCACGCACTCCTTTTCGCACTCCCAAATCAACCAAAATCAAAATTTAGTGCATCACCCACCTAAACAACAGCAACAAAAACAACAATACCCAGCAGTAACAAAAAATTACCCAGCTGGACCAATTGTCAAAATGCAGGCAAAAAAGCGATATATTCTGGTATTTGTCTCATGTGCATTTCTTGCGATTTCCTTCTGCTATTTTGGCGGCTATCGACTCAAAGTGGCGCCCCATCGACCACGCCGTGCTCAGCATGAATCAGCAAAGGATGGCGGCATCCAACCCTACGCCCAATTGCCCAGCTTCACCAGCTACGAGCAACGCAAGCCGCTCACTAATGCATCGAATCTTGCTGCTGTTGCTGCTGTTTCGCCTTCCAAAAAAAATGCCTGCCGCATGGAAACATGCTTCGATTTCACCAAATGCTATGATCAGTTTCTTGTCTACGTTTACCCGCCGGAGCCGCTGAATTCACTAGGCGCGGCACCGCCCAGTTCAGCTAACTATCAGAAAATACTCACTGCCATACAGGAGTCACGCTATCACACCAGCGATCCCGCCGCCGCCTGCCTCTTTGTGCTGGGCATCGATACGCTGGATCGTGACTCCCTATCCGAGGATTATGTGCGCAATGTGCCATCGCGTCTGGCGCGTCTACCACATTGGAATAATGGTCGAAATCATATCATATTCAATTTGTATTCGGGCACTTGGCCAGATTATGCGGAACATTCGCTCGGCTTCGATGCGGGCGAAGCCATTTTGGCCAAAGCCAGCATGAGTGTTTTACAGATGCGTCACGGTTTTGATGTTAGTATTCCGCTATTTCACAAACAGTTCCCGTTACGAGCCGGTGCAACTGGTTCCGTGCAATCCAACAATTTTCCTGCCAATAAAAAGTATTTGCTGGCATTTAAGGGCAAACGGTAAGTGATGAAAGTTTGGGATTTTTCTGGTTATGATAGTATTTAAGTTTTAATGCATTTACTAAATTTAGAAACGTAAAATATGCATTTCGCCAAATACTGGTTAATAAAATGTATGATAATTGTGTTTTTTCTCTTTGTGATTTGACTCTTTTAGTTAGTTGAGTTTACTTACTTACTACTTTCCGTTTCAAAAGTACTCGATACCAAACTAGTTCTTTTGCCATGCATTCGTTACCTTAAAACGAAGTATAATTTCTTTATGAAAACATTTTTGCAATTTAGACACTGAAATTTCATTTCAATGCGTTTGTTTGCTGTTGCTGTTGCTTTGGTACCTTATTAGGCTCGGTGAGGCGGCAAATTGCAGGTTGCACCGATCGATTTCAATATGTACCTGGGGAGAAAACTAGCGAACTGCCCCAATCCAATTTTTGATGGCATTCAAATTGAAAAATTGTCTAGCAACGCGTCCCTCATTCATCATGTCCAATGCTGAGAGTCCAACTGCTATCCTTGCTCCTCTCCCTTTCCCGCTCCCTCTCCCTCCGTCTGTTGTGTCTCCATTGTTGCGCTTTTGTTTGTCTTCGCTTTATTGTTGTTTACTCGCTTGTAGCGCTCACTTTTGCCACAGGCGCTTCTTTTGACATGTAACTCGATTCAATAATAGTGCCCCAGGCTGACACAAAAACAGCGCTGTAGAGTACAAGGTGAGTCTCATATGACCTCTTCCATGTCGCCATCATTGCTGCTATTGTTGCCACTGGCTTTTGTTGTTGTGGGAGTCACCGCCTGCGCTTGTCGTCAACAAAACTAGTCAGCACAACTTCTTTTACACTCTTGAAAAAATGGGTTCTACAATGAAACAAAGTCTTCAAAATGCCACTTAAAACCTAGAAATAATGCGTTGGAATTTCCGTCTCGCAATTCAAGTATACTTTTTAGCAATCAAGTAAAAATTGCATTCTAAAAATCTAAATTTTTATTTATTTGATTCAATATTTAAATATCTTTGAAAGAGGCTTTTATTTTAAACTTAAAAAATTAAATTATTAATCTATTTTTTAAAAATGATTTCAATAAAACAGTTGAAAAATGGAATGATATTTTTGTCGATTATCCAAAAATTTTTATATCTTTTGCATTTTTTTAAAACTTTTTTTAAAGTGCACATGAGCTCATTGTGGTCTTAGTCTAAAATGATTTTTGCTTTTTGTATCCTGCACACACACACACACACACATCCAACATTATAACCAACACACAAACTGAAAACTTTTGGGAGCAAAGCTTAGTATAATTTATTACAACCAGTGAACTTTCCCGGTTTTTTGGAGAGACGGTGTCGCCCACAATTCTTAAAGGACTTCATTAATTGAAGTGGCGAAGCACACACACACAACTAACACACACACACACAACGAGTGGGCGGTAAATTAATATATTTATATGAAAAAGGATAAAAGGAAATAACCGTTGTCATCGTTTGCGCGGGCTCTTTGTTAATTTCAGACCGTTTAAAATGAAGCCATCAGCATGCAAATGTGTGTGTGTGTGTGTGTGTTTGGGTCGCACTAAAGTTAACAGCAGCTATGTTTGAAGGAGCAGAACAACGCAGGACGAAATTTTCCCATAAAATTACAAACCAGCAGCAACAAACAACAAGAACAACAATGGCAAAACAGCAGAAGACACAAACATGCTACAGGGCACACCAAAGTGATGTTAAAGTTGTTAATAACACTCGCAGACACACACTCAAACACACAGACACACAGTCGATTCCGAGTCTTGAACGAGTCCTAGTTGTCCCGTTGTCCTGGACACATGAACAATTAAAAGTGAGAGCAACAACACATGCCCAGCTTTTTTACAACACTATTGTATGTGCGCGTGTGTGTGCCATCCACCTAGATTAACAACAAACAAGTAAAAACATACCATACGGCTTGACTGCAAGTTATCCTGTACAGCTAGGAAACTAAATATGGCGATATAAACACTCTTTTCATCTATGTTTCACCCATGTTTCATCCATGATTCATCCATGTTTCACCCAATAACGTAGAAACATGCATACTTTTATTGTCTATCGATTCGGTATGTTAAATTAATATTCTTAATCCTTTAATGTTTGCTTAATGTTGTGTATCGACAACTACCCTAGCAGCACATGCGTCAGCGTTGTTCAGCTTTACAATCTCTTTTCACTCACACGCACACACTTGCACACAAACACACACATGTGTAACATAGCTGCTGCCTTCTGTCCTTTTCGTATTCGCTTTTCTACATAAAAACGATGAAAAGTTTTTCATTTTCGCATTTAATTGCTGGTCGTTGCTGTTCCTTCTTTACTTTGATTCTATCTATATCCACCTTCACCGCTGTCTCTTTCCTCTTTTTCTTTCCTTTCTCTAGTGAATTTTATGTCGGCTTGTGTGCGGCAGCTTGCTGTGAGTTAATCTGTGGTTGGGTTGTGCATTTGGCACTTTGGCATCTCTGCATGGGGCAAACCATCAATATATGATGATAATGATCCCCAGAGCTTACTTCACCCAATAATCGAGCTAAACATTACCCGCTATCAGTTTGTCTGTGTGTCTCTGTGTGTGTGTGTGTGTAAATATTTTTTTTATTAATGTGAACTAAGCAGCTTATTATGATGACTCACATATACCTAAAAGGTTACTGATAACGTGCAGCTAATGTTATAAAATAACAACTTTTAATCGCTGATAAAAGCTGGGATTTTTTTTTTTGTATGAAAATATTTTGCATTGCAAAACGTGATGACATCTCTGAACCCATTATGTCTTTAAATTATTATTTAAAACAAGTTGATCAGATTTTTGCTTGCAAACTCGTTATTCAACGTTAAATGTTTTGTGAAAAAGCTTAAAACATGATTTTGCTTTTAACATTCTAAGCAAAAAAGCATTCTTCACAACACTTTTAAAAAGTTTTTATTATTATTTTTTCATAATTTTCCAAACATTTCTTGATTAGCTGTTCACAAAAACACATATTTTGGCATTCCTGCTTGTGTACCCTGTACTCGTTTTTGGCATTGCAACTGACGACGACTGACAGCAAATGAAAATCTATTTAGAAACTATTTTATTTGACTCGCTTGACATTTGAGTTCATTTTAATACACCTGAAACTAAACTTTCACACCTTATTCAATACAGTTTTGTGAGTGTGTGTGGGAGCACGATGTGATAGTGAATGCTTGCATCGGTTGCCACAGTTCCCCGAAATGTTTCCTGTCACGTACCCAGCTTCTTATTAACCTTACATATCTGAGTTCATGATGTGTGAATTTCATATGCTCGATATATATACAAACATATTACAGCAGCTATTTCCAGAATTTGCAATATACACGCGAACTTTTACATGTTTGGAGGGCTGAGAAGGTTGCTCTCCCAACACAAATAACTGCGACATCAACTTTAAAGCTAACTGTTGTTTACTGCCCTAGTTATTGGAGCTTTTGGCCTTTTTTTTTTCTGCAATTAGGTTTGACATTTCTTTTTTTTTTTACAACTATTGTTTACGTTTTGCCTGCTGTTATTATCCCTATTTGAGCCAATTACTCTGCACGCTCGTTGACTAGGCTTATAAATTCAGAAGAACTGCGAAATAATCGACTGCATTCATACTTTATACCTTAACTACATACTTAATTTGTTGATTCCTTATTGGAATTTTTGCTAAAAAAATACAAATTTATTTTTGAAGCTCTACTTTTGTAAAAAAAATCTTTTTCTGTTATCTAAAATTTAAACAACAATAAGTAATAAAAGTAATAAACTGTATACAAGACATCATCAATAAACAAAATAATGTTCCACTTTAAGCTATTTCTCATTGCTTTAAATAACATTCTGGCTACTCATTAAAATCAACTTTTGCTGCTATATAAATTCATTACATTTCTATCCACAACAAAACACGTAGTCGGAGAGCGTTGGGGGAGAGAGAATTTCGAATTTCATTCAATGATTTGATTGACTGAAGAAGGCAGGCAAAAGAAGGAAAGAAGCAAAAATGTTCAGTTGGTGGTCGCAAAATATTTACAATACACTATACTCTCCTCGTTTTTGCTAGTATTTTCGCTGGCTGCGAGTTGAAAATTGCTTTTGGGCTTTTCGTGCATTTGGCATGCAGCTCATATCGGTTCTGGCGGCTGCTGGTTGAGTTAAATGGACAATTGGGTGGTTCTGTTGTATTGTTGCGCTCTCCATTGAGTCTTTTGCGTATTTTCTACCGAGTATGTATGTATGGATGTTTTTGGCTCCCAGTGCCAATTGCATTTTTGCGCTCTCTTTCAAATTGTTCAAATCAATTCGATGCGGTTGCATTTCAATGTAATTTTTAAAATCAGCTTTGGGGGTTTCTATTCCATTCCACCTCCCCCATTTCTATTCGCTTTATTTATTTGGGTAAATCCTGTACAGAGATGTAAAGCATGCTTCGAAATGGTTAAAGTATCATTTTACCTTTGATCTTTATAGATTAAATCTTAGACTGAAACGTTTGAAAACGAAAATATTTAAACAATATTATTTGTTCCTTTTTTATATTATTTTGGCACAAAAAAAGCTTTCAAATCGACTCAAAGTTTCTAAAAGCTTACAAAAAAAACATATTTTAAAATCAGCTTACATGAATATTAAAAATTCCTTCTGCTAGTTAACCTAACAAACTCTCCGAACATGTTATTTTCGCATTTTTTGTTACACAACAAAATGTATAACAAATACTACGTATCAGGGTCAAAAGTTTGTCTAACACACATGTCGATATGCTAGAGAAATTTACATGTTTATTATTTTGTATATATATTTTGCAATTTTTGTTTGGTTTATGGGTTATATATATGTGAAGGAAATGAGTGCAAAAATATACAAACTAAATAAACCGATATTGATAACCTAAGACAATAAATAGCCTTTAAAGCGTGATTTTTATTAGCTATATAAATATCCAGCTGCTCTTTCTTCATACAATAAAGTTTTGTCATTTGATTAGCTGCTTTAAATTGTTCTCACATCAAACGCTTTTTGGTCGAATAAACGTCATTTCGTAAAATTTTTTAACCATTTTATTGGCTTGAAACGCTTGGAAAGTTAATTTGCCGCAACGTTGACTGGCACATAAAAAATTATTTATGCTTTTCAAGTTGATTTTCATTTTGGCAAACGGGGCAAACTCACTCGTCCACACTCCCTCGCTCCCCCTTGTACGATTTTATTAACCCAAAGTTGTCTCAGCGAATCTGCATAAGAATACAAAGCGAAGGATAGATAGAGAAAAATGCGAGTTAATGTCATTCCATTCATTCCTTCCTTCGACGACAGCACAGCTAAAATTTGAGACAATTTAGCAAGAGTTTTAGAAACTGCTGGCGGCTGTCCAGTTCGCTGGCTGCTTCAAATGTCAATCAAATGGGATGTCGCATCGTTAGATAAATAATGAGTTTTTTTTGTTTTAGAATGGTGTGAGACGCTTTAAATTTGTGGCTCCGTTTCAAGTGGCTCAGTTCAGTTGGTGGTTGCAAACATGCGGCACGTGCCAGCAATAAGAAAATAAAATCGCATTAACTGTTTGAGCCGCTTACACATCATCAGTATAACTGCCAATACAACTTTTAGTGGGTGTTGTTGGCATTATTGTTGCTCGGGGCGGGTTTGGCAGCTTGCCTCACGTTGCTGGGAGCAGATAAGGTTACTGCCTGACTGCACTTCTCTGTTTATTGGCAAGCAAGTGCACAGAATGTTCGATTGGTCGTAGCACGTTATCAGTTTCTGGCATTGTTAGATGAGAGCTGTGCATATCTTTAAAGCTTTGAGCATCACTCACAAATGACAATAAAAATATTGAGTTTCAGTTCGATAACAGATACTTATAGAAAAACGTTTGAAATCCTTGTTTGCTTTAAGTTTCAGTTAATTTCGCAAAGAAATGCGAATATCTCTATTGTTTATGTCAAGCATTTAAGCAAAAGAATTTCATATGGCCACAAAAAGTTAATCCACATAAGGGTCTAGCCAGTTTTATCACTAAGGAAGAATGTATTTCCAAATGCAATTGGCAAATTATAATTCAATTATGCTTAATTGAGTGGTGCGTCCACTTCCAAGTAAACCACTTAAACCACTCTCAGCCACAAAATAGCCACACAGCCCAACCCACCCGTTCACAACTTGCAAGCATATATTTTCGCATTTCATTCGGTTCGTTTTGGGGCAACTTTTATGTGTGCGTTTGGAGTGTGGAGTGCAAGGCGGAAGGAAGCGCAGTTATAAAATTAAATTAATTTAATATAATTGTAATTGGAATTTAATATTGTTATGGGTGTGGCTGGGGCTGGGGCTGGGGCCCTGGAGGAACTAAACCATTCTGACCATTTTTGCCTCACATATTTGGCCTAAATATGAATCAGTTCACCCCACCCTGCTTTTTACCCGCCTCCACTAGAGAGATTTTCCGCTGCTCTGTTTTATATTTATTGTAAAAAAATATTTTTTTAATTATGCCTATGCGAATGTGTGTGTGTGTGTCTGTGTGTGTTTGTTGGTTCTTTCAGTTGGCTGCCAGTCGCCCCTCGCCGTCGCCCCTGCCATACACCTTGCTTTCCTCGGCTGCTGCTTGTGGTCTGTGTCCGTGCTAAATGCGCATATGGCGCGAAATGAATTTTACACCAAAAAAAAGGAACAACAGCAATTTACACAAATACACAAACACACACACACACACACACACAGCTGAAATAATAATATGTCATGTGTGCACTTTTGAACCTACAACAACTCACTGACGATTGTTGTTGCTCTTCCGTTAGCTGCTGCTGTCGCTGCTGTTGCGGAGCATAATTTGTATATACCCTGTAAAAGTTAACAAAGAGTGTTTGCGATTTTTTTCAGCTCTTCTTCCAAAAGCACAACTCAAAAGAGAAGATTTCTTTTTTCGTTTTGTATTTTTCTATTAACGCATTACAGCACATTTATTAAGTTGGGCAACTGAGTTTACAGTCAGCCCATTTTTCATTAGAGTTTATGCTTTATGCTTTGGCAGGCCGCAAGAATTAAAGCTAGAACGCACAAAATGTGTTGCCTACTTTTGTGGGCTTTAAAATTTATGCGCTTGGCAGCGCAATAAACATAAACTATAGACGCTTTCGGCGTGTTAATATAATTATGATAAAATACGTTGCCGCACAACGAGTTGAGTGGCCTAAAGCCAAACTGTAAGCTAACGTTTCCCATTTCTCTCTTTCTATCTCTCTCTTTCGCTCGTTGCTCTTGATGGCCAATTTGTTGCCAGAAACACGCAGCAACACTTGAGTACACGCGTAGAAAACAATAAATTTATAAACGCTTCTGCTTCAGTGTGTGCGTGTGTGTTGTCTCTGTGTATGTGTGAGAGTTGCCAACAATAATGGCACAAAATGTTGTTCCTGGGAGTGGGGATTGTCAGTGGGACTTCTAACAAATGCTCGAAGCAAAAGAGCTGGGCCAAAAGTTGTGGTGTACGTGCGTAGCAAAGCAGATTGTAGAGAATTTCGAACGCTCTCTTCAATGCGTATACGTTACAAATGCCTTGTTCAACTACTATTTAGGGTATCATAGCTAGAGTGAGGCGTTTATGATGCTGCAAGCCATTTTTGTTATACTTAATGTTCATTAAAAACTTCTAATGGATCTTAAAATGTGTAAATAATTTCGCAAATATGTTAAAAAGCCATTTAAATCAAGGGTGAACAAAATATTACTCAGCCTAAGGTTAAAAATAAAGCGTTAGGGAAAAAAGAGCATACAAACATTCACAATCAAAATACTTACACGCCAATATCCATCCTAATAAAATAATACCCTGCATATGGGTTAAGAGAATGGAAACACAGGTTGTAAGTGTGTGCGAAAAAATCGCGTCAATTGTGTGTGTGTGCGTGTGTGTGAATGTGAATTGTGTAAATGTGTCTTGTTGCCAAACAATGAAACTTTATTCGTTGATCTGGTTTTTTGCCATTTTTTTATCATAGTCTGTGTGTGTTGTTGTTGTTGCTGTTGTTATTGTATGTTCATTGTTTGTTATTTACTTTGGCACTTTGGCATTGTCACATTTTTAGTTTAGCCGTCGTTATTTATGGGCCAAAACGTCGAGTGCCGTCGCACGTTTCATATAAATTGATTAAATTTCATGACAATTCATCATGCCACACAAAAGGCAGCAACAAAAATGCCAAACAACATTCAACCACAATTTGTGAGCTGTTTCAAGTGGTTTTTAAGCAAGAACTTTACTCATAAAACATGGTCACAACTTTTTTGCCATATTATTGTCCCTCTCTCGCTCTCACTATATCTTCCCTTTCGCTCTTTTAACTTCTAGAACCGGAATTTGGCATGTTTTATTCATATTTTAGGCTAGGCGGCTCCTTGATATGATTATTATTATGCATACACAAAGCTCACAAACACACAAACCCAAAAAAAAAAACCGTAACTGATTTTTGTGCGGTAATTAACATCGCCTACTTTTGAGCTCCAACGGACAACAGCAAAAACAACATTAGATCAGGCATAATGAATACGCTTTTGTAAAGCGCTTTTTAATTGAATTTTCTCGACTTGCGTTCTTTAGTCTCATTAAGCAGGCAGGCAGGCAACAACAAAAACAACGCAAGCCATAGGCCAAAGGATTCTGTTATCATATTAAAATCCAACTCAAAGCACACTTTCATATTTATAATACACATGCATACATACATATATATTTGCACAGACATACGAGAGTCGATTTAATTAAATTCTTGTCGGTTTTATTTTTTTTTGTTAGATTGCTCGCTTAGCCAATGAAGTGCACGAAGTCAAGTGAAAGCCAAAAGGACAAAAAAAAAGAAGCATTTAAACAGAAAAACTAAAATTAAATATCTCTGTCAATGAATGGAGTTGCAAAAAAATCAAGTAAAAGTTGTGCAGTGCGAAAGGAGTTTGCCTGCAAGATACCCTGTATTTTGAACTGTGAATGAAATCAAAAAAGTTTTTTACATCTAATTTTCCTTTGTGTCTGAGCTAACTGAACTCATTTCGAAGTTAAGTTAAGCAACTAATTAGTTTTCCTTTGCCTTCTGAATACATTATCTAAAATTGGCTCTAAACTTTTTTGAAATCTGGTAAATCTGTAGCTTTTACCTTTATTTATGTATTGTGCGGCTTTGCGGTCAAAAGTGTTGGAAAAAGCTTTCTGCCTGTTTTCTGTTGACCACAAATAAAGTCAATTAAATAAACCAAGTCAATTAACATGTATGTATATTGGTGCAGGACATATATATATATATATATATATATATATATATATATATATATATGGATACATTTTAGATATCCTCTAACCCAATATAAAAAAGTATAATATAACTCGTTGAATCTTTTTAAATAAACCAAAGTGCAATGAATTAAATTCATACGATAATTTCAATCAAATTCAAAGCTAAATAACTTTAAATCATTTAAATTTTTATGCTGTTTAACTCAATCCAGGATTCTTTATTTTCGACATAAAAATTTCCACTTGAACTTTTGGTATGGAACTTGAAATTCTATTAGTTTGCTATCTTTGGCTTTTATTTAAGTTTACTTTCTGCTAGCTATTTATATATACATATTTTTTTGCAACTGCTATCTCTTGAAAGTTGGCTTCATGTTTGCACTTCGCGCTTTTGCTGTTTCTCGGGCCCAAAAACATTTCAAACGCATTTTTATCTCTCTTTTTTATTTTACTTTTAATTTGATTCTATGCTTGCTGTTGTTGTTGTTGTTGGTGTTTGTGGTCTGTTGGGTTCAAGTCTTTTGGAATTTTTACTCTTTTTGTAAAATACTTTTCATGTGGATAATTAAACAAAATACCAAACGCAAAAGCAGGGCGAAAAGCTGTAAAGTAACGCGGAATTACCCAGATTCATTTCATTACACTGAATTTTATTCATTTAATTTAATAATATTGCCCGAAAGCAGTTAGTACTATGTATTCTCTTAAGCCAGTCTTGGTTGATTAGTTAGTTGGCAAAAAATGACAGCATAAAATATTGGGGTTAGTTTTTAAAGCAGCAAAGATTTTTTAAAAACATTTTTGGCAGCTGCACATCCGTTTGGGTCAGGATATGGACTGGCTGCAATCGGCAGAATGTGCTTCAATGGTTTTCTAATGGACTCCATCCGCTATTTAATGCAACTACCACCATGAACACACATTCTAGCATTGAGTGTAGTAGCTGTGAAGCATCCTGCATTGGGGCAATGTTCGTGCAGCAGCAATTTAAGTCCGAAAAAGGCGCACACATTGGCAGCTTGTAAAGATTAATGATTGGCACAGCCGTCGTTGGCCCCAGCGCCAGCACTAGAACATCGAACCAAACCAAACCAAACTAAACGAGAACCGCCACCACCAGTGCAACATGATGCGATAATATGCGATTTGCTGTTGCTGCCCCTTTGGCGTATCTATAAAAATCTCTTGAATGCTGCCACTGCTGCTATTGACAGAGCAATTGCTGCTGGACGAGACGACAGGTCGTCCTTAAGAGCACAGCTCAAGTGTTTGTGTTCGTTTTTCTTCCAACTATGTTCTTTATGTATTCCTTCTACTTAAACTGTACGGCTGCTGCTGCTGTTCAAGCAACCTTAACATATGGCATGCATGAAGTTATTCAATAAAATAAAAATTGAATAGCTTTTGCGCACAAAAATTCTTTCCATTTGCGTTCTCTGTGGGTGACCATGACTCCCGAAAACAGGAAACAGAATGATGAAAGCAATAACCCATGATTCTTTCTAAGAAATTCCAAATCATGTTCACACATAACGCCAATCCAATCAAATAACGAAACTGCTAACAAAATAAGTTTCACTGAGAGCAAAAAAAAAAAAACTTCCATATAAGAAAAGTTATTAGTTTGAAAAATAAGTGAAAACGTTCGGTTTGTGTACTAAAAACTGAACTTCATACTTGTAGAAACTTAAATTCATTATGAATATACATTTTTGCAATGTGATTTTTATCGATATAGTTTAATTTATCGATTAAGCTATAGAGGGACTCTCTTTAAAATAGTGTATTTTACCCACCTTTGGAATATTTAAAAGCCAAAATTATTTTATACATAATCCTTAGATGATTTTACTTGACTCTCAGTTCCGTTTTAGCCTCAAATCATGTTCTACCCCCAACTCGGTATACAATTATCCAAAACATTTCTCTCTATTGCAATACGCTGCCCACTTTGAAGCGTTGCGTTGTGAAACGAATTCAATTTATATAGCGTTAAGCGTAATATTCATTAAAATGATGTTGCGTTGGATTTTGGTGCGCGGCTTGTAGTATGTATGTAGTTGTACTACAAGTGCATCAAAGTCAACAACAGCCGCAGTTGCAACCGCTGTGTGGCTGCCACACAGTGGCACAGAGCCGCAATCCACTGATGATGCACTGCTGCAACTGAACGATGCAGCTGCTGCATTTAGCATTTTGAAAATCCGCTCAGTGCTACAAATTGCGCTGCGTTTTCATATATGTACATATATGCATGTGCATGTGTGTGTGTATATGTGGCAAGTAGACATGGTGCAACCCAAGTGCAAACTACAAAACTGTGAGTACTTTAGCATATGCTGCTGTAATTGCCGCCGTGCCGCTGATTACACTTCAACAGTCCGCCACTGACACACACACACACAAACACATAAAGAAGACACAGATGAACGACCAACATACAACTTGTGCCACCTTCAAAAGCATCACTCTTCCCACCCCTTGCCCCTTACCCATCATTTCATCCACCCAACTTCAGCCTTAGATTCTGTTTAAGCATTAAGAGCCGAGTCTGACTCTGGCTTTTGGCTCTGGCGCTCGGAAACTCGGGTAACTCGGGCAATGGGACCGCTGGGCTTTTAACTGTTCTAGATTCAGTGAACACACACATGTATGTGTGGAACTTTTGCTTGTGTGTTATTTGGCCAACCGACAAAGTTGGCGAAATGTCTTATAAATAGAGATTGTGGAGATATTTGAGTAAAATCGATATAAAAGTCATAAATAATTCGAAATGCGTTGTCAATAAATGAAGTTATTGATTTGCCTAATAAACAAGTTGATTCGCAATTTCTTCAAGTTTCTATCAACTATTTAAATTGTAAAACATTGAGAAAAAAGCCAACTATGTTAAGTTTAATGGGCTTAGTTTTGCCCAATTGAGATACCCTTGCCTTTATCATGGAATCTTAAAAACGAGGCATAAACAGTAAATCGTGTTTCGTGCTTTTATTTTTGTCGCCTGTGCCATTCTCCATAAATGCATTTCTATATAGTTTCCGTAAGTGTTGAGTTCGAGTGCTTCGGCTGGCTAAAGTCCTTGCCTCCTTCTCTCTCTCTCTCTCTCACTCTTCTTCTACCATTCCCTGCTGCTGTATTTGAATATTTAATTTTAGTTGCATGCAGCGAACATTTCGCAGTTCTAAACTGACGTTAAACGTTGTCGTTGCTTGCATTCACGCCTTCATATAACGCCTGCCATGTGTGTGTTTGTGTGTGTCTTTTATTAAGCAAACAAAATGTTTTCTATGCTAAATGGGCAGCTTAATCCTGTGCTTCTCCCTTTCCCATCACCCTTTCCTTGATTGCGAGTTCAATGTACGACAAAAGCGTAAAAAAGAAAATGAAAAGTGCTTCAAATTGGCCTTTTTCCTGATGTGTCGTTCCCTTGCCAATTTGGTTTATTTTTTTGTCTGCCATAATTAATATCAACTTTTATTTTTTTCACAACTTGGGTTGACCTAGCACGCCCCCACATTTTGTGCTATCTACGAACTGTTGCCACTTTGTTTTAAACGACATTTGGCTGGCTGACGTTTTTAATTAAATGAATTTTACTTTCATACATTTTATTTTCATAAATTTTACTTTGACAGCGTGGCAAGCAAAAGGTTTTCATGACATTTACCTCGCAACAATTAACTGCCCTTGAATAAATAATTGAGATCGTTCCAGTTAAATAGCCTTTCCCTTATACCCGACAGACTTTAAAAAGAATTTTACTGTTAAATAGTAAGTTAAAGTTAAAGATTTTGCGTTGTTTTATACTTCATCAAGGCAGCTGTATGATTTTAATGCAAAAAACTTACTTATTTGATATTTTAACGTCGAAAAGTAACATAAAAGTTTTACTTAATTTACGATATTGTTAAATTAATTGCACTTTCAAAAGTTAAATACTGAACAATATTTGTGTTTAATAATCTTTTCTTATACTATTTACGCTCTGAACAAAACCATGAAATCGGTTAGCAATCGCCGGAGCTAAAAAAAACGATATATGTATTCAAATTCTAGAGTGCAGGGTAACTTCTAATCGAGCTTTCTCGACTGCTTTTCATTTGAAAAAAAAACCTCAGCCTTGATCTATCGTTTTAAACTTATCTGATACAAAACTTTTTGTTATATATTTTTTACTTAAACGCACTTTAACATATTTTCTATGCGAAATTCCATTATCCCTTTGACATTTTGCAGTCAAGTTAGCGACCTAGTTTGTTTTACTACACAGCGTAAATATCACCAAACTTATTTTGCTCTGAAAAAAAATAAGTAAAACAAGTGGCAAAACTAAAGGAAGAAAAAAAAAAAACTAGGAAACTACGCGCCAAACTGCATGACATTATTGCCAGTCAGTTGATGTTGTTGTTGTTGCTGTCCAAAGCGCAGTACGTGCAATGTCACTAACACACTAACACACACATACACACCAACAGCAACAGCAACACACACCCACAAACCCACACACTTCCGCTCTGGTTGCATTGTTCATTTAAATTCTAATTTGTATTTGGCGAACTCGACAATGAGCGAGTCGAGTGTGAGAGAAGCGAGGACAGAAAAACCTGGGGATGTGGTAAACACGCTTCCTGCCAGCGGGCACTTGGACAGGTTGTATTACGAGTTGCCTTTTCAGCTACTACACCTCCCATCTTCAGATCCAAAGCCACGTGCCCAATAATGTCCTTGAAAGTTTCTGGGCGTTTCCTAGCGATTTGTTATTACTGCTTTTAGTTAGGTGCTGCAATCTTAATCGCGTTTCTGGTGACGCTTTACATAGCCAACCAAGTAAGTGCTCAGTGCGACAGTCGATTGCTGCTATTTTTAATGAGTCCAGCTGAACGTGGAAGGCGAAAAAGATTGTAACCAGCAGCAAGGCCGCAGGAGCCCAAGTAGAGTGTCATTCTTACATTACTAAAGCAACGATTAGTCATCATTTAGATTGAGTTAACAAAATACCATTTTTCAAAAGAATCGTTAAAACGGGCAATTTATTTGCAAAAACAAAAAAGGAAAATGTATAAAATATATAAAGCATCTTTAGATTGGCAATTAATCGATAGAACAGATGCAAAGTACTCAAACCGGGCTAATATAAATATTTCTTTGAAATTAGCCATTTAATTGGTTTTTTTTATCTAAATAATCGCTTCAATTAAAGCAATTAATAAATTAATTTAATGAAAAAATTCAATCAAACTATACATTAAAAAAGTTCGATCTTCGTTGATATAAAAGTGTGCAAAAAATAAACTTCTTATGATCCGAAAATGTTATTTATTATAAAATAAAATATAAAACTTAACATTAAAAAAATATTTATACTGGTATGATGTAAGAATGTTCTTAAAATAAAAATATTTCTTTGTATATATTTGGTATATTTTGGACATAATGCATATTTAAGCTATGACAAAATCTCAGATGGTTGATACTTGTGTATCAATTAGTTGGAGATGTGATAAGTTCTACGGCTACAACAGATTTCAGTTGATTATCTTAGCCTGTTTATTTGATTTACATGTTGCCTTTTACTATGTTAATACCCTAAGCCCAAGCAAAATGAATCTAAAACTGTGCAAAAGTATTTATCAAAAAGAAGAAGAAAGCATCTCTGACACCTTAAAGCTATATATATTTCCTAACAGCAACAAAAGATCCATCGATAAAGCTTTCTATTGACATTAGATACATCGATAGAAAAGCTTAAGATATCAGGGTACCTTCAAGTCGAAAACCTATTTCTCTCTCTCTCTCTCTCTTTCTCTTAACAAAAGCAATCATAGTTGTTTTCTGTTGCCTTTATGTTTGTTGCCTCCTTAATTCAGTTGCTTTTGCCATTGCATTGGGTACTTAATTAAAAACCGCATTTGTTGCAATTCCTTCTGTTGCTTTTGTCGCTGGCAAATTAGAGGGGGTTAAGCAAGGTAAAGCAACAAGGGAAGGTAAAGAAGAAGAAGTGCCCTTGCGGTTGTTGTCTCTGCGAAATGTTTAAGCTTACAGTGTCTTATAGCTGTTGGTCTTTTGTTCCGGTTTGTCACTGGAATTTATAGCAGGTTTAACCCACTTTACAGTGGCTAAAGGTTTGTTTTCTTTTTTGGGTCAACTTGAAGGTGAATTCAAAGTATTTTAAATTGGATGAGTGAATGCAATAAAAGCCAACGACTTGGCAAAAACGCATTTCAACAACAATTAAAATGCATTTGCCACAAAACAGCAACATCAATAAAAACGCACTCGCTAAGCAATGATGAAGTTTGCTTGCATTGCGTGCTAGGAGTTCAGTGACTTTTTCGAAATGAAAATGAAAATGTTTCGTATGCTTGAATGTTTGATTTTTTTTCTTGTGTGTTGTTTGTGTAACTTTTGCTTTTACTTATCGGCTTTTATTTTTTCTTGTTTAAAAACTATGTTAACAACTAGGCAATTAAAAACGCTTAACACACGACGCTTTAGCTATGCTTTGGTTACTGCTCCCAAAAAGTGTAGTATATATTACCCACCGTACCGCGCCGTTTGCTACACCTCATCGTTGTTTGGATTATCGCTAAATTTAATGGATCCGCGCTGTCGCACATTTCCATGCGTTCTTTTGTATTGATTGCGTTGTTCCGACGGCTGTTGTTTCAACGGTTGCTCGAAAGCCACGGCGCTGGGTCCAATGGGACTGTTTAGAAAGTCGCCGCCACTTTGTTGCACAACCGTTGGCCACTTTTCACCCTTCATTGCGTCCATTAGTTCTGCCTCCATTTCAGCATCGTGTTCCTCCTGCTTGGTGTGACGCTGCTGCTCCTGGAGCCGAGCACGAAATGTGCTCATTGCAGAACTAATATTCGATGGGGCATCATTATTTTCATTGAGTATCAATTGTTGCTTGTGCTGATGCTTATAATGATGTTTGGGTCTTGATTTGTTGATGGGTTTGATATGTGCAGCCTTCTCAGCTTCTCTTTCACGATACTTTTTGAGAAAAGCAGGTGGATAATTGGGCTCGTCAATGCTGGTTGTGCTGGTGGTGCTGGTGTTGCTCATAACGATGACACCACGATTGCGTGGACGTGAAAGATGATTGCTGTTGTCTGTATGGCTGCTGCTGCTGCTGCTGCTGCTGGAACTGATAGAGCTGCTACTGGGACTTCGACTGTGATATATCGTTGAGGGCACAAAACCACCTTCCATTGGCGCCAAGGATTGTACTTCATTGCTGGCTTCACCCGTTTTCTCGGTGACTTCATATTGATGATGATGATTCTTTTGATTGGCTAACTCATTGTCATTATCACCGATCTGCTCGAAATCATCGTCATCATCCTCCAAATCTGGTCGATGACCCACCAATTTCTCTGGCTTGGGCAGTTGCTCGTGATTATTGTAACTTGCGTAATTGCCATAACTTCCGTGCTCGTTGTGTTTGTTGTCGGGTTCGTTGGAGCTACTCGATGATATTTGTGTGTGCAATCGAGTCAATGCTTGTGGACGCATTGTAACAAAGGAGCTTGGCTGCTCTCCCGTCTTATAGACTGGTTTCCAGCTCTGATATTCCATTATTTTGCCAGTGACAATCTCATTACTTTGACTTTTCTTTGGCTTAAAGTATTTATTCATCAATGCCTCATCGCTGCTCATTGGCGCCTTGCCCTCCACAATGAGTTCCTGCTCCTTTTCCAGCTGACGCATACGATTCTCATAATGCAGCTGTGTGGGCTCGGTTACCGCAGGTTTGGGCAATGGTCTTATCAACTTGACTATCTTCTTTTGTGTGCCACGCATTTTGATTATCTTCACCGGTTTGTTTGTATGTGGATCTCGTATGATATATTTAACTCGCGTTGTTTCCGTTGGCATAAAGTCCATCATGGTCTTGGCATAGCCCGATGTGCTGGGCAAGAAATCGGTGAAAATGCTCTTCATTGCTCTAGCCCCATCATACATGCGTCCCATAAATCCACCCATTACAGAGTTGTCCATTTGATGCCACATAAAACGTCGTTGTATTCTATGAAAACAGAAATAAAATAAAATTGTACAGGGAATTTTTATACTTCTATACTTATTCATCAAAAGATGATCAAACTGGACTACTTAAAAATAATAATAATTTGAAGACATGGTGTTTTTATCTTAACCTAAAGTTTCTTATGAAATTTTTCGTTCTCAAATAGTTTGTGAGTTTTAACCTGAAAGCTTTCATCACTAAATAAAAAAATCAACGATTTAAATAGCAATAGCAAAACCGTTTGATTATTGTCTGAGTAAAATCTAGAACTTAAACATAATATGTACAGTCGAACTTGCATATAACGATCTTGAGATTCCTTATATTTGATTAAATTTATTTGTTTTCATTTTCACATATTTTTTAATCAATTAAACAATTAACAATGCTTACAAAAATAACACTTTTGATTTAAATACTTTAAACACAACTTCCACACATACACACACTCACACTTACCTGTGATCTTCCGCTTGTTGTTCGCCACTTCCAAGCTGCAGCAGGAGCAACAATGTGGCCACAGTTAATGGCCAAAAGATCTGTGTGAGAGTGCCAAAGAGCCACAAAATGAAATTGGCATTTCCCATTGAGTTCATTTCTTGGTTTACTTACGCAATGCTTCCTCATCTTGTTGTTTGTTATCTAACAATGCTTTGTGTTTGTGTGTGTGTTTTAATCCCAGTTTGATGTTGTGCGCGCTTGCGTTGGCCACTTTTGACTGCCGGCGCCAGCGCGCCAAGCACATGATTTTATACACTTTTTCACACGTTAGCTAAAACCAAATTTGTATGCTGCCTGCTGCTGCGTTTTGGCTTCGACGGTGCCTGCCTGGCTGCATTTGGCTGCTGCTGTTTGCTGGCTTGCTCCAATTAACTGAGTTGCAGTCATTGGCGCTTGCGCTTGTGCTTGGCATTGGCATTTCACTTTCGGTTGAACAATGGCTAATCCCCCTCCTATCCCCTTCTCCACCATGCATCTATAACCCCCCAGATATTGTACATGTGGCCGCCTTTCGTCAAAACAATTAGTTCCATTAGTTTTTGGCTGGTTTTGTGTCTGCTGGCTGCGGTTGCTTTTCATTATCTTTCTTTCTATATATATGTACATATATATTTTATGGTTTTTCTGTTGTTGTTATTGCTTTTTCCTTCCTTTTTTCTTTCTTTGGTATTATTATTTCCGTATGCGATTTTGATTTTTGCACCTTGCCTTGTTGTTGATGGCGATGGCGATGGCGTGCCGTTTTCTTTTAAATATAACTTAAACATTTGTTAAATTTTATTAAATCACTGTGGTGTGTTCGTTGCATTTAAGTCAAAAAAAAAATAAAAAAAGTAGACGAAATCAGCACCAGGCTGCTGTTGCATTTTCAATAATTATGATTCGTGCTCAATTATGAGTTAATATTTATTAATGAGCGGCTTTTATTTTATTTTACTTTATGAATGTTGTTAATTTTTTTTGGTTATTTTTACTGCTTTATTTTTTTTTCATGCATTTTTGGTTGCATTTTAATTAATTAGCGGCTGATCGGCAATTGCAATATCATAAAAATGATGGGCAGCGCCATCTGGCAAGCGTGCATTCATGCCATGTTGCAAATAACTTTGTAGAGTGCTTTTGCAGATAGCAATCAATAATTCTCTGATGATGATGATGATGATGATGTTGATGATGGGTTTATGATTAATATGCTGTTTGTAATCATGACAAGGTTGCTGACGTATTCAGCTTTGATTGTTTAAACATTGCGCATCCCTCTTGAATGTGGTTTGGATTGGAAAATGCGACAGGTGGCGCCATTTGTCAAATGGGCTAGAATTTGTTTATTGAGTATTAAGCGTGTGTGTAAATGACATTTATTTGCTTTAATTAATCTACCATTTGTCGAGTTGAGTGTTTATATAATGTTTGCAATCACGTTTTGCATAGATTTGAATTTAATTGAACAGAGTTTAATTGATTTTCGGTTTGATTAATCTAATTATTTTAAACTAATTTAGATATTTGTTGTTTTTACATTTATTGGCTTATGTTGGGGCTTATTTCTTTAATGGGTCTGATAAAGATTGCGTCATAGAATGAACTTCTAATGTAAATCGAATTTTTATATTTAAATACAGTTTTGCTTAAGTTGTAAAATTGTTCATAAAAGCATTTCAAAGCATTTGAAATAATCTTCAACTGTAAATTTCGACAAAACTTAACTGCAATTGTATTTTCTAATCTTGCTTACTATTTGCTAATTTTCTCAACATTGTAACTAAACACAAGCGCTTAAGTAGAACAAAATGAAAACTAATTTGTACGCTAATGCACTTAAACAAAACGACGAAGGACTTGTGTGTGTGTGTGTACTACATTATTATTTGCCAAGGGCTTTTTGCAGAACAGCAAGGAGTGTGTATAGAAATATAGCGCATACGCAGCATGCGCCTGCACTCGAATTTGCTTTGTTGCTGTCAATATAATGTACTTAAAATGCCATTTGTGTAAATGGATTATGTAATCGATGCATTTGCCATTGGATTAAATCTCTCTGAGTGTGTGTGTGTGTGTGTGTGTTATATACTAAATGCATATTTGTATTATTGCTTGGCTTGCTGATATTGCTACGCATTTGCTGTACCTTTCACATTGGCATTCAGCTTGGCAACTCTGGAGAGTCGTCGCGCTCAATATATATACTATTCGTATATAAGTAAAAGCAAATTGATGCCTTAAGCCAAACATAAACACAATAAAACCAAACAAGCCGCAACAACAATGAACAACAACCCACACAGTCAGAGGGCGCCAAGTTACAAGTTGCTGTGCACAGAAAATAGGAAAACCCAAACAGCCCCAACCACCTTCAAGCCATTCAACCACCCACAGTGTGAACCCTGCAGGGGGGTAAACAGTTAAGTCAGAGGCACAAGTCGGGCAGTAAGTGAAGCCGTCTGGCAGCAGGCGGCTAACTGCAAATTGTAAGAGCTCAAATTTGCCTGTAAGCCCAGGAGCCAAAGCAGACATCGACCCAAAAAGCAGCAACAGGAATCAGTAATCAACAACACCAACAACTAGAGGTCTGCAGCAGCAAACGTTGATAGCATCGCACATTCTGTCTTAAATACTATTACTCTACTCACACACGCAAATCACTTGCCACACACACAGACCGAGAAACACAAGCCAAGCATTAGATACAATAACTTTGACACAACAGTGGCAGGCAACATGCAACACCGATTGATACATATCGATGGCTCCTTTGGCCAATTGGGATTACAGATTGTAATAGTGAGAGAGAGAGAGAGAGAGAGAGTTTCGATGTCATTGCATCAACTTGTGTCCGTTGGTCAAACGCAACTGCAACAGTTCAGGTCTCAGCTTAATTCAGCTTATTGCGATAGGTTACGCTTAATGACACGAGCGAGGGATATTTATGCAGTTTGCGCAAGCGAAAGTCAGAATGCAGATTGTCAATAAGAATTTTAAACAACTCAATAAACATTTTACAATATTTACAATAATTCTTTTTATGCAGATTTCATTTACTTCACGACTCAATCAATATTGAACATTTTATTAAATTGTTCGTTTTTATTTGTTAAAGAAAGAAATAAAATTTTTATTATTGCACGCTTATTTACATATATTCAATTGAACTGTAAACACTTGAGTTTATTCAATGCATTCTCTGTCATTGCCATTCTATAATAAATGAATATGCAATTCAATAAAATAATTCTTGACTAACAACCGAAATATATCTGTGAACATTCCAACAAAAATATGTATTTTTAAGTTGTTTGTCTCACATATTTAAAGTAAAGTACTTCTACCATTTTTTGGTTGCTTTTGCTCTTGCGCTGCACTCAAAATATATTTACTTATGTATTCATTTTGTGAGGTAAAACTACTACCTGATTCACACAAGTGTATCTGATGCTGCAGTTACTGTTGTTGTCGCCTTTAGTGAAGTAAAGCTTTGGGGCAACGTTGTTGAACGACACAATTTTTGCTTTATGCTCGCTCTTCAGACACACACACACACTTAGACACACTCAGACACGCCCATTCATAGACACCAAACACAAAGGATATAAAAGAAAAGATATTGTGCATACGCCGCGTTGCAGCTTTACCCATATCCATGTCTGTCATGTTGGCATCGTCACAAAAGCTTTGAAGTTGCATAGATAAGCTGGCCCAGAAGCTGGTGTTTGTGTCCGGCACATTGTTGTTATTGTTGCAGTTGCTGCATAACTTGAGGCTAATGGCCGCCTATTGGACAATGCACGGCGTTAAAAGGAAAGCATGGCTAAAAGCAGCGCTCCATAAACTTGTGCCATAAAAATCCCAAGACGCCAAGATGCACCATAAGCCAACAGCAGCAGCAGCGCCAGCAGCAGCAATATTTATGCTACATTTGCTTGTAAGCCTCTTCAGAAGTAAAGCATAAGCTGGCCATAAAATAACTGTAATTGGGTGTTCCATAGAATAAAAATCTTTATGTTCAAGTTGATTGGAATATAAAATAAATGTTTTATTATTATTAAAATATATATTTTTATTTTTCATTACCAAACTTGAATAAAAATAAAATGTCGATTTAAGTTTTTTGTCAACCCTGGCACAAAACACTTTGCAGCCCTCGCACATTATTTTACATTGTCCTTACACACACACACAGAGAGAACCACATTTAAAGCACATTTAATGCGCGCATAAATTATTCAGAGTGGCGCTGTATAAAGGCGCCACACAGCGTTTCACATAGTCTGCGCTTCCTCGCTGGGCAATAGTCAATTATTTTAGATTATGTTTGGATTAGTGGTCAACGCGAGTGTTCATGCCGGCTGAGAGTAGTGTATATAGTTAGTGGTTACGAACCCAAAAAGCTGGTTCATTGTACGCCTGGCTATTGCACTTTATATCGAACAATGGTCGAAAGGACAGTCGCGGACAGCTGAGGACAGTTGAGGACAGTTGTGGTACATTTTTTGTCTCTCTGTTGTTTGGTATGATTTCAATTGCTGTGTGTGAGTGTGTGGAACTGGCTGGGTGGTTCAATCAATGTTTAATTGACCTATTTAATGTGAGTTGATGGTGGTGGGGCATAAATAACATTTAAGTTGTTGGTTCGTTTCTTGTTTTGCCGCTAAAAGCATTTGTTATTTATCCACATTGTGTGGATGTCCTTGTTATAATGTCAGCCTATGCGTTTAATTTATATTAATGTTGTCATCGTCAGAGTGTCGTATGTACGTTTCACTGTACCCCCGGCTCTGCGTGCCAAATTAATTTACACTGCACCAAATCCCAGTCCTCATTGCGAATGATTATGATGATGAAAGCTGTTGAGCTATTGAACATTTTTATGGGCATTTAATCAAATTTGCTTATGCAAATTAATTGACAATTTGATTGCATTTTTAGCGACAAATTTGATTCGATTTTCTTTTCTATCGTATAGCTTTAAAAGCTTTTATTGGCAATTATGTATGTGAGTAAAGAAAAAAAAAAACAAATTTAATTTGAATAAGCTGTAAATATGTTTGCAGCTATAAAAATTGATTTGTAATCCATTTTATTGTATTTAATTACTACGAGTTGATTTTAGAAATCAAAACTGACTTTTTGTGGCTGCGTTAAACCGAAAATTCTTGGTTAAAAGCAAACATTTATCAACCACATAAATGTGCTCAGGCTTGGCTAACCTCATTCTCTGTTCTACCTTCCTTTACTTTTTGGGGATATTTTCTATATACGTATAGCACATTTGGATCAGCTCAAATCCATAGCTAACCTCAATGACACGCTGATTAAATCAAATAACTTATGGCTTTGGCCATACAAAAAAAAAAAAAAAACGAAGCAGTCAGCAGACTAAAGTGAACTTTTACTCTGCCTGGTTGTGCTCTGACTGCAGAGTGTTACTTTTCTACTGCTGCTGCTGCTGGTCATCCAAAGCGGAAATCAGCGTTGCCCAATCTGTGGTCGGCTGTGTTGTTGTTGCTGCTGCTGCTGCTGTGGCGCGTACTTCATTGTCTATGAAATTTGCTCAACTGCAAGTCAAGCAAAAGGAAATTGCTCACACGTATACATACATACATGAACACACATAAATATGTATGTATTTTAAGCTTAAGCACACAAACACTTGCCAAAATGGAAGATGAATTTGTTTGTAGAAAATATTAAAAGTTCAAAAATTAATTGTATTAAAAAATAGCTTTGAAAAGAAAATTAATTGTTTTTACTGTTCTTTTTATAATGTGTTCTTTAACATAATAATATTTAAGATTATTATTATTATCTTATTTATAAAATCACAATTTTGTTGCATTTAGTTTTATGTTTTTTTTTTATAACTTTTACTACAAATTAAGTGCGCTATTTACAAAGATCTAGCTGGAAGAAAAAGCTATAATTTTCGCTCAGTGTATATATGTATGTTCATAGCTTAGCATAGTTTATGTATGTGATGCTATTGCTCAGGCGACTGGTCTTAGCATTTTTTCTGCTCGACTGCTGATGCTGCTGCTGCTGCGGCAATCGTTTGTGTTGGTTATTGTTCTTGGTTTTTGGTTCTTCAAGCAGCTGCCATTTTGTTTTAGCCCATACACTCAAAAACGTTTGTGTGTACTGTTGCTGTTGTTGTTGTTGTCCATTGTTGTGAGTATCTTTTGTTTCGATTGCTTTGCTTGCGGCCCAGCGCAGATTTGAGCTTAAATTTTGCTTATTCCAAAAGGAGCCTCAAGCCCATGCACACATTTGAAGCTGCTTTATTGCAATTGATTTCGACACCGCTTTTTATGTGCTCTGCAATCTGCCAGCTTAATATAACCTTAGCATTGTGTACACACTCATACTCACAACGATAAGATAAGATGTGTGTACTTTTATCTCTATACACATATGAAATTCACTTTTCCTTTTTGTTTAACTTCAACTTTAACTTGATTTTTTCTTGCAGCTACGTCCATGGCATTGGATCGGAAACACGCAACTCGCTCTTCCATTTGCATAATGGTCGGGATATGGTTATGGTGACCACCTGCCGGCACGGCAAGAGTTGGCGCGAACTGCAGGATAATCGTTGCGACGAGGATAATCGTGAATATGATAGGTAAGTGTGATTAACATTGAGTAACGTAAATACAGTAATTAGATCCTGTTGTTGTAACACTTAACCTTTAAATAGCTTCCAGTTGTCATTAAGTCCGAAACGTAATTTGTTTATTTGTTTGCCTGTTAGCAGTCAAATGCCACGCCCTGTCCCAAAACGACCGCCATTAGCCAGAGTCCATGTTTCTAGTCACTGTCTGTCGCGGGTCATGTGATTAATGTTCAAAAATCCAAGTTGACAGGCTCATTTAAATTTCACAACACTTGGGACGATTGCCTTTTAGCGTCTGACTGACTTTTAGGGCTGTACTAAATGTTAAATATTTCAATTGAGATCGAAATGTTATACAGTTCGACCTCGCTCAACGCAACCTATTCAAATGCCAATTGCGAAAACTGAGGTGGTTGCAAAAACTGCGGGAAACTTTTCTGTTGGCCACGAGATCTATTTCCAAAAAGAGATACCTTTGCTAACTAATAAAATCTAAAAGTTCAATGTCAAGAATATCGGGTGTTGCAACTATCGAGCAGTTGCGTGTAACGTAGGTTTCGTTGAGCGAGGTCGTACTGTATATATATATGTATTACATTATATCAAAGTAGAACATCTGCTTTTATAATATATTTTAAATAAATTTAAATACATTTACACTGCATTCACTTTAACACTGCTATAAATCAAACCGGTTCCTGACAGCCAAACAGCGTAATGCATTACACATATTGTTTGTTGTTTTTTAACCATCCCTCGCCATATAACGTTTTCACATTTCCACTACATTACTCGTTTCTTGCGTATTTTCAACACTGACTTTTACTGATTTCCTGTTGATTGGCATGATGGCCTCAAACAATATAAATTGCAGTTATCAATTTTGTACACATTGTATTTCAATACCCGGTGCTTTATAAAGTGCGTTAAAAATGTGTTTCGTTGAGTGATAAATAAATATTGATTAAAAGTGTTTTTGTTGTTGTTTACTTTCTGTTAACAGCCAGAAACTCCACCTTTAATATATTAAATACATGAGCTCTTCTAAACCTCTGGCACAAGTTTGATTTTAAAATTTCGATAGCTTTTCCACATGATACACAAACGGAATCGATAACAATAAAATCTTGAACATGAATATAATAATGATTATCTGTGAAAATGTAAGCAATTTTACTTAAATGTAGTTATTTAAATGCAGTTTTATTCTAGGGGTCAAACCATGACTTTTAAGATATTGCTTTTGAAAATCGGGTCAGTTTTGCCGAAGTTATGGAAGTTGAAAGATTTGACCAATGCCCGAGTCGATATTTTGGCTTAATAAATTAAACATGAATTTTGACAAAAATCTAATTTCATTTAAATGTAGTTATTTAAATGCAGTTTTATTCTAGGGTCAAAAAATAAAAAGGTCAGTTTTGCCGAAGTTATGAAATTAAATTAAAGCCCAAGTATTTGCTTATAAATTAAACATGAATTTTGACAAAAATCAATTTCATTTAAATGTAGTTATTCTAGGGGTCAAACCATGACTTTTAAGATATTGCTTCTGAAAATCGGGTCAGTTTTGACGAAGTTATGGAATTGGAAAGATTTTGCAAATATAGAAGTCGATATAAATATTATTATGTTCAATATTTTTAGCAGTGCATCTCTTACAACTTACCCAATGTCGCTCTCTGTGTTCTCTTCGTTTTATACCTGTGTCGCTCCTGCCCCGTTCGTTGTCTAATGCAAGTAATTTGACATGACTTATGCGACAGATCTGCTTTGGCGTCAAGCGTCAGCGATTTATGCACCTCAACCTCCAGTATATATGTACATTGTACATACATAAATTTTGTTTGATTTCGCCCAAGCTGAACTCTCGACTATAAAGCGACTGTCTTTATATATGTATATAGAGTACTAGCACATATAGCACCAGCCCGTGTTCGTCAACTGGTGCTCAACATAATCAAGCAAATTGCTATTCTACTCACATCATTTTTTATATCTCGAACGCAGCACACCCTCTCACTATTCGTCTGTCTGTCTGTCTGTGTGGGGCCATGTCTGAAACTTCGTTAATGCACCTGTCAAATATGGCGCATATTTATAAATGTCGAGAAAATTGCATAATACCTTAGCTGGAAGCAGCAAAAGCCATTGCAAAGATTTTTTTTTTTGCATATTTTACGATGCTTCTGTATACTGAATATCCCATTCTCTTATCTTGAGCTTCTGTGGCTGCTTCTGTTTCTGCTTTTTTTTGATGACTACGGTGCATTAATATGCAAAACACTAAAAAGTTAGCTCTCAGCTCTCGAAATTGTTGCTATTATGGTTAAGCTACAATGAGAAAGTCCTGCAATATGACAGTGACATAAAAGTGTGTACAAAAAGTTTTCAAGTTTTTATATTTTGTTGACCAACAACAGATTTTAAGATCAGGCAAATGATTGGCCCAGCATTTGAGTATCGTAAGATATTTATGCACTTTCTAAGGCAAAAGCTCATGAATTTTTAATACGACTTGCCATAAGGTGTTCAACTGAGAATTATTTGCTTGTTCGACAAAATGAATAGTTAAACTTAATCTCAACCAAACGTGTATCGATTAGTTTTAATTGATTTGTTATTGCAATTTAAAGAGAGAAAATTAAAAGTGCTGTCAAAATTGTAAATTGCATTTGAAATATTTTATTCTGTTTGCAAAATGCAGGCTCAAATTCAGTGTGAAATGCATACATTAAGTATTGAAAAGCATTTTTGGCTTAAATGATTTTTGATTTATTCCAAATTTAATATGCAAAACCATTTCAATGCATTTTGTGTTTTAAATTTACGAGGCTGTAAAAAATTCAGAAACTACTTAAACAATTAAAAACAAAATTAATCAATAAATAAGCGCATTTCAAGTTCGTTAAAGCTTTCAACAATTTTCAAGTTTTTGTTTTTTTTATATATGTTATCGCAAAATCCATTAAAAAGTTTTACTACTGCTGCTGCCAGAAAATCACACAAAAAATATAAAAATAAAAAAGAAGCCAAGTAGTAAAATAAACGAAAACTTTTAACAACTGCATTCACAAACCTTGAGCTGCTTTTAATGAAAATTTTGGTTGGTTTTGTGATGTCGCGTCGCAGTTGTTGCCCTATTTATGTTGTTGTTGTTGTAGTCCCATTGGCAATAATGAGCCTACGGCGTCACATGGTAAACGTGCAACATATGGCAACACACCACACACACACAACGACAACAGTCAATGCATTTTGCCCAAAGGCTGAAAATGTAGCATACTTTTAGGAAAGCTTCGTGTCAATGAAGTTGGTTGGTTGCTGTTTGGTTTTGGGATCGGATGGTTGTTTAGTTTGCTGATGATGATGATGTTGCTGCTACTGATGCTGCTGACGACAGCAACACAATCGTGGCAGCGACATTTTGTGGTTTTTGCCATTTTCAGCAAACTGATATGGCGCAAAAGGCGTGTGATTCGAGCAGCAGGCGTGGCCAGCAACGACAAAGTTTCAGTATGTGTGCAATTTCGTGTTAAGTATCTTCTAGCTTCTAGTAGTATTATGTTTGGCCGTTAAGGGAAATATGAAAAATAATGAGAGACTGCACGAAATGTCCTTGAATGAAGTTCAGTTTGAGTTTAAGTCTTTTGCTCGTTCGCCTCATTTTATTTTCGCACACAATTTGACAGAAGACGCTACGCAACACAACACACAAAGTTACAAGTCGCGATGTTGAAACGTTTCCGCAGCCATTACGAACACGACACGTTGCATGTCAAGCAGATTGCAATGTCAGCGCCGGCAACGTGTTGCAGCAGCACCCTAAAAAATGTGTGTGTGTGTAAGCGACAAGGTCATGGAAAGAAAACTTTTACATTTTTTTGTATGCGCGTCTTTAATTTGTACCAACAATTTGGCAAGTTTTTAATTTCGCAGATTTCCCATGCAATTTTTAACAATCGCTTTTTTTTTTTAATACCCTGTGGCCATGAAGCCAGAACTATTGATTGTTGTTGAAAGCTTATGAAAACCTTTGACAGCTGTTCCTTAAAACTTATTTAACTTGACAATATTGCCTTGAGCAACTTGCACAAATAAATCAAGCTGTTACATATTTTGTGTCAATGTGTTTTTTCAAATAATATTTTCATTGTCTGTGGGTTAAAATGACATGTGGATTGATGCCCTAAGGCCCAATCAATAACGTTCAAACCTAAACTAATATAAACACAAAGGGACTCTTAATTAATGTGCAAATTCATAGACATATATATTATTATAAAGCAGACACAAAAAAAAAAAAATGCTGCATGCATATTTTTAGGAAAATTGCAATTTAATTGCAACACAAATTCCCAATTTATTATTTGATTTATTTGCAAGCGCACACACAGCTAACAAAGCACTTGATTTTCATTTAATTTAATTTAAATATATGCATTTCACATAATTACTTGTGCTATGCAGGTGACAAGGACTGGGCCCGTTGTGTCTGGCATTTTTATGCATTTTTCATAATGCAATTTCCAGAGTAATAAATTTTTACGTACGCAACACTATCATCATTATCAACAAGGAGCAGCAGCACAACCTGAAGGCCCAAGCACAGGCCCTGGCAAACTTTTTGGCGTCCATTGCTTTTGCAGCAAGCACACAAACCCACACACACACACACACACACAGACACCCTCTTGCCTCCACATCACTTTGCACGTTAATCTCAGATTTCCACATAAATCACTTTAAAGGCGACACACTTACCAAGGCAGTCGGGCAGCGCAGGCAAGCAGTCCAGGTTGGTTTCTACTATGTTTGCGACTACTACTCGTGGCCCATTTCAATTTCTTTGAGTGCCAATTCCATTTTTCTTGTTGCTTTTGGCTCTGTGTGTCTGTCTGCATGTGCTGAACTATGTATACTGAACTACCTACTTTACTTCTTTTTTTTTTTTTTGAGGGGTGTTGCCTATTTGTGTTTGTGTCCGACAGTAAACGGTTCGTGGAAATTGCTGGTCATTGCCTAAGTGTCCAGTTTCGTTAGGAGAGAAAGACAAAAAGAGAAGCAAGAAAGAGAAGGCTACTTAAGCTTAAAGACATTTACGTTTTATTATTATTTCCTAAGCCAGGATCTAAATAATATTCTGTGGATTTACATTTTTTGGCAAATTCTTTTTTTATTGAGCAAAAGTGCTTGCTATATTTTTGCTTAATATTGGTCGGGCTCAAAATACTTATTGAACTAGTTTTAGCCAAGTTATAGTTGCGCTTACAAGCTCGCCAGCATTGCTCATACGCACTGTGCGCTGAATTTCAATGGATTTTGCGCTTTCGCCTTGGCTTGCTTGCAAAAAACGTCTTCTTCTGTGGTCTGCTATATTCATTATGAACCATTATCGCAAGCTGGCGACAAGACAAGCTGCGGACGCAGTTGCCGAAAGTTATGGTATGGGTAAGGGGAATTGCCTCAATGCGCTTTGCACTTGTAACTAATGTGCCATATTAAATGGCAACGCTGCTGCTGCTCCTCTTTCATGCTGCACAAACAATGGCAACTTTTGCCGCGATTCTTTCGCACTTCTTCCAAATCGCATGCTTATGCGCGATTGTGTTTTTTTTTTTTGTCAGTTCTGTTTGCTTTGACGTCTTTTGCTTAACATCCAAACGCATTCGAACGCACGACCAAATTGTCTCTTTTTCTTCGAATGCTGTTTTTTAAAAATGCAATTTTCATTGAAATGCATCGCAATTTTGTTTTTGCTCGCATTTTCTTGCCACTTATTTTTCATCACTTAGAGCATTCGCAACTTTTGCCAGTTAAGTTTTAACTTAAGTTTCTGAGTTCAGTTTTGAGTTTCTGTCAAGGGGTTTTTACTTGACATGTTTTCTTTTTTTTTTTTTTTTTAATTAATTTTGCATTCGTTTGCGTTTTCTTCTGCTGCAACTGACATGCAATGAGCCTAAGGACGAAGCTGTTTCGCGTTTGCAATTAACAGAAAATGTTCGGAGCCGCACAATATGGCTCAGGCCGACAAGCAATTTTGTGTCAGGACGACAAAAGCGATGACAAAGCAAACTTTTGCCCCAAAGCTGCAAATACAAACAGTAAATGCGAAACAAAAGAATCCTCAATAAGAAAAGAAAAATCGAAAAGAAACACCTATCATTGCAATTGCAGCAATCGAAAATGCTTGTTACAATTGAGACCATTATCTAAGTCTTTGATTCAAAGAGCTCTTAAATGAGTTCAAACAGTGTCTTTCACAAAACTTTTGCTTTGACCTTTTCATTGGCTTCTCGAGTGCAAACTTTGAAGAACTCGTAACTTTACAATTATTTTACAGCTGATTCTAAAGTATTCTTGTTATCGCCATAAAAATCTGCAGTTATTATTATTTTTTATAGCTTGTTTGGCATGTTTAATTTTTTTTGCACTGCCTAAATTTAACGGCTTAGCTGTCAAAAGGACAAAAGGACTTGTCCTTTTTTTTCATTTTGCAGTACTAAATTCATAACGTCAGGCCAGAAGAGCTACTGGGGTCGCTTTGTCAGTCAATGAGCTTAGCTGTATTTCACCCCAAACAAAAATAGCATAATAGGAGCAGAAAGGGCAAAAGAGGATGCAAATTATCATACTACCTGACTACTTAAAGCCACCTTTGACAGCTGGAAGCCGCTTAAATTATGCTCCCGATGTGCAGCTGCCAGAACCCAACTGGACTAACTCAGCTCAAGAATGTTTTACTACTACCTGCTCCCTACTTATGTTAATTTTGTTTGGCGTTGGCATAAAGTAACGTAAAGCAATTGACATGAACTCGGTTCGTTTAAGTGCGTGTGTGTGTGTGTGTGTGTGTTGGTGTGTGGCTGTGGGTGTTGGTTGTGGCCTGCTTTTGAAATCTGACTAGAAATGTTATGCAAAGTGCTGGTAAACTAATTACAGTGTATCAGTGTGTGTTTGTGTTTGTGAATTAGTGCGGTTAGTCAGATCTGGGCAACAGGTATTGGAAAAATATTTGATTTGGCATCAAATGCAGCTAAGAGGTAAAATTAATAAAATGTCCCTTGATATTTGATTTTCTATGTAAACTGATTCTTTATAATATTGCAAAAGAAAGCTTAATATATAAATGAACAAATATTTGTATATTGCACTCAATGCAGCACTGAAATGAGCAAAACAAAAATTAAACATGGACTTATTTTGTTTTACTTAAGATTCAGATATGCAAGAGTTGTGTAAAGTTTAATCTTTCTCTTTTATTGCCTACTTTTAGGAGAAACGAAATTAAAGTGTTTGGCACACTAAAATGGTGCTTTTATTTCAGTTAAATATTTTCCTGCCAATAAATGTAAACTTGCATTCTACAGAATGCAAATAAATGATTATTTATTCAAGAAAACAAATTTATCATAAAATGTAATCTACTTTAGTTTACTTTCAAATAAAAACTAAATGAATATAGCTTGTCCAAGAACGAAAACTCATCAACAAAATAAAACTTTAAAAAGTTGAGAAAAACTAGTAAAAGTTCAAAATATCAAATCTCTTGAAAAATAACTTTAAACACTTTTAGATAATTATTATGCTCTTTTTTTTAACCATTTAATGAATGGGGGGCTAGGTATAAAAAGCAAGAAACTTTGCCCTTTAAGGGCTACATCAGCTGCAGCTCAAAGGGACTGGAAGCGTATTTAACACTTAGTTGCATCCTTCATAGACGCCTTGGCGCCTCATCGGCTAATGAAGTGGCTGCAGCGTTAGTTTGGAAAGGGGCGGTGTGGTGGTCTACAACTAAAACGGGCAGCGAACTTTGTCCACAACAACAAAAAACAACAACAATGCGTGTAAATAGCTAAAGTTTTACTCGTATGAAGCTCGGACATGGCCAGAAACTAAGCTCAACTAACCGTAATGAAAGGAAACTGAGAACAAAACTAAAACAAAACTATTCGCAGCAACTTGCTGAAGCTAAAAATCATTTAATTAAAGTTTAGCACGACAAGGAACAAAACAAGAAATACAAGCATGATGCACTGTTAGCGGCTCTTAATTGCCTAAACAAGTAGCTTAACAAAAGCAGCAGCCAAACAGCAAGTTGAATGGAAGACAGCAGGTGTATCTATGTGGGGTGCAGTGACCTGTGACCTGTGTTTGCTGTTTGCCAAATGCTTATGCATATATGGAGACAAAAGCAGCATATCACTGACCAATTAGAATGGGCGTGGCACACACCCAAACACAACAACGACACACACACACACGTGTCTTGAATGCCAAGTTTTGCGAAAAAACATTTACTTGCATTTGGAAAATACCAAAAAAAAAATAAATAAAATTTGGAATGCAACGCGTGTCTTGGAGCAAAAACAAATCAGCATCTTAAATATTTTCCTTAAATGATCCGTAATCCAAGGCAACCAAATGAAATATTGTTCACAGCGTGAGGAGAGAAAAAGAGCGAAAAAGCAGCGGGAAAACATGCTCTGAAATACTGTAACTAAGGTTGAAAAATATTTAATACATTGATTTATTGTCTTTGTGTTTGTTAATCACAACAATTTGTTTTGAAATTTATACATATTTTATTGCTGCGTAATCCCCTTTTTTCTATGTTTGATGACAATTTGTAATTTAATAAAACCACAATTAAATTAAAATGGCGCAAATAAATTTCCAACAAAAAAATGTTGTTAACATGCAATTAAATAGCTTTTAAATTCACAAAAATCAAATGCATAAACAAAGTTTGATCAAAAAGCATTTTATTAAAGCAAAACAAAAGTTTTGATATATTTCAAAATAAAATGAAAAATTCAATGAATTGAATATTTAACCAGAAATGTTTTAGATCTTTAAACACAGACTAAGACTAGCTTTTCAAGTTTTATATACATTATGCTTTATATATATTATGTATTTGTGTAGCTCCTTTACAAATCTTTCTTGCTTGCCTTTGAACAACTTCATAAATTCATTTGCCAGGGCATTCTATTTTCAGTATTCCCTTGATGGCTTATCACAATCCTGTTGCTGTTGCCTACAAATGACTTACTTTCTTTTGGCCAGTGGCTGAAGCAGCAAATGTCTGCCCTGCCTATGCATTTGGCACTGTAATTTTTCAGCGGAAAACAAAACCATGCACACAGCCAGCATGCAATTTATGTTGTTTACTTAAGAATATTCATAAGCCGTGCCTAGGGCAACAAAAACAGAAACGCACAGAGGCACATGCCACATTGCCTCATTGCTACAACTCTTGCTGCTGCTGATTGCTACCCCTAGTTCCAACCTAGGCCGCTGTCAATGCAATGCGAAAACGCTGTGCCTGCACTTTTCTAAATACATTTTCTGCTGAATTTGCTTTAAAATGCCAAGCTCAAATTGCTGACCAGAGTTGGACTGCTTTCAATCGTTGTGTTGTTGGCGTTGGATGGTTGGATAGGTTGGGTAGGTTGTGGCGTGTGCCAACATGCCTCACTACATGTAATTTTACGCGTAACTTAACTTGTTGAAAATAGGAAGGGAGGCAAGCGTAGAGCTTAACGAGAGAGAGAAAGACCTCAAACTCTTCGTACCTGCACAAATGTTTAAGCTACATGGCGTATGCTTAATATGCTGCCTCCGTTGCTTTGATTTGTCATTAAAGCTTAAATCAGCGTCAAGCATACATTGCAATATTGTTCACAAATGCAATCAATGCTTTAATTGTGTGTGTGTGTGTGTGTATGAGTTATGTGTATAAATGTTAAGCATACGTTGCGTTGCTCATGGCAAAATGAGAGATTTTGCCATTTGCTGCCAGCTATTAAGATGGAATTACATCATTAGCATAATATAAAAGAGCAGCAATCAATATTATGATGAGAGAGGGGCTTTGTGTATTTAATCAAACGATAAATTTATACAAATGCCAGAAGGGACAGACAATAGGGACGTTTAAATGCGTTTATTGAACTAAATCACTTTGAATAACAGATTTATTGCTCATTGCTGATGGTCATTTTACAGTGAGAAGCAAACGTATTGATAACCCAACACAAACAATGAGCAATTATATATCAATAGCTTAAGCTTCTTAAAAACGCTTTCAACTGCATTCACACACACGCACACACACGTACACACACTTTGCATCAAACAGTTTAATTCTCAACTATTAAAATGAATTCATGATGTTTCTTTTGTAATTCACTTTTAATGAACTGAGGCTGTGAAATGATATTTTAACGGAGTTTATTTGGGAGTGTGCCTTAACACTTTTTATGTATTAAACTCTTTGTCCCAGAGAGTCAAACTGACAGATTGTCTTACACACTGCTATCAATGCGCAGCCCAAATGGTGTGATAAAGAAATCTTATTTATTCGCACAATTATAGCATAGAGACCATAGATAAACCCTTAGATTTGATTTTTACAAACTGCATCGCAATGCGAAAAATTGGGCACACAGAAGGGTCCCTTTCAGTTTTGAAAAAGTTCAACAATTTGGTTTTCTAAAATTTTAATAAGATTATTCAACTATTCAACAACTATTTAATAGAGAGCATTGAAAGCATTCTAGAAATGCACTTGACTGTTTAAATGCTTAAAGCAATTAACCAAGTATGCGCAACCCCAAACCCCTTCCACGCCCTCCTCTCATGCCTGTTCCCCTTCTTCCAAACAAAAACCATGCTGTCAATCTCCATTTGAAGCCAGCAACAACGACCATAGCCCATTGTTCAATTAATTGCTGCACAATGCCATTATGCAATGCCATGGCTCTTACTAATTCACATCCTCTATACCCACTTTCCCACCGCTCGTCCCTCTGACCAAATTTTTGCATTCTCTCTCACTTTTGCTTCTACCATTTGTATATTTACTGACCCTTTTCTCGCCTCTTTCATTTGTTTTTTTGTTTTTGTTCACTTTAGATACGACTACGAGACGCTGCTGCAGAATTCAACGTTTTGTTTGGTGCCACGCGGACGTCGCTTGGGTTCCTTCAGGTAAGCAGAAAAAATAAAAGAAAAAAGAAAGAAGAAAATAAAAAGCTGTGTAAAAAAAATGTTCATTTTACAGCTCATGCCCATTTCATTTGCACTCATACACACACACATTTACATATATATATATATCTTTATCCTGATTGTTTTTTATTCATTTTCTATAGATTTCTCGAAGCATTGCAAGCGGGCTGCATTCCGGTGCTATTGTCCAATGCCTGGGTATTGCCATTTGAATCGAAAATCGATTGGAAACAGGCTGCCATTTGGGCCGATGAACGGCTACTGCTGCAGGTGAGTTTTGACCCCCCCCCCCCCCCACCAACTCCCCTTCAAAAGGGCATTAAATATGTATCCATACATTGTATAAATCTCCATACTTTCTCTCCCTCTCTCTCTGTATGGATTGGCACATCAGCCAATGTGTGTGTGTGGTATTTTTTTTTTTCATGCTGTCATAAAATACAAAAATGCGTTGCAGGTTAAAAAAAAAATTGTGACCTATTCTGTGTCCGTCTGTCTATCTTTATCTGTTTCTATCTGAAAGTTTTGTTATTTTCGCCGCTCAACCTACATTCGCAAAGAGATTGGAATCCTGTGATATCCAGTTCTGGCAGTTTGTCCTAGCTCTGGCCTCCTACATTGTCATCTATTGAGAATTCAAATAGGGTTAGGTGGGGATAGTTTTTGAAATTTTGATATATCAAAATGTAGCATTTTTAACGTATTTCCTTTAAGTCTCAAGTCATTTGTACGAAAATTCAATGAGATTCTGAGCTGTAATCTATATTTTAAATGAAAAATTCACCGTAAAAATCATTTTTATTCATGAATAGTTTTTGTCGTGTCTTTTTTTCAATGATTTTTCATGAACAAGCAAAAACGGTTCAATTTAATACTTGGTTTTTGTTCTGTTGCGAAACTTGCACAAAAATTGCCTGCCATTTGCAATTGACGCATGAAAAATGAATTGTTACTCTTTTGGCGCACGTCAAGATTGACTCTCAGGCATGTCCTGGGTTAGTTTCATTCAGTGTGCCATGTCCTGTCCAGATGCTTGCCACCTGCCTGCAACAAAAACATAAAACACTTTGTGTCCAGCTATCTATCTATCTGTGTGTGTGTGTGTGTGTTTGCCTCGTTCACCTCGCTTTGTTTGCACGCAATATAATCTTGTTGCAACATTTCTGCAGCTACTGTTTCCAGGTTCCTGTTTACTTTCTCTTTCTCTCGCTCCGAAACCTTCTCTGGCCTTCTTGTCTTCATTCGCAACAAAGTCTTGTCGCTTTGTTTGTCAATTGCTTTTGTCTACTCCACGTTCGCCCTTCGACTGCCAACGTCATTGGCATGTTTGCTTTTTAGTTTATTGGCAGGAAATGCAATTCATTAGGTTAACTTGAGCAGGAAACTTGGACTTGCACTAGAAACACTTCTTTTTGCTTTGCACTAACTTGGACTTGCACTAGAAACACTTCTTTTTGCTTTGCACTACCTTAAATTATATCAATTTTTATAGTTCTGATACCTAGTGTAACAACTGCGTTTATTGAATTCTCTTTGGGTGCTGTATGTGTGCCATGCCATAATTATGATGTATGCGTATCCTGCGGGCCAATTCCCCGAACTAATTACCCAAACATCAAAGCCCGTAGGTTGTTTTGGGGGAGGTGCGAGAGTGGTGCGTTGCAGGCCATTGTAATTAATGCATTGTGCTGGGGATTTGCAGCTGTTGCAGTCGTTAAGCTGATATTGCATAAATAAATACGCAACGTATGAACTGACTCTTCTTCTCCCTCTTTCTCTTCTTCTCTGACTACAGGTACCAGACATTGTTCGCTCCATTTCAGCGGAACGCATCTTTGCATTGCGCCAACAAACACAAGTCCTGTGGGAACGCTACTTTGGCTCCATTGAGAAAATCGTCTTTACAACATTCGAGGTAAGTTTTTTACAAACATTAATTTATTTGCATGTTCACCAAGAATTTGAAGACTGTCATTATATTGTGTATTTACTTTGAAATCGACAAGCAAGATGAACAGCATACAAAGACAATATAAGTGTTGTTCCTTCTTTGAGCTTAAAAATGCAAGCAAGCCAAATTTGGTACACACAAAACTCTCTCTGCAACTATGAACATGTGCTGCACATGTTGCACACCCAAGTTTCACGCGAATATTGGTTTACTTCCTGCTGCGGCGGTTGACAGCTGCATATATCGATATATTTTGTGCTTCTTCGACTATGTCAAAGTGCTCTGTGAATCAGTTTCTTTTTATGATTTTTTTAAGGTTAAGTTTAACATGGTTTATAGTTGGTTGGTTATTCAACATGTTTTACTAGTCACAAAAATGTTTTGCTCTTAGAAACCTGACAACGTTATCAGAATAGAAAGTTTGCTATCAACAAATATATCATAATAACATAACAAAACACTATTGCCATTGAAAATCGGTTGAGTTTTGAGGAATTTTAGATTTAAATCTAGTATTTTTCTGCTCGGAAAAATATTCAGAAATCTCTTCAAATCTGAAAGCTTTCAATCCCTGTCATCCATTCAATGCAACAAATTTAATGCAAACTTAAAACAGTTCGCAACAGCGTCAATTTTTAGTCATTCACTTTGATTTCGATTGGGAAACCAAAAGTGCAGTGCTTTGGGGGCAGCATGTTGTATCTCGCTGCCTGAGCCACTACAGTGGCAAAGGGAAATGTATCTATAGCTATAGCTACTTGATAAGTAGCAGCGGTATTTGGCTATTGAATTTGAATGTGGCACGTTAGGCAAATGGTTGGGCATTGTTGTTGTTGTTGTTTGTAACGCCCAAATGGAAACGGATTTAGAGGGAGCTTTGACAAACAGAGGCTGACGATCTCAGGTTGAGCAGCGAAATAATACAGACACACAAAACACACAAATACATTTACACTGTTTGTGCATACAATGAAACGCGACATGCGACGACGACGACGTTGATGATGAAGCTGGGAAGCATACCAAAAGCCCAAACCAAACCAAACCAAACCGCCGACACTGGAGACCACTTTTCAACACTCAAATTGACGCACACATTCAATTTTGTGTAATCATCACAGAAACTGTAGCAGAGGCAACGCTCGCTCGCTCGCTCGCTGGCATCGCAAATGTAGCGACAGAAACATTAACAGTCCACACGACCGACATGACTCTGTGGATGTTGGATGGGATGGTTGTATAAGGTTTGAGTTTTTATCCAAACACAAAGTTAGCAGCTCTGTTGCTCGTTTTACACTATGGCATAAGAAGATTGTTGTGTAGCTTTTGTGGGTTTTGAGTTTCACATCGTACTTCTCTTAGCCATAATCAATTTACTGTTGCACGTCTGTGTATGTGTTGTGTGTGCAGTTATGTTTAACAAATGAAAAACAAATATTTGCCATGCAACATATGACCACCACAACTCTGGTTATAGCTCATGCTGACCGCAATACAACAATTGTATAATCTACAAAAACTCATCAGAACACGCACCACAAAAGCGTCTAGCGTATTGTTAACATGCCAACCAACCCCCCGAACCCCACGAAAAATCAAAACAGCAGCTGTTTGTTTTTGCTGAGATCCTTTAGCCAGGTCATCTCACTAATTGGCAGCAGGTTGCCCCAGTACCGAGAATGCTGCTTCTTGATTTATGGTCAATGTTTCTAACTAATTTTCACTCAATTATTATGATTCGCTTGGGTCTCTTTATCAGTCAGTGGTTAATGGTTTTTAAATTATGACTTTAATTGCCATAAATTGGCTTAAATATAGTTACATTAAACTGTAGCTGAAACATGGATAGAATACAGCAATGCGATGTTTTTTAGCTAACAGTTGCTGATTGACATTGAAAGCCAAAAAGACAAACCAAATTCACAGATTGGTTGGCAATGCAAATACAATAGATTTGTCAGATATTCGGTTGGATTTTCTAAAGGTTGCATGCAACATATCCGTGTAATCTTTTGCACAACTGATATGTGCCAAAATGGTTTGTTGGATTTGTTTTACAAATAGTTTTATTTGATTTTTCGTTTGATTTTTTTACTCAGAATAAATAGAAATAGAATAGAAGTAAGAAAATAATATGAATGAACTTGAATTAAGACTAAATAAATATTTAGTACAACTAAACGAAGATAGTTTTGTTATAACTTTTCATAAGAAATCTGATCAAAACTGGTTCTAAGAAATAATTTTTTTTTCAAGTTTCATGAATTTGTATTTCGCTGGCAATTATGTCAAATGCAATTGCAACACCTAACTAATGCGAAGCTCCTAAAAGCATGCAACACTCTTTGTTTACACAACGCCTCTCCACCTCTGCCGTTTATGCAGCTTTTTGATTTATGCGTCGCGATTAAAATATATAAATTATGGCATTTTCGTATGAAGGGAAAAATGGTCACGCTCCGCCCATCATTTTGTTGTGCGAGTGTGTGTGTGTGTGTGGCACGTGCAGCACGTATAGCTCGATTCCTCTTTTGCATATGTCGAAAAATGCTCTTATGGTCAGCTTGCGCTTCCACCAACTATTACCCCTTGCCCCTTTTGCCGAATTTTCAGCTACTTTTGTGGCTTTAATGTGGAAAAAGTTTTTCTGTGCATATTTGTTGGAAAATAGTTGACGTGTGCTGCCTGACTGCCCGATGCTTGATGTTTGATGCTTGATGCTTAATGCCTTGCGGCTTGGCACACTGCCCATGTGTAAGAGCAGCAGCAGTTGTAGTAGTTGTCGCTGTATCCTCTGGCCTAGCAAGAGCATGTCACGTCGTTAGTCCTTCGTTCCCGGAATATAAACTCAATTTATGCACGGTGCTTCGGCTGACTAAAATTATAGTCATATGCCATGGCAATTTGTATTATTAATAAAACGCTTATCAAAGTGCAAAATCCACTCAGCTACTTGGCAACACTCGAGGCGTACACTTTTTGACAGGCAAATCACGTCGACAGGCAGCAGACGGCTCGCTTTTTGCGCCCCCTTTCCGCCAAATAACCTTTTGGTCTAATAGCTTAAACCCAAAACACACACACTCGCTGTCTGTGTCTGGAGGATTAGAACAACGTGTGACAGGCTTTTTAGAACACACACACACTCAAACACGCACACAAATCCTTTATGTTTAAGACTCATTCATGCAGCAAATTGATTTAGGCATAAGCATGCCCCCAAATATACTATATGCAAGAGAGTGTGGCAACTAATATTTGTCTGCCTGCATTTTTTTGTTATTATTCATTTTTTTGGTTCACCCTTTCCGGTATCCAATTTGCCAATCAGCACTCGTACCCAAATATCCAAGTGTTGAATATTTTTTTATTTATTTATTTTGTATTTTTTTTTCCTGTGAGGGCGTGTTGAACCGCAGCTGGTGTTTGGGTTTGGGAACAGTTGTCCAAGCTCACTTGCTCTCTATCGTAAACAGAATAACAACAACAAATGCAAAAACAACAACAACACCAACAACGAATTGAAAACGGGAAAACTGTGGCCAGAAGGCTTCTGGATCCTTTTTGGCTTTTCGAGTGGATGCCAAACATCTGGATGACAAAACAAATTAAGCAGTTATTTTGTTGGTTTTTGGTCGCTATTTGGTTTAAGTCACACACTTTATTCTTGTCATTTGGCTTAGGGGCAAATAATAAAAATGTTCATTAAAGAGATCCACTGTTAATGCAAAATGAGTTGACGAATTTTCGCCTGAGTTTTCTGAAAGTTGATTTCTTAATTGTATTTGTAAACTGATGTGTGTGAGTTTTTAGGGCTGCCAAGTTGCAGGGTTTGATAAAAGTTGTTAGCAATAAATTCAAATCTAATATAAAACCTAAAATTAGTTGATTAAATTCACCGAACAATAAATCTTTTTTTTTCCTACAAAAATCACTATTTTATTGAATTAAATATTTTAATTTTTTATTTAACACATCAAAAAGTCCGACAAACTCCCTAAGGTTTTGCAAAAAACCAAACCTTTTTGTTTAAATGCATTGAAAATGCGATACTGTTCGGTTTTGTGCGGCTGAACTGTAGATTTGCATAATTTTATTATGTGTGTTGAACTTTGGCCGTAACAAAAGCTGAACACACAATAACCTCACACACACACACACACACTTACTACAACCCACAAAGAGGTCACTCAAAGTCCACTTACCAACTTAGTTAGCCTAACCAGCTTCGCCATCCAAAATCTTTGCCTAAGCCTAAAAGTTGGTATTGAGTTGTGTGTGTGTGTGTGTGTGTTGGGCTGTGACCAATAAGCGTGTATCGTGCACTTAAGTTGCATACACACAAACACACACACACACATTGTTTGTATGCATGTAGTCACCAAGGGCAGTAGAACGTTGGCCAAAAATGCTAAAGTTCGGAACTGGCAAAGAGAAAACCACAATAAGCCAAAGATTACTACCCACTTCAAAGCATCTACATAGTATACGAACTCTTGACTTGTTGTTGTTGTACTGATTGTTGTTGCTTATTTATTGTTTATGGGCAACACCCAGTAAAGAGACAGGGTCCAGCTGAGGGTTAAGTTTGTGTTTGCTTGCACAAAAATATATGTTGCATACTTGTAGGCGGCTGTCGAAAAAGTTCAAATATGGCTTTTGTGTGTGTGTGTGTTTATCGTCTCGTATTTTTTTTACTAAACACGAACTTTTAACTTTAGTATGTCACCGAGATTTGCATTTCAAAGCATCGTCTATGTACTTATGTATATGTAGTATGTGTTTAGACCGTACACCTGCACAGTGGCAAGAACTTATTACTTTGGACTAATCCTATTATGCGCATGCAAACGTGCGACAAGCAAAAAACTTTACCTTGCAACTACTTTGAAGTTGAACGCCTCAGTGGCTGTCACTATCCACCTACTTTTCTATATAATTCGCTATCTTTTCCCCACTCTTCGCTTTGGTGTCTGTTTGTCCAGCTGTCTGTCCATTCTTTCTATTGAATCGTGCGCTCACTCGAGCCAAGCTAAGTTGTCTCAGTAGCTTCTATCGCTACTGTTACACTGTTAAAAAAACGTAAAAACACGTCAGTTCGTTGTACAGAAGCTCGACTGTATGTGTAGAAATTTTTGCAGCTATAATTAATGCACGTTTAACTATTTGACAATCAACCTAAATACGTGTACTATTTAGTTTTGGTGTTTTGGGCATTTGAAACAAGCGGATTCCATTAACAGTTTATCAAGTGCAAATTCCGTTTGTCTTCTGGCCTAAGCTTCTTGACCCAAATACTAACTTGGCGCTTTTCGCACGGTGCAAATGGTCGTCGTTCTCCATCTCTCTGCTCTGCTTGTTGTAGTTAATTTTACCTGCTTACTGTCCATTTTGCTTGAACTGCTTGCGAAAGAGTGGCCAAGAGAGGAGGTGAAAAGGGGCATGGGATAAATGCCGCGACAGCAGCTGAGCGGCAAAGTTTGTGTGCAAATCTTTTGGCTAGAGAAGTGAGAAGCGCGCGTTAAGCTGATTTTCTCTTTCTCTTGGGTGGGCAAAAAAAAGTTTGGCTGAGCAAAACTTGGCCAACTGCTTGGGCTGAGCCATTAATTGAATTCTGGACATGTCCTTTGCTCCAGATATTTATTATTTGAAGTGAATTTCGCTTAATTCTAACACAGTTTTGTGACCTTTTTTATTTAATTCATTTATTTTTAATCAAATGCATTTGCCATTTATATAAATTGACACATAAAAATTACAACGATTTGAACAATGTTTGTCTTAAGCATATTAAACATATACAATATGATAGTGCCAGCTAAAATTGTGATAGTTATTTGTTGTTGTTGTTTTTGTTGTTGAATAACTTGATATGAATGTGTATTAAATTGTAAACTTTTTCTTAACTTGTGATAAAGGTGTTCAACTCCCTTTTGTTTTTATTAAAGGGTCTGAGTCTTGTGTGTTGGTGTGTGTTTGAGTTTGTGTTTAGTTGTTGTTTAGAAGAGCAGCGAAAAGAGACTTCTTACGCCAGTAGAGCCAGCTCCGGAACCGAGGGTAAAACCTGTACTGGGCGTACCGCTGCTCCGATGCCGTGAGACATGGCTGGAAACGTTATCACGGACACGGTCGTAGCTGGCAACATCCTATGTAAGAGAACAGACAGAAAATAAAGAAAATCGTTAAACACAGTGTTTAGTAAGGTTAAATAAAATTTGAATGCGTACTGGTCAAGCACAAACTCGAGATGCTTGCAGTGGCGGCAGATGTCACAAGTGCCGCATGTGTTGTATATCGACAAGACTCTCACCTCTTTGTCGGCATTGGTCAGAACCGAACGCATCGAGTTAGCGACTGGCCATTTCTTTTTCATGACCAAATTGTTGGGTGGATCGTGAGCGGAGCCAGCATCGACGGACCAAATGGTTACGCTTGCACCACCCAACACCTTGGAGCCGCGTGAGAACTTAAATGCCAGCTCCTCCTCGCCAGCAATGCGTGTTAGCTGCCAGCCGGTTAGATTGATCTCTTCGGTGCCCTTGTTGTGCAACTTGATGAAGCGACCCTCTGTATCCGCCTCAATGATCTCCAGATCACCCTTGGCAGCTGCATTAACCGAGTACTCGGACAATGTACGATCCTCGCTCTCATCGATGACAGTGCGACGACGCTTTACAGCACTCGAGCCCGAAATGCCCGGTGTCGCCGAGCGGCGACCGCTTGGCGTAACGCGACCCGAACGGGTTGTACCGCTGGCGTTGGTGCTTAAATGTGTGCCATTGCTGGAGATGCCCGTATCGATGCTGACGTGACGTGGTGGTGAGGTTATGTTCAAGCGACGCTCCTCGCCGCACAGCAGCTTATCGTAGGCGGCCAACTCTAGATCCAGCGACACCTTGATGTCCATCAGATCTTGGTATTCCTGCAGCTGCTGAGCCATTTCATCGCGCATGCGTTGCAGATCTGCTTCCAACGAAGCAATATACTGATTATGACGCTGACGCTCCGAATCCAATTGATTCTCCAGTTCACGTATGCGTGCCTAAGTGGAAGGAGGCAGGGGGGTTAAGGCAAAATTCAAAAACTTTCAAAAAAACACCACTCATTACTTACATTCAAACCCGCATTGATATTCTCCAAATCCTGCATCTTAGCTTGCATACCATCGATCTTTGTGCGCATAACACGCACCTCCTGCGTGGCATTGAGTGAGCCTTGGGCGGCACGTGCAGCAGCTGCCTCAAGATTCTGTATCTTACTATCGTAAAGATTCTCAATCTCTTCGCGATTGCGCAACATTTGTCCCTCATACTGATCGCGCAGCTCCTGCAACGATTGCTGCAACTTTGCCTCATATTCCCTAGACAAGCGACCATCGATCTCACTGATCTCGATCTGGCGGCGTGAACGCGTCTCCGTCAGCTCTTGCGTATGCAAGTTATCCTTGAAGGCCAACTCCTCGCGCAAACTCTGATTCTGGTTCTCAAGATCGACGCGAGCCAATGTCTCTGCCTCCAGCTGCTTGCGCAGATCATCCAACTGACGACGCAGACGCTCATTTTCAGCTGCCAATTCCTTAGCCTGATCCTCGGCCCTCTTACGATCGGCCAGAGCCTGATTGTACTTGGCATTCACTTCGCTGTAGCGAGATTCATAGAGGCGTGCATTGTTCTCGGAAACGGTGGCCTCTTTGGTTTTCTTGTCAAGTCTGTGGATGAGTAAAAGTTTGAAAATGTTGTCTTAGTTTGGTAATCATTCGAACATGTGCGCAAACAAACAGCTGATGACGTCACACACACACTCTCGCACTCTTATTTTTCTCTCTTTTGTTTTTTTTGTCATATTTTTTAATGATCTTCATGAATTATTCATTTGCTTAAGTTTCTTTTGGGTTTGTTGCCTTGGAAATCGTCAGATGCCATTAACATAAATAAGCTAAGCTATTTTCTGCCCAACATATTTAGGTTCTCTCCTGCCTCTTGCTTTCCCTTACATTAGCAAATTTATGTTCCATGCTACTTCAAACGCTTTTTTATTTTATTTTGCTCGTTTGGCTTAAAACAAACTTGTTTATTTGACTAAAAAAATTCCACTAATCTATAAAAAAAAAAGGAATGTCGTCGTCGTCTCAACTCGACTCTCGTGGTTTGCACGTTTTGTTTTTGTGCGTTTTGCTAAATTTAGCAACAATATAAATAAATAACAAAAGTACAGTGTTTAAATAGAAATAAAGCTTTGGTTATACTTTCAATAAATAATAATCATAGAATTTAATGAATGTTTTAATTAAGTTTATAAAGCGTTTGCAAATAGTTTAAAACGTGAGAAATTTCAATAAAGATTTGCATTTGATTATTATACTTTTTTGACCTTTTTTTCTTTACACACAAGGTCGACGGCTTTTAAGGCAACTTGTTCAATTTCAATGTAACTTTAGTAAATAAACAATAATTTGTTATAGCTGCTAATCAACAGTGTTCAACAGAAATAGATGAAATCGCCAAGGCTACTCTCAGTTGTGGGGCATGCGTTTAATTCCTCCGTCCCCTTAACGTCTCTCTCTCTCTCTCTCTCTCTCGTCTATTTTCATGACAGGAGCACATAAATAAAAATGCTGCCAAGCGACCTTATTTATGAGGAAAATTAATTCTTTTTTCGTTTGCTATGAATTTTGACATCGGATAATTGGGTTAATTATCGATAAGAACTGTTGTTGTTTTTTTTTGGGACACAATATGGTGAAATGATTGCAACAATTTCCTAAATTAACCAAAAATAAATATTTGATAATTTATCGTAAACTATTATTACAATTTTGTGAAGATCTAGCAGTCGATCTTTAACGTCTAATTTTTCGTAATTTATTTCATAATAGTCATAAATACGAAAATATATCTAACAACAAGTTATGGTGCTTGGGCCTTTAAAACTATCATAAACAAACAAATATGAAACTCAACTTCCTACTTTAATATCTCAAATAAATATTGCCTTAAATGATAACAGCAACGCAATATTTCCAAATATTGTTGACATCATAGAGAAGAGCGAGAATGAGAGAAAAGTTTTTTTTCCGAAAAACTCCAAAACTGGTATTATTACGTTTTGGCGGCATTACAAGAAATACACACAAACAAAACCGAAAAATGTTGCGCATAAAAGCGAATGACATCATAAACTATATGCGTATGCGTGATATATGCCAACAACAACAGGAAAAATATGTATACGCATTTGTTTAATTGCAACCTTGAAAGGGTTTAGGTTTAAGCATAAATTTTTGTGTCATTTGCTTTGCTTATTAGCAGACAAGGGAACGATTTGAACGTTTGGCAAATATGTTAATTTTTTTTTTACATTCTTTTAAAATGTGCTCTCCATTTTTATTAGACATTTGCCGTCTTTGGTTTGTTGCTGTTGCTTTAGTTGTTATTTGTGGTTACGCTTTGCGATGTTTCTCGAAACGCAAATGAAAAAAAATAAACAAAAGCACAGAGAGAGCGAGAGAGAGAGAAAGAGAGAGTTCGCCATGTGCGACTGTCGACTGCGGCATGACATCAGCAAACGCGCGCTCTCTCTCTCTCTCTCTTCTGTTTCTCGCGCTCACGTAGATATGACATCACTGCGAGAGCAGATAGTTTAGCATTGAGTTTGTTTGCTGTTGTTATTATTGTTGTTGTTGTTGTTGGTTTTTACCTTTGCTTCAAATCATCATTCTCCTCCCACAAACGCTTTATATCGATCTCCAATTTGGCCTTATCTTTGGCTGTCTCATCGAGCAGTTTGCGTGCCGCTGCCAACTCCCTTTCATAGACCGCCTTGAGATTAGATGTCTCGCGATTTACGGTGTCCTGTGCCAAATGCAACTCCTGTGTAAGTCGGCCATTCTCATTCTCCAGATGGCGCATGCGATCAATGTAGCAGGCGAGACGGTCATTCAGATGCTGCAGCTCCTCCTTTTCCTGGATGCGTGTGGTGCGCGTTGGGCTAGTGGGGCTGGTAGCGCCACCCAAGTGACCCGACGATGTCGAGGCGCCGCCAAGAGGCGTCGATGTTGAGGCGCGTGAAACGCGTGTGTTAACGGTAACGCGACGACCAGACATTTTTTTATTTTTTCTTTATATACTTTTTTAAATTAATTAAATATTTGTTAATTGAGGAACGTTTTAAGTACGCAAGTGATTGCTGCTATATAATTATTATTATTTTTTTTTTCTTTTTGTTTGTTAAGTTCTTGCCAAGACCGCTGTGTTAGCACGTCCGCTTGCTTTGACTGTTGAAAAATTACTGTAAGTTACGGAGCGTTGAGAGCTGGCACGAAAGCCTCAAACGTCATCATCATCGACAAAATTAGTTGTAGTCGACGTCGGCGTTAGTGATGTGACACAAAAAACATCGGAATCGATAGTTTCGATATATCTATTTCTTCTATACCATATTCTTAGTTTATACTAAGATGACACAATATGGTATTTAATGATGATAAAAACATTTTCACAAACTTTTTAATTTGCAAATATCGTATTTCATAAAGCCGATATAAAGTAAATAGTCGATAGCGACTTAATATTTTCACATCACTAGTCGGCGTCTCAGTCGACGGCTAAATAATAAAACAAACACATAGCAACAACAATATGCTATAGTTTCATACTCATCGCTTCGCTCTTACTCTTTTGCCTTTCTCTCACGTTCATAGAAACTCGCTCATATGTTGAAATAGTGGCAGCGCTGCCAGATTACTTGGTGAGCTGTTTATTTGTTGCTGCTTTCTTTTTCGTTGTTTGTGTTTGAATTGCTACGAACGCTGCTGCTTCTGCTATTGTATTTGTTGAGAAGCTATGCGAGAGCCACAAATAGAAAACACAAAGCAATCAATACCAAAGCACAAAATTCGTTCGCACTATGTGTGCAAGTATGTGTATGCATGTTTGTATATGAAAGTTTTCGTTTGAGTGTTTGGGTTAATGTACGCACTCTCCCTAAGGTGGAAAACTAATAAAATGCAAATTAATGTGGAACACAATAAGCAGTCTACCAAAAATGTGTTCTAAAGGCACTCGATTAAGAAAACGTTGTGTATGAATGTTACAACTTCACCCACCGTTACAGTTTACCGTTGCTCTACTTACATACATACAAACATTTCCCATTGCTCTCATTACGCTCGTTGACCGACCACAGTTCAATTAAGCACCGAAATTATGAAATAGACACACGCAATTTGCCATCCCAACTCCAACGCCCACTCGAAGGGTAGAACGTGAACGTTCGCTGCTTAACCCAACATCAACTTGTCATAAATGAAATATTGATTGACATACTGGTTGGCTGGCTGGCTGGCTGGACGTAGATTTTGGTTAGGGTTGGCGATTTGCTTACGAACGTCCAGCTACATTGGTTTTCCTAGAGAGAATGCCAACAGCAATAACAATAAATAACTAGTACAACAACAACAACTACAGTTAGTATAACATGCTTTCGCGTGCTCTCTCTCTCTCACTCTATTTTTCTCTGGCTGTGCGATTTTTCTTTGTTGTTTTTAGCGGCCGCAAAAATTTTTGTAGCCGGCAACTTTGTTTTTTTTTTCGCACACTATCTACATACATACACATATGCACACATGTGTAGAATAGAGCATGCAGCCGCTTTCTCTCTCGCTCTTGGCATTCACAACACGGCATTGCCATTGTTGTGCCAGTTCTCTCTCAGTTAAAGCCAGCTGTTTCTTCAAGTGCAGCAAGTAGGGCTTATCAGTTTATGACGTCATCACATATAAAAAGCAATCGCAAAAGCAGCCTGACCTCAAATGTTAAAAATATGACGCAGCAAACGTCAACGTCGACGTCGACATTATTGGACGCTTTGCTGTTACTCTCGCTGCTCACTGTTTTATGTGACGTCATCATATTATTTTTAACAATTGCGTCGTCGTTGTCTCTGCTCTAAGAACTTTTGGAAATATTCAAATATATTATTATGACACGCCTCTGCCGCATTAGAATGCTAGTTGAGTGTGCTTCAAATGCTGGTACAGTTTAGCTTAATTAGCTTTAATTACTAAGTTAAGCAAAACCGGTGTAAAATTAATGCTGCTTAATGTGCTCTTGTTTATTTTGCTTTGTGCTTATCATTTGTTTGCTGCCTTTGCTCATTTTGTTATTGTCATTCCTTCAAGCTTTTTCCAGAGTTTACAGGCAGCATTTTTTTTTTTTTGTTTTTTTGTAACAACTGGCGTCAAAGCCAATTATAGAAATTAAGACCATAAATTCATAAGATTATTTTTTTTTTTTCAAAGTTTACTTGAAAAGTTTAAAATTTGAGATGTAGTTCAGTTAAAGTTATTCAAAGGTTTTTCTGGTCTCGCTTTTTTGTTAATTTTGAGCTTAGTTTAATATGCATTAACATTTAAACAATACAAATATCATGAATTTGAATTCAATATTTTCTTAAACAAGTTTTCTTATCACCCCAAGGTATCAAAACTTGCTAGAGGAATTATGTAATAACTTTTCGTACAGTTTTCCCCAAATATTCATGCATAAATTTGTATACATTTAACTTTGCTATGCTTTGCTGATGATATACTTATGTATAATGACTTTCGTATCGAACTGCCTATCATCATCAATAGTTAATAAGAAAAATATCTTGGCCAACTTTGAAATACTTGCAAACAATGTATATAAAACACGCTCCAACTCTCATTCTGTCAAACTCTCAGTTTGTTGTCTCTCTCAAAACTTGTTTGTCGTTGTCTTTAAACGAATTTGTCAAAGCAAGCTTCCATAACTTCAGCTGATTGTTGTTGTTGTCGTGGAAGTTTAGACAGGCGCGACTTTCGGCCAACAATAATGACATCATCATCGTAAGCTTAAAGTTTTCAAGCCGTGGCAAATGACGTTTACTCGCTCTTTAAGCCAATTATGAAGAAAAACCAAATTTGTATGCATAAAATAAACTTACTTTAAACCTGCAAATAGCTTAACCAAAGACCCGTTTAAACATCGTAATGCAGATAAAACTGTCCTAAAAACGAAAATAAATATCAATTTTAGTCTATCTCACTTAATTAACATTGCGTTCAAATCGATAAATATTTACACAAACATTTCTAAACCAAAAAACATGAAAAAAAAAAACAGGAAAATAAATCATTCTTTAACATGACGCACAATAAATGCTCTTTACTAAAAACAATATAACTTCTAGGAAAAATAAAAAAATAACTAAGATTAAAGTATAAACATTTTCCCATCTGTCTACAACAACTTTAAAGGCAAAAACAATTTAAATGCAAAGCAATCGACTAAAAATCACTTTATCAAAAAATCCTGCACAGATCTTTATTAAATTAAATAACACTCTGCTGCAAGGGAATATAAAGCGATAAACAATATAAAACCAATTGTGCTCCAAAAGCGTTTGGCATTTTGGTTTGATATATTTTTATTTTGTTTTTGTGTTTTGTATTTCGTTTTGTTTTTAGAAATGTTTCTGTCACATACCAAAAACCACAATGCAAATAAATAAAAATAAACAGGGTTTTTAGCGAAGATGGCAAATGCTCGACTAGGTTATGACCTGTAAAAAAAGTATGAATTCATAAACATAAAATAAAGACCAATAAATTATTTGTTTCTTCGAACTAAAACTATATATTTTCGTTACTTTAACTAAAGTTAAAACTGTTAAGCTCAATTTTCATATAAACAAGACTTAAAATTGCCCCATTACAAACTATTTTTTATGCTCGCAAATAACATGCAAATTTTGTGTAGTTAGCGTCAATAAACATTCGAAAGTATTTACTATTTACATATTTATAAATTGTGTTTGGTGTTTATAATATAATTAAAAGAGTGCAAACGACAAATACTGGGAACACAGAATTATTTTATGGAGCATTTGTTGTTCGACGTTTTCGTTTGTTCTGGTTATGCAAATTGGCTAAAGGGCAGCTTATTACGCATACGCCGTGTTGTCGGCATTAACTTTGGCATTTTGTTAATTTTAATGCAAAGCAGCTGCAAGTTTTATATGCAGTAGTCCTTTGTGCCATTGCCACTGCCACTGCATCGGCAGCTGGCAAAAGTTGACAAGCATTTACATAAAATTGTTTTTTTTTTTGTTTTATTTCTTCATTCTTCGTTTTGCATGCTACTCAGCATAAGTTAATTTAGTGTTTGTCTTGAGCTGAGACCTTGCTGTTGTTGCTGATGTGTGTGCGTGTGTGTGAGTGTGTTGGACAAGTGAAAAGACAGCATCAAAACAGGGCAACATCAGCAAATTTCTGCAACTTCAGCAGCATTTTCGTTTGGTGTCGTTGACTGCAACTTTTGCCAACTACAACTGCAAATTTTATGTGTTTGTGTGTAAGTTGTGCTTTGTTGCTTGCAAATTTTATGTATGCAGCTGTCGACGCTTTGAACTTTTGCGCCCCAAAAACTATGCTTTAGCAAAACATCAGTAAATACGCATTTTGTGCTTGTTTATGCGATTTGAAATGCAAACGCGAATGTGAAATGCGATTTCCGCTTATGCGTGTGCCACTCAAAGCGAACAGATTTCCACAAACAGGCAAAATATGTTGTACAGAAGAGAGAATTAAATCTTCTCCTTACTTTATGCAGTTCTCGTTATAATTTTACTTGTTAAGAGTTGAATTTGCACTGAAAATATGATTGCTAGAATAAGATGCAGCATTTATCTAGACTCTAAGCGAACCTCTGTTTGAATAACTCATTACCAAATGTTGTCCAATTAGCAAAAACCGACAGGCAGTTCTTAATAGTGAAGTGAACAAACAGGAAATGAACTTTTACACACACATTTATTGCTTAAATAACTGTCTAAACTTGGCTTTAATCAGAAGCAAAAAAAAAAATTAAACGTAAAATGTGAATATCGTCAAGCAGAAACTTTGTTTGGGTGCTTCAACTACGATGTGTGTGCAATTAATTTGAGTAAATTTCCTTTTAGTGCTGCGTGCATGCACAGTAATTTGTGTAGCATGCTTTTAGGCTGGGCCCCAAAAACGTAATTTGCCTAAGCTAAAAGGATGAGCACAAAGAAGCTACTTTTAGGCATTTGTGTGTGTGTGTGTGTGTATATGTGCATCTGTATCCATATCAGAGTCACTTTTGCATTTGCATAAGCAGCTGCCACGGCGCCCCTTTCACTCAAGCTAAAGCCCACGCCCACAACCAAAAAATGCACTCACCTGTTTTATTTGCACACATTATGCGCTCTATTGAGCTTTAGCGCCCAGCTTACAGCTGCAGCTTCTGCCATATTTGCCACGCCACCTGCCCCTCGCTGGCTTAATCATGCCGCCGGTATAAAACGTTACTTGCCAGTTGGCCAAAAATGTCGCTTAGTTGCTCAAGTCGCTAGGAAAAGAAAGATGTGAAATTCAACTCTTGAGCAAATATTTGCCAAGTTGCACGAGGGTTGAAGCGCAGCTGGATGCGGCTGTTGCTGCCAGTTCGCATGGCATGTGTGTGTACGGAGTTGAAACTCTGTAATGGGAAACTCTTTTGGGGTAAGACGTAACGAGAAATTGCGCAAAAGTAGGCAATGGAAAATTTGTTGAAACTCTTCGAGCTTAAAGCCAATTAAAGCACTTTGTTAGCCAATTAAAATGGCAATGCCAAACATTTGCTGTTGCCTGCCTGCCATTCTCATTCCCCCCTCACACTCTCTGACCTGGCCTAAACCTGCGCATATATGAGCATTGCATAATTGAATCATAGACAAAACGAGTCGAGTTGAGTCGAGTCGAGACAAGAGCTAAGGAGTTGAGTTCGTTGGCTAGCTCGTTCGCTCTATGCTGACTCTTCGCGTGCTCTCAATTATGCTGCAACGTCAACAGCAGCAACAGCAGTACCAGTAGATTGACTTAATTATGTCAGCCACCCACATTCATATACACCCACACACACACACACTCACACACTCTTGACTTGAAAAGGTATAAAAAAAAAAACATGCGCGCCTTGCATACTCTCAGACGCCCCGTGTTCATTATGCCAAGCAACGAGATTGAATTCAAATAGAATTTAAAATAAAAAAAAAATACAACTGCAGAGTAGTGAAGAAATTATAATTACAAAATAAAGCTGGCACTTGAGACGCGTGCGTGTGTGTGTGTGTGGTATAGAAGGAGCAAGATTAGAAGTAGAAACTGCTAGCAGCAGAAACAGGAGCATTAACATAAAAAATAAACCTAGCGACAGTTGCACGTTGACAACTTCTATGGAACTGACGGCACAGAAAGTGCCACTAATTTGAAAGTTTGCATATTCAACTGAGCGCACACGGAGACGCTAAACTTATAATAAGAACGTGTTAAGTTTGAGATAGTTGCACGCACATTTAAATATTTGCCTCGTTTGACAGACTTTTTAATGCTACTCCATTAACAAAACAGCTTAACAACAACATACTTAACTTGCGATATTTGTAATTAAACTTATTTATATCTGTGCTTGACCTGTTTTTAGTGGATTAAATGTAAAGAGAACGAAGTGAATGTAATAAATGCATTAAAAACATTGCAAACTCGCAGAGTTGGTTAATTACATAAGCTCATCACATGAATGCATTTTTTATCTATTCCATGCAGGTGTAAATTTTTCTATTGCCTTTGCAAACTTTCAATTCAACATTTTTTAAATGCAACTCTGTTCTTGTTCGTTGAAATGTTTTATCCGCATTTTCCGTGCGATGCGCGGCGCACATAGACACAAAAGCGCGTGCTACAAAAAGCAGCAGCAGCAGCGGCAGCGGCAGGTATTTTTCAACTGCATTTCCTTCTGCTCCTCCTGCTCTCTCGCCGCACATGCTTCAACTAATGCAGTCATCATGAGACGCACGTCGCAGTCGTAACTCGCTTTTTTTAGTCCGAGTCGGGGACTAACAATTATAATGGCAGTTACCCGCACAGACTAAGCAACTAGTTTGTACGATAGAAAAAATTGTTAAATTTTTTACTTAAAAGTTCAATCGAAAACGTATTTCAGTACTGGCATTGCTGTCTTGATTTCCCTTTACAATACTTTTCATTGCAATTGATTTTGTCTTTAAAAATATGTAATAAGAAAGTAATATTTAGGACACAATTTTTTTTGTTTTTTAAGCTTCTATAATGCTAAGGAACACAACATTTCTGATGAATTGGCTAGTAAATATTTCGAGCATTTCGTTAAACACATTTCATAAAATGGCATTTCCCACATTTCTTGAATTGAAAATGCACCTTAACTTAAAATAAGTTCTGTACCTTTAAGCTATTCATTGATATGACGGAGAAATTACCATAATTGTCTATAGTGCAGTGGGAGTTGAATTCGCAGCTCATTCACAGTTCAACTCTTCCACCTCCATTTTCTCAGTCGCTTGATATGTGTAGCTAATTTTCCATAGCATACTTTTAAGGCGTCGCATACAAACAACCATGCCATAATTCTCAGTTTGAGCGGCAAATTAATGGGCGTTAATATCCAGCTGTTTTGTCTAGCACTTGTGTGATGAGCAGAGGGGTGTTGAGATAATACAAGGGGGCGGGGGTTGTAGATTTTGCTTCCTGTGCGGTTTCACTTGCAAAGCGGAAGTTGCGGCCTAGCGGCTGTTCCTCGCTGTCTCTCTCTCTCTGGAGAGAGCTGTGCGTCAAGCGGAAAATTAGGCAACAGCTTGGCGGCTTTTGAATTAATGCACATTGAATGACAGACAGACCGGACCGACAAAGAAACTTACTGGCTGACAGCTTAAGCGGCTGGCGTCGAGTACCATTGAAAAGGCAATTTGGTCCAACCAATTGAAGTGCAAAGATGGCGTTCATTAAGCAATCAATTGGCAATCGTCTCAGCCACTTGAGTTTCTTTTGTGGTCATTAAACACCCGTTTGATATTGATGCCATCTTCATTTTTTTGTTGTATTCTTTCAGATTATACGCGAACGACTGCCCGATTATCCGGTAAGGAGTAGCCTCATCTGGAACTCAGCACCGGGCGCTCTACTCACATTGCCTACATTTGCGGATAGTTCGAGGTAAAGATTTCTCAACCAATAAACAGTACCATTTGCGGGCCTAATTAAATTTACATTCACTGCCATCAATTATGGGCGGAGTAGGAGAAGGATGGCGGTGGATTGGGACTCATTGAAGTGTCTTGCCATTAACCTAATTGCCTTGTGGCCCATTTCAGATTTATGCCCTTTCTACTCAATGCGATGGGTGTGGAGCCGCGTTACAACTACACAGCCGTTATCTATGTTCAAATCGGTGCCGCACTTGGCCCAAATGCGGCACTCTACAAACTAGTCAAGACCATAACAAAGAGCCAATTTGTGGATAGTGTAAGTATCGAAATTTGCCACAAGTCCCAAATCTTAACCACTATCAATATGATAGACAATTTACTAAGACTAAGCTTAAGCAATTAGTTTCATTTATCTATTAAGAAAATGAAATGTAAAAATGGTCTTTTAAAACGTTTCTTATGCCAAAAATAAATTCTTATCACCTTTCTTTTTATGCACTTAAACAGATACTAGTTTTGTGGGCCGCCGATAGGCCGCTGCCACTTAAGAAACGTTGGCCTCCCACATTTCACATACCATTGCATGTTATCGCGTTGGGCGGCAGCTCTCGTGGAGTGGTTACGCCCACAGGACAAACAGGTTCGGAGGCAAGGCCAAGCATATCACAGAGATTCCTGCCCTACGAAGAGATACAGACAGATGCCGTGCTCTCATTAGACGAGGATGCCATACTCAATACGGATGAATTGGACTTTGCCTATACGGTGTGGCGTGACTTTCCGGAACGCATTGTTGGCTATCCGGCTCGAGCGCATTTCTGGGATGATTCCAAGGTAAGTTAACTACAAAGCTGACAAACAACCAACTGTGTGTGATTTGTGCGACTTTTACAGAATGCCTGGGGCTATACGTCCAAGTGGACTAACTATTATTCGATTGTACTGACGGGTGCGGCATTTTACCACCGCTACTACAACTACTTGTACACCAATTGGCTGTCGTTGCTGCTCTTAAAGACTGTACAGCAGTCCTCGAACTGTGAGGATATCCTAATGAATCTGCTGGTCTCGCATGTGACCAGAAAACCGCCGATTAAAGTGACACAGCGCAAGGGTTATAAGGATCGGGAGACGGGACGTTCACCATGGAATGATCCGGATCATTTCATACAGCGTCAGAGCTGTCTAAACACATTCGCAGCGGTCTTTGGGTGAGTACAAAAGACAAGGTAGTGAAAAGAGAGTATGTAAAATAAATAAATAAAAAAAGTTTATTTTGACTCTTTTTATTAACTGAAAAACCAGCTTTATTGAATATACTCTATGAATTATTTATTTTTGTTACAAAACTTAACTAATTCTGATCTTATTTTATCCCTTGACAGCTACATGCCGCTCATACGTTCCAATTTGCGCATGGATCCCATGCTGTATCGTGATCCCGTCTCCAATTTGAGGAAAAAATATCGTCAAATTGAATTGGTTGGCAGCTAGCGATATGTGCAGATCGGCAATAGCTACAAGCGTTAAGTGTACTGAGATTTCCCTACAACTACATCATCATATATATACACACAAACACACCTACACACACACACACACACACACACACGCCTTCATAAGCTGCTGTTTATTGATGCTGCTAAGCGCCGCAAAACTATGTTAATTATTATTAATAGCAAAGATTAGTTAGGATTTATATGGCATATATGTATGAGTATATGTTTGTATGTAACTGTAATAGCATTCAGCATATATATGATGTACACACACACACACAACAGATTTGTATATGTATATAGAAGGACTCTGATTAGGTTTAGTTAAGTTAAGCCTCGCTTCCTTGAGAGCAGCTAACGATCGTGGAATGCCATTTTTTGCTAATTTCAAATTAGCACTGCAAATTTTCGACTATATACTTACTATATATATATATATATCTATACATATACGATATAAGTAGACGGTTTTTGTACTTTGTAAAAGGGACGTGTTTGATTTTTTGAAATATGTATGTGTAAATGTTTTTTGTATTTATGTATGTGTAAGTTCATTGATATGATAGTATTTGAAAGGATACAAACAATATGTATGTGTAAGTAATAGATCTATGTGTGTGTATATGTACAGCTAGTTAGTGTTTTTATTGATATATTTATGCATATGCATATGTATATCTATGTGTGTTTGTAGCCATTTGTCTTATGTTGTATTCTAAATGGCAATTGAATAGGCTTAAGCTTTGCAAAACGATATTCCTTATCTATAATCGATTATTAAAAATGAAAACTGTGGCCATTTCTTTGCAATAACAACAAAAACAAATAACAACTAAACATCTACAAGTGAACGAAACTCTTCAGCAGCCATGCTAAAATAATGTGCACAAATAAATTAAACACAAGGAATGCCGAAGATTTAATATTCTTGCAGATACACAAAAAAAAAAAAAATAATAATAATAATTAAAATTCTGTTTTAAAAATATATACTTACATATATTCTTTTAATAGTCAATGTCTTCATTTCATTCGTAACTGTGAATTCCTTAAAAGTTTTTTAGTTTTTAGATTATTATATTTAAATGTGCAATTTCCATATTATAATTACAATAAAAATAAAAAAACGTGAAAATGTTTATCGGCTTTAGCTTTAGCTTTAAATGCGGCCATTTTAATATGCAAAAGTGTAAATGTATATGTATTGTAGCAATCAATTATCAATTATATATAAGTATATAAATATGCAATTCTATTAGTTTATACGCTCGCATATCAAATGCATACATATGAGAATTTTTTTCTTACTTTCTTACACTAAGTTTAATTTACAATAGAAGTTATGTGTACAATATAAAAAAAAAAACCAACAAATTTTAATACACATACATTAAATTTATACATAAATATTTTTACAAAAATATACACGAAAGATACGAAGAAAAAATGTTTAATATTTAGTTTGATTTATCACGAAAATTTGTTATGTTTTAAACATATTTTTCGTTACTTGCGTTACAAAAAAAAGTGCATAGGGCAATAAGAGTAGAAAAAACACGAGAAACTACATACGTAAAATGTTAAATGTAGCATAATGCAATAATGTTTAGCCTGAACATATCATATATATGTATGTATATATATACTCTGAGTTTGATGGCAACGTTAGACAAGAGAGAAGGAAGAGAAAGCAAAACTTCCTAAATCGAGATGCATCAATGTGGAACGTTGCCTCAATTCTGGACTGGACTGCCAAGCAAATTGTTAAGCATTTATCATTGGAAATGTTTATCAGCAATACTACAAATTCAAATACAAACACAAACACAAAAACACAAATGCAATATGCAAAATATATATATATATATATGTATGTAAATTGCAAAATATCTAACAGACAGAGTCGAAAGAATGAAGGAAGAAGCAGAAGAGGAGGAGGAGCACGAATGCTATGAATGCGCCCCATCAGGCATCAGCATGCACATAAATCAAATAATTCAAATATTTTCTGCGTTTACTGCTAAAAAATAATCAAAAATTCCAGGCTAAAAGGCAACAAACATAAATGCAAACCTATACATGGAAAGCTGGAACAAACACTACATAGAATATAACATATATAGTAACACTATTCAAACAAGAAATATATATATAAAAGTAATACAAAAAAAAAAAAAAAGAAAGAAACAACATTTTTGTACAGTGAGTTTACTTTTTCTATCTGTGTGTGTTTAATATTTGTATTATGCTCGTATTTTGTGCATTTGTATTTGACACAAACAAGAAACAGACTCTGTCACTTTTTTTATACATATTTGACAATTAACAAACAAACAAAAAATAAAACTAACAAAAAAAAAAAATAATAATCAAAACATAACTCTAATGACAAACAATTGACCAACAAACAGAAACCAAATCTACAATCTTACATATACACAACACAAAAGAAACAACAACAAAAACAACAATAAAACACAACAATTTAATGAGTTAATATTAACGAGCCAAAAAGAGCAATAACAAATTAATGAAATCAAAAAACAATGTGCAACACATTTCGCCTCTTTCTCCCCCATTTTCCCAATAATAATAATAAACAAATAAATATTACACATACCATAAAAAGTTAATCAACAATATTGCATACCATAAACAATACTAAAAAAAAAAAAATCTAAATTAATTGCAAAATATAAATGTTGTGATACGATTGACATAAAACATGCTACTAACAACAACAAAAGTAAATAGTTAATAGTATTGTTTTCGTATTTATACACAAATATATTTAAAAAGTGTACATATTTTTAACCCCATTTTTTGTTGTTGAGCATTTTCCATTTATTGCATTTACATTTTAAAAATAATTGAGCATAATCAATTATTTTGCCACATTTAACAGATGAGTGCCACGCCGAACTGCAAAAAGCATTGTAAATTTATTTTTATTTATTTTTTGTGCTTTGCTTGTTTGTTCAATGCGCTTTTCATATGCAGATTGAAACACTGAAATTGAATCAGCTTTGGAGAGTAAAGGAATGGAAAAAATCTACAATAAATATAATTACATAAATGAACAAATGAATAGGTTCAGTTAGTTGTTTAAAGTACGAATTAGTAGTATGATTAATTATAATAAAAAACTAAACAATAGTCAGACTTTAATCAACTACACTTTCATTTATTGTGCTAGGTTTGATTTTGTTTATTATTTAAAAAAATAATATGGAGAGAGAGAGAGGCTTAAAAGCAGACAATAAGACCTGAGCCCGCAGCAATGTGCATACACATATATTAGCTATTCCGTTGGAAAAGCTCCTCTAATCTATAAACAAGTTAGATAAAGCAAAACTTGAAAAACTTTTTCCATCCGAACCTATTCACTTGGTCATTTAATGATTCTGTACACATCAAATGTTTTTGTCACTTAAAAAAGCTGATTTAATTAAATTTTATTTGTATTTTATATGATCATAAATGCGACTGCAGTTTGAGGTGTCAAATTGAATGGAAAAGGGCGCCAAAAAGTTAATGCTGATTTTTATTTAATTTTTTTTTTTTTGTAACAAACGACACTTTTGTACATACTTATATACTATGCTAGTTATAGACAGTTAGTTGAACGAACACATACTGCTACAGAATAATAACAAAAAATAAACTAACTAAATGTGCTTAAAGTATTGCCTAGTTAAAATTGATAAAGCATAAGGCAGAAGAAAAAGAGAAGCCACATTAGCAACAAACAAATAAAACAACATGTAAATTACATTAATGAAAAACATATATACATATATAAAATATGCAGTTAATATTAAAATATATATAAATTATTGAACAGCAGCTCGCGACGAAACAGCAAACGAAAAAATGAAGCAAAAAAAAAAAAAAAAAATGTGATTCTTGAATAAAAATTAAATTAAATAAGAGACTCGTTGATTTTATTTTATTTACTAGCTGACACAGCTAATGTAGTTTCTATTAACAAACCAACAACAACACAAATAGTCGCTGGCACAAACTCAACACCTTGGTAAAAGTTTGCGAAACGAATTAGCAAAGTTTTCTGGCAAGAAGCAAGCAAGGCACTTGTCGCTGGCCTCTCCCAAAAATAGTTTTCCAACCAGGTGAGTTTCTTTCCCAAACATATGGGCATGTACACATTTATATTCAAACATATATATGTACATACATACATAAATATACGCATAAATAAGAATCTGAAACTTTTAGCCAACAATTCCTGCACTTGCAAATTAATAAATTGCATTTCTGCGGCCCGCCTAAAAGCATGCAATGAAATTTCGTGTGCTGCGGGCAGAGCTGTCAGCCCATATAAGGGTTGGTAATGGTAAATGCGCTTCATTAATTTTATCTAATTAAAGTGCCATTGAGTGCTATTTGACAGGCGGAATATCACTTTGCAAAGGGCATAGGTTAACTTCATTTAAAAAGGCTTCGAGGCATTATAAGGTTGTGCTATTTTATTAACCAAAAAAAAAGTCTGTTGTGTGTAACAATTAGTATTTAGACTTTAAACTTTAGTTAAAATCTTGTTAAGTTAATTAACTTATTCAGTGCTATTAAATATAAAAAATAAGTGTTGAATAAGGTAAATTTTTTTCTACTTAATGTCAGGAAAGAAAGCCCTGTTGGCGATACCGCATTGGTTGTTCCTATTACGTGCCAGTTTCAGGTAACCCCTTTCTCCCCAATTGGTGCCCAGTGAAGTTTTGATAATCCAATAATCACCATGTTTCTTGCAAGTTCCATAACCGACAATGAGCACTGCAAAATCAGGTCGTTGCCCACAATGAGGATCATAGAATATGCCTCCCTTATAGCTCGTAATGGCCATTTGTGGAATGACAGCAGCCACAGGACCGTTGATCACTTGATAGGCCAACATTGTCTCATTTCCCGGCCACACTTGGAAAACCCTATTGTCTTTAGCTCCGCAATAGCGATACGAAGCCTCAGTGTCAATGCCTTTATAATTCTTAATGCAGATGAGAGCTTTATCCACACTGTTTGGGCAGCAGTCAATAAGGTTCTGTTTGGATAGTGCAGCCAATCTGCCGTACTTAATGAACTGGTGGCTCTCGATGACGCCGGCGGTGGCAAAGGCCCAGGATGTGTTACGACGTCCCTGGTACATAACAGGAGTAACAGCACCCCTCTGAGTCCAATTCACTGTGCCGGGCAACTCCAAGTCTGTGTCTTCATAGACAATGGACGTCTTCATTTCGTTTCCTGCAACACAATCTTGATCATCATTGCCTACATTAATCTCGCTTATCTCCTCTGGCAACATATCGGTAAACTGATTCACGCCCATCTCGTAGCTCTCTTCGCCAGCCGCCCAACGCTCGTTGTGTGCGTCAATGATTTTCTTATTTTCCTGGAAGATCAACTTGCGCCGATTCTCCTCCATCTCATTATCGTAGCTCTTCTTGAATTCCAATTTGAATATATCCCATTTGATTTCCCGCGCGTCATCCAAAGTAAATCTGGTGGCCTGGACGTAGACCATTATCCCTAGAATTGCCAGTAACACGATCGTTGCCTTCATCTTGCTCGATATTGACTATTGTTTGTTTCTTCGCAACCTACCATTTATATACCCAGTGCATTGAGTCACCATGATTCAGGTTCAATGAAATATAACCCGCATGGCTGCCTAAGTATATAATGCAATTGTAGATTATTATAATCAACGCCTTAAGCTCAAATCAAAGTTAACACTCAATATGCATTGGTAAATCACAGCATTCAGAATAGATCTTTAGCTAAGTTTTAAGGTCTCGTAAAGATCTCTAGGCTTATTTTAGTTTAGCTATTTAAAGCGACCTCTGGCGGTCACTTCTGTGTGCCTGCTTGCATGCTGTTGACATTGTCAAGGACGCATTGCATATGTTTTAGTTTATTGTCGGCTCTTTTTGTTGCAGAGAGTCAACTAGAAACCGCCTAACAAAAGCGCTGATTCATGCAACCAATCCTCTTTCCCCCTTTTGCACAGTTAGCTGCCCGCTTTCCATTAGGTAGACCAACACAAATGCGGGTCGCTTATGTTTTCAGCTTCTGTGTTTTTGTTTTTAGCAACATGAAATTTTTAGCATTAATTAGAAAGAGCGCGTGTTAAACATGCAGCTGCTGCATTCGTGCCCCCTTTGCCATCCAAAAGATGCTTGAGTGCAAGTTGTGTGGTTAGTTGCATGAACAAAATGCCTGCAACATTGTTTTGTCTACAGCACCGTTAAATTAGGCTTAAAGCAACAACAACTAAAACTTTGAACAATGTTTTGTTAACTATTTTTGCCAAAATTGCTGGCAGTGCTTTTGTTTTTCTTGCTGTTGCTTAGGCTAATTACATAATTGTTTAACGCGCTGTTGTTTCACGAAATTTTATTTCATGCAGCTATTTTCCATGTTGTTTTTACTGATTGCTGTGTGTTGTTGTTTTTGTAGCTGTGGCTGCGTTTGGCATTTATCAAATAGGTATTATTTTCTACCCATTTTGCCCAAGGCATACAACTAATTAATCCTGGGCGGACTGTGAAACTATTATTCAAATGTGATTCTTAAATAAAAATTAAAAATTAAATAAGAGACTCGTTGATTTTATTAAAATTTTTTTTATTTACTAGCTTGACACAGCTCTTCACAAATGTAGTAAAAAAAAAAAAAAAAAATTATTTAATTCTATTTTCTATTAACAAACCAACAACAACACAAATAGTCGCTGGCACAAACTCAACACCTTGGTAAAAGTTTGCGAAACGAATTAGCAAAGTTTTCTGGCAAGAAGCAAGCAAGGCACTTGTCGCTGGCCTCTCCCAAAAATAGTTTTCCAACCAGGTGAGTTTCTTTCCCAAACATATGGGCATGTACACATTTATATTCAAACATATATACATACATACATACATAAATATACGCATAAATAAGAATCTGAAACTTTTAGCCAACAATTCCTGCACTTGCAAATTAATAAATTGCATTTCTGCGGCCCGCCTAAAAGCATGCAATGAAATTTCGTGTGCTGCGGGCAGAGCTGTCAGCCCATATAAGGGTTGGTAATGGTAAATGCGCTTCATTAATTTTATCTAATTAAAGTGCCATTGAGTGCTATTTGACAGGCGGAATATCACTTTGCAAAGGGCATAGGTTAACTTCATTTTAAAAGGCTTCGAGGCATTATAAGGTTGTGCTATTTTATTAACCAAAAAAAAAAAGTCTGTTGTGTGTAACAATTAGTATTTAGACTTTAAACTTTAGTTAAAATCTTGTTAAGTTAATTAACTTATTCAGTGCTATTAAATATAAAAAATAAGTGTTGAATAAGGTAAATTTTTTTTCTACTTAATGTCAGGAAAGAAAGCCCTGTTGGCGATACCGCATTGGTTGTTCCTATTACGTGCCAGTTTCAGGTAACCCCTTTCTCCCCAATTGGTGCCCAGTGAAGTTTTGATAATCCAATAATCACCATGTTTCTTGCAAGTTCCATAACCGACAATGAGCACTGCAAAATCAGGTCGTTGCCCACAATGAGGATCATAGAATATGCCTCCCTTATAGCTCGTAATGGCCATTTGTGGAATGACAGCAGCCACAGGACCGTTGGCCACTTGATAGGCCAACATTGTCTCATTTCCCGGCCACACTTGGAAAACCCTATTGATTTTGGCACCAACAAAATGCGGCTTGAATCTGCACGTGTCTTTAGCTCCGCAATAGCGATACGAAGCCTCAGTGTCAATGCCTTTATAATTCTTAATGCAGATGAGAGCTTTATCCACACTGTTTGGGCAGCAGTCAATAAGGTTCTGTTTGGATAGTGCAGCCAATCTGCCGTATTTTATGAACTCGTGGCTCTCGATGACGCCGGCGGTGGCAAAGGCCCAGGATGTGTTACGACGTCCCTGGTACATAACAGGAGTAACAGCACCCCTCTGAGTCCAATTCACTGTGCCGGGCAACTCCAAGTCTGTGTCTTCATAGACAATGGACGTCTTCATTTCGTTTCCTGCAACACAATCTTGATCATCATTGCCTACATTAATCTCGCTTGTCTCCTCTGGCAACATATCGGTAAACTGATTCACGCCCATCTCGTAGCTCTCTTCGCCAGCCGCCCAACGTTCGTTATGTGCCTCAATTGTTTTCTTATTTTCCTGGAAGATCAACTTGCGCAGACTCTCCTCTACCTCATTATCGTAGCTCTTCTTGAATTCCAACTTGAATAAATCCCATTCGATTGCCCGCGCGTCATCCAAAGTAAATCTGGTGGCCTGGACGTAGACCATTATCTCTAGAAGTGCCAGTAACACGATCGTTGCCTTCATCTTGCTCGATATTGACTATTGTTTGTTTCTTCGCAACCTACCATTTATATACCCAGTGCATTGAGTAACCATGATTCAGGTTCAATAAAATATAACCGCATGGCTGCCTAAATATAGAATGCAATTGTAGATTATTATAATCAACGCCTTAAGCTCAAATCAAAGTTAACACTCAATATGCATTGGTAAATCACAGCATTCAGAATAGATCTTTAGCTAAGTTTTAAGGTCTCCTTAAGATCTCTTTAAAGCGACCTCTGGCGGTCACTTCTGTGCGCCTGCTTGCATGCTGTTGACATTGTCAAGGACGCATTGCATATGTTTTAGTTTATTGTCGGCTCTTTTTGTTGCAGAGAGTCAACTAGAAACCGCCTAACAAAAGCGCTGATTCATGCAACCAATCCCCTTTCCCCCTTTTGCACAGTAAGCTGCCCGCTTTCCGCTGCATGTTTAACACGCGCCTGCTGCATTCGTGCCCCCTTTGCCATCCAAAATTGCCTGCTGCTGACTTCTGTTCGCCTGGTACTTTTGCTAGAATTTCTACAGGCTTCTACGCATTTTACCACGTTCAAACATACAAACCCACAAACATGCAAACATGCGAACATTCATACATACATCCAAACATACAACATACAACATACAAACATACATACATACAGGAGAATAGGACATTTTGCTACGCTAAGAGATGAGTTTAAAGTTGAGCTCGGAGCGAAGTCAAGCTCAATAATATATGAGCGGAATGGCTTTGCACGCCAATTAAAGAAAAAACCAAAATTGCTGCAGCTTTCAGCTGCTGATTCTGTTCGCCTGGTAGTACTATAGCATGAATTTCTACTGGTTTTTCATATTTTACCACGCTCAGAGACTGGTAAAGACCTCCACAGATCTGCATCACGCCCCACCGCTTCGTTAAAAACTGGAATGAGTGTATCTTGAACAGTTTTTGAGCTAGAGTCACCAAATTGGTTGGCAACATAACTGTGACTGGTGACATCCCCGAAAGATATGCATTAGCCAATCTTTGAATGCAGCGCACACCCCTACCGCATCCGTACTCCTTAGCAATCAGGCCTCTTGTTATTCCTTTTTAAACAGGTATTGAGTATAACACAGTCGGTTGCGTCCGACTGCAACGCTTCCACTTGTTTTTTTCTGTTTCAAGGGTACAATTGTGATTTACATACAACTATTTGGCAACTCGGTCACAGCTCTGTCACACTGAATTTCTAACTTTCATGAACCAAACGCACCACAACTTAAATTGTTTCGAAGTGTTGACAAATTGTTGGCAAAAGCCAGAAATAAGAATTTGTCTGTGCGCAAAATGCACAAAATGCTTTCACTTTGGTGTGTGTGAAAATATGCGAAAAACAATAAAATAAAATAAAATAATAACAACAACACTGGACTAATTCCTAGCATTGTTTGTACAAGAAAAAAGTTATTAATCGAAATTGAATTGGCCAACAATTGGCCAGAATTTTTCTTAAGAAGAATTCTTTAATTAGCTTCTGTCTAAAATCAAAGATATTTCCATAAGCCAAAAACTATTGCAGTTTTCAAAACAAGAAAAGTACGTCAAATCTAACAATATGCAAGCTGTTTTTTTAAGTTATAGCCTAAGATGTCAAATTCTATGTTGTTGCTCTTAAAGGTGTTGTAGAGCAGCTGTTAAAAACGAAAAAAAAAAAAAAAAGTTTTAGCTTTTATTTTTTGTGTAGTTTTCCATGTTTTAGTAATAAGTGCTTAAGTTTGTTTCGGCCAACTTTGTGCCAAAGGTTTTTCTGATGACTTTATTGAAAATGTGTGTTTGCGGGGAATGGCCAAAGTCAAATGTCAAAACAATGTGCAACAACGGCAAGTTGTCAACAGCTTAATTTGACAGCTAAATGGCCAACAACGAAATGTACAGCTTGACATCTTAATTTGTTTAAGCCTTCTTGCTGTGATTTCAAACTGTTGAGTGGACAAACTACTTTGATTTAAGATAACTAAGGCTTAAATGAACATATGTTTGAAACGGTAATATGTCAGTTTGTAATACCATTTGTTATGTTATTATTCCACAACTTGTCAAATATGTTTTTAATATATACATATTATTAATAATCAAAGAGAGAGATTAAATCATTGGCCGCATAATTTGCAATTTACATTAATGGGAACGTAACTGTGAACTGGCATAATTAGTTTAAGTTGCCAAAACGCATTAGCGAAACAGAGACACAGAATGAAATGAGGGAAGTTCCGGCCAAATGGCAATTTAAATGTGTATTTTGTTGTTGACACATAATAAACACAAAATATTGCCTTCACCTTCCACGGCTTGTTGTTAATTCAAACGCAGAAACTGCTGCTAAACAAGTGACTTTAGAAACTAATTAAAATGCATCAAAGTGCGAGTCTCTATGACAACATATGTAGACGTTAATTATGAGCATTGCCAACTCTGTCTGATCTCCAAACTCCAACTCATTGCTGCTGTTGCTGCTGACCGGAACTGCGCTTCGTTCAACAGAGAGAATAACACAAACAACCAACAGCAGTTAACTGCTCTCTGTTCGCATTGGCCGGGAATTAAAGCAAACATTATGGTACATTATCTGTTCTGTAAGCCAATTGCTGCGACAGCTCCATTTAACAGGACGACAGACAGACTGACAAACAGACCATCAGTCGCAGGCTGTGAAGCGTGCGAATATTTACATTCCCCAACAACACCAACAGAAAAAATCCAAATTTAATATTAAAAAAAAAAACACATTAAAAATGTTTTAAAAAAAAGAGAAATAAAATAAACAAAAAAAGAAAAAAATAAGAACAAGGGCAGCATTGTAAGTTATTCATATATTTTTGACTTAAAAGTAAAAATATATAAAACTTAATCACTTACTAAAATGCAACTTACTGTTAGAAATTTGTAGTATCAAAATGTATGCATTTAGTATCAACTAATATTATAATCATATGTTTGATATAAAATTAAAATAATTTAATATTATCTTTCCAAAAACATTTTAGGTAGCCCTCTCCTATAAATGAACTATAACTTACTCCAATCTGAAACAAATAACAATTGACGCAGTTTCAGGGTTCAAAATTATGGGTACAGGTACATAATAATTTAAATATGTGAATTCGTACATGTATACATACCATTATATACAAAATAAAACCATCAGTCAAAAACCCATGTTTAACGTATGTATAACAAGCAATCCACCCTTTGGTGTTGCTAGTGTTTTGATCTCTAATGGATGCATGAATGATTTCTGCGCGCACCCAACACAAAAGAACAACAACAATAGCAATAGCATTAACAATAATGACACCACAAAACAATTGAAATAATTCTAGCAGAAACTTTTTTAGCCAACATTTCCATCAACGGGTTCATTTCTCTTAATTTATTTTTTTATTTTTATTTTAGTTTTCATTCAAACTTCAAATAGTCCACTAGTTGAAAAATATTGCAACGGACAAAATATTCAAATAATGCGTTTTATTATTTTATACAAACTGAAAGTTAACTCATAAATGCAGCGGCCAAAAAATGAAAGTGTTTAGACTAATTAAGTGGCAATGGTTTTTTTTTACGTGGCTCAGCATCCAATACTGCTGGGCCCAACAAACGCATATCAAATTAGAACAAGGTGATATAATAGGTGTAAGTATTCGAAGGGACATTTGCAATGAGATGGGCTTTACAGTCGAACTTCCAAATAACGAATCTCAAGGTGACATGAAAAACATTCGTAATAGAGACAATTTGTAATATGGAATGGGTTTTTGATTTCTGGAAGTGAGTTCGTTACATTGAAAACTTCGTTATAAGGAAGTTCGTTCTATGGAAGATCGCTGCTTTTAAATAACGTTTATTTTGTGCCACAGCTTAAAGTTTTCCCGGATGGTGCACGCAACGCGGTCTATGCATTTTTGGGAATACCTTATGCCCAACCGCCATTGGGTCCATTACGATTTGCGGTAAGTTCGGCTTGGCAATCTGATTGCAATAAAAGGGAATGTTAGTTATTAAAGTTAAAAGCTTGTAACAATTATAAAAATGCATTAATGAAATCTTAAAAAGGATTTTTAATTAAATTTCAGCCAGCCAAGCCGCATATTGGCTGGAATCGAACGCTTCAGGCAACAGCAATGCAACCCATTTGCCCGCAGCTATCGAATACAATTTATGATGAGAATGCCAATGGGAGCATATCACGTGCAGCCCCAAGCAATGAGGATTGTCTGTATGTGAACATTTGGACGCCGGAGACGGGTTTGCGTTATGGCCAACTGCCAATGCTGGTCATAATAAGTGGTGAAGATTTTGCCTACGATTGGCCACGCAATCGCATCAATGGCCTGGACTTTGCAGCTGCCGAGGGCATCGTTGTAGTCTCGCTGCAGTATCGCAACAATATCTATGGCTGGCTGGGATTGGGTAACGATCATCGTCAGCTGCCTGGCAATTATGGCTTAACTGATATACAGTTGGCGCTGCAATGGCTGCAACGCAATGCGCCCAGCTTTGGTGGCAATGCGGAACAGCTGACACTATTGGGCCATGGTAGTGGTGCCATCCTGGCACTCGCCATCGCACTGCAGCCAATGCAGAATTCTGCGTTGTTTAAACAGCTCATACTAATGTCACCCGGTCCGGTGCTGTACGCCTTGGGTGCTGGTCATCAGCAGCGCATTGTGGATACGGGACGTGTGCTTATCCGTAAATTGGGCTGTCAGTTCGAGGAGGCACAACATCGCCAGCTGTTGAGTTGTCTGCGTCGCAAGAGCACCGAGGATTTGTTGCGTGCCTACGAAAGTGTCTACAATCATGGCAATGCTAGCATGCAGCTCGGTGTCCAGCTGCCTGGTGAATTGGAGCAGCTGCTGGCGAATGCTGCTACACTGCCGCCAATGCTGTTGGGCATTGGCTCCAATGAGGGCGCCTTTCTGCAAGATTACTGGCTGGATGTGGCACGTGATGGACATGCGGCGTTGCATGTCTATATCAACAGCACTCTACTGCCAAATGTTTTGCATTCCATGCAGCTGGAGGTGGGTGCCAGTGAGGCACAATTGGCAGCTATTCGTTGGCGTTATTTCAATGCGAACGCAGATGTCATTCAACTGCTATGGGGCATGCAGCGTTTGCTGTCCGAGTCACTGTATGAGACGCCATTTTTGCATCTGCTGCAGCTACTCAATGGTAGCCAGAGCTATGCCTACGTCTTTGACCAGTCGCATACCCATTCCATGGACATGCGTGGCAGACAAAATCTCTTTGGTGGCGCCTCACACAGTTCGGACTTGCCACTGCTGCTAGGTCCAAGTTTATTTCAGCAAATTTCTCGACGCCGATTTAGCGCAGAGGAGGAGCTACTCTGCCGCAAGCTACGCAGCTCCTTTGCCAGCTTTGTCAAGGGCGGAAATCCCACACCAGGACGCATTTACGACGCCTGGCAGCCGTACACTCCGCTGCATCCCTTCGTCTACAGCCTGGGTGAGACGCTGGTTAGTAAGAGCCTGGAGCTGCCATTGGGCTCGGATGAGACGCTAATTGAACAGCTGCTGGGTGGTAAACAGCAGATGGAGCTCGGAACAAACGGTCAAAGCTTGTCCAGGACTAATCGTCATGACAGCTATCGCCGGAGTGGACAGTCGTACGAAGCTAGGAGTCAGCAGGATTCTGGCTATGGCAATCATTTGCGACATGTCTATGGTTTCTGGCGTGTACTCTTACCCACAGCACAGGATGCCGAGCTACGTGATGCCAGTGGCAGTGGCAGTGGTAGCTTGGGGCAACGTGTAAGATTATTGGAGGCCAATGCGGATGCGGCACGTTATCGTCAGGGCTTTTATGCCATGCTTGGTTTGGTCTGCCTGCTGCTGGGCTGTCTGGGCTTGTGTGTTTATTTGCTGAGACGCGAGCTGCCGCATAGCAGACGCAGTGGGTCATTATGACAAAAGTGGTTTCGTTGGACGACCATCTTCCGAGGCAGCAACGACACTGGCCACGTGGCCAATGTCGAGTCCTGGCGCAAAGGTGGTCGTACAGCGAAACTTGACAAAGCAAATGATCGAGAGACGGCAGCAGCATCCGCATCGGCAGGAGCAGGGGGAGGTAACCGGCGTATGCGACGTCCAAGACAATTGCAGCCATACGATGAACAGCCAACAGTGGGCATCAAGGCTGCAAACGCTGTCCGAGGAACCGGAACTGGAGTTGGAGCAGGAGCAAGAGATGGCTGCGGTGATGGAGCAACAGCAACTGGAGATGAGGCAACTGTTGCGGAACTCCTGGACACTGTGCGCAACAAATACGAGCAGAATATGGCTTTTAAAAACTGGCAATACCAGTTGACTTGTGATAAGTTCTAAGCATTACCAAAGCATCCATTAAAAAGGTGTATTTATCATTTCTTTTACTTCATTAAAGATTTATTAAGTTGTTTTAAATTCGAAGATTTCGCGGCTATTGAAATGTCGAACAACCCTGCTTACTATTATTACAAACTATCGATGTATCGTAAAATAGAGACTTATCGATGTCGTCGTTACAATCATCGATACTTATTCAGTTCACTTGAAATACACGTGCTGCACTCTGTTGCTTTAGAGCAGCAATTTTAATTTAGTTTCTTATTAAAAAGTTAAATAAAATCACTTTACAATGGGCTCTAAAAGAGTGCCTGATATTCATATGTTTCCCTCGGACCTGGAGTTTGCCGTGTTCTCACCCGAGGAGATACGCAAAGTAAGTGTGGTAAAAATAATAACTGGCCATACATTTGATGCTCTCGGACATCCAATACCTGGCGGTCTCTATGATATACGAATGGGCCCGTTTGGTCGTTTCCTGAATCCGTGTGGCACATGCCTCAAGACGCAAGATTGTCCCGGCCACATGGGCCGCATTGAGCTGGGCTCTGTGGTCTACAATCCATTCTTCATTAAATTGGTGCAGCGTTTACTTTGTATATTCTGTTTGCACTGCTTCAAGCTGCAGATGAAGGGTAAGTGTTAGCGGCAGTCTTTTAATTTCGTTGTACTACAAAATACAAGTTTTTCAGATCATGAAAGCGAGATTGTCATGCTGCAATTGCGTCTAATCGATGCTGGTTACATTATTGAAGCGCAAGAGCTGGAGCTGTTTAAATCAGAAATTGCCTGCCAGAACACCGACGAGCTAGTTAAGCTGAATAACGGCGATGCAGTGCATCCACACATTGCTGCAATGAATGAACTGCTTGCAAGGAATACGAGCAATGCCACCAATGCGACCAAAACTAGCTGCTCCTTGCGCACGGCCATTACGCATGCTGCACTGCAGCGTGCCTCCAGCAAGAAGTGCCGTCACTGCAATAAATCCATGCGCTTTGTGCGATACTTGCATCGTCGCCTTGTTTACTATGTAACCATTGCTGAAATTAAGGATCGGTTAGTATACTACAAAAATTTATTTAGCATTGCGTTTAAAATTCAATATATATTTTTTTTAGACTGGGTGAAGTGCCCGAAATCAGTGGCCAAAACAAGGTGATACTTGCAGACGAATGCCGTCGCTATCTGCGCAAGATCTATGAAAACTATTCGCAGCTGCTGAAGCTGTTGATGCCTGTGCTTAGCCTGAACAGCGATTCGAGCAGCAATAACGGCGATTACTCTCCAGTGGATATGTTCTTTATGGATACGATACCAGTGACACCGCCGCGTGCACGTCCAATGAATGTGATTAATGATATGATGAAAGGAAATCCGCAGACAGATATCTATGTAAACATCATTGAGAATAACAATGTGGTCAATGTGGTGATGAAATTCATGAAGGGACAGCATGATAAGCTCAATGAGCAGGCCAAAAACGTCTACCAGCTTGTGAACGGTAGCGATAGCCACGAGAAGCTCTACACTGCCTGGTTGGCGCTACAGACATCTGTTGATGTGCTGCTTGATGTCAATCTTTCGCACGAAAACAAATCTGCCGAAGGCCTCAAGCAGGTAATCGAGAAAAAGGATGGCCTTATTCGCAAGCATATGATGGGCAAACGTGTCAATTATGCAGCCCGCACTGTCATCACACCCGATCCCAATATTGATGTCGATGAGATTGGCATACCCGATATATTTGCACGCAAACTTTCCTATCCGGTGCCTGTCACCGAGTGGAATGTCGTCGAGTTGCGCAAAATGGTTATGAATGGACCGGATGTGCATCCTGGTGCTAATTACATACAGGATAGCAAAGGCTTTACAACGTTTATACCTGCTGACAATGTGGCAAAACGAGCCAGCATGGCTAAACTGTTGCTATCCAATCCCAAGGATGGTGTCAAAATCGTTCATCGCCATGTCCTTAACGGTGATATCCTGCTGCTAAATCGTCAGCCATCGCTGCACAAGCCGTCCATCATGGCGCACAAGGCGCGCATTTTGCACGGCGAGAAAACATTTCGACTTCACTATTCCAATTGTAAAGCTTACAACGCCGATTTCGATGGTGACGAAATGAATGCACATTATCCACAAAGCGAGGTGGCACGTGCCGAGGCCTACAATCTGGTCAATGTGGCTAGTAATTATCTGGTGCCCAAGGACGGCACACCACTGGGCGGTCTTATTCAGGATCAGGTCATTTCGGGAGTCAAACTCTCAATACGCGGTCGATTCTTTAGTCGCGAGGACTATCAACAGTTGGTGTTCCAGGGTCTGTCGCATCTCAGAGGCGAAGTCAAGCTACTGCCACCGGCTATATTGAAACCAGTTACGTTGTGGTCAGGCAAGCAAGTTCTATCCACAATAATAATCAACTTGATACCAGATGGCTATGAACGCATCAATTTGGACTCGTTTGCCAAAATTGGCGGCAAGGTGAGTCACAACATTCAAAAAATAGATAAGATTGATTTTACTTACGTTGTTATTTCTTGTACAGAATTGGAATGTGTTTAAACCACGCATCCCGCTGTGTGGCACGTTGCCGCTGGAGCAGGAATTGAGCGAGAGTCAGGTGCAGATCCGCAAGGGTGAGCTTCTGGTAGGCGTATTGGATAAGCAGCAATATGGAGCCACCACTTTTGGCCTCATCCACTGCATGTACGAGCTGTATGGTGGCGATGTGTCCACACGCCTGCTGACCGCCTTTACCAAAGTGTTTACATTTTTTCTGCAACTCGAGGGCTTTACGTTGGGCGTCAAGGATATTTTGGTAACCGATGCGGCGGATCGAAAGCGTCGCAAAATCATTGAAGATTGTCGCGATCAGGGCAACAGCGCTGTTGCCGCTGCTCTCCAGTTAAACAATGTGCCGCCGCACGATGAATTGGTTGAGCAAATGGAAGCTGCCTACAGTAAGGATGCCAAATTTCGTGTATTACTCGATCGCAAATACAAATCGCTGCTCGATGGCTACACAAATGACATTAACAAGTAAGTTTAAACTTTATTTTTAAAAATTTTATCTTTATTGATTGTGGTTTGTGTACATTATATAGAACATGTCTGCCTGGTGGTCTGATTAGCAAATTTCCATCGAATAATCTGCAATTGATGGTGTTGTCCGGTGCCAAAGGTTCCATGGTGAACACCATGCAAATTTCTTGTCTGCTAGGGCAAATTGAGTTGGAAGGCAAGCGACCACCGCTGATGATATCGGGAAAATCGCTTCCTAGCTTTACTTCATTTGAGACATCGCCCAAATCAGGCGGTTTCATTGATGGACGTTTCATGACGGGCATTCAACCGCAGGACTTTTTCTTTCACTGCATGGCTGGTCGTGAAGTAAGCATCTATGTATATTGTTAAGAGAATCTTTTCAAATTGATTTTTAAATATTTGTATAACAGGGTCTCATCGATACAGCTGTCAAAACATCCCGTTCGGGTTATCTGCAGCGCTGCCTTATCAAGCACTTGGAGGGCTTAAGTGTGCACTATGATTTGACTGTGCGCGACAGTGACAACAGCGTAGTGCAATTTCTATATGGCGAGGATGGCCTCGACATACTAAAGTCCAAGTTCTTCAATGGCAAATTTTGCGCAGATTTTCTAGCACAAAATGTTAAAGCCGTTTTGCGGCCCAGCCAGCTGCAGCTAATGAAGGACGAGGAGTGCTTGGCCAAGGTAAATCGACATGAGAAACATATACGCAGCTGGCATAAAAAACGGCCTGATAAATTGCGTGCCGCATTTACGCACTTCTCGGAAGAGTTGCGCAACGATGTGGAGGTTACAAGACCCAATGAACTCAATGCCAAGACGGGACGCCGTCGCTTCGACGAGGGTCTAATCAAACTGTGGAAGAAAGCGGATGCCGAGGATAAGGCACTGTACCGCAAGAAGTATGCACGATGTCCCGATCCCGCCGTAGCTGTCTACAAGCAGGATAATTATTATGGTTCTGTTTCTGAGCGCACGCGCCAACTGATCGATGACTACGCGAAAAAGCATCCATCGGAAAAACAAATTATCGCCGATATTATGCACATGAAGAGCATCAAGTCATTGGCATCGCCGGGCGAACCTGTTGGTCTCCTTGCAGCCCAGTCAATTGGTGAACCGTCCACTCAGATGACACTGAACACCTTTCATTTTGCTGGTCGTGGTGAAATGAATGTGACCCTTGGTATACCGCGTTTGCGCGAAATTCTCATGCTGGCCTCCTCGAACATTAAGACGCCATCGATGGATATACCTATTAAGCCGTATCAGCAAGACAGTGCGGAGAAGTTGCGTATTTCCCTAAATTGTGTAACCCTTGCCAGCTTGCTGGAATGTAAGTCACCTTTATAGCACGAACTAGATATTTATAACTAATGCTGTATTTTCCTATTTAGCCGTGCACATCAGCACCAGTTTGACATTGGAACCGGAACGAGCTTATGTCTATGACTTGATGTTCAAGTTTCTGCCTCGTGAGATTTATAAGGAGGATTTCGGAGTGCGCCCTAAGCGCATTATTAAATACATGCATCAAACGTTCTTCAAGCAATTAATACGCGCCATTGTTAAGATTTCCAATGCCAAGAAGACATCCAAAATGTAAATAACACAAATTTTTCTTAAAATGCACTGTGTTCCTAACTGCGTTTTATCCCTTCCCAGTATTGTGGTTGATGAGAAAAAGGAGGGCGCCAGCAAGCATGACGAGGACAATGATCAAGAGCTTGATGCTGTAGACGATATGCCTGCACAGAAGGCAGCAGACAATGATGATGACTCTTCAGATAATGGCGTAAGTTGACTACTTCAAACACGAAAAAAATATAATTTTATGACAAAATGCTTGTATAGGGTGACGATGATGCGACAGGCATTAAGCTAAAGCAACGCAAAACAGATGAAAATGACTATGACGACCCCGACGATGTCGAGGAAATTATAGATGCAAATGGTAAGTTGGCACACCTAGGTGTTGATATAAGCAATACTTATATAAACATTTGCAGATGATGAAGATGAGAACGATGAAGAAGAGGACGGAGATGGTAATGATCAGGTAAACGAAGATTTGGTCGAAGTTGAAGATAAGTCGGTGGAGAAGCTGCTCAGCAATCAAATGGTTAGGGATTACACCTACGATAAGGAACATCATCTATGGTGCAAAGTTTCGCTTACGTTGAGTGTTCGATACCAAAAACCCGATCTAACATCTATTATTCGCGAACTAGCTTCCAAAAGCATTGTCCACCAAGTTTCGCATATAAAACGCGCGATCATCTACAAGGGCAACGGCGACGAACAGTTGCTAAAAACGGATGGCATCAATATTGGTGAAATGTTTCAGCACGACAAGATCCTTGATCTGAATCGTTTGTACTCCAACGACATACATGCCATAGCACGCACCTATGGCATCGAGGCGGCCACTCAGGTGATTGTAAAGGAAGTAAGCAATGTGTTCAAGGTTTATGGAATTACCGTGGATCGACGTCACTTGTCCCTTATCGCCGACTACATGACCTTTGATGGCACTTTTCAACCACTATCGCGCAAGGGCATGGAGCATTCCTCGTCTCCACTGCAGCAAATGTCATTCGAGTCTAGTTTGCAGTTTTTGCGGAACGCAGCCTGTTTTGGTCGGCCCGATGAACTGAACTCACCATCAAGTCGCCTAATGGTTGGGCTGCCTGTACGCAACGGTACGGGCGCGTTTGAGTTGTTAACAAAAATGTGTTAATTACGTATTAAATACAATTTGTTTTTGTAATAAATAAATAACGGCTTCGCTTCAAAGGCCTTAAAAGTATCGATAATGTGTAGCATGCAGAATTGTCTATCGATAGATAAAGCCACAATCGCTTGAATATCCCATCACTACTTGTCAGCTGCATAGCACATTGTTTTTGTTGTCAAAAGCGCCATTTCTGTTGTTTGTAAAAAGAAAAAAAAATCGCCGCAATGTTGGCCTCAATGGTAAAGGACCATCATGCCAAACAATCAAAGCGCAAACAAGAGCAAGAGGTGCGGCGCAAGGAGGCAATTGAAGCCTCAAACGAACTTACCCAATCGTTAGTTGATCATCTTAATGTGGGGTATGGATTTACATACATGCATATATGTATATATATACTTAACAAAAACTCTCATTAGTGTGGCCCAAGCATACTTAAATCAAAAGCGTCTAGATGCGGAGGCCAAGCAATTGCATGTCGGTGCCACCAATTTTGCTAAACAGACGCACCAGTGGCTGCAACTGATTGACAACTTTAGCAGTGCTCTTAAAGAACTGGGTGATGTTGAGAACTGGGCGCGCAGCATTGAAGGCGATATGCAAGTTATACAGCAGAGTCTAGAGCTGGCGTACAAGACATCACGGGCAACACAGGCAACAACGGGCGCTGCTGCGACAACAGCGGTAACCACAACATCTTCAGCCTCAGCAAATCCAAATTAAAGGTTATCATGTAAATTCAGTGAAACAGATAATATTACTAACCTCTATATTAATTAAGGCTTACATAAAAGAAATGTCTGAAATGCATTTTATTTATTGTATGAACAATTAGCCACAAATACATATTGCACGTTTTTAAGTCCTTAAACGTGAGTTAGTTTTGTTAGTTTTTTATCGTTTAATGCTGATGCTTTTAAAATACATATCACAAAGTGTATTACGTGCCATGAATAGAGGTAAAGGAGATGACACGTAATTTACACAGATGCTTTCTTGGTGGCAACTATAGGGTGCAACATAAACGATATTGGGGAACTATCAATTAAATTTATAAAATTATACTGGCGCCGCCAAGTCATATACAGGGATTATTATACAAAACAAAATCAGACTGTACCCTCTTTTGTACCGCCAGCATCTTAATAACGCGATAAATGACGAGCTGCAACAGATAGTAAAGAATGATCAGTGTCAGTTATTGAAAAATTCGTATGATTTTTTACTAACACTTGCGTGGTGAGCGCGAGCGGGAATAGCTACGGGAACGGCTACTGCTACGCTCGTAGCGACGGCTGCTGCGATACTTGCGACGTCTCGAGTCGTGGGGCGATAATGATGCAGAATCGCGTTGACGGCGACGTGAACGAGATTCACTGCAAGATGTTTGTATATTTTAATACAGCAAACGTTTTAAAATTCATAAAATTTAACTTACCGTGCTGGGCGTCCCATGTATACACCCGGTGTTGGTGTATGAGGACGCTGAGTTATAGAATAATCAACGCGAATGCGACGTCCATCGACCTCCATTCCAGAGCAAGCATCCTTGGCGGCGCGTGCATCAGCGATATTCTCATAGTAAATGAAACAAAAGCCCCTAGAGCGATGGGTCTAAGAACATGATAAGTAAATTATGCATTAAATAAAATTTTTATTTATTTATGTAAAAAAAAATAATGTTACAACAAGCCTTTAGTGGATTGCTAGTAATTCCCATAGCAAGCACTCATTATTGCTGCATCGAAATGTAAATAATGTTTGCCAAAGGCCAGGAACGCAACTCATCACAATCTTAAGTTCAAGTTACATTCTGACCAAAAATAAATGGCATCGGTAAATGCTTTTTTTATTTTTGTATGTTTGTTACTTACATGAGCATCAATGACCATTTGGATGCGTTCAATGGGTCCAAATTTGTTGAACAGTGCGCGCACTTTATGCTGTGTGGTTTGGGTATGCAGCCCAAAGACACCAATGCAGCGACTAGCTTGAGGATGATCCTGTGACTTAACAAATTAATAGCTGATACTAAACTGTGTTCATGGTGTAAAGTTGTCGCTCAATTGAGAGCTTAGTGTGTATATTGTGTTTTTTGTTGTTTGAAATTGTCACTACTTACGCGTGCCCGACGCATGCGATGCTCACGATCGGAATAGCGACGCGACGAGGGCGGCGACGCTGATCCGGAGGGAGACCGTTGTCGTTGCGAAAAGCTAGACTTCGAGCCGTAATGGTGTTGACGGCTACCATAGGTTTCCACGTCAGACCTTGAAATGGGAATATGCAGTTTAAATTTTTCAATTGGTTTTTGCGATCTGTGCTTCTTTTTTTTTGATTTTAAAAATGTGTAATTCGGATTTTTGACATTTGAATAATTGAATTGAACTGCTTGAAAATTTGTTTTTCGTTCTCATTGTGTTAAATTGCTATTGGGTTTTAAAAAACAAATTTGCCTTCTCTTTTAAATGATCTGAGCAAATTCGACTCTGCGAAAAAAAAAACTTTTTTGTTTCACTTTTTTCTTACATTTTTCTAGTTTTTTATTTAATTTTTTGGAGATTGAAGACTAGAACTGTTTCGCTTGAAAAGCTTTACCAGAGTGAGAGATTCCTTGTGACGTTTAAACAACATTACAAATGGTTGGCCTGCTAGATTTAGTGACAATGTCATGTTCATCCCGATAACACATCAATTTCATATTCGATACTTACCGGTGTTGACAGGAACGACTACTCTCCGTGGACTCTGCCAAAGAAGACGATGAAGTGGCAGAGCTGCAAATTGTTTACAATGTCTCAATGTCTACGATATCATACCCATTCACTAGGCAAATGTATTGTACCTTTGACTGCATTGTTGCTTAGCACTGTTCTGTATATGTAAATATTCCTTTGCCCTAGCTTTGTCGAGCCCAGCGGACTGCGGATGTTGGGCATAAAGCATCAAATTTAAGCGGTTGCCTTTAGCTGCGCCTAGACTTACCATATTATTGGGTGCACTTAATTCAACAGGTGGCCGTATAATGCAATTTTTTATTCGTTTTATCTTTTTCTGCTTTAAAATTTCAGACAATATGTAAAACACGCAGATTAACACAGGGCTGCACACGCATTTTTACCGATGTTTAAATTAATACAATGTATGAACTATCGAAGCAAGCAATAGTATTCTTGTATTTTTTTTTTTTTTAAATACTAAATTTTTTCAAATTTTTTATTGATGTTTAGCATCGACCCATTCAAATCGAACGGTTCGGCTCTGTTGTGTTGTACTTTAATTAGGAGACCACAGGACCCTTTCTTGGTTACCAGCGTTCCAAAGGCTAGAAACAACAAATTTACTAGTGTCATTAAAAGATAAACATGTATGATACAAACCATATCGGCTGCCCCCTGTACACACCAGGTGTAGGTGAGTGTGCTAGCTTGCTAGTTGAGAAATCAACTCGAATGCGCCGGCCGTCAATCATCTTGCCAGTGCATGTAACCTTTGCTCTTTGTGCATCACTGAGATCCTCGAAGTAAACAAAGCAAAATCCTCGACAGATTTGAGTCTGAAATTGAATAATAAATGATGGGTGATAATTGTTAAATTGTAAATAAAATCTTTACCTGATAAAAGTTAACCATTTTAATGTGTTCGATGGGTCCAAACTTGGCAAACACTTCGCGCAATTTCTCCTCTTTAGTAAAGGATTCCAGGCCAAAGACGCCAAGGCATCGACTTGGTTGTAACTGCCCATGTAAGGAAAAGGAAATAATTTTGTATTGGGAAATTTTTTGTAAGTCATTTTAGTTTAGTCACCTGATGGTATTGCGACTTGTAGCTTGAATGCCGTCGTGCCGGTGGCGATGACGAACTGGAACTTAAACTCCGGCGACGGCGTTTTGATCCGGAGCTTGAGCCGAAGTAACTATTGTTTCCATATTGCTTTAAGTAAGACCTTAATTGAAATATATCGTTATGTCTTGCAATAATTGTATAAGTACATGTATGTATATAAAACAATCGCATTTTATTTACATTTTCTTAAAATAAGTTTAGATGCCTCTTAAAAGGTAAACACCAAAACATATTCTTTAGTGTTGATTGACTTATAGTTTGAGCCTACTTTGCTTATTAGTTCATACAGTAAATTAGCATCGTCTGTGACAACTTCATTATCTTATACTATACAAATACAAATGTGACTTATCTCGTCATATCGTTATGATTCATACAAATGTAGTTAAAAAGTAACTTGCGCTCCTGATCATACAAGTCGGTTACAATTCTCGTCATCTTGTCGTCGGTGTATGGCATATGACTTGGAGCCTCCAACAGGTTGCCCTTGACAAGCCATTTCTTTTCGCGGAAAAAAGTTTTTACTCTGGCGCGCAAGCCGACGCCACTGGTCCAAGGAAGCGTCCACTTTAGGCTGTTTGCAATAATTCATATACCACAATTTGCGTCCAGGTTGCCGCATATCGTTGAGACTTAGAACTCCAAAGCACTCGATAATTGAGGGATCATTTTTTTTATTTCCTTTCTTGATTTGACCCAAAACAATCGAAGCAAATAATCTTCAAATTCCGCATCAAAACTTGTGTTGCCTGTAAAAAATAAGGTTCTTTATTTTTTGATAACAAGAAATATGTTATAAATCGTTAGTATCCATTACCTTCTGAAGTCATTTTTGATATAAATGTGTTTTTCGATACTGTAAGTTCTCTTTAAATTTTCAAAGTATATGTGCAGCAAGTTGCTCTTGTATGTACTTAAATACAAAAATTTGTATGCAGTTTTTAGCAAGCTTTTAACTTGATTGTGCTTAGAATTTCACAATATGTTTCACCAAACAATTTTTACTCGAGTATCGATACCCAGCTGGCATAATCGTTGTCTGATGAACTTTTAAACTCTTACCAGCCTTAAGCTCTTAAAACACAAGTTTCGAAATACTTTTAACACACTTTTAAGCTTTTTCTTTTATGAATAACTGTGTAAGAAAATACAAAGATTGATAAGCACATTCGTAGACTAAATGTCTCATATGTACTTATAAATAAATAATTTTTGAATCACAATGCTTGTAAACATACAATTTTGAAATACTTAATCAAATGAGTAGTATTTCATCATATGGTCGTGTTTTGTACAGGCATACTTAAAGAGAAACATGCGGTCTTGATCGTACAAGTCACTAACATGTCTTGTCATCTTGTCGTCGGTGTATGGGCTATTACTTGGAGCCTCCAACAGATTGCCCTTGACAAGCCATTTCTTTTCGCGGAAAAAAGTTTTTACTCTGGCGCGCAAGCCGACGCCACTGTATACTGATTTTCGAAATATTTCACGCATATTCTTTTTGCCATATTTCTTAAATATTAGGTCCAAGGAAGCGTCCACTTCAGGCTGTTTGCAATAATACATATACCACAATTTGCGTCCAGGTTGCCGCATATCGTTGAGACTTAGGACTCCAAAGCACTCGATAGTTGAGGGATCAATCTTTTGCGTTTCTTCACTTGGTTTGATCGAAAACAATCGAAACAAATAATCTTCAAATTTCTCATCAAAACTTGTGTTGCCTGTTAATAAAATAATGTCCTTTATTTTTTGATAATCAAAATTATGTTAAATGGCGTTGTTCTCATTACCTTTTGACGCCATTTTTGATATGAATGTATTTTTCTATGCTTATTGTAAGTTCTCCCTAAAATCACCAAATGTGCTACCGGCAAGTAGCTTTTGCTTGTGCTTAAATACAAATCTTCGTGTTTATTTCATCAAGAATGGAGTTTTCAGAAAGCTTTTACTCTGATTTTGCTAATATGTAATTTCACAATACGTTTAAGCAAAGCTGTTTGTGCACGGGCAAGAGAACATAATTTATAAGTATAACTTGCTTTCGATACCCAGGTGGTATTAGCGTTGCCAGATTGTAATCAAACAATCTGGCAGCAACAAACTCCACAGCTGTTGGTGCTGCAACCTGATCATTTTGTTATTTAATCAGAAAATATTTTGTTTTAAAGAAAACAATGGAATATTGTGTTAAACTTGTACCGCTTGCACTCAAGTGCCAACAACGTGCTATCAGCACAACAGCCTCAATGGCTGGCAAGCGTAACTTTCGTAAATTTAACGTGTATAGCAAACGTGGGACACGTGTGGTAAAAGAAGCACAACGTGCCCTGGCCAGTCCGCCAGTTGCCATTCACAAGAGAGGAGTGCGCGACACTGGCATCACAGTAAATGGGCAATTTGTGGAGATACCGGAGAAAATACCCGACATCATTGTGCCAGACTTAAGCGGATGTAAACTTAAGCCATATGTGTCGTACAAAGCTCCAGAAGTAATACAATCAGAGTTCACCAGTCTTGATCTTTTCAATGCTGTTTACTCGCAAAAAATTATTGATGATTTTAAGGCTGGCAAGCTGGATGCCGATGGCACAGCAATTGAGCCATCAACCAATGAGCAACTTACTCCGGAGGCGGCTTTAATGCGTGCGCGAAAAACAGGCAGTGATATTTTCTAACTGAGATATTAGTAAGGTTTATTAATTGTTAAAAACAAAGTTCATGTTGCTATTGCTGCATGTACTTCTGACGATAATTGTAGAGTTTGCGCAGCCATTTCTCTGCCTTCAGTTCAGAGTCGCCCAAAAACTGCAAACAGAAAAAAAACACATGTGTTAAATAAATAAACATGAAAGTAAAATGAATATGCAACTTACATTTGGATGAAAGATTTCGTCTTCTGTGGAAGTTGGGACTTCGACTGGCTTGCTTACGATTACCGTTTCCTTAATCAAGTCGATGATTACTTTGTCCTTCTCTGGGGCTTCGCGGTCGCGGGTGCTGAAGAATGCCAATGGCTTAAACGCATCCTCGTCAATAGTATCTAACGCTTTTTGCACCTTTGCGTCCAACAAATCGATAGCTTTGAAGACCGGCGCTTGCGGTGGCACAGTTGATGAAGCTGGTTGGCGGGAACTGGTCTCAGGCGCTCGAGTTGTGCGCTGTGATACGGACCTCGATTTGGATTTGCTGGAATCGTAGTCCCGGCCTTTGCTTTGACGGCTTCTGGAGCTGCTGCGAGAGCTCTTTAAGCTGAATGATGAGCTACGGCTGCTGCTGCGACTGTGTCGATAGTACCTTTTAGATTTTTTCGACTTTTTTTTCTTCGACTTTGATCTATTTCGGCTGCTGCGTGCAGGCGATTTTGATTTGGAGCGGTAACGTTCGCGTTCTATTTCTTTTGCGGTTTCTATCCCGCTCCCGATCTCTGTCACGATTTCTAACCCGGTCTCGTTCTCGATCGCGTCTTTCGCGCATTATTTGTTTACTAATATTTATTTAGTTTGAGCAGCCTGAAACAACGAGTTATCAATCTAGTATTTAACATGTATAAAAAATACCAAAACGTGTATTTTAACAATATGGCAATGCTAAAGCCGCATATATTATTTTGATGAAAATTCAAACCTCAAGAGCCGAAGCTTATCAACTCTGAGGTACACTATCTTGTTTTCTAGATTTGGTTTTGCCAGAAAAACTATGAACTTTCATTATAATCAATAAATAAATCAACAATTTGATTAAATCTTTCGCGGGTCCAACTACCCTGAGGGGTATATAAGTGACTTGCGCGCTGCACAAAGTTAACAGTTAATTGATTAATAAACTGTTCAAAATGTGGCTCATGCGATTTTTAATAGCTCAGCTATTTCTAGCAATTATTGTCACAGCCTTGCCTTCCGATGCCGGCCGGAGCAGTCCAGTAACAACGGTAGGAAACATAAAATAATAATCTTAAAAAGTTAAAGACTCACTTTGCCCTTCTTTGTTTTTTTTTTTATGTAATTCATCTAGGTGTCTATTGTACAGGAGTATGGATATCCAATTGAGGAGCATGAGGTGCAAACATTTGATGAATATTATCTGACAATACATCGCATTCCCTACTCAAAGATTACAGGCGATGATAAACGTCATCGTCCAGTTATATTCCTTATGCATGGTTTGCTCTGCTCCTCATCGGATTGGGTGCTAAGCGGTCCAGTAAATGGCTTGGCTTTCATTCTATCCGATGCTGGCTACGATGTCTGGATGGGCAATGCCCGTGGCAACACTTACTCAAAGAAGCATGCTACCAAGTCACCACTGCTCCAGCCATTCTGGGACTTTACCTTTCATGAGATTGGCATCTATGATTTACCTGCAATGATCGATTATGCTTTGAACGTTACGGGAGAGCAGAAATTGCAGTATGTCGGCCACTCTCAGGGCACAACTGTGTTCTTTGTGCTTCAAACTATGATTGAAAGTTATAAGAATCGCATTACTTCCGCACATTTGCTGGCGCCAATTGCCTGGGTAGAAAATGCTGAAACTCCGCTGGCTAAGATTGGAGGACCTTTGCTTGGAAATCCTAATGCATTAGTGGAACTATTTGGTAGCTTTGAATTCTTGCCAAACTCAAATGCTTTGGACCAACTGGGTGCGCCTTTGTGCCTGGAACTGGCAGTATCTCCAGGAATCTGCTCGAACGCACTCATCTTATTCAGTGGCTATAACTCACCATATTTGAACGAAACAATGATTCCAGATATCATAGTAACAACACCAGCGGGCGCTTCCGTCAACCAGTTTTTCCACTATCTCCAGTTATACGATTCGGGCTATTTCCGTCAGTTCGACTATGGCTTGATTAGAAACATAGTCGAATATGGCACCGTGGCTCCGCCAAACTACGATGTAGGAGCAATAGAGGTACCGACTTATCTTTATTACAGCGATACCGACTATTTCGCAAGTCTTATCGATGTTGATACGCTTAGGAGTAAACTTAATCCAAATTTCTTGAAACGTGCCTATCGTATGCCTGAGGTAAAATGGAATCATTTGGACTTCATATGGGGCCTAAATGCCAAGGAGATACTTTACAATACAGTTCTTGATGACATTATTAATGCAAATTTGTAATAGCAAAAACAGAAGATTATCAAAACATTTTTGCATTATTGTTTTACGTTAAATCAGTCTTTGGTGGCTTATTTTTAAAAATAAATACAAATATATGTATCGTTGATTTATTGAGTTAAACTTGATAACATTTAAGAGTGATTATTTAAGGATTTCCACAAGTTAAAGGCGTGATAGATTTCCCTTTCAAGGGCAAAAAACCACCAAAAGCAGCAGATCCGCCACCTCCACCCGTGGCTGCCTCCGGTTGTGGCACTGGGCGATGGCGTGGTAGGCCACGACTTTCATCAAACATTAAGGTGACGACGATGTGCCGCTGGCCAAACGTTTAGCTCAATCGGTGGGTAAAAAGGCTATAGCTGCTGTTGCTCCACCACCCTCCACGACCAAAGTTGGCCGACCAAAAGGATCCACTTCAGCCGCATCTTCTCCCACTGGGAAAGCATCACCATTTATTTTAAATCACTAAATATCGAGTTTCTTAAAACATTTCTATGTTTCACAGGTGGGTGTCATTTCATAAGGCACCACGTCTCAGGATGGCGCACAGCGTCAAGTTAAGGTGGAGGTTCTGGGAGTCTATGACTATTCCGACAAATCTATACGGCTGCGCGTCGTAGAACCAATCACCGATGGCGATCGCAATTATAAGAAAAGTTTACATTTGGGTTATGTGGGTTCGTTTTTGTTTCATTAAGTCTTGAGTTCAGAGTCGCACAAAAACTGCAAACAGAAAAAAAAAATATGTGTTAAATAAATAAACATGAAAGTTAAATGATTATGCAATTTACATTTGGATGAAAAATTTCGTTTTCTGTGGAAGTTGGGACTTTGAATGGCTTGCTTACGATTACTGCGTCCTTGATCAAGTCAATGATTACTTTGTCCTTCTCTGGGGCTTCGCGGTCGCGGGTGCTGAAGAATGCCAATGGTTTAAACGCATCCTCGTCAATTGTTTCTAACGCTTTTTGCACCTTTGCGTCCAACAAATCGATAGCATTGATGACCGGCGCTGGCGTTGGCACAGTTGATGAAGCTGGTTGGCGGGAACTGGTCTCGGCACTAGGCGCTCGAGTTGTGCGCTGTGATACGGACCTCGATTTGGATTTGCTGGAATCGTAGTCCCGGCCTTTGCTTTGACGGCTTCTGGAGCTGCTGCGAGAGCTCTTTAAGCTGAATGATGAGCTACGGTTGCTGCTGCGACTGTGTCGATAGTACCTTTTAGATTTTTTCGACTTTTTTTGATACCGAAGGTAAAGAGTATATTGAGTTTGGCTATGTCCGTCATGGTGTCTGTCCGTCTGTCCGTCTGGATGAACGCAACTTTTCCATACCCTTCAAGCTAGAGACTTGAAACTTTCCAAATCTCTTTATCTATGGGATAGTAAATTAAAGTGTCAAGATCGGGGTTCTACGATAACTTGGGGGCCGGCAAATCGATAAGTTCGATAACCCAATACCGATAAATCGGACAGATTCGCACATCCTTACAGCTAGAAGTACCAAATTGGTAAGAAGATAGCTAAGCTCAACCTGATAAATCTGCATTTAAAATTTATGGGGCCTCGCCCCCATTCCTCTACCAGGCCTTACCGAATTTTAAAAGTCAAAAATATACCCTGATTCCCACAGTTTTTGAGATGAGCCACCAAATTTGGTGTTAAGATAATATAAACATGCACAAAAGTTAACCCCATCGATTATGCAATTATACATCTTGGATGAAAAATTTCGTTTTCTGTGGAAGTTGGGACTTTGAATGGCTAAATTGCTTGAAGATTACTGGTAACGTCCAAAAATGCATCAAAGTCAATGATTACTTTGTCCTTCTCTGGGGCTTCGCGGTCCCGGGTCCTGAATTGAATGCCAATTGTTTAAACGCATCCTCGTCAATTGTTTGAGCTAGACGCTTTTTGCACCTTGATGCGTCCAACAAAAAATCGAAAGCATTGGATGACAAGCGCTGCCGGTGGCACAGTTGATGAAGCCTACGGTTGGCGGGAACTAGTCTCGGGAATAGGCGCTTCGAGTTGTGCGCTGTGATACGGACCAAATTTGGTAGTTAGCTGGAATCGTAGTCCCGACCTTTGCTTTGACGGCTTCTGGAGCTGCCCTGCGAGATGCTCCCTTTCCGCCTTTGAATTGAGCTAGAGCTACCAAATTTGCTGCTGCGACTGTGTCGATAGTACCTTTAAGATCTTTTCGACAATTTTGGATGCCCTTCACCATACGAATCCAGGGCATTTTGCCACTTTGTCAAAATTCGGTAAGCACCAAATTTTTTAGGAATGATGGGAGACACCACAAACATCTAAATCAAAATTTGCAGGACACGCTCAGCCATTTCCGTCCGTCCGGCCCCCTGTCCGTCTGTCAGTCTTCGACTGTCCCATCTGGTCTGTTTCAACACGACATTTCCGGCCAAAGCTGCTGAACCGATCTTGATGAAACTTTCACAGATTGCTTAGATCATGTCGCGTTTCTCCACTATTAAAACTTCGATCCCGAGTCGGACCAAATTCTACGATATAGCCACCATATAAATTTACCATATCCACACGATTTCCGGCCAAACTTGCTGAACCGATCTTGATGAAACTCCCCAGCCCCCTTTCCCATCATGTCGGGTTTGTTGACTAGTCACCAATTTCAGTTCAGATCGGAATTGACATTCAGAAAGACCATACAAAATTTTGATGCCATCAACTACCCATACTGCCCCAGCCCCCTGTCCCCACCTTTACAAACTTACCTACATGTCACAAATTGTTGTTGTTGAACACGATCAACGTAAATGACGCTCAACGAGTAAAAATATTAGCGAAAAATTACCAACAACTGCACAGAAACATTAAGAGGCGTGCATTGATTTGGCGGTTTGAACTGGTATCGAGTAGTCTTGGCATAGCCAAAATTAACTATGCGCCACTATGTTTTTTCATTGATTTTGATCTATTTCGGCTGCTGCGTGCAGGCGATTTTGATTTCGAGCGGTAACGTTCGCGTTCTATTTCTTTTGCGGTTTCTATCCCGCTCCCGATCTCTGTCACGATTTCTAACCCGGTCTCGTTCTCGATCGCGCCTTTCGCGCATTATTTGTTTACTAATATTTATTTAGTTTGAGCAACCTGCAGTCTGAAACAACGAGTAATCAATCTAGTACTTAACATGTATAAAAAATACCAACGCGTATATTTTAACAATATGGCAATGCCAAAGCCGCATATATTATTTTGATGAAAATTCAAATCTCAAGAGCCTCAATTTTGAGGTTCACTATCTTGTTTTTTAGATTAGGTTTTGCCAGAAAAAATATGAACTTTGATTGTAATCAATAAATAAATCAACAATTTGATTTAATCTTTGGCTGGTTCAACTACCCTGAGGGGTATATAAGCGACTTGCGCGCTGCACAAAGTTAACAGTTAATTGATTAATAAACTGTTCAAAATGTGGCTCATGCGATTTTTAATAGCTCAGCTATTTCTAGCAATTATTGTCACAGCCTTGCCTTCCGATGCCGGCCGGAGCAGTCCAGTAACAACGGTAGGAAACATAAAATAATAATCTTAAAAAGTTTAAGACTCACTTTATCCTTCTTTGTTTTTTATTGTAATTCATCTAGGTGTCTATTGTACAGGAGTATGGATATCCAATTGAGGAGCATGAGGTGCAAACATTTGATGAATATTATCTGACAATACATCGCATTCCCTACTCAAAGATTACAGGCGATGATAAACGTCATCGTCCAGTTATATTCCTTATGCATGGTTTGCTCTGCTCTTCATCGGATTGGGTGCTAAGCGGTCCAGTAAATGGCTTGGCTTTCATTCTATCCGATGCTGGCTACGATGTCTGGATGGGCAATGCCCGTGGCAACACCTACTCAAAGAAGCATGCTACCAAGTCACCACTGCTCCAGCCATTCTGGGACTTTACCTTTCATGAGATTGGCATCTATGATTTACCTGCAATGATCGATTATGCTTTGAACGTTACGGGAGAGCAGAAATTGCAGTATGTCGGCCACTCTCAGGGCACAACTGTGTTCTTTGTGCTTCAAACTATGATTGAAAGTTATAAGAATCGCATTACTTCCGCACATTTGCTGGCGCCAGCTGCCTGGATGGAAAATGCGGAATCTCCGTTGTTCAAGATTGCAGGACCTTTGCTTGGAAATCCTAATGCATTAGTGGAACTATTTGGTAGCTTTGAATTCTTGCCAAACTCAAATGCTTTGGACCAACTGGGTGCGCCTTTGTGCCTGGAACTGGCAGTATCTCCAGGAATCTGCTCGAACGTACTCTTCTTATTCAATGGTTATAACTCACCGTATTTGAACGAAACAATGGTTCCGGATATCATAGCAACAACACCAGCGGGCGGCTCCAGCAACATGTTTTTCCACTATCTCCAGGAAAACCAATCGGGCTATTTCCGTCAGTTCGACTATGGCTTGATCAGAAACATAGTCGAATATGGCACCGTGGCTCCGCCAAACTACGATGTAGGAGCAATAGAGGTACCGACTTACCTTTATTACAGCGATACCGACTATTTCGTTAGTCTTATAGATGTTGATACGCTTAGGAGTAAACTTAATCCAAATTTCTTGAAACGTGCCTATCGTATGCCTGAGGTAAAATGGAATCATTTGGACTTCATATGGGGCCTAAATGCCAAGGAGATACTTTACAATACAGTTCTTGATGACATTATTAATGCAAATTTGTAATAGCAAAAACAGAAGATTATCAAAACATTTTTGCATTATTGTTTTACGTTAAATCAGTCTTTGGTGGCTTATTTTTAAAAATAAATACAAATATATGTATCGTTGATTTATTGAGTTAAACTTGATAACATTTAAGAGTGATTAGTTAAGGATTTCCACACGTCAAATGCGTGATAGATTTCCCATTTAAGCTCCGAAAGAGCATTACCAACAATAACAATTGTTTCGAAATCTGCGACGAATTTAAACAGTCAAAATATTGCAACAAGAAGAGAGGACAAAACAATGTGACGGTTTTTTTCGGCCTAGCCTGGTAGGCAAATGGGTGAATCCACCGCTTACAGATTAAGAAAGGCAGAGTCCATAGTTTTTATATGAGAGATAACGATATAAAACGGAAACCGGTGTCCCAGTGGAAGTGCGAAAACGGTCACTCTATTTTAAACAAAACAAGCAATGCATGCATTTGCCTGTCACTCCGCACGAACAGGTACACACATGGTACAGACTCTGCAAAAAAGAAAGAATATCCATTTAATTTAAGCTATAATTAAATTAAACAACTCTTAAAGCAAGCCCAGTGCGTTGGGAAAGATGACGCGCATAGCCAGATGTGATATACACTTGATACGGAGTTTTGGGTTGTGGAGTTCTCCCCGCCCAATTGGTCGCATTTATAAGAAACGTTTTCAGTTGAGTGATGTGGGTTCGTTTTTGTTTCATTAAGTATGGAGTTTTCAGAAAGCTTTTATACTGATTTAACAAAATGTTTAAGGAAAGCTGTTTTTTCAGCTGGCATAAGCATTGCCAGATTATGTTATCAGGCCAGATAGCTGCAGCAAACTCTACTGCTGTTGGTGCTGCAACCTGATCATTTTGTTATTTAGAAAATATTTTATTTTAAAGAAAACAATGGAATATTGTGTTAAACTTGTACCGCTTGCACTCAAGTGCCAACAACGTGCTATCAGCACAACAGCCTCAATGGCTGGCAAGCGTAACTTTCGTAAATTTAACGTGTATAGCAAACGTGGGACACGTGTAGTAAAAGAAGCACAACGTGCCCTGGCCAGTCCGCCAGTTGCCATTCACAAGAGAGGAGTGCGCGACACTGGCATCACAGTAAATGGGCAATTTGTGGAGATACCGGAGAAAATACCCGACATAATTGTGCCAGACTTAAGCGGATGCAAACTTAAGCCATATGTGTCGTACAAAGCTCCAGAAGTAATACAATCAGAGTTCACCAGTCTTGATCTTTTCAATGCTGTTTACTCGCAAAAAATTATTGATGATTTTAAGGCTGGCAAGCTGGATGCCGATGGCTCAGCAATTGAGCCATCAACCAATGAGCAACTTACTCCGGAGGCGGCTTTAATGCGTGCGCGAAAAACAGGCAGTGATATTTTCTAAGTGAGATATTTTAGTAAGGTTTAAAAACAAAGTTCATGTCGCTATTGCTGCATGTACTTCTGACGATAATTGTAGAGTTTGCGCAGCCATTTCTCTGCCTTCAGTTCAGAGTGGCCCAAAAACTGCAAACAGAAAAAAAAACACATGTGTTAAATAAATAAACATGAAAGTAAAATGAATATGCAACTTACATTTGGATGAAAGATTTCGTCTTCTGTGGAAGTTGGGACTTCGACTGGCTTGCTTACGATTACCGTTTCCTTAATCAAGTCGATGATTACTTTGTCCTTCTCTGGGGCTTCGCGGTCGCGGGTGCTGAAGAATGCCAATGGCTTAAACGCATCCTCGTCAATTGTTTCTAACGCTTTTTGCACCTTTGCGTCCAACAAATCGATAGCATTGATGACCGGCGCTGGCGTTGGCACAGTTGATGAAGCTGGTTGGCGGGAACTGGTCTCGGCACTAGGCGCTCGAGTTGTGCGCTGTGATACGGACCTCGATTTGGATTTGCTGGAATCGTAGTCCCGGCCTTTGCTTTGACGGCTTCTGGAGCTGCTGCGAGAGCTCTTTGAGCTGAATGATGAGCTACGGCTGCTGCTGCGACTGTGTCGATAGTACCTTTTAGATTTTTTCGACTTTTTTTTCTTCGACTTTGATCTATTTCGGCTGCTGCGTGCAGGCGATTTTGATTTCGAGCGGTATCGTTCACGTTCACGTTCCCGTTCCCTATCTCTTTCTCGGTTTCTATCCCGCTCCCGATCTCTGTCACGTTCTCTATCCCGGTCTCGTTCTCGATCGCGTCTTTCACGCATTATTTGTTTACTAATATTTATTTAGTTTGAGCAGTCTGCAATCTGAAACAACGAGTATTTAATCTAGCATTTAACAAAATTAGTATAAAAAATACCAAAACGTGTATTTAAACAATATGGCAACGTTTAAGTTTGCCGCATAAATTGAATTGATAAAAAATTCAAACCTCAAGAGCCGAAGCTTATCAATTCTGACGTTCATTATCTATTTTTCTAGACTGGTTTTTGTTAACAAACCTATAAATTTTAGTTGCAATAAATCCGTTGGGTATCAAAAATTTGATTTATTCAACTACCATGGGGGGTATATAAATGACTTGTGCGCTTCAAAAAGTTTCAAATTGACTGCAACAGTCAAATAATTAATACATATCTGTTCGAAATGTGGCTCATGCGATTTTTAATAGCTCAGCTATTTCTAGCAATTATTGTCACAGCCTTGCCTTCCGATGCCGGTCGGAGTAGTTCAGTAACAACGGTAAAAAACATTAAATATGAATCTTAAAAAGATTTAAAACTTACTTTATCCTGTTTGGTTTTTTATTGTAATTCATCTAGGTGTCTCTTGTAAAGAAGTATGGATACCCAATTGAGGAGCATCACGTACAAACATCTGATGGATATTACCTGACAATGCATCGCATTCCCTACTCAAAGATTACAGGCGATGATAAACGTCATCGTCCAGTTATATTCCTTATGCATGGTTTGCTCTGCTCCTCATCGGATTGGGTGCTAAGCGGTCCAGTAAATGGCTTGGCTTTCATTCTATCAGATGCTGGCTACGATGTCTGGATGGGCAATGCCCGTGGCAACACTTACTCTAAGAAGCATGCTACCAAGTCACCACTGTTCCAGCCATTCTGGAACTTTGAATGGCATGACATTGGCATCTATGATTTACCTGCAATGATAGATAAAGTTTTGTACGTAACGGGAGAGCAGAAATTGCAGTATGTCGGCCACTCTCAGGGAACAACTTCGTTCTTTGTACTCCATTCGATGATTAAGAGATTTAAGAGTCGCATTACTTCCGCACATTTACTGGCACCAGTTGCCTGGATGGAACATATGGAGAGTCCATTGGCCAGGATTGCAGGCCCTTTGCTTGGAAAGCCTAATGCCTTAGTGGAGCTATTTGGTAGCGCTGAATTTTTGCCAAGCTCAAAGTCTATGGAGCTAATGGGTGCGGCTTTGTGCCGTGATCAGGCTGTATCTCAAAGAATCTGCTCGAACATACTTTTCTTAATGGGTGGTTGGAACTCACCGTATTTGAACGCATCAATGATTCCAGATATCATGGCAACAACACCAGCGGGCGCTTCCATCAACCAGTTTTTCCACTATCTCCAGGAATACAAATCGGGCAATTTCCGTCAGTTCGACTATGGCAAGGTCAGAAACAAGAAGGACTATGGCACCAAGGCTCCACCAAGCTACGATGTAGAAGCAATGGACGTACCGACTTATCTTTATTACAGCGATAACGACTATTTCGCTAGTCTTATCGATGTTGATTTGCTTAGGCGTAAAATGAATCCAAAATCCTTGAAACGTGCCTATCGTATGCCTGAGGTAAAATGGAACCATTTGGACTTCTTATGGGGACTAAATGCCAAGGAGATACTTTACAATACAGTTCTTGATGACATTATTAATGCGAAGAAGTAATATCAAATACATCAAGGTATTGTCAACGCATTTTTGTATTATTGTTATACGTTTTATCAGTCTTTGGTGGTTTTTTCCTTAAAAATATATATAAATAAATGTACCGATGATTTATTAAGACTGATTAGTTAAGCATTTCTGCATGTTAAATGCGTGATAGATTTCCAATTTTAGCTCTGACAATGCTTCACCAACGATAATACATAATTGTTTCGAAATTTATCAAGAAAATTGCAAAAAGAGAGAACAAAATGGGTGAATCCTAATCTCACAGACTAAGAAAAGCCGAGTCCATAGTTTTTATATGAGAGATAACGATATAAAACGGAAACCGGTGTCCCAGTGGAAGTGCGAAAACGGTCACTCTATTTTAAACAAACAAACACAATGCATGCATTTGGCTTGTATTTTTTTTTGGTATTTGCATACTTTCGCAAAACTGGTCACACAACACGAACAGGTACATCTATGGTACAGCCTCGGCGAAAAAAGAAAGATTATCCATTTCATTTAAAATTTAAATTAAATCAAACAACGCTTAAAGCAAGCCCAGTGCGTTGGGAAAGATGACGCGCATAACTAGAAGTGATATATCACTTGATATGGAGTTTTGGGTTGAGGAGTTGTCCCCCGCCCAATTGGCCTACTATGAAAAAATCACGAACGAGCACAACGCTGTGAAAAATGCTCTAAAAACGGCAGTCAGCGCCAATGAAGGCAAGGAGCTGTTCAATGGTCAAGTGTTTCAGGCGTACTCTTTCAAGGGCAAGGTGCTGCAGGAGCTGAAGGAAGCCACTTTGCCCAAAAAACCACCAAAAGCAGCAGATCCGCCACCTCCACCCGTGGCTGCCTCTGGTAGTGGCACTGGGCGAGGGCGTGGTAGGCCTCGACTTTCATCAAACATTGCGTATTTGGAATCATCAGACGAAGGTGACGACGATGTGCCGCTGGCCAAACGTTTAGCTCTATCGGTGGGTAAAAAGGCTATAGCTGCTGTTGCTCCACCAACCTCCACGCCCAAAGTTGGCCGACCAAAAGGATCCACTTCATCTTCTCCCACTGGGAAAGCATCACCACAGCCCAAGGGTGGCAAGGGATCGGGTGCTGGATCCAGCAAATCATTTTCTGGTGGCGAAGCAGCACCAAAGAACTTTCGGCCTGCGGAGGTCAACTCTGTTGGTGGTTTGGTGGTCGGCAGCAACGATGAAAGCAGCGGTAAAGATGGCAAGGACGGCAAAGATGGCAAGGATACTAAAATGCAGGGCAAAACATATCCATCGCTAGTCGTGCTGGCCAAGCCATTCCTCAAGATCAAGGACATGGCGGCTACGCGCAGCAAGCTGGACTCTAAGGTTAAGCTAGTGCTAATGCTGACACCCAACAAGTTCTGTGAGTGGCTCATTCAAGAGGGTTTGCTGCGTGCCCAGCAGCATTGCATTAATCATCGCAACAGCGAACTTAAATTGGGTAAGCTATAAGTTAATGTCCATTAAATCACTAATATTGAATATTCGATATGTATTCTTCTAGGTTGTTACTCAGATGTCAGTAAATTTCCGTACACTGGTGGCTATGTTTGGGTGGGCGATTGTTGTCCATTTCGGTTTGTCTCGGTGTTCAACAACTCCATCTTTGAGGGCGCTCAACATCCGCCAACATTTCTGCTTAAGCTGATCTATCATTGGGCCTGTCAGACCAGCATCCAGAATGTGGTGCAGTGGGTCAAAGTGGACAGCGTTTACATCAAAGGCATCTACACGTGGCTACGCGCTATCTGCACTTTAGCCGTGCATCAAAAGTGCAAAAAGCTAGGCGGTCCCGGCAAGTTTGTTGAGGTGCGTTTATTTTTTATCACTAAATATCGAGTTTCTTAAAACATTTCTATGTTTCACAGGTGGGTGTCATTTCATTAGGCACCACGTCTCAGGATGGCGCACAGCGTCAAGTTAAGGTGGAGGTTCTAGGAGTCTATGACTATGCCGACAAATCTATACGGCTGCGCGCCGTAGAGCCAATTACCGATGGCGATCGCAATTATAAGAAACGTTTTCAGGTGGGTTATGTTCTTAATTATCAAATAATATCTGAATATAATTATATATCGCTAAATTTCAATTTGCAGGCAATCTTAGAACCGTTGTCTCGCTGGGTGCACAAAGACAGCACCATTTGCATTGATCTAACTGTAGACAAGATAACACTATTTAGCATGGGCTTCAAAAACATTGTCCAGGCGGCAGCCACAGACAATGCAGCAAAGCACAACAACTCGGCAGTCATGGAATACTTGCGCCGCATTGTGCCACGCATGTTCCAGAATACGCTGTCGTTGCTCTCGCGCCAAATGATACAGCAGTTCCTCGATGAGCTTGTCTGGCGTGAAGCGTTTGGAACGTATGCACTGCAAGCGTTCAACAATATCATCACACACATTGGCGAGCAGACACGCGTGATTACCAATGAGACAATTACACAGCGCCTGTATCAGGTTATTATCGTGCTAACAAATAGTACTTAAATATATATATTAATGCAAACAGTTTATATTAATTTGAATCGCATTTTTTATAATTTTTTTTCACAGGTCGCCACAAATCCGTTTAAAGATTGGAGCATACTGCCACCGAACTACAAGGAAACACCGGCCAATGCCACGCCCAAGCGTCTCAAGAAACGTTAGTAAATCAACGCTAGTTAGTATGTAGACCGTGATAAGTCTAATTTAGTTCAATCGCAGCCGAAGTTGTGAGAAATGCCAAACCTAAGTTACATATATTTTGATGCCTATGCGTTTTGTCACTCTTAACCGATTGTGATTACCAATATCTTTTTTAATTTTTTGTATCCAAAAGGGAATGTGTTTGTTTTTTAAGAAGTGTATATAAAATGGATTTTATTTGAGATAGGTTTTAAGTTAGTGAACATTAAAAAAAAAATAAGCATATGAATTTAATTTTTTGCATTCTTAAAATGTGTTAACTTGTCTTAAAAAGCAACAAATGAAATAAACAAAAACAATCCAAAAAAAACCAAAATTGAAAAGAAAACCATGTAAAACTTGTACTTTTTTTATTTGCTTAGTTATGATTTATGAAATGATAAAACGCTTAAGGCTTTAGATCGATGTTGACCAGCAAATGTGCTTTCGGCTTTCTGCATCTTTAAGATGAATGTGCTAAGTGGTTGTGTTCATAGGGAATAAAACAGCGATTAACTCTTTGAAGATTTTAATCGAAATTATCTTTTCGTTTTGCAGCCATTAATGAGGCAGACTATGTGCAAACTGTCAGCAAAGTGAAGAAAGAAAAGGAGCGTGAAAAAGATATTTTGCCACCGGGATCCAAACGTCGCAGCACTATTAGTACACCCCCGCCGGCGCCAGCACCCAAAAGCGCAGCAAAGGGACCTGGAACCTCAAAATTAGCTGCTAAAACTGCAACCACAAAGATAATAACGCCTTCTGTGCCGCCGGCTAAGGCGCTTATCAAGAAGCCCAAAGAGGCAAAGGAGGAAAAAGAGAAGGTTGCCGTGGTCATTAAAAAGGAGGAAGATGAGCTTAAAGGTCTCGAAGAGCTATACTATGGCATTAGCGATGGTACTGAAGAGTTCTACGAGCATTTTCCATACAGCTCGCCTCGGGCCAATCCAGCGGAGCTAACCAGAACTGTCGAGTGTCCCATTTGCCTAAACGGCGATACCTATGACTCCAACGAAAAGCTCCAAACGCATCTGGTATCGCACATCTCACCCGAAGGCAAACAACATCAATTCCAATGTCTGTTCTGCTTGGAAAAGCATCCAACTGAATCGGTGCTGGCCAAACACAATCAAATCATGCATCCTACAGAAACCAAGACAAATGGCTCGCCATCTTATTATTGCTTGATATGTCAACAGCGGCACAATTCGCTGCATTTGCTTACTGCTCATCTGCAGAAGGTGCACAGTACATTGGAGCTTCCGTATTGGTGTCAATCGTGCAGCTATCGCTCCTCATCGCATCGCGATCTAGTACGTCATTTCTACGACGATCACAAGAATCAAAACTTCTTGCAATGCCCATACTGTCTCGATGTAAGTGTTACTATATGAGTGTTACTTTTTTATATATGTATGTATTTCTTTTTTTTTTTTTGTAGATATTTTATTTCACTCATAAGGGCAAGGTTAATCAGCTTCGTGTTGAGCATTACTTTATGCATCTGGACGAGCATGTGAACAAGAGGGATCCCTCATTGCGATGTCAAAAATGTTCGCTGAGTTTCTTGGAGAAGGGCGATTTGAAACAGCACTCGGTATTGCATCATGTTAGCATGACCAAAACAAATAAACCAGTTCGTTTGCTGTTGAATAACTCGCTATTGATACCGATGCCCAAGGTGCGCACACATCATCGCGAACAACCACCATTTTCGACCTTTAAACGTCCGGTTTTCTTTGCTTTCCTCGAAGGCAAGACTTGTGCCGAGTGCAATACTGATTTTGCCAATGAGGAGACCCACTACACGTAAGTGGAAACAAGAGAACATCCCATGTACAGCAAATCGAAATTTATGTTAATTTTTTATAGCGGTTGGATGCACTGCGTCAAGTGCAACTATCAGACATGCTGCGAGCGCGCACAGTTTCGACATGGCGTCGATTGTAACGGAAACTTTGAAGATGCAATGGAAGTTAATATGCTACAGGAGATGCATTGCATCTGCGGCTTTGCCACCAGCAATGGCAACAAAATGGCCCAGCATTTGGCCAACTGTGGCCTAAGCACATGCTACGCTAGCTTAGAGGCGGCTAACGAAAATGCTATCAAGCGTAATATGTTGGATATGTTGGGCTTGGTGCGTCGCGATGGTGAAACCTCTGGCGAGGGTGCAGATATGGGCGATGCAGCCGATGATGCCATGGACGACAACAACGAAATGCTGCCAGCGCCGTTGGATCATGAACATCAATTGCAGACGTCTCAAGATGAGCAGCCAGAGCAAGAGCCGCACCAACTTCATCAGGAGCTGCCACAGGGGGCTCATGTTGAAATGCAAACTGATGAGCAGCGCCAGCAACAGCAATACATTGAGACGCAGCCGGTGACCGAATCTTTGCCACACTTGCCACAGGTGCAGCAGCAATCAGCGCCCATACAATTTGGTGAAATGGAGGCAGCACCGGTCATGCTCGATCCACAGCAGGTTCAAGCAGCCGCCGACTATGCTCAGGTGTCTGTGGTGCAACAACAGCAGCAGCAGCATCACCACCAACAGCAACCGTATGGAATGGCTGGCTATGGCCAGACTGCCATGTCAACGGACATTGACATGCCGCTCATTGGTGAGCTGGCCGAGCCAAGTGCTCCGCCAACTCCACAATTTCTCGGCGAGGTGCATACGCCCATGTTCGATGCTGTCGCCGCTGCTGAGCAGCAACACTATCAGCAGCAGCAACAGCAGCATCATCATCAGCATCCCCAATGATATAAAGTACCGGGCAAGCTTAAAACTCGCGATTATACGCTGCCTTGGCAGAATTACTAAAACTTCAATCACTTAAAAAACGCATTTATGTAGAACTATATTATGAGTATACATTGTATTTAATCATCTACACTACAATTTTGTAGATGAGCATCGAAATATTGCACAGTACATAAATATAAAAATTGATGAATTATTTGTAAACATTTAAAAACAACATGCAATACACAAAAAAACATGAATTTCAAATACATATATATATAATTTTAACCACAGTTTGGGTCTATTAATGCCAGGAGACGTATGTCTTTGATGTCCGTCCTTAACTCACATTATTAAGTGTTGTTGATAAGCTTATAGACCCGCCGCTCCGCGAATTATCAAACTAAACATAAACTCGTTTTGACACCAGTCGAATACTTTGTTAATTGGACATTTGTAGAAGGTTAGGAATGAAATGTGTCTTGGTCATTTCTGTTGCTTTCGCTGCTTGGATTGAAGCAAAGCAGATAATACAAGCGCTGTATCCAGCTCCTGTTGTGTTCCCGGCTCGTTGTCCAACGAGATTTCAGCAGCGCGCTCATGAAAACGTGCCAAAACCCGTGGGCGATAATCTTCAAAGAAATGTAGAAAAGTGAGAATAACTGAAGGAAAATTAAAAAACGGTTTAAAAAACTTACCAACACTTCCAGCAAGCGGATTACCGGTGAGTCGCAGAGTCTCCAAGAGTGGCAGATTGGCAATATAGTCAACCTCATCCAGCTTCTCGATCAGATTGCAGCTCAAATCTAAGTTAATCAACGATAGTAACTTGCGTAGTCCACTCAGCGTTTTAATCTTGTTTTGTGACAGCTTTAAAGTCACTATATTTCCCATATTTAGATGCCAGTCGATACATTCGGTTATGAAGTTGCCCGACAACGAAAGCAGCTGCAGATGTGGCAGGTCTGCCAGATTCTGTACGTTGCGTATGCGATTCTGTTCGAGGATCAAGTGACGCAATTTGGGCGCAGTTCGTACACTGCCATCAATTTGTGTTAACAGATTGCCGGTTAAATCCAGTTCACTCAGCTCATTCCATGCATCTGTGCTAAGCAGCGTATCGTCGCCGTTGGTCGTCGCTATCGTCTCCGGCACCAGGCTGGGTACATTGCACGATTTGTGCAGATTATCGCAGAGCAAAACCTGATTGATATGAGTAATTGTTGTGTTGTGCACACAAATTGTTTGCAATGTAGGCTTCAACAGCTCAATGTCGACAATGTTCTCCGTACTAAGTGCAGAGAATTTCAGAGTTTTGAGATTACGAAATGCATTTAGATTGAAGCTTAAACGATTCGGAATGATATTACTGCGTCCAATCGGCACATCCACCGTATTGTAGTCCTGTACAAAACTAGAATTATCCTTAACCGGCGTTACCACCAACGCCGCCAGCTGCGTGCTAAAGTCCAGCACATGCGAAAAGTCAAATTTGCCACCTTGTTCACTTGGCGGGCAGGGCAATGCGAGACGCTCACTAATGGCATATACCTTAGAACAAAAAATAAAAGTTACCAACATTTTATCTTTTCACTAAAATAATTTAATTATTCAAATTCAAAAATCTTTCTAATTAGAAGTTACGTTTCTCATAGATTTAGGCAAATATTCTGGCAGTAGTTCACACTCCTCGTGCTTCAGGTACAGCAAATGCAGCCTATGGAGCAATACTACTCCGAGTAATCTGCGCTCCTGCCTTGTGAATTTAGTGCGTGCCACACCAAAATAGACACCAACTCGTCTATTTGTCAAATGATTCATGCCTAGAGCATCGATCATTGCCGCCTCACGGGTGTGCGCATCATTCGAGGTTATGCCGTGAAAGCAACGCAACAAAAGGACACCACGCTTTTGCTGCCACAGATGCACAATGAGGGCCAGCTTTGGATCTTTGGCAAGAACATGAGAGTTCTTTGATTGCAGCACCTTGTGTGCCTGTCGCAAATGGACGTATGGGCGAGACGACTTTCCCTTGCCTACATAGAAAATGGCACGCAGAAATGTTAGCCATATATCCATCTGATGCATGCCACGTGACCGCTTTTTCAGTCCATTGGTAATGCGTGGATCTAGCAGCAAGTAGTTAAAGTATAGCCGCCTGCTCTGATCGTTCCGGCAGTACCACCTTCTATGCCTTCTGACTAGCTTTGAGTGTGTTTTAATGTTCGCAAAACTTTGCTCCGATTGGAGCGTGTGCTGCAACTCAGTTGAGAATTTTGTTGGGGGCATGTGCAGCACGCCCAGAGAATACTTGATGCCGCGAATTTGGGACAGTGGACAGCTACTGATCCCAGTCACGATTCGAACTAACAATTTGGACATAGCGAATATGTTTTTTTTTTCATACAAAAAATGGCAAAACAGAACTTCAATAAGTAGAAATTTCAACACAGAACACTTATAATTTAAATCTATGTACTCTGATTTATGTCAATAATTCTTACCTCCAAAGCCGAAAGACTGTACTCCTTTTTGGAACTCAACAGTGCATCACCGCTTTCGTTGAAGAGTTTGGCCAGATCTTGCAGCAAATAGATAATGTCATACTTGTTAAAATCCAAGAATTCGGCCAGAAGACGTGGCAACTCATTGCGAAAATATATGAGCAGCTCTTGTAAATAAGTTTCTAGTTGCTCGCGACGTTGTTCCAAAAATGCGGGCTGTTTATTGCCCACCAACTGCAATGAGTGCAAATCCATTTAATCTTTAGCATAAACTCAAGGTTATTTCAGTGGGCGTACCTTTTTTGGCGGCAGCAGTTTTTTGCTGATTGATATCTCGTCGACGAGTTTGTCGTGTAGCTGTGCAAAATCGCGATAGCGTCGCTCCACAAACCATTCCACGTTTGCCACTCGAACCTTATTTTTAAAAATAATGATTATTGTAGTTGATGGCATTAAAATTCGTTTAATTAATACTTTGATGTCATAATACGTGATCCCTGCTGAACTTTCGACGGAATATTTTGGAATTGTTACCGTTGCTTCATCGTACTGGCGATAATAACACGACATTGTTGACTGTTTTTTAAAGTACTTTGCATTGAGCGTTTACCTAAATAATTAACATAATTCTGACAATAAGTTTTATTTCTAAAAATAGCAACTTTAACTCAATTTAGTTGCAGTGCAGCTGTGGTCCATGCCCAGCTGATTTATGTGCGATGATTAGGGATGGAACTATTTCACAGGTGGGTGAAGTGACTGCACTGTTGAATAAAATTTGTTTTTGGCTTATATTAGTTGCATATGCTATAAAATTGTACTCGATTATGGTATCTTTTTATTTTTCAGTTGATTACTTCACACAACGTTATTATTTTTATAGCTCTTAATATTCCTGATTATCAAGCTGTTATTCATCGATGAATGATTGGCCGCTTGTCATACCATCTGGCAGCGCCGCTTCAAGCGTATCGGCGTTTTTTGTTTATATTGTTTGTTGGCAATTTCGATTAAGCAAACGTGAACAACTCTATTAAAGCAATCTCTCACCAAGCAATGTCACTTCTCATGCAATCTAGCAGAGAAAAACTAAAAAACAAATCATAAGAGCTTGTGAATAAGTTTAAAATGGCTTTTCTGGGCGACTGTGTAATTGTGTTTGTCTCGCAGGCAAGTGGTTCAAGTTTTACTCTTCAACTTGCATTACAATTTGCATTCCATTTGTTACAGATGCTTTTCTTTGCCGGCGGCTGGTTGTTCTTTAACAAGCAACTCTTCAAGCACTATGAGATTCGTCACATATCCGTTCAGTTGATTTTCTCTTCAACATTCGCCCTTTCGATCACAATGTTTGAGCTGATCATATTCGAAATCATTGGTGTGCTAGAGTCTAGTTCACGTTACTTCCATTGGCGTCTTGGTTTGACGCTGCTGCTGTTTATGGTGACGGCGGTTATACCCGTCTACATTTGTTACTCTGTGATACACAGCATTTCATTTTGTAAGGCATGGGTGTTATTTAAATTTCCACGGATTCTGAATTGTTTATTTTTGTTCTGCAGTTTCCGATAGATGGGTTCGCATTTTGACAACGCTCTGTTGGTTTATTTTCCTCTATGGCCTTTGGCGCATTGGTGAACCCTTTCCGCTGCTCAGTGCCTCACATGGGATATTCACCATTGAGCAGGGAGTTTCGCGCATCAGTGTTATTGGAGTAACAGTAATGGCCATACTTTCCGGCTTTGGTGCTGTGAATTATCCATACACCAGCATGACCTATTTCATTAAGTACTTGTCACCGTCTAGTGAACTAATAACGCAACTGTTTTCTTATCACTGCGAACATGTGTGTGTGTGTATTTTTTTTTCAGGCCCGTTTCCCGCAATGACATCATATGCTTTGAGCGACGTTTAGCACTGACTGTGGACATGCTGACGGCCAAAAAGCGACGCATTGCAATGGCTGTCTATAATCACAATAAACAGCATCCTGCTAAGCCAAGAATTTGGGATATGCTGACGTCAGCAGTGCAACGCACAACCAGCGGCGGGGAGGGTAAGCCAAAATGACTACATTGTTCAGCGCTCAACATCACATTAACTGTTTCTTTGCAGACATCAATCAGCTGAAGCAGGAAGTCTACGGTTTGGAGGAGTTGCAACGGTCAGTTTTCCTCGAGCTAAGCTCGTTGAAAAACATGGAAGAGCGTCAACGTTGGTCACAAACGCTGCAAGGCAAATATTTTAATGTTATTGGGCATTTTTTCAGTGTTTATTGCGTCTATAAAATATTTATGGTGAGTGTTGCTTATTGTTAAACAAAAAAAAAAAGCAACTGCTGCCATTTCTGTATACTTTTTCTTAATTTGCAGTGTTGTATCAATATAATATTTGATCGGGTTGGCCGCAAGGATCCAGTTACACGTGGCTTGGAAATTGCCGTACATTGGTGTGGCTTTGACATTGACTTTGCATTCTGGAGTCAGCATATTTCCTTTCTACTTGTCGGCTGCATTGTGGTTACCTCCATACGTGGCCTGTTGCTAACACTCACAAAGGTATGATAAATGTCAAGTTTTACAGTTTTTTAAAATTAATTTATGTTGTTTTTTTTTGCAGTTTTTCTATCGCATTTCATCTAGCAAGTCAAGCAACATTATTGTTTTAATATTGGGCCAAATAATGGGCATGTATTTCTGTTCATCAGTGCTGCTGATGCGCATGAATATGCCGGCTGAATATCGTGTCATTATTACTGAAGTGCTTGGCAATTTACATTTCAACTTCTATCATCGTTGGTTCGATGTTATATTCCTGGTCAGCGCTCTGACCACTATTGTTGTATTGTATTTGTCCCGCAAGACAGTACGCGTCGAAGAAACTGATTTGCACTAAACTAAAATTGAGACAGGGTTTAATAAGCTAGGCATAATTGATTTAGAATCAGTTGAATATGTTATAAATAATGCAAGCTTTAAGTTATACATTTAAAGATTATATATAGAAATTAAAATGTAATTATCTTATATATATATATTTATTTGAATAGCACAAATATCTAGCACAAAGTTATGTCAGCGCTTAAGCAACGAACTGTTTAACAATATTGTAATATAACTGTTTTTGTTCTTAAGGTTTTATTCCGTGATTAAAGCTTTCAAATAGCGTGCCCATTATTATGATAACTCTTGCGCCAAAAGCTCCAAAAAAGCTTTAATTGAAATGCAATGGAATCGAAACGGATGCGAGAGCTTTGTCTCATTTTTAGTTTTTTCGGTTGCTTGGTTACAAGTGTCCTGTTTATGCTCAAGGTTGGCTCGAAGTTGAGTTTACATCAGCCTACTTTCAAACAGGTCTCAATGTTTCATTCCAAATCAACATGGACTTAACATTAGTCTGTAACTATGTGTGAGGTAAGATGTTGGGTAACTTAGCGGTTCTGTTAGGATTAATCGGTGCGGCATGCGAGGCCAGGGAAGTTCCAGGAACCGAGCAAGGTAATATTTGACTTATAACTAGAGCATATAGCATGTACAACAGACGAATCTTGTTTTATCGAACTTTCGTAAGTTGAAGTTTTCTATACAACGTATTCATTTCGAGAACCCTGCAATTCGGTTCAATCAAAAACCCATTCAATATTACGAATTTTCTCAGTAACGAAATTTTTTCTTGTCCGCTTGATATTCACTATATAAAAATATGTATTTTGATTATTTTAAATATTTTAGCTTTTTGTGATTTTATACTGAAAAGAAAAACAAGTTGACAGTTGACTGCGGTATACTCGATACCTGTTTTAAAAGGGGTAACAAGAGACCTGATTGCAAAGGGGCTCGGATGCGGCAGGGGTGTGTGATGCAGATCTTTCGGGTGTGTGGGAGATACACGCATTCCAGTTTTTAAAAGACGTGGAGGCTGGCAGAGGTATGGGTGGGCTATCTTCCTACCAAATGTGGGAAATATGTGGATTTATCGATTTTCAGTTATCAAATTTATCGATTTGCTAGCCCCCCAATAGGAGTAGAGCTCCAATATTGACCCTTCAGCTGTCCCGACCATAGAAAAAGATATTTGCAAAGTTTCAAGTCTCTAGCTTGAAGAGTGTCGAGTTGCGTTCATACAAACGGACAGACACCATGACGGACATTTCACAAACCAAATAAACTCCTTCCTGCGATATCGAGTATAAGAGCAACATTGTTTTTTATCGACTTTTAATTTAACTTTGCTAGCCTTTCCCATGGGTGCCGTTTGTATAAAAACCGCGAATGTTACGCATTAAAAAATAAATTGCAATTTCGACTAAAGCTTCTAGGAATTTAAATATGTACAAGTACCCAAAAAATGCGTTTAATTTCACAGCACGGCTTTTTAGCTGTCCAAAATCCCATTTAATCTTTGCGGCAGATGAAACTGGGCCAAAAGCATTTGAGTGTCTAAATAAATAAATCATGAAACAAAAATGATTGAAGGGTGTCCAAAAGAGACAGCTCAACCCACTGGCAAATGGAACGATTTAATCAGCTGTAAATTCGATTAAGTGCTAACAATAGATGAGATAACGGCTAGAGATGTGCTGCCATTAAGGTTAAAAAAATATGTAAATACAAAACAAAGGCAATATAAATATACACATTATCTGTACATTTGTGCTGTGACATTTCTAAGCTTTGCACAACTTATATAATTGTGTTTAACTTAACTTTATCACGCTGTCATCCCTATGAGTGAAGGGGCTCAGCTCAGGTTACGTTTAGGGCCAATTGTTTCGCTGTGGATTTACCTTATCGATTTCATCGATTAGTGATTGATAATGTGTGCGTTTGGCCTGTTTTCAGGTTGCTGTTGTTCTTTCACCTCATTTTCATTATGTAAATTTGGCAAGCATTTGGTTTGAATTTTGTTTAGATTGCGTTACGTATACGCACCATATGCTTTGTCACATAATTAATGTGCCTTGCGCCTCAGCTGCCCAATTAGCATAAACTTAATTAATTTCCGGACTTGAACTTGCGGCGCACGTCTGCCGCCTCCACCTGATTGTCAATTGCAAGTTTACGCCACGTTTACTAAGCCACAAATCGGAGCCAATTCTCCTCTCTTTCTCTGTCTCTCTTGTGACACTTGAAGAACCTGGCACTGGCGTATTTAGCATATTTCCTGTGTCACATTCGACCTTTGTTGAGCATTCATGAGGTACACGTGTGTACGTTACATTCGCACCTGACTTTATGTAATGCAACAACATCAATGGCAATGGCAACCACAAAGCGTTCTTACGCTTCGGCGCTTGGCAACTATATTAGCATATGAGAAGGCCCCGGGCCAATTATACAGTAGACTTGTTCGCGAGCTCCATCTGACATAGATGAAATGCATATGTTGAAGAAATTAAAAATAAGTTAGTAGAAAAATTTGTAAAACCAGAAGGATAAGCTGACAGATATTTAAAAAAGGCTTACAGAAACAATTTACCTAAAGTCAGATATAAGTTTAGTTAGGAATGAAGCAAAGTATACAGAAACCATGTTAACTAACTTAAAACCAGAGCATTTAAAAGTATTCGGAGTTAGCCGTACAAAACAGCTTTTGATCAGTTAATGATTTTGTTGTTCGCAAGATTAACTATTTGCTTATTTGGTTAGCTGCTCTAATGAGCATCGTTTGCCATCCATTAACCCATACACTTGCACTTTAGTCTCATTAGAATAAACCTCATCGATTGGTACAATGTACGGTCCGTTAACTAATTAAGTTCTTACCTGTGACTCCTACCCCTGGGGGCAGCAATAGGTGCGCATGTCTCATTAGCACAGTCTGCACATAATTAACGCTACGTAGACCAGCAGCAGTAAATAAAAAGCAAAAGCAATTGCAACATCTAAGCAATCAATAGTATTTGCAATTATAACATTGACTACAAGATTAAAGAATCATAAATTAATGCTTTTCAGTAGACAATTTCAATTGTAATCACACTTTGTGGTCATAACACAGAGGGAATGAAAACAATCAAGAAAAGCGATAGAATAAACTGGCTTCCATTCCTTACAATCGTTGTCGATCATCGTTAAAGTTATCTGAGGGAAAGATTCTTTGCCTTACCGGCTAAATAATTGGCACAATATTAAACAAATTTCATTTTGTATTCAATTCTTGACAAAGTCCGAAATAAACAAGCGATGTGTGTATGTATAGCGAACACATGTATAAGTATACAGTCAATGCAGATTGCCAATCAAATTATTTGAAATATCAAATATTTAAATGCCCTGCAGCAAGGATGCTCGGAACAGAGATGGCCAAAATGAATGACAGGCCTGGATTGGCAATAAACCGGGTGTTTCGTTCACCTAGCATGATTGTCTTCAAAATCGAGCACCCCGTATAATACACATACATATGTAAGTAGAGACATAGCACAGCAATTTGTCTTTTTTGTTTTTGTTTATATGTTTGATTTTTTTTTTTTTGTATCTCTCTCATAGCACAAACGTAGGTGTGTGTGTGTGTTTTTTGTTGGGATCTGTGTGTTGATTCCCAATTGGGGGCGCAGCTGAAGCAAAATCATGGCTGTTAATAATGCTGTTGATGAGGCTGCTGTCGGTTGAGCGTTGTTCGTTATATTGATGAGAACTCAATAATTCAATGCAGCTGCTTGGTCAGTCATTAAAGGAGGCGAGGAGGAGGGAACGGAAAGGCGGATGTGCTGGCAAAAAATTATTCAAGTATGCGGCTGGGACATGCGAGTAACAACAACAACAATAACAACAACAACAACAGCTACAACCATGCAGAAAGGTCACTCATAATATCGTTATGCATGCTTTTAGGCGGACCAAGGACACTCACACATGCCCCATGGGCAACTGGGCAAGTGGGCAACACGCCCACAACGAGCCAACTGCAGTTGTTTATTATGCATGTCGTGCTGCCCACATTCTACCAATCTTTTTCTCTTTTTAGCCACTTTTAAACTGTGCCAAGATTATTGCTCTATTTTGCGCTTCAATGATTTTGAGCGTCCTCTCACACAGCTCGGCAAAGTTTAATACCTACATTTGTGTGCATATAGTATGTGTTTACCTGAGTGTGTGAGAAAAAGCATCATAAAAGTGCCATAAACGTTGATAAGACATGTTTGTCAGGCACCTTTGGCAACGCCTGCTTGCCTGATTGTTCAAAGCGATGAGCTTAACATAGAAATAGCAGACACTTCAAAAAATATATATTTATATGCTAGTGAAGGCCACTTTACAAATGTGTTGCCATCAGTTTACCTAAGTGTCGGAAAAAGTTGGTGAATTCAGATATTTGCTGTCGTTAGCCAATTTGTTAGGCCTGATGATAAACGCTTGGCTTGGCATAAAACAAATTGTTTTATTGCCTTTCATTAATGAGCGCACAAGCGGAAGCACATATAAAGTCAATTATATCCATTAAATAGTATTTGTAGTTTTGTGATTTACGCAACAAATTTTAAGACTAAATGTTTTGCTGCACCAACGAAAGTATCTTTGAGTTAGTTTATTGAGTTTCACACAGTGATCGAGCCGCTAACAGCTGCTGTCGCTGCTCATTTATGTCGCATTGTGAATTGTGACATTTGCTCACAGCTGATTGCACTCTGGTCAGTGGCGGCCATTTGTTAGGTTGAGTTGTGTCTGCTGTTGTCATTGATGGCCTCAATCAAAGCTGTCATATGCAGCGACATGTCCTATCAACGCCACGCAGAGAACACTTCTCGTCCTCCCAATTCCGCTACACATCACTTTAACTACAGTTGACTCTTTTTGTCTTTTATGGCTGCTTTAAGCACGGAAATAATGTAAATTGACATTTGATCCAAACAATCACATTCATAGTGTGTTTTTGTGTGTGGTATTTGAATGTTGCCAAGTGAAACAACTTTTAGATTTTTATAGTTGGCTTAAGAGCATAAAGCATGGCGTATGAGTGATATTTAATTGTTTAACTCTTACAAACTTGATATAGAAAACCATAGCAATGTGTTAGTAATGAAAGAATAACATCAAATAATCGCCAAAATTGTGAGGATTACGCAATTCATCGTCGGCCTCATCAGCGAACTGCTTTAGTATGTAGAAGCAGTGAGTACTGCGGCCAAGTGCATTTATATAAATAAGCAGCTTATATAACAGAATCATGACCAATTTCAAATATAATATAGTATGCTTCTGTTGCGTTGGCATATGAAAAGTTAACTTCTCCATTTGCATTAGAACTGTTATCACGCTAGACAGCCAGCAGACCATGAAGACCAGCATGTAAGGTGCAAAATATACGACAATCCTGTTATTTAATGGTATCGCATATTTATGTTGTGCCTCATCTACATGGACTGCCCTGTACAAGTTGCAGCGACAGCATCGATAGAGCCGATATAGCACCAGAAATATTAGTATCATGACCATTATTTGCGTAGGCACATCAAATGGTAGCAGACATGCGTTTGTTATCCAATAATTCGAAGGATAATACCAATGGGTATCTTTGCGCATTAAGGGCACCACAGCCGCTGCAATTAGCAATGTCCAGAGGTAAACGATGGCAATAATGCAACGTAGGAGCAATGTCAGTAAATTCCAAATTCTGCGCAGCATTAAATATGCCATTTTCAAAATATATTCCTATTGCTAAACCAAAAATATACTCAATATATAAAGTCAACTAGAAATAAAAAGCCAAGACAGACTGACTTCAAATTTAAGACTGAATATTGTGAACTTTTGTCAAAACTGAACCAACTGAATATACTCTATAAAGAGTAATTAATTTTCGCTGCTGGATACTTTTCTCAATACATACAATTAAGCCAGGCCACACAATTGTGTGTGGTGTGTTTACGTAGGTAGGTGTGGTCATGTACACAACACACACACACACACACACACACATACACATACGCATAATAACCTTCAAACAATGTGTATAAGTGCTGTGTACACTTTTCCATTATGGTGTAAAACATTTGATTTCCCATGTTTGATTACTTGTTTAAGTTTCAGCCGTTGATGCTGTTGCTACTTTTGCTATCGTAAGATATTCGAGCCTTAAAGATCAAGCGAAAAAGGTTATTAATAATATTGGTCACATGACACGGTAAAATTAACTATACTCCAAGCGTAACCAATTAATTACATATGTATTATATATATATATGTTTGCATTGTAGTTGAAATCACAGTTTTAAAGCAAAAATGAAAATTTACGAACTGGTTTTGTTCATCGTTTTAATAATGATACACAATGGTTCCAAAGGCAAATGTCCCAATGGCAAGGAATGGAATGTTGTATCAAAAAAGTGTGTAAAATATTATTTGGGCGCATAAACACGTCCGCCACAACAAAATGTAATAAACACAAGAAACGCATTTTAGGCAAAATGACAGCACAACAAATATCAAAAAAAATTAACAAAGAGTCAAATGAAAAATTAAATGTAATTTTGTGATGACAGCAAATAATGCCAAACGAGTTTTTCTTCTACACTTTACACAAAATGTATCAAATCATTTTTTTCTGTAAGCCTTATGAAGCAACTTGTCAGCATTCTTCGGTCCTTGGTCCCTGCCATTAATCCATTGTCAGCGACAACAAAATGATAAATATGCCGTCGATGGCCGATACTTATAAATACAAATGGCATGTTATAATGAACCAATCGGAACAAACTTAAATCTAGCAAATTGAAACTGGCGTCTAGAAACGAAGCAGCTTACAAACTCCAGCAGTCCATTAGTTTTTATTATTGCAATCTTGTCATGTTCAAATTGTATTGGAGAACCCAGCCAGTTGTGGCAAGCACGGAGTATTAGTAATTATAATAAGGTGGCATCATCAAACCAACCCCAATTGCCACCTCAAACATGTCGACAAGTGCTGCTGGCCAGCCAAAAATATATATATTTCTCGTTGTGGTCCTTGCATGATACTGAAAAAAACATTTTTGATATTCATAAAGAGGTTAAGTTGAATTCCATTGATTATAATAACTTTGCAGGTAGGTGGTTGGGGTTTGGTTGGTTAACTTAATGACAGACTCTACAAATTATGTTTGTTATTTCTCAGAGCAAAGCCAGCCAGAGCTGTGCAAATAAGTGTAACTGGCAGTATCAAAGAAAAAGGTGCCAACATGCCTGCCGGGTCTTTGTGTGCATAGAAAGGCAACAGTTATGCTTTAAAGTTCCCAGAACCAAGAACTTAAAGTTCATGTTAAAGAAATGAATGTAAGCCAAAAAAATGTGTGATAAATTTACAAATATTTGTTGAAATTCTGCCGTACTTAAACCAGCGAAGCTTAATTTCTAGGTATGCTAAGAATAAAAATAAATATTTTTACTTTACTTACAAAATAAATTAAGAAGAAGTGGGCAAGTGTTAGTTTTAATCACTAGAAGCAACAAAATGGTACGACAAGAAATGTCCAAACGTCACCAGCTTACAGCTCAAAACTTCAGAGTGGCAAAATAATAATTAACACCGAAAAAAACTGAAGAAAAACTTAACCTAAATGCTGAAAATGGGTGTGTATATATAATTTAGCAACGGTCACAACTGTCAAAGGGGCAACATAATGAACAAAACTGTGCTGGGGGAGTGCAAGTTGCTTACGAGAGTAAGTGTCATGGCAGTTGGCCAACAAATTACGTATACGCCAGTGGGGCAGTGTCAAATGAGCTGCGACAGTGCCACGGAAAAAGGAACAGCCAAAGGACAGCTGTCGTCCAGGGGGTTCCAAAGCCAAAACAAATGAAGTTGAATGGCAATTGTTGTTAACCAGTTCGAATTGCAGCAGTTCTCAATGTAACAATCACTGTTGCTACTGTAAAGTCAACTGAGCCAACTAGCGCAATCCTTAAAGAGTTGTACGTATATACTTTATAGCTTATGCAACTGTTACTGAGCACTTGTTTCCGGTAACCGGTACCAGGTAAACAGTACGCAGTATCAGTACCCGTAGCATTTACAATTTTTAATGCGCTCAAGTGCACCGTTTACAGTTAAACGTGTCGCTGCCTGGCACACTCCACACTCAAAAATGGCGTCCTTGTAAGCCCGTCGGTCTGCCAGTGTGTGTGTTAGAGTTTGGTGTCGGTATACTGGCTGGCATATTTTGCGGTTGAAATCCACACAAAAGGTGTGAAAAGCAGCAGCAGCAGCAGCAGAAACCGGCGGTGTGGATGGCTCTTTTGATTGGATGCTGTTGCTTATTTGGCACGGATTTCATTTCATTTGCCTTCCGTTTACAATCCCCTACACTCATCCTGCTTCCAGCAGCCGCTTAAAAAATGGTTTTTCGAAACAGAAAGTTTTATGTGTGTTGCAACGTGCAACTGCAAATGTGCGATAAATGTTAAGTGTTGCTGCTAAGAATAGAAAACCGATGCATGAATGACAAACGCAAAGCCATTTAAATTCAAACCTTTAAAGTGATTGAAAGTGGAAACAAAAACTTGAATCCATATATTTGTGAGTGAAATTGTAACGTATTGAAGTAACTTTTTATTTCTTACCGTCAAGTTGTTTACCCAACTTACCATTGAATTTATACCTTCTGTTTCTTTTATGCCCCAATAAGCATTTGATGTGTTTTTCTATAATCAAAAGTGTGAAAAGAAAACGCATTTCTCACTAAGTCACCGTTGTTGCAGTTTTATATGTGAGCGTGCTTTGAGCACTTTAAAAGCGATTTGTTTTTAGAGCCTCATGAATTGCGCATACGCCATGCTGCACAGCAGCAACTCAACCAAATAGCTTACACCTTCTATTTTCCTGTTTGTTTCCCTTTTTTTTGCAGCATGGCGACGGATGCGCATAAATTTTCCGTTGAAATAATATTTGTGAGCCGTGAAAAATCAGTTAAAAAAACAACTCGCTCAGTTTCAAAGCACTTAAGACACTTTTCACTTTGTAGCTGTCTGTAGTCATTCCCTTGCCTCCAGTTCCGAGTATCCAAATTAACACACAATTGAAATGGTATGAAATTTTGGAGGTGAAGCCACCCTTAATCTGCCTCTGTTTCTTTGAAATTTGCCAAGTTCAATTTGCCAGTCACACCTACGTCATGTGGCACCTGTCCAATTTTTGACTACACTTACTCTCAGCGGATTTGTGAATTTTATTTTCGTTTTTCTATTCTTATTTGTTAGTTCTTCCGTTTTATTTTATTTTTTGACATTCCCTGCGGCCCTTTGCTTGCTCGAATCTTAAATATTTTAAAAAAATTCTGCACTTATTGCCAGAGGCTAAGCAGTTTGCTTAAAGCGCCTTCACTTTGACGTCTCAAGTGCTTGTCGTCTGCCCGTAAAGTTACCTTCACGAAAAACGTACTCAGCAGCAGCAGCAGCAGCTGGCTTGCCATTCATTTTTTGTAGGTCAAGCTCCGGCATTGCTGTCATCCTCATTATGCTGCTTCATTCTTCATATTGCCATTACCTCCGGCAACAACATCATTGTCGTAAAGCAATGCAGGGCCAAAAGTGCCCGAGAAGTTTGCCTGTCCAACGTCAACGTCCATCCTTAACTCAACTCGAATGCTGTAGCTGTTGCTTCTTTTGTACGGGGGAGGCAACATTCCGACAACATTCCTATGCTGCTGACACTGTTGCAACAGCCCACTTAGCGGTGTCAAGCTGCGTCATTTGTGCCATCAATAAAATTACCAAAAGCATCAGCTGATGGCACTCTTCATTTCAATTCACTTTACCATCGACCAATTTTGTACATATACAATATATATATATATGTTTATAGCATTTGAATGGAAGTTGAGAAATGTTTTTTGGACTGATTGGCTGATTGTGATATTTATAAGCTACTGTGCTGCTTTCAAATGCAAATGTCAAATGGCACAAAAGTCCTTGAGCGGTGAACATTGTCGTGAGTCGCGCGATGTCTGACGCCATTCTTCGGTCCACTGATGCAGGACATTTAGCAGGACGAGAAAGTTAGGCAAGCCAACAAAAAATCGTTAGCTGTTGACCATGTGCGTGAAACGTTTTTCTACTCTTAGAGGGCTAAAAAAAACTACTACTTCAAGTCGTGAAATGTTGCAGCGTCATTTAGGGTTAAGAAAAAATCGAATGATGTCGTTTTTTTTAGCATTTTCTCAAATTTTATTTACGTTTATTACTCAATTAAAATTTATTTGGGACATTTTAGTTGTTCTTCTGCTGACTTTGTTGTTATTGGATGTATGTTAATGCTTTTGTTTTTGTTTCTTCTCATTTTTATATATTCTCAGTAATATTTTTGTGACTTATTTCTATTTACGTTTGGTTTAATGTAGTTGTTATGAATTTTTAGTAGATTTTTACTTTGATCTCTAATATAATTTTAATGCTCTTTTTTATTATTTATGATTTTTCTTTATTAAGTAATAATTAATTGGAATTAATTAAACAGTTTTTGCTGCATTTGTGCCAGCACTTTTAAGTTTGTTTTATGGTTTTTTAATTTTAGTTTTTCTGTGTTTCAATTTTCTATAATACTCGTACGTATGTATATTTATATATATATTCTTTTCTTTTAAGTTCTTTGATAATAAATATTCAAGTAGACAAACTTGGTAGAAAAACAAAAAATTGTGCCACCAGATTAGTTTTTGAGTTCTTGTTGATCAGTTTAAGTAGCTTGCTGAAAAAATTTGTTGACGTTTTGTAGCTGTTGTCGCTTGAGTACCCCTAATGTGCCTTGCGGGCTTATTTCAATATATTTAACATTGAGTATCAGTTAAAATTTATTTTTATTTATTCATTTCTTATTTGGTTTTATCCTTATGTAGGTACAACAATACAATGCATTTTGGTTTGTGTTTTCCTTTTCTTTTTTATTTAGTTTTGGCTTTGGCCAGACAAACCGCTTAAATTTGTTATATTTATGTTTTTTAAATGTTTCAGCATTTCCATCTTGGGTTTGTCTTCATTGTTTTGCCCTACAATAAATTTTTTGGAACATCGTGCCTTTTTAACATGCCTTGCAAATAGTTTTTTGCTCTTTATTTGCCATTAGTTTTAAGGTTTTACTTATTGACATTAGCAAAATAAATAAAAATATAAATTGATTGAATTATTTAACTTTGAAGCAATTTCTTTAATGCAAATGAAATAGATTTCTAGAATTATTTATGAATACTATTGAAAACAAGTTTGTCAATTTTGTAGTTAAAAGTTAAGGCTAGATTTTTAGCATATAATTGGCTCGGGTCGGGTTTGTTCATCATTTTTATTGTGATTATTGCTGAGAGTTCTAGCAAATCATTTCATACAACATAACCAACACATATTCATTCATTTATTTAAGTTTAAGATCAAATTGCTATTATTCTAAGATCATCAAAGCATTGTATTTAAAGTTAAATCTGAACTAAGTACAACTCAAGAGATTGATTATTTAAATCTGCCATTTAATCAAGCAATAGTTATTGCTTATAAATTATTGAATTAATATATGTATGCATTATGATGCTCATAAATATCATTTTCATTTTATTAACATATTTACTAAAAAGTTATAGTGCATGCTTTGCACAGTTACATTTACCAATTTCCACTTTTTAATTGTTTGGTTTTGCTTTTCTTTAACATTTTCATAAAATTTTACTTATTTCGTTGACTGCTCGGCGTAAAGTCGAGAGCAACAAATTCCAAAAAAAGACACGCGCATTTGCTCAGCTTATTCGTTAGTGGTATCTTTGCGTGTCTTATGGCCACGGAACGAGGCTTGAATTTTGGTAGCAGCCTTGTTTAGCTCCGGATCGGTCAGATCAATGTCCAGCTCTTCGGCAACTTTTTTGGTTATCTCCTGAATATCCTCATCCTCCGGTTCATCCTTGTTCACCAGCTTGCGTGCCAAATGGCCGCGGAAAGTTGACTGAATCTTCAGGGCAGCATGGCACAGATCTAAAGAGAGAGAGAGAGAGAGAACGTTTTAGTTGTTGTTGTTCTTTTTAAGTGGCCACTTGGCCAACGCCACGAAAACTAAGTGAATTACTTAATTGTAAAGTTTTGGGCACTTGGCCGCCAATCTAAGTGCATTCTGTTGACCTTATTACGTACAATATTTTGGTTGGTTTTTTTTCTTCACTGTTTGACTTAAAGGAAACTTTAACCAAACATTTGAAACTGTGTAGTTTTAATTAACTGCTGCTTCTTATTGGGTCAAACATGGTACAGTTACTAGCTAAATATTGGCAAGCTGTTAAGCAATGTCATTCTTGTTAGCTTTCACAGCCAGAACAAGGGATAAACATTATTCAGAGTATTTGCAAAGACAGACAAATGAGCAAACATTCAATTCCAAACCATAAAACACCAAAATTGGATTTAAAATATTGGGACACAAGGCCATTTACATGAGATCACTATCGACTGTCACGGAACGCAATATTTTGTGTTAACAAAATATTTCTCATACAAACGCCAAATCCCAAATCCCTATGGAGACTATTTACAAGCAACGACAGTGAAATCTGTGATGCTCGTAAATTTTCCATACGCGCTTACATGTACCAAAAATAATCGAAATCAAAACGAAATGCTCCCCAAGTGCTCTTCAGTGACTCGCAGCCGGACTGTGCAGCATGTCAAGATACTGTTGCGGCAGCTCCCATGGCGGTCAGACTAATCACATTAGGTTAGGCTGCGTGTGTTCGCTGCGGTTAGCCGGGAGAAGATGTGTTTTGTGAAAGTCCTGCACTTTGGCGCATGCTGATTGCATATTAAATGCATGAGGCAACCACAAAAAGTCCGAAACAAAATTAAGCTTCATTTGTAATGCTCAGCATGTGAATGTGAATGTGCATGGGATGTCGAGCATTTGGTCAGAAGTCACAAAAACGTACAACATGCTTCATAATTTGCCAGCTCAAATGTTGTTGATAAAAAGATATATAGTACAACGTTTTTGTATGCAACGTGCGCATAAGTTTCTCTAATGAGCTGTTTTTGTTTTACAATTTTCTGCAGTGTCGCCCAACCCAATTAGCAATAAGTTTTATAATACTTAAAGGGAAACTTCACTTCCAGTGGCGATTTTATTTAAATAACTTATCTGAGCTTTGATTTATATAACTTTGTTTAACTTTTGGTATTGCTTAACTTTATTTTATGGCCATTTTTGCAGTCTATGACACAATCTGGCTAATAACTCAAATAGAGATATTTGTTACGGCTTTTATTTCGCATTCGTTTGGCTCATACAATATTCATATTGTGTACCTTAAGATTACAATCATTTTTATGCTCAACTTTACTGCAAGTCACGTTACATAACTGCATTTGCCCGCCTCCTCTTATATATATATATATTTAGTTCTTAACAATGTTTTTTCTGTTGCTCTGCGCTTTTATGCAAATGTTAAAAAATTCTCATTTAAAATTTTGTGATTACATTTTAGCAGCACGCTGCTTTGGCTGCAGCTTCTTGTTAGGATTTCGTTTAACGCTACAATGTGCATATATTTAGCTTAACATTGTTCTCGTTCTCTGTGGTTGCCTGCCTCTGCCTCTTCCGCCGCGCATGTCAAATATTCAACACAATAAGGCGTAACAATCAAATTGGCTTTAGCTAATGCTACATCTGGACTTGAATTTAATTTTATTTGTGTTCTTATGCTTCTTGGTTGCGTTATGTGGGCTTTCCAGTAATTTTAGCTTGAGTCTTGGACAGTTAATGCTATAAAATTACGCATACGCCGCGTAAACAACGTGACTGAAGTATGGGTCACGTACCGCATCGGCCATGCTGCATTTCTGTTTGTATATAAAATATTTAAAATAACACAAAACGTGCAAATAGCTGAATATGCCAGCCGTAAGGCACAACTGTGACATTTACGGGCCAAGCTACAGAAGGCACAAAATGAAACTATCACAAAAGAAAGAGAAAAAGCGACATTTGTTATATTTGCTACCTGAATATGCATGACATTCATTAAGCCTGAGTTCACGCATGCTCTTAAAAGTTACTCAACAAATAAATTTCCGACAGAGAGCAGAGAAAAAATCTCGCTTTTATTGCAGCTTTAAAAAACTTTACGTGTTGATTAGATAGGTATACCTAAACTGATATATTGTTATTGCTGAAACTCCCGATTTAAGTTAAGAAACTTTTGACAAATTTTACTTTCTGCTACATAAAGTTAGCCAATTGCCAAAATTGAGGCGATACTGATTATGAAAACTTTCTCTTACCATCTGTCTTTCAGACAGCAAAAGTAGCATTTTCGTGCCTGTCACACGCTTTGGTTAAGGATGTCTCGGCAATGTAACACATGTTCTGCATATTCGCTCACGTGCAGAGCGTGTCCTGTCACAGTACATGGCCAAAGTCAGCTAACACTGCCAAAAGAAAAACGAAAATCTGTGCATGCACATCTACTCAGCTCTGTTGTTTTGCCACCTTTTGGTTGTTGTTGCATATAAATTGAGTTTGTATTGCACCTATCGCAGTTGTTACTGTGGCCAGCAGCACGAACTGGCAGCTAACTTGATGTTTGGCAAGTGAGATTTGCATGTGGAACGCTGCCCAGCCAAAATGCTGATAGACTGACTATCCTGGCAAAGTTTTCAAGCTCGAATAGTTGTTATTCATGTTTGGCATTTGTCGATGGTGCATTTTATATCATTACTTATAATTAAAGGCGACGATCGGGGGCTTAAAATTGATTGCAGTGCCATTCCAGTTGCCAAATCATTCCCAAAAAGGTATTGCCTATGAAATAAGTTTCCATTTTGTCGAAGTAACGAGTGTGAAGAGTTAAAAGCTAGTCCTAGCAGTCAATCAGTCATTCAAAAATGCTTTTTGCATTGCTTTTGTTTATTTCTTATAACGAACAAGCAAAGAGTAAAAAGATTTTAAGCCTCTTGTCTACAAAGCTTAGAACTGAAGCACTCTTGTCCGTTTCTTTCTATCTATCATCACTCAATGTGTCTTTGTTTTCCAGAATACTTTTTCGAATTCCACTATTTCGTCTTCATCTCTGATTTCGGACAACCAATTGCTTGTTGATAGCAGATCAAATAGGCACCATGACATTGCTGACCTTGCAATCAACTTCGTTTTAAGATTCCATCAATGAATGCCCAATGCACATAAGTAATCAATCATACGACCTGTGTGTATCTTTTTGTACCCAGCGATTTTCACTTCAATTTTTTAGCTGCTGCTGCTGCTGATGATTATTATTGGTATTATTGACAAAGAGTGCTTACACTGGCAACAATAAAAACTAACAGCCCTTGTTGTCATGTGTTGCCACTTTTGTATGAGATACTTTGCTCTTGACCCACATTGCGCTTAACACTACATAAAAACAATGCAAATTTTATATTAAAAATAAAACAATACAAATGTATGTAAGGCGCACACACAAAAGATGTTTGCGACAATGTGTAAGTAAGTGTTTTTTGTATGTGTGTGTGTGTGTGTGTGTGTGTATAAGTGTGTAGAAGTGTTACTTAGGGTGCCATTAAAAAGAATGAAAAATCTGTGACGTGTGCTAAGTAATTGTGTCATATACATTAAACAAGTACAGACCCCCAGACACGTGGATAATGAGCACATAATGTTTTTTAAAACAAATGGGGAAGTCTTAACATTGACGTCCTACGAAGTGTAAGTACCCTAACTCTTGACAAATAAATAAAATGTTTAAGCTAAGACATTTCATTAAAGCATTTAACATTTTAATGAATATTCATTTTTCATTTGTCTCAGACTAGGTTTACCTTCTGTCAGGGTATATTGAGAAGCTAAGGGGTTGTGTAGCTGTCTTTTTCAGTCATGTAATACTTAATAATCGTCGTCAGCTTCGCTTTGGTGTGGCTGTGTCTGTCATTTTCAGGCACCTGCCATAATAACTTTGTTAAGTCTTTGTCATAAATTTGAATTTTAATTACTTTTTACTCGAGCACGTAACAAACATTAGAAATACCTCAAGCGCATGCTGAAGAACTGTGGGCAACTCCATTTTGAAATGTTCAACAACCATGAAATGGTCTTTGGGTTGACAACGTCTTTAAGAACAAACCAATTATAATTCTCAAAAACCGAAAGAAAAAAAGTTATCTAGCTTACGATACATTTATTATAATTATTTACCAGTTTCCATATAAATGTACCCTTTGTATCGCCTGTGCAGGGTAAAACAGGGAAAAAAGTAAATGAAAAACAAATTGTTTGCCAAAGTTTTTGTTAGCTTCCCCAAAGCTCGGTTACAGGCAACAAAACTGTGTCATTTATTTTTGTCCCGTACCTTTTATATTTTCAAGCATTTTGGCATTAAAGGTAGGCTTTTGTGGTGGAACAGAGAGTTGGTAGAAACAAAAAGTAAGCCCATTTTTCAATTTCCGCTAACAAAGACTTGTGGTTAACCGAAGAGACTTGATTTTCCATTTGCTTTGGCATTTTTTTGTGCGTCGGTTGTTCTTTGAGCCGCAACCATAAATCAGCTTTGGCAGTTGGCTAAAAGTAACTAAAAGCAATTAAAATAATCGACAGCAGTTAAAATTGTTCGAAAGTTTTGATATAACTAATATAAATGACATTCGATTTTTGTATAAAGTGCTGCGTTTTGGGTTGCTAATTAAAAGTCTCTAGTGGCAATGTTTTTTAAGCCTTCCATATAATGTCGGGCTAGTGTCCCACGGGTATTTTGTTAACACATACACACTCACTTTTTGTGTCATACATATGGACGAGGCCATGGAAAATCAAATAAAAACTTTAGTTAATACTATAAAGCCCGACACAAAAAGCAGCTTATGGCTTATTGTACGATTGGACAGGGATTTGAGTGGGGTTTCTACGGGTTGTTTTAACTCAACAAACTAATTTAAAGTCAACGATGCTTCTAGTTAAGCCTAGGCATAATTTACTACTGGCGCAAAGATTAACTAAAATTTATTGCAGGTGTGGAGTAGATTAACTAAATAATTATAATTAGGGTTTTTTGTAATGAGCAAAACCATTATTTCCAATTTTCATTTAATTTACAAGTTAATTAATTAAGTATGGCTCAGTTTATATTTATTTAAGAGGTAAGTCTGCAGAGGTTAGACTGTAAAATGACTTGAGACTGACCAAAGATTACACAGAAGGTAAATAAATAAAGAAACTAAAGTATTGAAACCACAATTAAATATTTACAAAAGGATAGAATTGGAAAGCAACAATAAACACGTTTTTCTATATAGTAAGAATGAGTTTTTGTTCCAGTTTTGGCAGACTCGGCAAACCAGCAGGCAAGAAGAAAACAAATAAGAAGAAGACTGCTTAAGGGGTGCCAAGTTGTTGAAACATTTAAAATGCGGTCGCCGACAAGGCGACAGACCAAATAGCTTTTGTAAAACGTTTAGTAGCAGACTAAATAAATTCATAGCAAGCGAGTTTGGCCACCAAAACCACCCAAAAACACACTACAGATAAACACTTAAACACACACATACACACACGTGACTGTGGTAATCTATGGCAGGTTTTTTTTTGGCCACTGTGCATTATAAATTAAGGCACCGGACACTGAAATGTTGTCGTCTGTTTTGTATTCCAAAGTTTACTTTTGTGTTGCCTACTTTGCAGCGCACCCTTACTCAAGCCTAAGGGCCTGTGATGGACATGTTACGTGTGTGTGTGTTTGTTTGTTAGTTGCAAAAGTTGCCAATTCAGCGTATGAAATGTTTTGGGCCCATGCTGCTTATTGCGTGTTCCATGTCCGTTCGCTGTTGTTCGTTTTTTTTTTGCTTTTATATTACAGCGCAAGTTTTCCGGATCCGCCTTTTTTTTGTTTTAGTGTTGCCTGCCTGCTTGTGGCACAGCTTTGAACAAGCAACAAGACTCACAACAAACCAACAGTTAACATTTTACTTAAATGTTTTGCCACGGCCTGCGCACAGCTGCGGCTCTAAATGTTTGTTTGTATGTCTTTGTGCTGCGGTGTAAATGAAATTACAACTGCGTTTAAAGCCGAAAATCCAATTAGTTGTAAAAGCGTAGCGCCGGTTTTTATCACAGATACTGTTGTTGTTACTATCAAAATCCGGCTGACACGCAACCCAACTGCTAACTGTCAGCCCAACAAACACAAATCCATGTGCTTAGCCTTAGCCTTAGCCTTAGTGAAGACTTATAAGTTATCTGCGTTTGACCATTCATTTTGATATGCGAAATCCTTTTGACAGTTACTAAAGCTGTATTAATCGAGTGTTTAAGTAATAAGAAAAACTAAATACTTCTAATTACTAACGTGCAGCATTTCCATAAGTTTTCTGTCTAACTTAATTAATTGCAAACTTCAAGCTCTGCAATAATTTGTGATAAAAACCGAATATTATATGCAATTGTATCTACCCTTAATTACACAGAAATATTATTACAAGCAAGCCAATTAATGCTTAAGTGGCTTAATATCTCCCTTCTATGACAATGAATTTATGTACAATATTACAAACAGTCAAACAATCGAATAATCCTCAAAGTTGACCATTCGCAACGTTGGCCAAGGCAACAGAGAGCGATGAAGAGAGCTCAAAAGGCATTTAACACACAGGGCAAACAACTTTTGCCTGCTGTAAACAACAATTAGTAAGCAATGATAATGCATTTGAAACAAGGCCAAAATTGCAATTGCAGCCTGACCGCATAGCAACAACAAATTGCCAGACAACTGGGCGACCTTCAAGTTCATTAGACCAAATGTTTTGTGCGTTGTTGCCTGCGTTAAGTGTGGATATGTGAGTATCGTTGTCTGTAAATGGGTGTGTATTTTATGCACAAAGCAGGGAAAAGCTTGCCAAAACGCAGTGTTTAGCCCAAATACGAATGAAACAAGAAAATATCCCTTTAAAACTCGCTTTTGGCATTCGATCGTGTGTGTATTTGGTTTTTGTGCTCATTTGCATTTGCTATGCCAAAAAGGCGTTGATGCATTCGCCTAAGCCATGCACTGGCTGTATATACATATGGAATTTGCAACGGCCGCACCACAAAGTTGTTGTTATCGTTTTAGGGTAAAAATTGTGCAATATGTTTGAGGCAACACATTTGAAAACTAGGCCAACACCAGCTGCTTGCCGGGTTATTGTTGTTGTGTTGTGACTGCCAACTTTGAATAATGATGAAGTTCTTACTGTCGGTTTGTTGAATGCGGTTGCATCCGGCAGGCAGGTGTAAACCATGTGTGAAATTGTAGCAGTTAAGCAAGTATTCGAGCGCAAACGTGAGTGAAAATAAATACATATTTAACACATATGTTTAATAAAAGAGCAAAGAATAAAACTTTAAAGCATTTCAATTGTGGGGAAAACTAAAAGCTTACTCGTGATATGATAAATAATATATGCTTCAGTCTAAATATAAAGTAAACGAACCAAAAAGCATTTCAAGGTAACAATTCATTAGCAAACAGCTGACAGATGAAATGTGGACTACACTCGAAACAGACTTACTGAAATGTATGTGTGTGTGTGTGGCCTTCAGAGAAGTGTGTGTGTGTGTGTGTGTTTCCATTCCGCTTTTACCACCTTAATTGAGTGTGGTTGTATATTGTAACAAGTCAAAAGGGGTTTTTATGCATTCGCACATCACTTTGACATGTGAACCGAGTCTAATTAGCCATTGCCGCCCATTGTCTTCTATGCATATACATAAGTTGAGCATAATAATTAAGCAGAGGCGAAGATGCAGCTGGAGAATGAGTCTGAGGCTGTCTACCTTGACTTGGGGACTGACGCTGGGCTCGTCGGTTATGCGCCCTGATGACAAGCTCCAAGTTTTTAATGAGCACAGTCTGCCTGAACCTGAATGTCTTGCTAGCACAAATTATGGCTAAAAATTGTCAGCGGCTTCTTAAGGTTTAATAGGGTTAAACGTGCCTCCGTCCCCTTGGGATAGGTATGCCACTGCGTCGCTCGAAGTTTGTTCGTTATTTATGAGATCTGTCAGAGCTACGATTAAATACCCAGTCGTGAGTCTGGGGTTGAAGCATTGCTAAAAAAACTTTACATATACCCATGCGGGTTCTGCTGTCATTTGCAGGCAACTTTAAGCCAACATCATAACAGCAGCTTTGGATGTAGATGTTGTTGTGACAAATTTTTCTTACACTCGTGAATATGTATTAATATATATACAAACAAACACACATGTATTGCGTAACGGTTTTATTTTCGCGTTGCGGGATGTGGGAAGTTGGACAAACGTTGATGACTTTGCGAGAACGACGAGACGCCAAGTGCCATGAATGTAGAGCATTTTTGGCAAGTGTAGTCCTGATCATGATTAATGTGCTTGCCCTGAGCAAGCAGGTAAACAAGATAGCACTTAGTCAAAAGGACTCGCAACCTAATAATGACCAAATATGATATGACTAACAGATAAGGTTCTCAGGTTCTGTGACTGTGCAAATTTAATTTGTACACTTTCAATGTGACACATTCCTGGACTAAAGCATAAATAGATGTTAACGACAATTTTATTTTTTGCTGTGACCGCTTTGAAATGAAATACTTGAAATCAAAGCTGCTTTGCGCTTGGATTCTCTAGTAAATTCTCTTTTAGGATTTTCTTTGGTTTAGTTACAGTCGTTCTTCTTTTGTCGCTTATCTCCATTTTTCTGCCTTTCTCAATCTTTGAGTTGGTCAAAGTAAGCTAACGCTACAATCTTTTTGCTCAACACTTTCGAGTACTTAAATTCGAACATTCACTTACCTTTGTCGTTCGGATCGAATTCAGCCTCAAGCTCCGCTTTGGTGGGCTCCGCAGATGACGAAGCTGCCTCAGCAGCAGCAGCAGCGGAGGATGCGGCAGAAATGGCGCTGCCATTGTTGGTTGTAGTTTTGGTTTCCGACTTTTTCATGGTCTCTCTCACTTTGTGGCCTCGAAAGACTGCTTGAATTTTTGTTGCGGCTTTAGCTGTAATCAAACGCACAACAACAAAAAATGCCAACAGATATTATTGGAAATTTGTAGATCTCACAAAAGTTGTGTGTTTAACTTTGATTTTTAATATGAAGCTGCACAAGCTTTTGATATTCTTATATAAACGCTGTGTTTTGTTTGCTTCTTTGTAATAACTTTTGTGCTTTAAAGTTTTGCTAGTCAATTAAGTTCTATAAGTGTACAGAAATACTCGAGAAAAAAAAATCAATCGATTACTGATTGAGTTTCACATAAAATTCGTTGAAGAATTTTTTGGCTCTCTGCCAAAACTTGAAGAAAGAGCTTTGCTCTAGTATACTTGCAGCGCAACTTCTTCTGCGTGGCTAAGTTTTGGGGCAAGGGAACCAGTCAAACTGCTACTCTAATAACGTTGTTAGACAGCAGAATACCCTGTGAAATGAACGTTTGGGCTTATGAGCGAATACGTATATAAACATTTTTTTATGGGGAATTTTCTAATTCTCTGCACAATATAACCCACATTATATATTTTATACCTTGGGATGATGGGATGAGCAAGCGATGTCTTCATTTATGCATTGTTTTGTGTGTGTTTGCCCTTTTTTGGTTGGATCAGCGTTCATTATTATTGTTATGGCATTTTTCACGCAGATACCAAAAGGCTGGCCTTGAATAAGTTATAATAAATTGACACGTAAGGCCTTTTCAACCAACACTATCAGTAGTAAAAAGACAGGCAGCAACAACAAGCAAAACCGAAACAGAAAACAGTTATGTGGCTTGTGGATTTTTGCAAGGTTGCCTTGCGCCAACGGACGCTACTGACAGAGCTGTTGTTTGGTAGTCAGGTGGACTGGGCGTGGCAGCTGGAAACAGGGCTGGAAACATTTCGTTGATGGCTTTGCCCGGGTGTCAAGTGGTCACAACAGCTCCAATGCTGACCCATAAGTGCTCGAAGCAAAAGCATTAAATCATTCAATGACATCGAATTCGTTATTTTGTTGTTGAATGTGCGCCAGTAAAGCGCCCTGGCAATTAATCACTAAACAATTCAAATAATCTAGTTTTTATAGCACAACCTTTTGTGGCGAATATTTAAATATATTAATGTATGTACGAAAATTGTGGCAAACACAATTATTTAACACTGTCCTAGATTTTATTAATTTTGCATAGTTTTTTTTCGACATATTTCATACAATAAATTATTATGTAACAATATTGAATTATGCGAATTATTTTATTTAAAAAGTGAAACAATTTTAATAAAGAACATTTTGTAACATTTTATTATTTATGGCCTAACAACAAACAATAACTTTTAACAATAAATTACTTGCTCCACATTTAATAGCGTCGATTTTAGTGCTGTCATAAAACATGACGAATTATGCGTGGCAAAGTTGTTTAATAAATTTTGTATGCGGCTAATTAAACCTGACAATAAACGAAGAAAACATAACAAAAATGAGCCGTTGAGCCGTTGCCAAATGGCAAAAGCACAGTGCACTCAAGTGGTAAATAAAATTAATAGCCACACTGAGATACCACAAGAAAAAAAAGGCACAGGTAACAGGTAAACACGTGTGCTTGATGAACCCAAGCCCAAGCTTAAAATATCAAGGGCACTCAGAGAAACCCAAAAAGAAAAAGAAAAATGATGATAGAAATGGCCCATTAAGCTCACACGCGTCCAATTAAATAACTGCTTGGCGCTGTTGAACGTGTCATATGAGCAATTTGCTCTTTGTAGCAAAAGCTCATCAACGTCAAACATGTTTAATACTTAATAAATGTATGAAATGCCATTTGCTATATTGTGTTTACGAAAAAAAAAAATCATTTCCGTTTCCTGTCGCGCTTTTCTTCTGTTTGTTGTGTGTTATTCTAAGCTTCTTGTTTATTGTTGTAACGTTTCTTATGCTTAATTTTTCTGCTGGCATCTTAAGATGCCAAGGGTGGCAACAACACAAAAACAACAACAACAACTGGCCGCAACTTTCCAAGCAAACTAAATTTACATAATTAAAATTCATTAGCTAACGGCATCTTCACTGGAGAATTTCTATGGCAGCAGCCTTAGTAAAATTGTTTGCTATCTTGACATTACCAACAGTTTTTCTTTAATTAACTGAGGATGGTCGTGGTACTATAAGAGTCAATTACGCAGGCGGAATATCTCATGCTTTCCGATGAAATAAACACCAACAACGAGATTTAAGCAAGATTTTTTTTTAATTGTTGATTACATAAATCAGTTTCAGTATAGTACAAGAGATTAATTTGCGTTAAGCAGGCAGCACACTGTGAGAAAAAAACCTTATATAACTTTTATCACAGGCTTTAAAAGTGTTAAAGCTGATTTAAATATGCTATACAAATAAATTGTTTGCTTTTATTTTTAAGACATATTGATGTTTGTGCTTTGTTTAAGCTGTTTGGCCCAAAATGCTATTTGGGCACTTTGACCACAGAAAGCTAGCTTTTCTGCAGTCGTTTCAAAGCCATTGCACAGACAGTTTTCCATGAGTATAAGACAATTTCACTTGAGTGCTTTCTACACGGCAGGCAGGCAGGCATTAAGGTGAGACACAAATGGCATGCAATTTATTACTTTAATTAAATTGTAGACTTTGTAAAGCTGCCGTTGAATTTTTATTTGTGATTTTTAGCGCAGCATTGAAAATGTTTGCACAGATGTTGCTTGGAGTCTACCCAGCCTGCTGCCTGCCTGCCTGCTGGTTTACTTTAAGTTCCCTTTTGCAGGCAACTTGGAGAATATGAAAATGGATGAGTTATGCAGAAGACAGCTTTGTGGGGCAACACAGCTAGCTACTCTGAGTGGTAAACTTTTGCCAGCTGACTGCCTTACTGCTGTGTTTCGTTTTTCCTTGCCAATTGCCGTGGTCGAGCGCTGCTGTAAGCCATAAACTGTTAGCTCGCTCGTGCATGTACCCTAATGACAGTCTTTAATAAATAAGCAGCCGCAGCTAAACCTGCTGCTCCTTAACCGCAAACCGATTTGAGTTTATGTCCAGTATCAAAGAAAGCGCAACTTGCATATGACAATTTCAATTGGCACACGTTAAATATTTTATGTGTAAAATGCACTTCATTTAAAATGTTTTTCTTGGAAGTTCAATGTTTTGTTTAGCAAGAGAAGCGAGCGTGCTATGATATTACATATGTCACGACGTTTTTTTTCCCCTCTTTATTGGCACAATTGTTACATGGACACAACCCAACAAACAACAAAAAAACGTTTCCACAACTATATTGATTGCATTCGTGCCGGAAGGTTGATGAAAATGGCAGCGCATACGTTGAGGTGTCAAAGGAAACCGGAACAGCGACAACATGGCAGCAATATCCCAGCTCGGTTCCCGAAAGTCAGGTCATAAATTCAATAAACCAAACTCGCTTATACACTTAAATATTTGGGAAGGCAATAAGCCAAAGTATGACAAGTTGGCCTCATAAATAAATGATAAAAATAGAAAAATATGATCATAATACAAATATATGCGTATAAGCCTCCTTTAATGAAAGTCCATTAAAGTCAACGAGATGCCATTCCAGCAAAATGCCAATACACAAAACTCTTGAAGCCCTTTAAGTGAAACTTAATGGCGCGAAAAGTTGTGCTCCTTTCTTGTTTTTAGTTAGTTATTAAAGCGGTGGGTTGCCAAATAGCACTGCTGGGAGCAACTTGGATAATGGCTACAAGGTAAAAAATAACGAGGTACCAGGTCGAAAGCTGGTTAAATGTTTTTTGAACGATATTTAAATAATTAAGGTAACGCCCTCCATTCTAAGCACATAGGTTTATCTCAGCTTTTGCTATAAATCCTTTTAATTGTATATTTTATAAACAAAGAAAGGATTATAAATTCACAAAATACAGCAATTAAGCTGCTTATCATTCATGGCAACAAAGCAGCAGGCAAACTAACTGCTTTGTGCCCCACAGCAAAGAGACAATTAATAGAATTTATGTGGCATAATTTGTATGGCTCAGGCACACTTAATTGTTTAGCCAGAGTCAATTTAATTTAACTGAATGCATTTAATAGATAAGCCAACATGAGTAAAAGTCATAAACAACACAAACTTGACGCTTTTTTTTGTATGTGGCATTTGCATAAAATATGCTTCGATATTCATTCATTCGCATGCGGGATAATTGCATTATTTTTGGTTATTAATTTATTTATTTATTCATTATTTATTTGAATGGTTTTTTCCTGCTTATTCATTTATTGACATTCGCATAATTAGCGATTTAAGTTGAATTCACTTTGCATTAATAAAGCTTTGCATATGCATTGTTACTAGACTGGCAGATACTCTCACATATTCATTAAGTTCTCCACTTTATTAAACCTTAAATTTTGCGCTTAATTTGATATGCAACACCTGATCGATGCTCTGTTGATTGACAGGCAATGTAAACTTTCGACAGCTGCCTCTTGCAACACGTTGCGTATACGACACGTATGCAAATAAAAAAATAACAATAAGAATACCAAGCTGCCTTTCTGCCTGCCAGTCAGCCAGTTGTTAATTTAAAACTTTCAAAAGGCAAACAATTGCGAACAAATATTTGATATGCAATGCGCATTGCTTTGGAAATTATGAAGATGCCTTTGTGTCAGCCTTCAAAAGCAAGCCTCAAGTGGCTGGGTGAGCCTATTTTGCCTATGGTGTTTGGGGCCAGGGTCACGTTTGGCACGAGCCAGGCAAAAGAAATCCATTTGTTGACAATTTGATTACGTGTTGTGTTGTTTTGCTAAGCTTTGAGAGAAATGTGCTGCCGAAATTTCGTTCAAGCAGTCCAGCAATGAAATCTTGTTCAAAAACTTTTAATTCAGCACACTTTGTTTTCAGTTGTTGCAAGAAAATTTTAATGCCAGCTTGTAATTGCTTTGGTGTAGCAAGAAAATGCACTTGACACAAACATTGATTTAAATACTCAGTTCTTGAATCTTATATCATTAAAAACAAGCCATTTAGGGCAAACTTTAACGTTTGCCGAAATTCGAGACTAAAACTTTTACACTTCCTTGAACCACCATTACAACATTTCCGGACTACCATTTGTGTATTTCCCCCTAAAAATAAAACAGGCAAATGGCACCCATTTTAAAACTCTCTTATACATATATTATATTATTAAAATGTAACTCAAACCTAGCAAACGGACAAAGTTCGCAACCAAATTAAAAATGCCCAAAAGCAATGCGCGCTGCACAAAAGTTGCCCAAAATATTATATTTCTAGAATTTATTTCCTCGCCTTTTTTTTAACAAAAAAATAAAAACAAAAACAGCCCAACATGCGCACACAAGCGAAACCAAAATGTGTGGCTGTCAAAGAGGGAAATAATTTTCAATAGGCATGATGGAGAATATATGACTTGCAGATACTCTATATTTGGCAAAAATCAAATCTTAAATGTGAGATGAGAGTAAAAATTAAAATTTTAATGCTCTAGTTTCTTCTTACACCAAACTTAACTATAGGCTACAAAGAGTAATGCCCAAAACACACTTACTCGCCCGAATGTTAATATTAAACGAGATCTAGTTATGTTAGTTAAGTTGCAACAAGGGGCAAGTGCAAATTGCCACCGGCTTATGCTTTGTGCGCTTTCCTTGCTGTTGTCCTTTTGTTACTTCTGCGCGCTAAGGACAATTGAAATTGATACTTTTTAAGCCCGTTGACACTAGAAAGGGCCGCATAAAAAACAAAATGCATTCGAAATATGCCAGCAGCATAAAAGGGCAAAGTTTTAGTTAGGTAAATGCGCGACTGCCATGCAAAAATCCAATTTGCGGGCTAGTTAACATATTTTGTGTAATTTTTATGTGACTGGCAAGAGAAAAACTGAATGGAAATCATTGCCATATGATTTTTAACTTTGCCAAGCGATGCCACCAAAACCCCAAAGCATTATATTCATTATCGATTTTCTATCTCCAAGACGTGCACAAAATATAAAAATGTCGCAATTTACCTTCAATACAAAAAACACCTGTGGATTTTTTTGCTACTCAGTTCGTGGCACCTTCAAGGTTTCATCATTACGCAATGATGGGTGGCGCAAAGAACAAAAAAAAAAGAGAAAACAATAAGAATAAAATTAATCTTACGCTGACATGCGAAAATTTAATTTTCACATCGTACAAAACTAATGACACGTCACGCTTGCATTGCAAAATCACTTTTCACTTTTTCTTCTTCCCTTTTTGCTAAGCTATTGTTGTTGTTTTTAGGGTTTCAATGCTCTTTGTTAAACAGTTTCCGTTGCCTTTTTTGTTTTGAGGCTATTATATGAGAAGCGCTTGTGCGTAAGCACATTATTTTTGTTGTTACTGTTTGCATTGTTGTTGTTGTTGGTTGTGTTGTTTGACATTATTGTTGTCCGATGACTGAGTTTATATTTATTGTGGTGATTTATACATAAACTTTGCCCACGTGCACAGGATTCCATTTCGCTACTTTTGTATATAAAATCAGCCATAGTTATATATATACATACATATATATGTGTGTTTCCGCTCGATATATACGTTTATATAGAATTAAATGCCAGTCTAAATTAACAAAATGGACAGTTCAAAATTGGTTGAAAGAAGACTTTGTGACGTAACCTAATTGCTGTCATTAAATCAAAGTTACCGAATAAAAGCAGCCAAGTGTGAGTTATAATGTGTAATTAGCCAAAAAGCAGCAGTAAATGAGGTAGAATGTTAAACGAGTGAAGCTTGAAAAAGATGGCGTTACTATGTGGAAAAGCTACAAGATTATTAAGGCTTATTTAAATAAAGGAACATCTAACTTAAATGAAGAGAAAATTGTAAGTTCTTGCTGAGCCACTCACAATTTTTGCTTATCATGCTAATTGAAACGTGAAATACCCAAAAGGAAGCATGTTAAGCCGCCTTACTGTGCAACTAATTCCAAATCTACACTTTTTCCGTAACATTTTCATTTGTTATTTGCACAGCTCTTCCACACCACAGGCACAGTTGAGACTTGACCAGCCACTCAATTAAGCAAGAACACAGAATTAAATTAACTTGCTGCTGATGTTTGAGCAAAGCCCCCAAAAGAGCCATAACAAAGTGCCTGCCACCGTACTCGTAAGGATGTGCTGAGCAAAACAAGCAAACATTCAAATGCAAACAAACATGAATGCGCATGTTGAAGAAAAAAAGAGCGAAAACGTCTCTCAAGTGTCGTTTTGTTGCGGCGCATAGAACAACAAAAGATATGGAAATGAAAGAACAACAAACTCATCAATAGACCAAGACAACATATACAAAAACTTGAGTTGTTAGAGAAAGTGATGTACTCAAAAGTTTTCTGAATATCAAAGCTTATGCAATCATCATTATCAAGGTAAACGACCCTCTCGATCTTTTTTTAAGTTAAAGGGTATAAGAGCTAGTCTCTAAGCAGCCATCGCATTATCAGTAGTGTGAATTTATTCCATTCTGTTGATGCCTCTAAAAAGCGCAAATGCTGAAAAGCTTAAAAGGCACCACAAACTAATTTCCGCGCAAACGCCACGAAAAGTGGCAGCCACTAAAATTAGCAGCTCCTTGATTACGAACTGAGTGCAAAACTAATCTCCACACGTATTTTGTATTAGCGTTTATTATGTATGTATGTTGCGGTTGCCATTTCGTTTGTTTGCTAAAAAGTTTGTGAGTGTTAGACAAAAAAAAAAAATACATTTCTCAATTGTTTGCTGCTAAATGTTGTGCAAATATTTCATAAAAATTGCAAAGTGCACCAATTTCCAAGTTCAATATAACGTTGATTTGATCTTCGAGGTTTATGCAGATACATTTTATTTTAGTTTCAGCTAAGCTGCGGAACTTCATATTAAGTACTATAATACTTTATGGTCAGATATGATTATTCGCAATATTTATTAGCTAAGCAAAAATCCAGCCAATCTAGTCTTGTAGTCAAAGCTAAGTGCAATCAGTTTCAGCTGTGCTCTGCTTTATTTTATTTCCGTACTCTATATTTTAAAAGCATACAAAATGATTTCGAGGCACGAAATTTTGCCGTCTCTAAGCTGTATTTGCATTTTATTTTGTTTGCGCAATTAAATATTAAAATCAATTAAAGCACCGGAGCTTGTACTGACCTCTTTTTGCGCTCTCTGCATTGCATTGGATTGCAAAATATACTTATTTAACTGTGCCCCGTGACACAATTTGTGTTCAGGTTTTGTTTGCTGTATAATGTGAAATGGCAGCTTGCAGCTGTGCCTCAAAATTTAAATGCAAATGCAAACAACAATAACAATTAGTTTAAATGAGCTATGTTGGTCTTAAAGTTGATAAACGAGGGCTCTGACGAAAAAGAAATCTAAACTAAGATAAGAAAACGAAAATTTTATCTCTTTTAAAATAAAATAAATCAAACAAAGCTTGATTTAAGTTGATTTATTACATTTACATATTTTGCAGCCTTAGTGGGATCGAAATTAGGTTGAGTCGTTATTTAAACGCTTTAAGTTCTCTGTGCATAGTTTTTATATAAACCTCAACTATTTCTTTTGAATATTTAAGTCGCCTCGTTTAGATTATTCCTAATACAATTTTCCAATCAACTTAATGCCTTCACAACATTTTGCTAAAACGCTTCGAATTCTTTTATTATGCATATTTGCTAGGCCAACAAAATGAGCAACAACACAAATCCCACAAAATTCCTTACAATTAAACTAGCATACAAAATTCTTTGATTCCTCACTCGCTTTTTTGTGGCCATAAATCAGTGTCTTAAAGCATTCATGACCATAACCAAGCTTGTTACTATATGTGCTCTACATATTTACCACTCTAGGCACAATCTACAATGAGTAAGAGCCAAGTTATTGTGGCGCATAGTTCCTGTTTGTATTTTGTTTGAGTTGTTGTTTCGGCGCTTCTTGCTTTTTGTTGCCATAATAAATTTATAGTTACGCAAGTCAAACTGGCACATGAATAATATAATAAACAAAATAGCTCAGACCGAGTGCCAAGTTGCAAGTTCAGCGTTCAAGTTTTTCCTTCCAAGAGAAAAATATAAATAAACAACAAATTTATCAAATAACAAACGTGATTGCCAGAAGAGATACCTCAGAGGTTCGAGGCAAAAACATTATTTTTGAAAATTCAATTTCTGCTCAAACATTTTATGTTAACAGCGTTAAAATATAAGTTTCAATAGAGTTGATATTTTAGTTGAAAAGTTCAATTCAGAAATTATTATTGAATTTTCTTACACAGTTTTCGCATTTAATTTTGATTAAGCTTCTCAATGTTATTCAAGAGTAATAATTATTTTTATTCTGAAATGTAACACTTCTGTTTTTCTTTATGATTATCTCTTGCAGCAGTTGCACATGCCCTTTAGCTCGTTGCTTTTCATTGAGGGCATACACCAAGAATAACATTCACACTGAAAATATTATGTGAAGCAGCCGCTTCGCCTGTGGGAGCTTGCGCGTTTTAAGAGCGGATAATAAAAACGGATTTACAGTTATGAACGCAAACATGCCGTAAAGCAAATAAATGGCGTACAAAAGAAAAATCAAGAGAAAATTCCCCAAGTACCAACTGAAGCACACCAGAAACTTAAAAAAAAAAAAATAGTTCGCGGCGGTGAAGAGGCATTTCAGCACCTGGAGCCCAGGGCCTTGTTAGCTTAATCAGGTGTGGGTTTGTGACCCTGGAAAATACTTACAACAACAACTATCAAACGACAATTTAAATCCAATTAAAGAAAAAGCAATTTGCTCGCCATACGAGAACTCAAGCCGAAAAGAGATATCGTTTGGGTTGGGGGCGATTGTGAAAATTAGAACGATTTGAAAGCTCTATTTAATTAGACACTTTTACGACCACAACACGATACAATCGGGATATAATAGAATAAGCTTGTTGAGGGTGCAGTGCAACAAAAGCAAAGAATAAAAAAAAAGAAGGAATCTTTGTCACATTGTCTGGTTGAAGAGGCCGTGGACAACAGTTAGTTGCATTGTCAGGGCATGCAACAATGGGCGACATTGACAGATGACACAATGTGTGGATATGCCAATCAATGGAAGCTTAGTAAATGACACAGTTTATGCCCTAACAAGTGAAAAATCGACAGAAAGAAACAATGTTCGAATAACTTAATATGAAATTTTCTATACCTATTAAGTATTATGTTACATTTTATTATAATGTTTGGCAAGAGTATTTAGTGTTCAGTTAATAAACATGCATATTTTTCTTGCCCTACATTTTATTGAGTTTATTTGAATTGCCGGCTTATCGAAATGGGAACGTTGGGAACATTATCAACGCTTGCATCTACGTCACTGCACATTAAAATTGCAAACGACATCGTCGAGTGGGTGTCCGTGGGGGGAAGGGGGGGGGTAGCGGTTGAGATCCTTTAGCGTTGACACACACGCCGACGAGGACGAGGACAAGGGCCATATAAGAACGTAAGACTTTCAATCAGAGTGCATTGAAACGGAAATTCTGCGCTGCAGCGCAGAAAGGAAGGAAATATATGCTTCAGTGAATGAAAAACTGACTAACTGACTGACTGACTGACTGCTTTGTTGATGAACGAAGTGATGTTCTGTTGAAGGGGCAGACAAGCAGTCGTCGCCTTGCAACTTCCACTAACTGTATCACATAACAGTCAATGCAATGCCTCAAGACTAACCAAAGCGCAGTTTATAGTTACGCCTCTAACGTTAGGTCCCTCATTTGCATAAGAGAGTAATCAAAGGGATATGCTAATTTTGTATCTTGTAGCACTTTACTATGGAAATGCAGAGAACGCAAGGCTTTATCATTTGATCTTGCTATTTTATTATAAACACATGTGCATCAAACATTTATGGAGCTAACTAGATAAGTTTGTGTGAAAAAAAGGCAAAAAAACGCAACCATAGAAAATTATTTGGATTAGTTATTGACAGTTTAACTATTGATTGACTTATATAGCAGCTACTTCAAAGATGATTTAATTTGCATTTCAAAGCGTATCCAAAGTCAAGTAACTTTTTTGTCTAACACCCTGTATCTTACCACTAAACAGGTGTTTGTTTTTTAACCCTCTGTCATAACAACAAGTTTGCTGCTGCTGTCAGTTGTTGCGTGGCATGAACTTTGCTTCCGACTTTTGCATACTTTGAACTTTTCCAATAAATTGTATTAAAGTTGGCTGAATTCTCAGCATTTGTTATTGCGCTGAACGATGTTTGGCTTGTTGTTGTTTGCAACAAGAAAGTCAAAATATCCATGCCGAAGGAAGGAACATTATTATGAAAGCATCAAGAGTGCCAGCAGCCTCAAGGAAACAAGAAAGTGAAACTTAAAACAGATTCATAATATGCAATTGAGCTTAAAGATAAGCAAGTTAACTTTGTATATATATCCAAGTAAGTGGAGTGAATATTGAACAGCCATATTTTAAGTATATCTCTTGCTTATGCGCATCAAAACAATAACCTAAAATTTACGCTTTGCTACATTTTTGACATATTTTGGTATCAATTTCCTGGCTGACTGAATTTACATGCCGTTATCTGTCGTTGTAGCTGAATATCAAAGCTCATGGCCGTACCAAAAGAGCAGCCATTTGCAATTTGGGCAGGCAGCCTGTCCAAATTATGAATCCATTTAATTTAATGACCGAAAATCCGTAACAGAAATAAATTTGATTTTGTTGATAGTGAATCAGCGGCGGGAAACGCACATTTTCACAATGGCCCAAACAATGGGTGTAGGAAATTACATTAAAACTCCATTGTTGTTTAGCACGAAGCCCGAACGAACCGAATGAATTATGATGTGAACGATACAACTGGCCCAACTGGCCCAACTGGCCACCTGGCCGCTCTGTCAACGGGAGGCGTATAAATTGTGTTGGGCATCGATAAAAGTTTTCTTGTTGGGCTGCCGTGTTGTTCTCCATTGTTGATTAAATATTAAGGTAATTTGTAGATTTACTCGATTTTGGGTCACACTTATTTGGTGCATGCCCCCAAATAATGCCACACCCAAAATGCTTATTAATGTAATTTATTTGCTTTGTGTTTCAATATTTAATTGAATACGCTATAGCATCGAAGATTAATGGACATAGTGCTGCGTATGGCGTTAAAAGTGTGTGGCATTTGACTCTCGCGCACCTAGAGGGATGGACAGACTGTCAACTAGCCATGACATTTGTCAAATTTATTAATAGCCGAGCACAACTTGGCTAACAATCAGATTGGTATCGATTGGTATTGGTAAAGTGTTCTTTATGCTGTTTGAAATTATAGCTTCAACTTTTTAAACTCAATTTGACTTGAACACAAATAAAATATAACTATTTTGGTAGTCGCTTTTTTGCCTGATTGCATGTTCACAAACTGTATTCAATGTTATTGATTAAGGCGAATATTCATGGCAACAAGCCTTTGTATAGATTTCCATAGCCTTTACGAGAAATGGGAACAGGTTATTGGATCTGGCAGCCTTTTGTTGAAATAATATACAATAAATCAAATGTCATCGATAAATAATGTAGCAGATGCTGCTTTGGCACAAAGAAATTTCAAAATAAATGTTTAAAAAATAAAAACAGATGATTTTTTAGATTTTTAAAACCTCTAATAAACCCATTTGACAGTCGGAAATGTACAACTTTACTTTTTTGATAACTATTTATTGTTTTCCTTTGTGTTTATCAAATAGCAAAATCGGCATCAGCCCTATTGTATTGCTATAAATTAATATTTATTATGCTTCATATAAATCAATAAAATAACAATTCAAACTTCCGACCCAAATTCATGCCATCTTCCAAAAACGAACTTTTTTAAGCTTTTCAAGTTACTTAACTACAATGACCTTCAATTTGATAGCATTATGGTGCTAGGAGAGACCACTCTAATGTACTTTGTGGACGGTCTTTCATAAAGTTTACTTAGCTTACGCCTCAGCAGGCAGGCCAACTTACTTAGGCACTTTGATGTGAACCGCGAGCAATCTGACAAGGCCAAGTGTGCCGGGTGGGGGCTGAAGACACTCAAAAGTCACTGCTTTTCATGTATGTGTGTGTGTGTGTGTAGTTGTGTGCAGGTTGTGTTTGTAGTATATGTTAGTTTGTTTCAAGGACTGAAAGCTTAGCCATTAGGTATGCAAAGTCAAACACACACCTATGCGAAGCGGCCAGCGGCGCTTTCTGTTCTTGCTTTCGATGGACTCAACTTGTTGGCGTACGCAGCGTATGCGCAATTTGTGTTTATTGCTTTTGAATGGAAACCAAACCTAAGGCTGGGCGTATAACTCAAATCAACTGTGGCAACTCTGCGCTTTGATTGACTTAATGTACGGTAGTTGGAACTAACTGTTTACTCGCACATTAATTATGACTGTGTAATGCTTGTGTGTGCATTAGAAAAAGGACCAACAAGATGACTTTATCTTGACAATTTGACTATGACTTGTTTTGTTTATTTTTATCTGTGTTCTGTTTATGGATTTAATGTTTGACAAGTCAGAAGCATAATGTGCGCATGAGTATGCTTCAATAAACACAGATATGTTCGTGTATTTGTTGTTGATCATTGTATATATCAAATTGAATTATATCAGAGTCAGAGTTTTAGTTTGAATCATTGAATGCTTGGCCACACACGTTGCTAACTTGTTATCTATCATAGCAAATGAATGGTTATGTGTGGTTGGCAGTTTAATGGCTTGACATTTGTATACCACCAAGCGCACAAGACGAGGCAAGCAAGCAACATAGCAAAATATAAAATATATATTCAGCACAGTGAGGTTGTTTTATTTTCTTTGTTGCCCTTTTTTCATGACTGAATGACTTTCTCTTCTGGAATTGATAACTTCATATCTGTATATCATCTGTCTTTGGGTTTGCGGGTATTTCTGTATTTGTTTTGGCTTTTTGTGTGACATATATATGTAAAATGCCTCGGCTAAAGGTTTGACTTTGACGTTTGCCAAACATGCGGGAGGATTTTTAACAAATTAAAGTCGTGAACAGCTGCAGGCCAGCAACAAAACTTTGACAAGGGCTCATTTTTTACTTCGTATATCTATTGAGCGTTCTTGTGGCAGGATAAGTCGTCCGACAACAGTTAGCAACTGTAGGTTTATGGGTTGTGCAGAACATTTCAGTTGCCAATAAAATTGCTGTGTCATTCATGTCAGGCATAAAAGCAAAATGCCAGAAAGCTAACATTTTAAAAAATTTAATAGTTTGGAATATTAAATTTCAAAAAATTTTTCAATTTTTTTAATGACCATCAACTAAAAAGCACTTAGAGAAAATATAACTTTGCTTTTTATTGTTGCACAGATTATGTAAGCGAACATTTTGACCAAATATCCGACACAATTTAAGCTTGTTAGAATGCAAACTTTATCCATTTAATGGGAAATATGTATAGAAACTGTTTTAAAACTTTTTGAAAAGTTTTTTTTTATCACTTATTTTCTTTGTAACCAAAAACAAATCCCTTAAATTTGAATATTTTAAAGACTCAATTACTTAAGCCATATGTGCTGTCTTTAAAAACAGTCAATTGCCGAGCAGTACATTAGCACATTCCTAAAGCAGTCTCTAGCGATATTTCCACAACCCACTGAGTGGGGACATTACGAAACTTAAACTTGCCGCTGTAGCAATGCTTGCAGCCGCAACCAACAAGAATAAGAACCAGCATAGTTGAACTTACGCAATAATAAAGGCAATTTAGAGCGAGGAAGGCTAAACCAACGTTCCCCCAAACAGTTGAGCAAGACAAGCAGAAAAAGAATAAGTTAAAATAAGTCCTGGCCACGTGCGGCACATAAAATTAATGTATGAGTCCTTTTCGCAGCATAAGCCAAATATTTTTTACGCGCTTTAAACGCATTTTCAACTGTCATCAGTCATATTTTTGGGTGAGCTATTTCTGTAATTCACAAATATTTCCGTATCAAACAATGCATTTATATTTGTATAATTTTTAAATATAACTAAAGTAATGACTCATAAAAGTGTTTTATTATTGCATTTTTGTGCGATTAATTGTCGTAAGCTATGATTGATTGGCAAGGCGAAAGGAAGCGCTGGCGCACCCAATGAGGAATGTTTGTTTGGATTTTTTGCTTTGAGTTCATAAACATATTTCAGCGAAGGAAAAATAAAAAGTGTGTGCGACAAAAAGAATGAATGAAGTAACAAAACGTGGTGGGTCATGTGTCATTTTCAGAGTTGTCAGTTGATATTTTTTTGTTACCATCCTCCACTGAATTCACTTGCACACAACATACAACGTGAAACTTTAACAAACAAAATGTTTTGGAACACAACATTTTTGGTGTCGCGGCATCCAGCGGCTGGAAATTGAATACATTATTTTAGCTTTGTCTCCTTTGGCATTTTCCTTTTGAAAAGTCTTGTGGGGGATGGGCAGAAGGCGAATATTTGAATATTTCAGCCAGCAAGCAAAAATAGTTGATGAGTTTAAGGTAGGAGCTGATGGAAAATTTTGAGACAGGTGCAAAATATTCGAGTTATCCCAAACGTTGCCAAAGCAAAATAGCTTTGAACACACAAAAATATGCAAATTCCTAAAGCACATTTTAAGAGATAGAAAATATCAAAATTATTTTTATTTTTTATCATGCAATGCAATATAGAATTAGAAAAGGTTCACGCCTAGCTGAAGTGTTTACTTAAGTACAGAATTAGGCGAAGCAATTTAGTCCTGTTTTCGACCCTTTTCTATGGCAAAATAAAAAAGCTAGCGCATCGCTTTGTGTTTACATAGCCTTGTCCCTTTAAAATTGGCTAAAGCCCGTCATCCATTTTTATGCCACTTAATTAAACTACGTGCTCCATTGTAGTCCACGAGCCCATAGCCAAATTAAAACATGAAAATCTCTCTGAAAAATCCATAACAAAATGCAAACACTCTATCATTAAAAGGGCAAAACATAAAAATTTACAGCCACAAGTAAAAATGGGTCAGCTAGCAAAAGGGAGAGACAAAAAGTTACGCGAATAAAGTACCAAAATATATCTATTTTAATTGTCATCGTGTATCGATAGGCGATAGACACAAACAAATAAAATCAAATATGCGACCCTGTTAACGGTCAACAGCACCATTTTTGAGGCTGATTAGATGCAAATGGCCACGATAAAATGAGTCAAACGGAAACCAAGCTAAAGCCATACTGAACAAACATTCTTGCCAAGTACAAATGGGGTGTCAAACGAGGAAAACTTATTGCAAAAACCCCAGCCAGATTTTATGTGCTATTTTTATGTTGCAAAATAAAGCAACTAAGAGAATATGAGAAAGATGTGTGCGCGGGGAGGTCACACACACGAACACACACACACACAAACACAAATAATTTTTATTTATTCATGGGCACGGCAACTTGTACGTCAGAGCTGCTGGTGGTGCTGGTGCCCAGGATCCGCAGCTAGAATAGCACAACTGGTCGCACAATTAAATAATAAAAAACCAACACATGTATCTCAATATATAACAGTGTATATTTTAATGGAATTTTGTAAATTTATGTTTCAAGCCACGTACCTGCAGCTCGTAAAAGGATAAACAAAACAAGTATAACACGCGGCTTAAGTCTTAAATTGGAAAATGAGAAAGGGCTGGCCACTAAACATAAAGAAAGGCCATAAATCAAAGTAATCTTAAACATAGCTCGTACCTTGTCCAAATGGTTAGCAGAAGTCTTTGATTGGGTTCAGCACGGAAGTATGCTACACTTTTTGAATTTCAAATTTGTATGCTTAAGTTGCGCGCACTTTCACTTTTATTTAAGTTACTGCTGCTGAACTGAACCTATCGAACCGAACACCTCGCTTGATTTGTGAAACTGGCCTCGTTTGTTCCACGGGCTTTGGTTAAAAACAGTGTCTCTGTTAGCAAACACGAGTGTTCTCGAAACGAGTGAATGTTTTTTGGGCACTGTTAACTGCCGTTGACTTCTTGAAACGAACTGGAATTGAAACATGGCACACCCCACTTACAAATAAAGTAGGTCTAGCAATGAGTGATAGCTCGATTGTCGCAATGAGTAAAAGTTTCTTGTCCTAACCCCAAGCACTGTGAATTGTGCGGTACGAAAGCTTTTTGGAAAGCTCTTGCGTTAAGGGAAATTTAATTTCCTAGTGTTACCAGTATTTTTAAAACATAAGCACAAATATGCGAATTTCATAAGCTTTAAATACCTGTTATAGAAAGCATTTATAAATCAATTTTTTTAATTAAGCAACGCCAATATTTACCTGTAAATAAAAATTGAAACACAAGTTAATATTAAAATCAAAAATAATATTATTTATTTAAAAGCAAAATACACACAATTGAACAACAATATTTTTGATATACGTTTAGAAAGGAAATTTTGAAGACAGTATAACAAATGCGATTAGTAAAGTTCGAATGGTGAAAGAAGCAAAGAGATAGAGAGCTTAAAAGCTTTCAAAAGTGTTACCAGCTTTAATTTCGAAAAGACAGTTACAAAAACATGCCAATTCAATATTTTTAATTCTTTTCTTAAAAATATTTCTTATTTAATATCAAGTTTCGAAAATCAAAGATACATCAAAGCAACGTGCAAAGTAAGTGGCAATAACAAACAGTTTGGCAACTATGATTATATATTTATACGAGTAAATAGCTTAACAATTCTGATTAACATTTAACAACACTGTTTGTACTGGATTAGTATTAAAGTAGAGCAACAACACACACAAAAAAATAACACGTGCTGCTTCTAGGCCATTACTATATACAATATTGTACATACATATATGGTTTGTTGCTAGGCTTTTGTATTGTGGCTATTGTTTTGTGGGTGCATCATCTACGAAACTATAACAACAATAACTAAAAGCCTAGCTTTCAAATACACACGCACACACACCAGTTGATGCTGTTGTTGTTGTTGTTGTTGTAGCTGTTTTTATTGTTGTTGTTGTTGTTGTTAAATTTGCTGCTTGCTAAAACGAATTAACATCGAATTTAAAATCAAGATCCAAATTTTTCAACGGATTTCGAAGGAATTTCTGGCTGGCTGGATGATGATGGTGATGTGCTATAAGTATCTCCACTTCCGGTACATCTGCAGTATTTTTTTTCGATATATATACACATATTCGGATTTCGTTTCAACAATTTTTAATAAAGTTGTTCGTGTCGATTGTTTATAAGAAAAAAAAATAATAAAAAAAAGAATCAAATATAAAGACAAATACAGAGAAGAATAAAAGCCATTAAAACGCAATGCCAACAAATTCGATTTAAATTATCGATACATATTTATTATCTGTGTGAAGTGCATGAGCCATGGAATAAGCGTAACGAGTAAGAAAGAAGGAAACTCAATGAAATTTATGAACGAAATGAATCAAACACATACACATAACGACACAAACACACACACACGTAAGGACACTCTCAAAACTTTAGCAGACAGAGCGTATGCGTTATATTTGTTCATATTCAACTCAATTTCCTGCTAACACGCAGCTGCTTATTAGCGTTGATTACAACCACGCAACTTTATTATAAATGCTAATGACACACACGCACACACACACACACACGTGTAAAGTGCGATACCACCATTAAACGCTACCACAGAAAAGCTATCCATTAATTTTGCCATTTTTTTGGATTAATTTCCACAAGCTTCTTGCGGCACCCAAGTCCTTAATCATATGAATACCTATAAAAAAGGCAATTTGCAAGACAAAATAGAGAGAAGAAAGTATGTGCGGAGTTGACGTGAAGATACCCTCTAAAAAGCTCAAACTTAGTGATTAATGACAGATCGACAGGACATCAAGCATAGCATATATAGATAGGAACTATAACTATATATCTACTATACCTGTTATACCCTAGGCTTGCAAGCTACAGGGTATAGTAAAAATAGATAGCTTTACTTTCATGCATAACAAAAACTTTTTGAGCACCAAAAAAAAACTAACGAAAAATAAACCTGCAACTCTTGAAGTCGATCTTGAGTGGATGCCCTCATAGTTACTGGCAGTTTGTTGAAGTGCAGTCTCTAGTTGCCGGAGTCAATGCTTAAGTTGGTGCATTTGACTTGATATGTTTGCCAAAGTCTTATAGTTGGTTATTATCGGACGATTTCTTCTTTATTTACAAATGTATTCAATAAGTATTGAGTAAATAATGATACAAAATAGTTGTAAGTGTAGAGACTTCAAGCTTAAACATTCTCTTGACGTTTCTCTTTAAATGAGCACCAAAAAGTATGCTTCCAACTGAATTGAATGAAATGTTCGAATCATAGTCAGGCTTATTAAATATGTATGTGGCAATATCCACACAACTGAGCTTGTTAGATTTCAATAGAAAGGCTCATTGGTATGCACCTCTAGTGTGTGACGGCATCACAAACTTAACAATTGTGGTAGCACATTTTGTTCTGAAGCCTGGCATTGACAACGACTACAAACACACACACACACACACACAATTCGCGCTAACTAAGCAAAGTCTGGGAAAAGTTAGACGTCTGTCAGACATCCCTTTCTTTTTTGTTGCCTGCCTCAACTTGTTTGTAGAAAGCAATCGGCGGAACGAGGTTGCCGCCTGGCTGGCTAAACTTTTAATCAGCTCGGCGGAAAAGTTACATCCAGGGCGCGCAATTATTGCCGAATTTCGGGCGACAACAAAAACATAATCAACTTAATTGCATAAAGAATGTTATGCAAAGGTTTTTAAGACTAGCAGCAACAGCTACAATAACAACAACAAGCTAACAAAACACAAGCAGAAAAAGCGGCGCCAAGCTTATTGTCCTGCCGTCTCGAACAGGACAACATGTGTGTGTGTGTGTTTGTGTGTGTGTGTGCACACTTTATGTTGGCTACTAACATAGCTGGTGTTACTCAGTTGTAATACAATCAATTTCCGCTTTTGTTTGTCAAGGAAAAGTTTACGGACATTTCTTTGTGTGTTGCGACTTTTTTGTGGCACTTTGCTGCTGTTATTGTTTTCTTTTTATGTTTTTGTAAGCTGCTTACAGTTTTTTTTTTTTTTTTATATACATTTACTTTTTTTGTTGACGTCTGTATTTTATGAAGCGGAAGCAACAGCTCAGCTGCCAGCGCCTGTTTAAACATGACGTATACGTTATATGGCTTGCTCCTTCTTGCGCCAACAATTTATTGATTGCCTGCCATTGCTGGCGGTTGTTTATTTTATATTGTTAGGATATTAAGTACACAGTTTTTAATTAAATTTTCTCCTTACGATGCTTAATATCCATTAGCATCTCTCTGTCTTTGTCTGTGCTACAATACAAACAATGCATGCCACACTATTGGTCGCCTGTTTGACTGCTTAAGGCCGTTTGAGTTGTGGCATTGGCTTTGTGCAATTAGCTTTTGTCTGATGTGGTATGTGCTTGATTAAGAACCAAAGCTCTTAGACATGCCCAAGAGACCATAAAACACACACACACAAACACACACGAGTAGGTCGACCAAGAAATTTGTAGCAAATTTAACTTTTGTACTTGTCTGGCAAATACTTGTTGGCATAAGCTATGCATTTATCAATATCACATAATAAGCAAAAGCATATCCCTGACCTGCTTATAATACTTATTTTATTTTTAGATATTTTACTTCAAGCAAAATATTTAAATTTATTCAGATGGAATTTTTGATTAGCCAAAAGTTAAGCAAAGGGATTAAAGCTTTCTAAGACTGCTTGACAGTAAGACATTAATGATAAATGCGCCTCATTTTGGGTTTTCCATTCCACTGACTTGGCATTTTAACCGATAAGCAAAATAATAAATATGCAAAGTATTTAAATTTTATTGCCAAACGTTTTGCTGCCGTTGTTAAAGCATTTATGATTGCGAAACAAAAAAAAAAAAAAAAAATCACAAACCATTAAGCACCAGAAAAGAAAAAATGCCAGTTAGAAATATTGCATTTTCAAAGCATGCCAACGATAACAAATAATCGCAGGCAATTATTCACAGCTAGACGATTGCGAATGGCATGATATATATTTGCAGAATAGTGAGAACAGGCCTGATATCGACGTTCAAGGACATCAGTATTGTTTTGTGTATATTTTTGTTAGACGTCGTTGTCGATTCAGCTTAAAGGCATTATAAATAATATTGGGCTTATCAATAGCTTCACAATAAACTCATAACCAGCAGACGCCATGTCGGCCGACATTTGTATTATTTTTTGCTAGCAGAAGAAATTAAATTTAAGTTGTGAAAGAAAATCTTTAAAATCTTTAAATGTTTGTTAAAATGTTTTACTAAGTTCTTGTTGCTTCATTCATATTCAACAACCTCCTCTTGACTTAATTCGCAATTTGCGTCAATATTGTTCTGTTGAGTTTGGATCCCATTTTAATTTATAATTTGTCGCTAATGGTTTCCATTGTTAGATCCTTTCAGTGTCTGTCGTTTGCACACAAGCTTCACGGAAATGTTGAAGAAATCGAGAAGCATCAAGCGAATGACAGCAGCGTAAAGTAAGGAAGAAAGGAAATGGTAAACGGCAAAACGAAGCAACGGAAATCTCACGGGCATAACTAAGAAATGTCAATTTATCATTTCCGTTTGTTAACGCGCCGCAAATTGTTCGCTTAACAAATGTAAATGCCATTTGATTTAACCACAAATTGCGAAAGACTCTCGTCCCGGGCACACCCCATCAGCAACAACAACAACAACTACCGCCGTCTACATTTTATGTGTGTGTACATAAAGATATGCATAATTTGTGCGTGGCGCCAGTTTTTCTCAACTTGAACGCGACGACTAAGAGAGAACTATCAAATAACATTCTGGCACGCATTTGTGGTATTTGTCCGGCGCTTTAATGTGGCTCTAGTGTCCGATTTTTGGCATCGTTTAGTATTTTTATACTTTATGCATATCTTTCGTGTAAATATGCAAGCATTGAGCCACATTAAAGCATTTCCCCCACCCTAATCATAATTCTGGACAAGGTCGTTGCTTTTATTGTCTATTTTTGGGCAGAAGGACGCACCTTTTAAGGCAAATTAAAATAAATGCAGACACATGGGTTCAGCATGGCGTATGCGTAATATTGTTATTATTATAGCCCTGCAAGCCAAACGAGCTGTGAATATAGTTCACGGTAAATATGTATTTCAATGTTTCGTATCACGTTTTATTTTCGGCCACTTAATATTTATTACCAGCAATTTTGGGTTCTCCATGTGGCTTAAACGAGTATCATAATGGCTCACTTAGTGCGATAGAGAACAGCGTGTGAAATTAGTGTATTTTGATTATTGCAGCCATAAAAAAGAACTATTGACAGCAATTAAACTTTACTCACGTAAACTATACTTATTATAAGTTTTTCTTTCGAAACAAACTTTTAGTTTCCAACCAACTTGCTCGCACCTTAAAAGGAGCTCTAATTAATCAGAGCACACACAAACATGCAAAGTTACCAAAGCGTGCTGCGAACACGTCAACACAATGGACCCCAACTGTGGCCGCACCTTAAAAGCAGCCGTAGCGTGCTCAAGGCAAAACAAAATATCAAATTGTAATCATTAGCCGCCAATATATCAAAAGGCTGTCGGCAAGCAAGGCAAAACAGAACAGAACAGAACGAGAAAGCCTTATATACTCTCAATTTGGCTTACATTAGCTCAACTGTGGCCGAGTCACATGGAGTCTGAGAGCCGAGAAACATAATTAACAAGTTTAACCGGAAACGGAAACTGCCAAGCCTATGATACATTTCATAGGGTGTGTGTATTCTTGCAACAGAGTGAGTGAGTGTGTGTAACCTAACTAATTGAAATCGTTTGTAGCTTAAAAGCTTTGAACGAAACTCGAAGCGTCGCTTCGCTTTAATTAAAATTATGCAAGCAGCTATAATAAGCCCTTAAAACCAAAAGATAAAGCTTACAAACGCGTATTGAACTAAAAGCGGATACTAAACAAAAAATTATGTAGCATGCTTTTGTGCGCGAATATTCTATTAATATTATAGTAATATGATATAATGCAATTTGTAGAGATAATGTCGTTACTTTTAAGCCCTTTTCACTGAATTTTGGGCTTTTCCTATTTATATAACGTTTTCAAATAATTTTTATTATATTTTTGCACAATTATTGATGTGCTGGAATTATTTTCTGTATTTAAATATTAATCTGCAGTACAAAAATAGAAAGTTGATTACGATTCATTCTTCACTTTAACTAAAAGTCTCTTTCGCACACAATTAAATCCAATTAGAGTATAATCAAGTCATGTGCATACGTTTTTTGTTCTGATATAATCTTACACGGCTTAGAAATGGCATAATTGTACAACAACAACAAAAGGCACCTAGAACGCGAGCAACAATGTGAGCACCTTTCTCCCTCCCTCTCTCTTCACCACTTTCTCGTCAATTTGCATTTCACATTAGCAGCATAAGCAGCTCGCGAGGATACTTTACGTGGGGCTTAGCACTGGGCAAAGTGTTTTATTGTCTGCTTTTGCGCTTTTTTGGGATGCCTTTTGTCTTTATTTCGGGGCTTATATATTTTGTTTTTATCACATTTTTGTGCGTGTGTGTGTTAATTTACGCATGAGTTGAACATTTTATTGTTTATTTATGTGCAGAGTTGTATAATGAATGCCACGCCTTTGGGCAAATATATAATAGGCATATCATTTGAATGTTTGTTTCTTCTTTTTCGGGTGTGCCTGGCCATAAAGATAAGCCACATAAGATGTCCACGTGCAAGTCAAGTTTCGTTACTCAGCAGTTATTAATTAGTTTCTAACGCGTCCAAACCTGACATTTTCAGACATTCTCTTTAACACTCATGGGTTGAATAAACTGAAGTCTGCTTCCTTTCGGGTATGCTGTTGCTGGCAGCGCAGTATTTTTGTTAGTTTTTTTCATCTTTTTTTTGTAATTTATTTTGATTTGCAGCCAAGAGAAAAACGCAAACAGACTCCAAATGTGTTAAGCCCGGGCTACGTGTTTATAATATGAAATATTTCTTGGCACCGACCCACAAAGAAATGGCAGAAAGGCAGAGGCATAAAGCGGCGACAACTTAAAAGGCATTTGTATGGCTGGTTTGCTTCGCAGTAGTTTTTTTTTTGCGTCTTTCTTTCTTTTTTTTATGCCTTTTGCAGATTGCTTGCCTTTTTTTAATGTCGCTGGCAGCTTAAAAAAGGACAAAAACCTCCACAAATAACAAAATTTAAAACTTTGCCAGCGACTATAAACATTTTTGAAATATTAAATTCGGGTCTGCAAATAAAATGTTCAAGAAAGCGAAAAACGCACTTAAAATGTTTTATGAATTTTTAATTCTACTTTTTTAGTACACATTTTCAAACAACAAAAGTTCTCAAACTTTTATAAATCTTATAAGATTTTAAAGTACTTCCAAAATTTCACAACCAATTTCTGTTCACTACAAAAGAATTAAGATCGCTTGAAAATTAAAATTTCTAATTAATTCCCACTTGAGACTAATATTTTTAATTGAATTTCTAATGAAAGCAACCGCATTTCCCCGGGGCTTTATCAATAGCAACAAATTAAGTTTTAAGCCCAAAGGCACATCAAAAGCATTTATCAAAAGCGCTAATTAGCGCAACCCACAAATTTTCATTCATTTGTGTTGAAACTCAACAAAGTGCAGATGTGACCGCCATTCGAACCCCTAACAGGCGAAAAGCTGGCGAAATTAAAATCTGCCAACGCAGGCATGAAAATGTTTTGCAAAATTAGAAGCAACGACAACGACAATAACAACAAACAACGAAATTACTAAGCAATAGCCATAACTTGTAGCATCAATGCAGAACGGAACACAAGGATACGCCAGAATACAGCAGGAAATGCTGTGGTCCTTTTTATCGCCAGACTCGCAAGTGCTTTACGACCGCCGATAAAGTGTCGCCCGCAGTCCCGGTACTCTGCGACCCAATGCAAACAGGAGCAGCAGCAGCAGCAGCACAGGAGCCAAGCACTGCACCTTTGTCACGTGGGGAAACACGTCCTGGTAATTTATGAGTCATACTTTTGAATTCTACACACTCTCTTTTTTTATATTATTATTATTATTATTATTATTTGTCCTCCGGTACGCTGGCACAACTTGCTCGCGTATTTTATTTCCATTATTTAAGGCAAACAAACCGCAAAAGTTTTTTTTGTGTGCAAATTTTTGCTAAAAATAACATTTGCGTTTGCAGTTATGTGTGTTATGGAAAGGATGATAATATGCAAAGAAAAATAGAAAAAAAATCGAATTTAAAAGTTTGCCGTTGATGTGTTTTACAACTGTTTTTCGCCAAATTGTTCAGTTTATTTAACAGAATTGTTAAAGTTTTGACAGCCACCAAAACCAAAGCTGTCTGCAAAGTAGCAGATGTTATAAATAGAACACTTTGGGTAGCAAAGTGACCAATTCATTAACTTTTAGCTTAAAAGTTGGATCATAAAGAGTGTACTAAATGAGTAAATTGATGGTGGCACTTATACGAATAAGAAATTTAAGTTTGACTAAGATTAATCTTTATCTAAAAACAAGAAAATGCTGTCAACATTAAAATACTATAAATAAGAGTATAAAAACCTGTTTTCGCACTCTAAGCAAAATGTTTATATGAACTATACTCATAAAGCACCTCAACTTCCAAAACATAAATTCATCATTCATAGGCTACATGAAGCCCTAAAAAGTAGGCAATGAATTTTTGATTGCTCTCAAGTTAATATCAGTTTTATATGATTATACTCTTAGCGCTGTCATAAAAGTATATTTCCGCTGCACATGAACACTAATAAAGCCCATTTGAGGAAAATTGCGCAGTCGGGACAACCGTGCGGCTTTTTAACATGAGTTAAGTGCAGCACAAATTTGCCAAAGGCCACACAACCATTTGCACGCACACACGCACACATGACATGCTATAAGAAAAATACTCACTTGGTTAATGTAGTGCAGGGTAGTGCGCATTAAGAAGTCATGTATGTAATCCCTACATTTGTGTGTTCATATGTATATGTTTTGGGGATGGGTAATAAATATTTGTTAGCCCATTGAACACGTTATTGGATTAGAACTGCGATATGGATGTGACACACAGGACTATACAATAAATACGATAAATAATAATGGAACAATACACAATCCACACACACACTCACACACTCCCACACTCACACGTACTGTATAGATTTGTTATATGAATGTATTTTAAGGGAAATTTGTTGAACATTTATGTATTTGAAGTGTTTTGTATGTTCTGCTTGCTGCTGGCTTACCTTCATCCTCATCATCATCATCATCATCATCGTCATTGTCGTCGTGTTCCGTTGCTTTCGCCTTATCGGCGACGCCATTTGTTGATGACACGGCCGTCGCCGCAGCTGAAGCGCTGCCACCTTTAGCACTCAACGCCGCCTTGGCATCGCCATTGGAGATAGTTGAATTTGATTTAGCGTGATTTGTGTGATTGTTCGAGGCGATGGATTTTGCCGTTGAGCTAAGCGCACCATCTGTCAATTCCATTTGGGGTGCGCTTGGTTCCTGTTCGCCATTGCTGACAGCATCGATGGCAGCGCCATCCTTTGTCTTCAGCTCCTGACTTGTGTTGCAGCCCATTCTTGTAATATTTAGTGTCCAAGGACTCTGTTGAGTTGGCCTAGGTAACCGGACCAAAAACCAAAGCCAATCGCTGTTGTTTAATCAATTGCAACAGCAACAACAAAATTCACACACACACAAACACACACACACACGCTAACAAGAATTTTACGCGCACTCACAATTCGTGTCTCAACTTTGTTTGTGTTGTTAAACTTTGTTTACGGCTTGTTATTTGCACTTTGTTGTTTGGTGGAAACCTTTTTGTACCAAAATCCGTTAGAAAAATATTTGAATTTTTTTATTTGTTACTATTGAATTGTTCACAACCACAAAAATGCCAGCCAGTTAAATGTATATAGCTAATTTTATTTTACTTTCAAATTGGTTTGAAAATGTTTATCGCAAGTTGAAAACGTTGAATTCCAAACTGACTCACTGACTGAATGACTGACTGACACTGGCACAAGCTCAGGCACAACTGACAAACGCAAACGACGCGTTCACACTAAGACCGTATTGTGGCTGGCTATCCTGCAGGACCAAGGCTCAACAGACGACAACAGAAGCGACGATAGAGAGGCAGCGAGAGCGGCAGCGGCAGCGAAGTCAACATCACTGTTTCAGCCGGCAGTCAACAACAAGCCAAAATACCGGAGCCCCAGAAATTGAGCGGGCAAACGCGTCAAGAGACAGCAAAGAGAGAGAGAGAGCACGCACACAAAATCCAGTCAGCAAGGCAGTCAATAAAGAGAGAGAGAGAGCAATGCTTCTCATTTTATAAGTTTCACAGTGTGGCAAGTCCTGTGATTAAGTCTAACAATTTATTTCGAAATGGTCAATGAATTTTGTATGCTAACAATATATTAAAATATAGTTTAAAGTAGCCAGAGACATGATACTGATCCAAGCAATTGAGTAAACTTTACTTATTAAAACATTAAGACATAGCTTAAATTATATTTTTACCATATTTTATTATTTATTTATTAAATAATTACTTAGGAACCTGAAGTTTTTGTTCATGTTTTGGGAGTTAATAGTGTTTAAATGCGGGGAGCCATATTTTATTGATTTTCTGTTTTTTACTTTTAAAAATTTTGCGATATTCTTGATTTTAATAAACAAAAAGTGTTCGATATTTCTTATACCAATGTAAAATTTGGCCGGGCAGCAAAAATGAAAGAGAGAGGGTAACAAAACATTGAGAGAGTGCATATGCATATGTGTGTGTGTGTGTGCATGTAAGTGTGAGAAAGAGCGAGAGGAGAGCAATGAAAACACAACAGCTGATGTCTGCTGCTGGCTGCTGGCTGCTGTTTTGTGTGTTGCGGCTCTTTGTGTTGTTGCACAAATAAACAAGGCGACAGGCAAAGTCGACAGTCAGCACACACACACACACACACACACACACCCACCAACACACACACAATAGGACCACAAAGCCACAGCAGCAGCGGAAAAGCCGAAGAGCAGCAGCAGCCACCATTGCTGTGAAGTTGCTAAGGCAATGGCATCATCATCCATTGGGACGTTTCCACGCACCAACTTTAACTCACACACACACACACACACAAGCATACACATACGTATGATATTTGCTGTACCTTTTAAGTGTAGCGAACCGTTAACAGAAACAGCAAACCAGAAAGGCAAATATGAAAAAAAAAAAAACATTTTAAACCACAAAAACATTTATCAATGAAAAATTCTTCTGCTATCTTTTTGCCTTTTAAGCATAACTCATCTACGTAAGCAGCTAACTATATTTGTTTTTTTTTTGTTATTGTTAGAACTACTTTTTATTTAGCCTTTTTTCTGGCCACAATGTTGACGCTGCTGTGTTTTTTTCAACCTTCTCATTTTTTTTTTTTTTTTTGTTAGCCATTTGGGAGCTCGTTTTGTGTGTGTGTGAGTCACTCAGAAATGAATTGGTCTGGTCTTATTGTGTGTTCGCGCCGCCCACTTTGCCACCTCTCTGTGGCACACAGGGTGTCGTTATCATAAAGTCAAATGCCCAACTAGTTTGGGCACCGGAAGATAATCGTAAAAATGCGACTGCATGCATATGTAAATTGAAAGTGACACTCGACTCCTGCCATCAACGCAATAAAACGTGGCACACTTTAAGGCGTCAGCTGGCTAAAGTCAAACCAAATGTGAACTTGCCTCATGCATAAAAGTACAACCAAAAAAATATGCATATGTAAATAAGCCGTTTTCTCATTTATATTTTATTTGTTTTTGTATAATAAAAGTACTCCATTTATTTTAATCAAACATTTTTGAAAATGTCATTGCTCAGACACCCTGTATGCTCTGCGGTAAATATTTAACAATTATGCAAAAAATAGCTGTGGCAAAAATGCCACACATGACAAAAATAAAAAATATTTTAAATAAATGGCTGGCGTCAGCCAATTAAAAATATATATACAAATATATGTTATACACAAAATAGAAAATTTCACACCAAATTGGCAAAAAGCGCTTAGAAATTTATGATTTATGTGTATTGTTTTTGGGGTTTATTAATATGTGGATTTATTTCACTATTTTTGTTGTTCATTTGGCAAACTGAAAGTATAAAGAAAGAAAGTATGAAAGATATAAAAAATAACGAATCTCCAGGGGATATGAAAAGAAACTTTGTTATAGACTTTGTTCTGTTAAGTTGAGCCAAATTGAAAGATTCTTGAAATGAGTTTCTTACATGGAAGTTCGACTGTACAAATATTTTGAAGTAAATTATATCGGCAAGTTAGGGTATTAAAATATTAAAATACCTTTCACAACCTTTATCAAACATCGCTCAAAATAATACATTAGACTGAAACATTAATTGAGTTGTACAATCTTGTGTTTCTTGTAGCAGAAACTATAACAAAAAGCTTCAGTAAGCTGTGCAACAACAGGAGACTTAAAACTTAATTTAAGTCTCGGGTGACAACTGCAGCTCTTAGCTGCTTGTCGTCGTTGCATTTGTTTGCCAGTCAGCAGATGGAAGACAATTGCTAGCAATTCTATTCATGCCAGACGAGCAGATGCCCTAACTTTCAGCTATAAAATGAGAGTCTCAGTAACTTGAATAAAAGCTAAAATAAATCCTACTTCAGCTAAACAAAAACCGTTAAAACAAACCACTAAACGCCAGCTGACACTGCGCAACCATCCAAAAAGGAACGAAACTCTTTTTTTTTGGGGCGCTGAATTGAAACTAATGCGTGAATTTGTACATTCCACAGAGCACATTTACACCCGCAAGCAGTAGAAGAAGAAGATGAACACAACCACAAAACACGAAATGAACTGCAAAAAGGCGTTTTGTGTCGCCGATGTCAAGGACTTAAGATAGCAGCAACGTGCTGCACATCCGTCCGTTTGGTGCATGGCAAAGTTTCCTGTTTTATTTTCGTATTTTGGCATTCCTTGTTTTTTTTTTTTGGCATTGTTGTGGACGGGACGCATGACAAATGCGCTGGCGACACATAAAACCCTTTCAGAGCTTGATAAAGTGACAGACAAGGAGCGCTACGAGCACAGCTCAGTGCCATAATTGGCGCAAAAAGGGACGGCTTCAAGTTTGCGCACCATTTGCCCAGCAAAATGCAAAGTCATTATTTCTTGAGCAGCAAAGAAAATACAAAATCACAAAAATAAATGAGACAACATAGCCGAAAACATTGTTTTTCGCTACTCGGCATTCGAGCAGGGAACATTTCGATACATTTGGGCAAACAGGATGCGGAACCAGCTATGAAATGTGCACAGCCAAATTACGTATACGTCGTGCTGTAAGACTCTCAGCCTATAACACAGACGACGCACAGACAAACCCGTGTTTGCTTGTATGTTATTTTCTCCCGGGACAGCTGGCAAGTGGAAAGTTTTCGCGTTTCCTTTTTCTCGTTCGAAGTTCAACGGTGCGCAACAACTTTGTCGGGGGTGGAGCTGGCAAACAAATTGACAGAGGCAGACCAACCAGATTCTATATATATATATATATTCTATGCTTTAAAACATGTACGCTAGAAGATAGCGAGAAAAAAGACTTGTGTTTTCGGCTTCCAGCAGCTTATACAAAAAGCAAACAAAGTCAGCTTAATGCTGTTTGCAAAGCCAAATCAAAAACTTTGACTTTAAAACTTTTGTCAAATTTTAGATAAAGCGGTTTACATTTTAAGCTTAAGATTCTGCTTGATTTGAAGAATTCTATAATTATTTCTTGTGTTTGTTTTTTGTGTCAAGTTTTGTTAAGTTTCGTCGGCTATAAAATATAAATGCGACACATTTCTTTTGACACATTCCAATTTTTGTTGTTGTTGTTGTTTGATTTGTGTGTTTGGCTTTGTTCTTTGTAACAGCAAAAGTCGCTCAAAATAATTGAATTAGCGCTGACATGATATATGATCCATTTGTGTTGAGTGTGCAAAAATAACGTCAAGTTTTTAGTTGTTTATATTTATCATACGCCTGGTGGCCAATCCTAACATATCAGTTTGCAAATAAAAAATAATTATTTAAATGTTTACAAAATAAATAACCAAAAACCAACACGCCTTAAAATTCAAACTCAAATCACAAAAATTCAACTCAAACTTTGCCTTTTTCAAGGACTTTTTGCTTTATATTGCCCGACTATTAGTAATACTGTTGAACGCTCCCTCATGTCTGGCTTTTGTAACATTACTCCAGCTATTACCTTAATTTGGGGCACACCAACCTACACACACCCAGACACACACGTGTTCTGATGTTGCCTCAACTGTGTAATTGTTAATTAAAAAGTGTCTCGGGTCACGAATTGTTTGCAGGAGTGGGAATAAAAGCCACTGACCATGGCCGGTTAAAGGTGCTGAATAATATCACAAAGCCATAAGTGTACTAAGGATATATGGTCACATATATATATAGATTAACCCTGCATTTAAAGTTGGAAACATGTTCAATTTCTATCCCTTAAAATTCAACATGAAATGGGTCGAAACTTTCCAATGCCATAACTTCGGCAAAACTCAACCGATTATCAAAAGCAAGGGCTTAAAACTCATGATTTGGCATCTAGATTAAACCTGCATTAAAAGTTGGAAACGCGATTTTTATTCGAAATTCATGTTCAAATTCTATCCCTGAAAATACACCCAGAAACTGGTCGAAACTTTCCAATGCCATAACTTCGGCAAATTTCAACCGATTATCAAAAGCAAGGGCTTAAATTTCATGATTTTGCATCTAGATTAATCCTGCATTTAAAGTTGGAAACGCGATTTTTATGTTGAAATTCTAACTAAACTCAGCACAAATGTCTCATCAACCTTGACAATTGCTTGTCAACAGCATTAATCTTTTGGCAACTGTTTGTCAATATCATCAATCAATGCTGTTGTGTTTTTGTGTAAACGTCTTAGGTTAAGAGAACTAAGCAAATACCAGATGCATGGCGCCTGGACAATAGACGACGAACTAAGAAAAACAAGTCTAGAACCATTAACCCTCAACCTTATTCGTACGTTAACTTATTAGACATTATATTTAAGTGTGGAATTAAGTTATAAGGGAATGTCAATTCTGATTCTAAGCATGGTTTTTTTCTTTTCCCACGAGTAAAAAAACACCTTAAACAAAATGGCGTCCTGTCTCCTTACAGAGTTGTCATGTATCATGTATGCGCCTAAGTGCCAGACATGTCAACCAAATTGAAAAATCCCATTTAAATGCAACTCGATGCCTGATAGGAAAAACGGAGACAAAATTTAAGTTGAGGGTGAAGGTGGGGGAGGGGGCAGCAGCTGCGTGACTGCACGTAAAAAGCGCTGGGAGCTCGAGACAGAGAGGGAGAGAGAGAGTAGCTAGACTTTTGCCATTCTGTCTGTTTTGTGTCTACTCGTGCCCCTAAATGTATGCTATTGTTATTTCACCAGGCATTATAGGCAAGGAGTATATACATATACTATATATGTATGTATACTCATTCACTCAGTGCAATGAGCACTAACCGACCAAAAACCAAAATCCTATGACAGCCAAATGACACAGACAACACACACACACACATTGAACATTATGCAAATAGTCCGTGTTTGGCATGTCATTCATGTAGTGTGTGTGTTTGATGAAGGGTTGGGTTGGGGTATGGGTAGTTAGTAGAGTAATTGAACTGGCTACCTGAACATGTATGTGTGTGTAAGCGAGTTTAAAGTCAAACATTGAGTCCTTTTGACACACAAGCAGGCAGTTTATGGTTTTGCCGTCTGACAGTTTTGGGGTTTTGGTTTTCAATTTTGATTTCAAGTTTCTGTTTCCATCTCTCTCTCTCTCTCTCTCTCTTGGGTGCATATGCACGATATGTTATGATATGATATGATAACCGTTTGGCAGTCATTTCCTCTCTAACCATCGACTATTTATTGTGATCTGATGCTCATATTGCCGGTTAATATTGTGTTTGCTTTGGCATGTAGCCAGAAAACAGGCGCCAGTCATTCAAGGAGCCAAAGGAGCCCACAAGCAGCCAGCCAGCCATGTCACACAACAACGGATATGGAATATGGTATGTGCATGTGTATGTGTATGTGAATGTGTGTATAGATTGGAATTTGTATTGGTTTTTGGCCAGGAACTCAAGTGCACAAAAAAAGGGACATAATCTTAAATTCACTTTAAAAAGTTTATTAAATCTCCAACACAATAATAATTCTTTAAGTTGTTAACGCAATTTCACAGTTGTCAAAATAATGACTTGCTTGGCTTCTAATTACGTTGTTCTTTTCTTAGCACCTTAACGTGCTAAAACGCTTCAAAAGAAGTTAAGAACAAAAGCAACAACCAACGAAACAAAACACGCAGCAAGTAAAAGCCAAGAGCTAAACAAAATACTTAAATTCGAGCTATGCAATTGTGAAATACTCTTTAAAAAGTTTTATAAAACTCATATGTACATTATATTTCTAACTTTTCAAAAGAAAGGGAAAATATTTACCTATCCCTTGGGTAATCCCAAATGTAATATACTTCGTTTATATTACAACGCATACAAAAAATGAAAAAAAACCAAGTAAATAATAATTTGCCGTAATCAATTATCTGGCTTGAATAAAAAAACCGATGACGCATTTGAACACGTGTGTGTGAAAAGAAGAATACAGTGGTAGCTCGCTAAGTAGAAAGCCTTATTTCTGATGTTTTGATACCAAAAATTAAACTCGAAAATCACAACCAAACATTTTTTAATGTATAAATAACATATATTTTTAATATTTGCACCTGAAAATACTATTTGTATTTGAGATTCTTGATCAAAACCCGAATAAAAGTATAGATACATAAATATTTGAGATTCTTGATCGAAGCCCGAATAAAAGTACAGCTGCATAAATCAATTAAAGAGTTGGTTACACTTTTTATTTATCTTACAGTTAGTTTCATTGTTCCAGCGACCACTGTAGCATTAAGCTGTTCATTGATATAAACGAAACGATAATTTCCGCTCGAAAATGGTTGGTTGTTAGGGTTGGTTTCGGGTTGGTTTTGGCAGCAAAGTGCTCCGAGACATGCAAATTTCCATTTAGTGGAAAAGCATTTCTTTGGCACGCGAAACCGCGATGCGAATGTGATACGACAATATGGGCAACAGTTTGAATTTGATCCACGAGAGATGGGGTTAAATGGGGGGAAAAAAAACCATAGAAAACATGCAAGTTGATTTCTATGAAATCTAACAAGTTAGTTTAGTGACAACGAGAAAGTTTTAACAATGTTGCGTACGAGCTAAATATAAAACAATCTATTAGCTCGAGTAGCTATCAATGCTGAAGGCTTATCTCCTTGAAACTCCAGGCAATTGCCCAACGTGTGGTTTGTCCTTGATGAAATTCTGTGCTGCAAAAGTTGTTTATCTTTCGCTGTCTTAGATAATCCATAATCTTGGGCACATTAGCCTTAACGCCAAGCATGCTTGTATAAATGCTGTAAATGAAAACACATTAGAACTTAACCTTTAGCTGTTAAAGGTGCAGTTGCACTTACAGCACGCGATCCTTGTGCAGCTCACTTTCGTCAATGATACGCTGCACGAAACGAACTTCGCCGCCGTCGCAAGTTAACTCCTCGGCATGGCCGGTGCGCACATTATTGGGTGCTGGTCGTCGCTGGGGATTGCGTGTGTTGGCATCAAATGGATTCGCAGCATTTGAGTCGAAAAATGGCGGATTGCAAAGGCAGAATTGAAATTGAGTTTCATGCGTCTCGAAATAGCTTTTGAATATGCTTTGATTATCAGGTTGTGCGTAGACTTCTATAAGGGCTTGCAGCTGATTTCTTTCCACGTTCTCCTGGGCATATTCAATGTTTGTTTGCTTCGATTCCAATGCCAGCATTTGCCATTGATTCTTTTTGGCAGCCAGCAATGAATAAATGCACGAAGAGCCGCAGCCTGCAATGGCATTAGTTAATAGAGAGTTTATAATCTATTTCTTGCTGTTTACCTATGTCTATGCCACGCACAGTATCCAGTTTTTGTGGCGCCATCAAATCCTCCAGCCACAAAATGTAATTCAAGCGGAGCGCCAAAGTTGGCACCAAACTGCCGGGTGCAAAATCCACATGCAGTCCAAAATATTCCAACAGCAGCATTTTGGTTAGTTCACGCAGTGTGCGCTCATTGCGAAAATCAAGCGACACTCTGCCATTAAGTTCCTGCAATGAATAACATCAATTGAGTAAAAGTTTTTTTTTTCATCAAATCAGATCTCACCAAGTCGCAGACGTGCCGAAAGTCCTTGTGCTTGATGGCCAGTTTTGTGTAGTCCGGCGGTGTACGCAACGGATTGCGTGGATGCATAGCAAACTTTTTATTCTTGTTTCTTACCATTTTAGCAAGTAAACTATAAAAATTTACAGCTAAAACGTTTGAATTGCGTTAAACGCAGTCTTAATGTGAACGTTTTGTGCCGGCGTTAAAACGACACAAAAAAACCAAAGAAAAGTACTACAAGAAAATACAGTTGCACAGAGTTCGGTCACACTGCTGTTGGTTAGTCTGTTAATTAGCAGTGAGCTGTTAAAACAAATTTAGCGCATTGTAACAACAATATTTTGTGCAGAAGCCAATTTTGCAATATTTTGTTAAATTTAATAATAAAAAATGTCGGAAACCAGCTCGAAGGAAAATGTTAAGACCGCAATGACTTACATTTGTGGCGGTAAGTATGAAAAACACGTAGCGCTTCTTAAATAGGCAACACCATGTTGACTGCCGGACGCGCACATGTTTGCGGCACAAAACAAAAACATATAATTGTTTATTAACGTACAACATTTCTTTACTAAATACTCGAAACAGAATGTCATCATGAGAATGAGATGCGTCCACGTGATCCTATACGTTGTCGCGAGTGTGGCTATCGTATAATGTACAAGAAGCGCACGAAGCGTCGTAAGTAGGCTGCAGTGCATCTAAAACTGTATGAGACTAATGCAATGTTAATTCTTTACAGTTGTGGTTTTTGATGCACGTTAAACTGTTCCCAGGAGCAGCACAGTGGAAACTAATTTAGAGTTTAGTTTGTAGTTGAAGTAAAATAAAAATATATATGAGACTTTAAATCAATTAATTTTTATGTTTGATTGAATTTCGCTTTCTACTGAGAAATGGATCAAGAAAAAGTTTTCTCAGCAAATAAAACAATTAATTTTTCTATATTTTAAACTAGTTTAATTTTATTTGAATGTTTTTGTTTTTTTGGGAAATATAATTTTTAAACTAAAAACACTTATATTTGTTTTTACGATTTTACTCATTTATTTTGCTTTTTTTTTATTTTTTGCAACTTGTGCTTAAATAAAATGTAAAGTAATTTGTTCTTAAGGTTTGATATTTTGTTTTTGTTAGTTTTTTGTTTTCTTTGTTACTCATAAATGTCTTTTTTTGTCTCAAAAATTTTGTCTAAATGGCTTTTGTCATCCAAAAATTTACTTTACTTAAGAATTTGTCTTTTTTGTTTATGTTTTTTTCCATTAGTTTAGCGTTTGTTGTTGTAATAAATTTACGTTTAAGTTTACCACATTTAGCAAAAACACACATTTTACACTAGAAATTGTTTATACCATTTATTTTATATTTAGTTATTTATTATTATTTGTATCTCTTCTTCTTCTTCATCATCATATTTTTCCCGACACTTTTCAGTCAAATATTTTGTTGTTCAGTGTAAGGTAAAAGTTATTACATATAAGTTTTGTGTTTCTTTTTTTTAAGTGTATTTTTTATGTATATCGTATTTTGTGTTTTTGAGTATTTTTTTGTTTTTGTTCTTTAAAATCATAAATACAACTACACAGTACAGTTAATATAGATTCTTTTGTGATCTTTATTTTTGTGTTATTTTAAGTATTTAAACTTTTGTTTTTGTGAGTGTGTGTGTGTGTGTGGGAGCATTTGTGGGCGTGGCTGTTTTTGCATTGTAAACTATAATTAAATTAAATGTATTTAAAGCTTAATTTATATAAAAAATAAGGCAAAAAAGGTATTTTGAGGTTTGTTGCATTCATGTTGTATATGTATTAAAATTAAAAATATAAGTTTATATGTATATGTGTGTGTAAAAATACAAATATCATTGTATAAAAAATGGCAAAAATATTCGCGTATTAAGTAACTTAAATAAACAAAGTGTTTTTGTTCTTGTTGCTGTTTTTTTGTAATGGCAAATTAAAGCTATTTTACTTCAAACGAATAATATATTTAAAGATATTTTTAAATTCTATTAAGTGAGTGTTTTTTTTTATATATGCATATATGTAAGTTTTTTATTGTTTTTTTTAACACTACAGGTGAGTATTACACACACATGTGTATGTGTACGTGTTTGTGTGTGTTTTGAGAGTGCTTGTGTGCTTTTGCATAACCTCAATTATACAACTAATATTATGTGAAATTCATCGAAAATGGGCATAGCTTTCTACATTTGTTTTTTTCGTTTGATTTAGTTTTTTTGTTTTTAAGAGAAATTATATTTCAGGTACATCACAACTTAAAATTTAACAAATAAATGCAATTTCTTTTATTTAACGAATTTTTATGCATATAAAATGTATATGTATGGCAAGCAAAACATTTTGCTAAGCTAAATGAGAAACTATTTTCTCTTTTAAAATAAGAGAGACAGAGTGTGAAAGTTAAATAAGAGCAGAATGTATGCAAGTTTTTTACAGTTTGGCATGCTTCAGCCGGTAATGCAGCTGCAAACTGTAACGACGCTCAAACGGTGCGCAGCACTGCTTGCAATTATGCGTAGCCACACGCAAAGCTCGATGCTTCCAATACCTATGCAGCGCCAGAGAACCAAGAGTATGATAATTAAAGCTCATGCCGCCGCTAGCGTTGCGCCGCTGACTTGCCGAACAGCTGGCGCAGCCCAAACCATTATGCACAAGCCGATTGAGATGCTTGTCGCGCAGCATTGCAATTACAACTTCGGGTGCGAGACGAATCTTCTTCGGCTGCGCTTGCTTGCGAGAGCTGCGCGCTGTCTCCGACTCGGATTTCTTGCTAAAGTCAAGTGGCGCCGTTAAGTACTCCTGTTTGCTGGCTGCATCGGCAAGGAGAGGCAACAACGTTGCCAACTGATTGAGAGATTTGCGCGATGCATTGCTGTTGTTGTTGTTAACGTTGGTGTTCGTGTTGATAGAATTTTGAATGGGCGCTGGGATTTTTTTGGGACTTTTGCGCGGTATTGCCAGATCCAGCTGACGTTTAAGCAGCGACTGTGGCGCCGGCGCTGATGTTGACTTCAACGGTGCGTTGCTGTTGTTGGTGGGCACCTTTGGTGTAATCGTGAGCGTAATGTCCTCCTTGTTGCGCAGATACTCAATATATTCCTCAGTCTCGCTCATCAGACGACGTCGCTTGCCAGGCGATAGCTGTTGTTCGCGCTCTTGCTCACGCTCTCGCTCCCTTTGCTCTCTCTGCTGTCCCGTTGTCGTAGCTGTGGGAAGCGCTGCTGCTGCAGCGGCTAGCATTAACGGTGTTTCGGCTGTGTAGTATTTGTTAATAATATCCTTAACATAATTCTGAAATTGTGTGCCAATGCGATTGAGATTCTGATATTCCATTTGTGTGAGAAAAGGTGTTGATGTGTTGCTATTGTTGTTGTTGCTAATTGGGATTGCTGTTACTGCGGCTACTGCGGCAGCAGCAGCAGCAGCCGCTGCAGTTGTTGCTGCGGTTACTGTTACTGTTGCCTCAGTACTAATGCTTGTGTTATTCTCTTTATCATCCTGACGATGATGCGCTCTATGAGATTTCTCTTTGTAATAGCTGTTGTTGTTGTTAATATTGTTGTTGCTGTTATTGTTATTGTTGCTGTTTAGTTTATACGCGGGAGACGATTTAATAAGCTGCACTCGCTGCTGCTGCTGCTGTTGTTGTAGCTGTTGTTGTTGCTGTTGATTCTCTTGATCTTCGTCAAACTCAATTTTAAGCTTTCGCTTGCTAGCAAGCAGCTCAATGGCCGTCTGCTCATAAGCTGCTGCTTCCAAAAATGCCGTTGCCATCAATGCTTTATTCTCGCTCTCATCCGAAGCTCGCAAGCTTTTGCCATGACGCGACAGTTTCATTGGTGACGTTGCACCCGACATACTATTATTATACTCATCGCCCGAGTACGAGGACGATGATGCCGAAGACGGTGTATTCTCATCATCCTCTCCCGTCGAATGTTGTCGAGTACGCATAACACCAAACTTTTTGCTATTATTACTGTTGTTGCTGCTGCTGCTGATGTTGTTGTTGCTGTTGTTAGCGTTGTTGTTATTGCTGCTGTTGCTGTTGCTATGATGGCCGCCCATGCTGCTCAGGCTGTGCAGTAGCGCTGCAGCCTCTCGTGTCGTCCATTGCGAAGGCAGTTTATTATTGAACAGGAGTTGATGATTAGCTGGTATTTTCAACTCGTGCACGCCTCCCGCTTTATGAAAATCCTGAGCGACCGAAGCTGTATTGCGACTAATGGCGTCCATTTTTAGCAGACTGTAAAGGTGAGAATGAAAAAAATTAAAGCACGAGATTAGTTTTGGTAGTAAAGTAAAAAATAAGTCAATCTACAATTAAAATTAAAATAAAATTGACCAAAATAAAACCTATAACGACAAAACAAACGAAACACACAAATAATGGACAACAAAAAGCATTAAAATAAATTAATGAAAATGGGCAACAGCACAGAGTAAATAAAATCAATGCAAGGAACGCAAGGTAAAACCATCAAAAATTAAAACTTTAATTAAAAAAAAACCCAAGGGACAAGCAAATAACAACACACAAAAATAATGGGACAACAAAAAGCATTAAATAAGTTTATGAAAATTGGCAACAGCGCAGTGAAAATAAAATCAATATAAGGAACATTGCTGGTAACACAACCAACAAATAAAAATGTAATTAAAAGAACCCAAAAGTCAACTTTTATAGGATGTCAAAAATACCGCGCATAGTCCTCCGGATCGCTGCCCTCGGCTTCGAGGTATTGAAATAAACGCTCTGAACCGCGTTTTTGTGTCGCTGCATTTGGTAAACTTCCCGTTAGCAGATCATGCGGTGGTATCAATGACCCATTGGCACTAAGACGCCAGCCCACCATCGAAGTGGGATTCACAATGATCTCCTGTAAGGGTCCACCAGTTATATTGCCTCCACTGTTATTGCCACCAGTGATACCACCCTCATTTGTTGTTGTTGTATAGATGGTAACGGCACCACTGCCGCTTACATTGCCAACAGTTTGGCCACCGCCACTGGAGGAGCTGATGGTTGGTTGTTTAGGATGGAGCACATTTTTTGGCAGGGGGTGGCAAGATTAAAAGAGTTGAGAGAACAAGTAGAACGAGGGTTGTCACAAGAGTTATTCAAAGTGGGGGGTGGTGGGTGGTTGTTGGATGGGGGTTATAGTAGGGCAATGTGAGAAACGTTACCCAAAAGCATTGCCGGCATTGTGAAACGTGTTGAGTTGATTATTGGCCACCAGAGTGTTGCCAATTGTTCGCAAGACGTTCAAATTTTGGCTATGCGTTGCATTGTTGTTATTGTTGTTGCCAATATTGTTGTTGTTGTTGCTGCCATTGTTGTTGTTGCTATTGCCACCATTATTGCTGTTGCGCGACGGCCGATTATCATGCGGACTTGATTAAGTGGCAAAGTTTGGGTCAAAGAGAAACAAGATCACGATCAGAAAATACTTAGTTTTTGGGTGATATGTGGTAATAATGTATGACTATATAGAATACTATATCCTTGATAGATTTGCATCATGTAGTCAATTTATGCTTAAGCGTACCTTCTACCTTTTCCCAAAAACAAGAAAGCAAACAAATATCCTGTTACCATTTCACATCCTACTTATTCGATCCATTTCGAATATATCGTTCCTGATGCAGGAAGTCCGGATGCATTCGGAACACCTGCTTTGATGTACAACAACAACCTCAACGACTCCAACAACACAAAAAATGTATATTTTTTCTCAAACTTATTTCCAGGTTTTGTCAAGCTCAACTTTTGGCTCGACGTACAAATATAAAGGTTTCCTAAGGTAGAAGGTAACCTTAAATGTGTTTTGGGAAATTTAGGAAAGAACCTAAATGCAACTCTGTTTATCTGATACTTTTGCGACTTCTAGACTTCATTTATCGAGTCAAGAAAGTAGCTGTTAAATATTTTCCTGTTTCCTCATCCATACGATTAATTATTTCAACGACAAAGTTGATTGATTTATCTTAACGAAAACTTTTGCCAGTTAATTTTAACTGTTCGATAACTTCTAAACTGAAGTGATATACTATATGATATAAATACTTACTGCACATCACTCATGTGAACCTGGAACTCCTCTTGTGTGTCAGCCAAATAGGAGCATTTGCTGCACGCACGCTTATTATGCACCTTAAGCACATGGGTGGCGAGACGCTCGGACCGAGCCGCCTTATAATCGCAGAGCAGGCAAACGAAGGGCTTTGTATGGGTATTAAGATGGCGTTTGAGGCCCCATTTGTCGGCACCCGACCAGGGGCAATAGCAGCAGGTGAAACGCTTTTCGCGCTTGGGCTTCAACAGGCCGGAACTGGCAGCACCAGTGCTGCTACCTGAACCGGAACTAGAACTGGCCACCGGCTGTTGGGCGCTATTCGTGTTCATAACGGCGCTAACATGCAATGGCAAGACGGAGGAGCCATCATCAAGTTTCTCCTGCTTGAGATGAGCCAGAGGCATATCGGCAGCCGAGGCAACCGCTTCGATGGTCTCCACAATGCTCATGCTAGTCGAGGTGGGATGTCGTTGTGCCTCCAGAAAAGCATTATCAATATTAACGCCGCTGGCATTGATTGTAACATTGCCGCGCCCGCCAGCATGATGGGAATTGCCAACGGAGGAGTTGCCACCACCACTGGAACCAGCATTGCTGCTGCTGACATGACGACGCGTCTTATTGATGTCATATTGGAGTTCGCGATGCATGCGCAGAAAGTGCTTTTTGACATGATCGGCACGATTGAATTGCTTGAGGCAGGCATAGCACTGAAAGGGTTTCTCATCCTTATGGATATTCTCATGGCGTGTATACAAATCTCGACGATCCGTCGAATAGGGACAATGGATGCAGGCATAGCGTTTAACTATGTGCACGCCATTGGCGGCGGCTGCAGCTGCAGCAGCCTGCGCCTGTGAGGATTTTTTGCGGCTGCCACCACCGGAGGAGTTGCTGCCGCCGCCGCTGCTGCTGTTGCTGCTATTGGTGGGCGCTGAGGTGGGCGTGGATTGTACCAAATTCTGTGCAGCATTCGCCGATGTCGAAGGGCTGGCATAGATTAGCTCGGCAGCAGCATGTTCCTGACGATGTTTTCTATAAATGGGGCATACAGAATTAGTTTTATTTTCCCATTATTTTGAGATATTTTTCAACTCACTTGGACTTGGGCGTGTTTTGATGCACCTGCTGCTGCTGCTGTTGTTGTTGTTGCTGTTGTTGTTGCTGTTGTTGCTGCTGTTGTTGCTGCTGTTGTTGTTGCTGCTGTTGACTTACTTGCGCATAGCTTTGCAGCTTACCGCCTGTTGTCCACTGCACCAGTTGCGGCTGCTGCTGCTGCTGCTGGTCGGCAGTGGCGCCATCTTGCGCCCAACGCTGCTGCTGTTGTTCGCCGGCTTTGAGCAAACCCGCTTGGCCGGCGGCAAAACCGTTTTGCATTAACGCAGCGAGGCCAAAAGCTGTACTCAAATGATCTTCCGATTTGAAGCTGCCAACGGCGGCAACGCTCGAAGCTGGCACCACAGTGACGCCGCTGCCAGTGGCACTTACCACCACCGAGTTGCCTGATTCTTGTTGTTGTTGTTGTTGATTACATTTGATTGGGTTGCGGCGACGTTATTGTTGTTGTTGCCACCGCCCGCAGCTCCACTCGCTTCGTATTCAATGCTGGGCGCTGTGCTGCGATCAATTTGTTGCTGTTTTGAAAACAATTAGAAATATAAAAATCATTACAAAAGCGTTTAAAGAGAGTTTTTTTTAGTAAAACGATTTGATTTATATTTACACTTGCAGAAAAAAATCACTTAATTAACTTTACGTTAACTTTTGATGTTATAAGGATTTATTCTTTTTCTAGAATTTTTTTAATAATTCCAAGATTATATTTCTTAGATTTATAGTAAACGAATGAAATGAATATCAAGAATGTCATACGTAGATTCAATGTAATCGAGATGTCAAATTAAAAACTTCATATTGACATTAAATATGACGATTATTTAGGGTTGATTTTACTATTAATAATATAATAGTAATTAATTTATTTTGTTGACTATTTTCACTTACCAAATTCGTAAACGAACGTTGTTCGCCTTCGGGGACCGCTGTTGGTCCACTGGTGGCCACCTGAGCCACCGGAGTACCGAGCGTATGCAAACCGTTTCCGGTCTCCTCGCCGTACAATTTACGTGTAATTTCCTTAAACATATCTTCATATGTTGCCTCAACATTTGAGGACTGTGCTGCGCTCGCTGGATTGCCTGCGGTCGCTGGGATTAGTGTTGCCATTGCAGCGACTCTTTGTCCTTGGCTTGCGGGCGTACCGTTGCACGATAATTGCAGCGACGACAACTTCTCTCGCTAATCCCTCCACGTATGCGCTTCGAATACTGCAAGTAATGTAAAATAGTTAGTTAGTAAGTTTATCTAAGCTTTTACGCATATTATATTCACATCCGGTTAGCAAAATACGCAATGTCACTAGTTCTGGGAATTGAATGTTGACACATCCAACGACCCATCCAACGAACCAACCCAACAACAGCTTCTTTTTCCATGCATGAAACCTGCCTGCCTTGGGCCCTGCTAGCATTGTTTGTGGGTGTTTATGGGATAGTGCGGGGGTTTTTGTTGTTTTTTTTTTTTTGATTGCTTTTGCTGACGTTTTTTTTGTTTTTGGCACAGCATCATAGCTGAGTCAGCGCTCTGAGCGCAACGAGTGAATTGAGCACACTTTTTGTTTACGACTCACTTTGAGCGCGTCAGGCGACAAAATTGTTGTAATGTTTTTCATTTTGTAATAATACATAATACATATGCTGAATTGCTGTTTTGTATAAAACATTTTAAGAAAAATATTTAAGTACATACTTAAAATACTATAGAGATTCGCAAGCTCCATACAAATATTCGCAATTTTTCCATACCTCAAAATTTGTTGTTGGTTATGAAGTAAGCAAGAAAATTTTTACAAAATCAACAGTATGTATTTTAATTGTTATTGACTTTAGAAATAAGCAAACAGCAATTCAAACTCAACTTTGACACTTTTGTCACCAGTTACTGGTTGGGAGCAAATCTGCATATATTAATAACATTACACCAACAACAACAATAACAGCTAACGGCGACAAGCCCAGACAGGTATTATAAAAAAAGAAGGTAACGCGCCCAAAAAAAACTTTTGCAACTTTTGTGAGGAGTCCTCTTTAAGCTCATCTCATAAAAATACAAGACAAATTGTTGGCGTTGTAATTTTTGGCGGCACTTTTGTTGTGTTTGGTGGGTGGCTGTTAGTTGTCGTTGTTATTGTTGTTGCTGTTGATGGCCCACATGTTGCTGATGGCTGCGCCTCATTTTTTAAACCAAGAGATGCTAAAACACTTGAAACTTTTGCGCGGCGACAAAAACAAATGATTGTTGTTATTGTTATATGGGCACACACGGGCATGTCTCCATGGCCCAGAGCCAACACTCACACATACACACACACACGAACCGGGAGCCACCCACACACACACACACAACACACACGTCTATGCCCAGGGAGGGCAGCATTATGTGTTAAGGAATGGGAGAGAACTATGTGTATGGCGAGTGTGAATGTATGTGTGTGTCGAGAGTGTTTTCATTCGTTTTCTTATGCGCTCATATTTCGTATATTTTTGCATATTTGATTTTATGCTTCGTGTGCTTTTTACAGTTGTTGCCTACACTCTTTGCGCCATCATCATTGGGGGCGTTTGCGCGACGTCTTCTTTGTGCTTGTTTCGCTTCTTTTTTTGTTGTTTTCCTTTGCCTTGGGTTTTTGTTGTTGTTATTTTCGCCTTTGCCATGCAGATCTCAAAAGCACCCTACCCCTTCTCCTTTCGGTACCCCGCTGACCCTTATCTATAACTTTGATTGAATCGCTGCGTGTGGTTTTCGCAAGCCAAGGGCATTGTTGCTCTTGTCGGGTGGTACTTAACTGTGTCTCTGCTCAAAATCATCAAAGCCTTCAGCTTATGTGTGTGTGTTTGTGTTTAACGAAAAGTGCAAGTGTTGTAGCAGAATGCAATTGTAAGATAGCTTTTTGAAAGAGTGGATTACAGTTAGAAAACTCTTCCTTCTCTTGAACTCATTGCTCTCCCATGCTATTTCTTTTAAATTAGCAAAACACTTTCAAACTGATTGACATAACAAAATTTTCAACATTTCAGCTTTAGCTTGCTTAGATAAGAAAAGGGCCAGACAAGAGGGTCAACTTTTGGTGGGCGATAGCAACACTCACAATAACAAAAGAGTGTCACGCGTTGCCAACAACAACAACAAATCGCGTGGGTGCTTGGTTGGGGCCAAGCACAGCAACAACAAACATCCGCTTTGCTAATAGCAAGCAGCAACAAAAAATAAAAAGCACACAGTGAAAAAACCCAGAGACACACAACACAGCAAATGACAGCGTCAAACGGGCGCGTTGGCGAGTGGGCTGAAAATGGGCGCAACAGACATCGCCGCAAGCAGCAGCAACAGCAACAAAATCAATTTACAACAACTCTAACACGCGCACCATCAAGAACAAAATACAACGATCAGTCGCCGTCAGCGACGCCGCCTGTGGTGGGTGTGCAAAAAAAAAAAGAAATAAATGGGAGAGAAATAAAACCCCGACATTAACAGCAGCAGAAGCAGCAACAGCGACGCCACCGCAATGACAACGCAATTTGGGGGAGTCAACGAGAGCGAAAGAGCGCACCAGAGACGGGAAGAGCGCAAAAACCGGTTGGCAGCTGAACCTCAAAAACAGAAATGCCGGTTGGGAGCTTTTTGCCATAGTAATAATTGAGATGGAGTGAGAGCGAGAGCAGAAAGCAAACGTTTTGAAGGGGCGCACATCGGACGATCGTCGTCGTCGTTGTCGCTCGTTGTCCAGCTGTCGTCTGTTTTCCGTCTTTCGTTTTTGCAGATGCCGAACGATTGACTTTTAACGGTAAACGCATTATTGGGTGGCTTCTCTTCAAGTATGGCAGCAGCACCACCACTTCTTATTTTAAGAGTTTCTGTTTTTTTTTTTTTTTTGCTGATAATATTTGTAAGAATTGCGTTGCGTGTGCTATAAACATACTTACACACATACTATCCGTTAGGGGGCGGGCGTCAAAGCGCTCAACGCGCTGTGCGAGAAGTAAAGCCAAAATTGTGTGTGTGTGTGTTTTTATTATGTGTACATATGTATGTATGTACATATGTACGTATGTATGTGGGCTGATCCGACCCGATGGCAGCTCAGGGTGAGCCACAACATTACTAGCAGTTGTTGATGTTGTTGTTGTTATTGCGGTGAACGGTGAAAGGCCAAGAGACGAGACAAGAGCTAGCGCAAGGAGGGGGAGGCAACAGAGAACGGACAACGGACAAACCGAAGGCAGCAACGTCAGCAACTAATGACATGTTAACGCCAAGCAGCAGCCGTCTGGCCGTTTACAAAAAAAAACCACACGCAGTTATTAAAAAGCACTTTTGCCTGATGACGGCACAGTGGGGCAATTTAGTTGTTAAGTTTTGGATTGCATTCAATCAACACCAAATTGCAACGCACATGCAATGTGTGTTAAAGCATTAGATTTCCTCTTTTTTTTATAATTGAATGCATTTTTTAAGTCAAGTGCAATATATTATATTTAAAAAGTTCGTACGAATTTTATTCAAAAATATTCTATAGCACAGATTTCAACCGTTTCGTACCACTGTGTCACGATTGCTGGCATTTGTTAGCATGGTGTCGATACACGCTAGCATCAATAACAACATGTTACTAAAGTGGGTGGGTGTCTGTCCAGCAAAAACAAAAACGATCAACCAAAACTGCGACTGCGATATAAAATTGAAGATTTTATATGCACGCCAGCAACAACAACAACAACAAAAACATCAGGGAACGTCACATCCAATGCTTTTTCTTGCGCTGCTTCACACGCCTACGCACCAGTAGCAGCGACGTCAACAGCGAAGTCAGCAGCAAAGTCAACGGCAGCGCATGCGTGTGGGCTTTTCCGATTGCATTGGTGTTTTGGGATCTGGCGTGGGTCTATTTTATGAGGCGAAAAGAAGGTGGTGTTTGGAGGCGGATAGCAAAACAAATTTGACTAAATAAAAAACGCTATAAACTTAAATATCAAATGCATATTTGTATATACATATATATACTTTGCACCTTAATAAGCTTTGCATATGTCTTTGTCTTATTTTAATAGTCATTTTTTTGCACTTTTGGCAGCTGCGCTTAAGAAGAAGACAACACAACGGGTGCTGTGCGTGTTTGTGTGTGTGTTAAGGCACTGAGGGCAGCAGCAGGCAGCTTTATATGGGCGGCAGGTGGTAAATTTTTGTAGTCTTTTGGCTGGCCACAACAACAACAACAACGAACGAGAAAAAAAAACGATGCGACGGCAGCTGCTGCGGCTTTTGTTTTTGTAACTTTTTTCCTCTTACATTTTTGGCGTCTTCTTTTTGAGCTGAGCTTTGGGCAACAACAAAGCAATATGTATGTGCGTTGGGCTTTCGAGCGGGTTTTTTTTTGTGTGTTAGTGTGTGTGTGTGTGTGTATATGTAAGTATTGTATAGTTTTTGGGTGGTGCTGATGGCATTGCCTTGTAGGCGTTTAACAACAACAACACCATTCACAGCAGCAGCAACAAATCTTCTCAAGGGCATATCATAAGTTCAGTTCATTTAAGTTTAACATCCAAGTTCGTTTCGGGCAAAGTCTCTGACTTTAGCTTTTGGCTATGCTTATTATTATTATTATTATTATTGCTGCTGCTGCTGCTGTTGTTGCTCTTGCTGATGGCAGCTGTTGGCAGGTGCGCGCCCTCATAAAAACGTCGTTGTTGTTCGAACGACCCAAAAATGCAGGCGCTGTCTTCAAGAAGAGAGAGGAAAAAAGAAAAAATGGCGACGTCTGTGTTTGCGTCCCTCTTTCAAGTGTCAGTTGTACACCCTCCCCCTCCTCCTCCTTTCTATCCTCATCCTTATCCTCCTCCTCCTGCCTGCCTGCCTGCCATCCTGCGTTTTCTTATGAAATCTTTGCCAAGCAACATGTGCATCGATCCCTGGTCTGTCTGGCTTTCTGTATATCTGTATCTGCTCCTCCCTGGGGTTGAAAATTAATGCAGTTTGTTTCAATTTTAGGGGTGGGTTTTTTTTCTTTTCTTCGTCTTCGTTCACATGCGTGCTGCTGTAGGGTTGCCAGGCAGGTTGCAGCTGCCATCAGAGGGAGCGTGGCTGACTCCTTTTTAAGCCTGTTGCTTGATCAGTGCTGGAATGTTCTGCACTTGCTTTTAGGGGTTGAGACAATACCAGCTGACAAGTGGATATGTTCGACCAAGGAAGATGACCATATACGTAAGTATTTACATAAATACATAGATTTAAATAATCTTTGACTAAAGGCATAAGAAAGATGGCTTGTATTGAAGTTAAAATTAATTGTTTGTTCGATTAATTTGGAAATTCTTTGATTTTCATATATATACATATGTATATATATTCGTTTTGATATTACAAAGGTTTCAGAATTCTACTAAAAATATGGCTTTTTCTTAATTCTCGATGACTTCGCGTATAAAATCTGTGTTTAAATGACCTTAAAAAGAAATTTATCATGGAAAATCTTTAGATTTCTTCAGCAACTAGGAATCTTTTAAGAAAAATATCCTTGCTTCGTCGACTTCTAAGATGCGTTTTGAAAACGATTATATAACCGCTTTGAGTATTTGTGTATGTACTTTAAGCCTAACCCAAAAACAAAAAAAACCCAAAACTGGACGCCTCTTAAAAATAACAACAACAACAACTAAAACACCAGCAGTCAGTTATACATACTCTCACACATACACTGAGACCGAAAGATACCCAATAATATGAAATTTCACAACAATCTTCAAGCAAACATCATCGTCGTAGTCGTCGTCTTCATCATCGTCGTCGTATCGTGTGTATTTTAGTATTTTTTTCTTTTTTGGGCCGTCCCAATGTTGAATATTGAAAAACGGTTGAGGTTTTAGGCAAATTGTAGTAGGAGGAGGCGATGGTGATGCGTCAACCCCTCCCCCCTAGCCCTAGCAACCTCAGCTGCTGTCTCTCAGCCCCGTAGAATGAGGCAGCGAAAAGCAGATAATGATGATCACAAAGCACAATGCGACTGGGCATTGAAGACGAGTTTCTTGTTGTTGTTTTTGTTTTTTTTTTTTTTTTTATTCGTGCCACGACAGGCCCAATTCGAAACGAACAAAACCAAACCGAAATATAATCAAACCGAAGAGGTTACCCCTCCCCCCAAGCTATACCGAGCAGATTTGAGCCCAGACCCAAGCCCAGCCCAAGTTTAGTTTGAAAGCGGTGAATGGTCCATAAACGAAATGAAATGAAATCCTACGCAATGGGGTGGCTGCTTTGCTTTGCCCAAAAGGGGACGCGACTCTTAAGATGCCACAGGTAAAAAAGTAGAAACCTTGAAAGCCACAAAACAAACAGCTGCTGCTGCTGCTGCTGTTGATGTTGATGCTTCTGCTACGGAACAGGTAAACTCTCTTTAAGCCAGCAGGTAAGTTGTATAGGACGGGGTTTCGGGGGAGGGCGACCCGACGCTGTAACAGGAAATTCCTATGTGATTTTTAGTGAGATTGTTGTTGCTGCACGCTGCTGCTGGCTGGCTGGCTGGCTGGGGTCGTTCGATAGCTCGGTGCAACCCTCATTTCGCAGTCAGGCAGGTAGCCGACCCAACAACCGCTGTTTGTCCCTTTCTGCAAGCCACCCTACCTTAAAAGATCGACCATCCATTTGGGCATCGACGACGACGACGGGAAGTGCGTAATTTAGTTTTGTAAAGTTTTGCGCTGTGCTGCGTTTTTTGGGGTCGCGCCTTGTTTGTTCATGGGAACTTGAACTTAAAGCGAGCGCAACAGAATGTAGGGTACAGAAGTGGGCGTATTTATGTAGATAGGTTTGTCTAATAGGCCGTTGGAAGGAGAGGGTGAATTGAATGCTCTTTAAGTTGAAATGGTACATTTGTTGATGCAAAGAGAGATTAAATCCTTCAAAGTCAAAGCTTTGCAGCAAGCATAAAGAGAGAGTAAATCCGTGAGTAAAAGCTCAGCAAAAATACAGTTGTAACTTAAACCGATCGTCAAATTGACAACTCCTTGACTCCAACATGACGAAAAAGAAAAACACAAAATCTGCTAAAAGCAAACGAAGAGAAGACACTGCTTTAACACAAACAACAGCCACATTTTGTAGAGGGCCGAATTTGTGTGGGGGCGGCAACGCCAAACAGCATTCAAGCAAAGCGAAGTGAAGAGAAGAAGATGAAGAGGAAGAGTACATAATGCAAAAGTCGTCGCTGGGTGGGTGTAAAAAATTCATCAGAAGTCACAGTCAGCAAAAGGCAAAACTGCAGGCAAACAACAGCAACACTGGCCAAGCACAAGAATTTTGTGTGTGTGTTTGTGTGTGCGATAAACTAACAAAAGGGTGTGAAGGCAAAAAAACAGAACTCAAAACTCAAAACGAGGGCTGTGAGCCGCTGTTTAGGCACTAGACGCCAAAATAAAAACTCAACGTACGAAACAGCGGGCGGTAGAAGCAGGCAGGCGGCGGCGGTCAGTCGGCAACATTCGGAGATAAAGAGAGAGAGAGAGCGACGCCGAAAGTCGGGAGTTGAGCCAAGTCAGGCGGCAATTAAAGAGCGCAGTGGTTATGCGACAAAAGCAAAAACAAAAAAAAAAACAACAAAAATACAAGCAGAATAAATAGGGCTGAGGTAGGCGTCGCGTCGCGTCGCTTCGCGTCGTTTGACTGCCTGACTGACTGACTGCTGCCTAGGGAGAAACGGGCAGGCAAGATTTTTAAAACATCTCACCCACTCACATGTGAACGAATGTATTATATACGTTAGTGTGTGCGTGCGTGTGTGCGTTTGAGTTGAATGCGTTGCGCATTTGTGAAAGACAGACGAAATGCGAGCGATTGAAAAGAAAGTAGGATAATATAGGCCGGGCCGCAGGGTTGCCAGACCCAAATTAAAAATGCCGATGCTACAAGTGTGCGTAAGTGTAAGAGGGAGAGCTAAAGCAAACTGACAAGGATGTTGGTGGTGGTGGTGGTGGGTTTTCATATCGTTCATTATATGTGCCCCTTGCAGCGCGCGGCGTCGCGACTGCGCCAAGCGAGGGAGGGACAAAAACTGCGATGGCGACTGCGACATTGGTATTTGTGTGTGTGCGTGTGTGCTGGCATCTCTTTTTTTGTGATTGCCACAGGCGGGCCCCGAACCCAACAACACGAAAGGGGTGCCCACACTTTGCGGGCATTCTTTCTGTGAGCTGTCTTTTTTTTGGGAGTGTGTTGGTGCGTTTTTTTTTTTGGGCGTTGGAGTGGCTGATATTTTTTTTGTGTCTGTGGGTATAATTGGAAATTGGGTAACCGGTTTGGTAAGCCGCGCTAGCTCTACCTGTGGGTTGTGTTGTGTGCTTGTTGGCTGTGGCCTTCGGTATGATTTTTGTCGATGGGTCTATGTAAAGTTAACTGGTATTGGTGTGTCTGTGTGTTTGTGTGTTTCTGCCTGTTAGCCACATGGGTTCTGAGAGGTAACATGTGTCCAGGAAAGGTTCAAGAGGGGTGGGTGGGTATACAAATACATAAACCTAAGCCATTAAAAAAAAGTAATGGTCTGTATATCCTGCCACAGTATACAGATACAGTATATACATACATATGCATTGAGCCTGACATTAATTATTAAAAATAAATGTATAAATAAAGCTACATAACTGTTATATAATGTTCATATATTTGTTTGTTGCTTTTAAGTGAATCGTTAATTTTTGCGAATGACCACTGTACTTTGATTTGTTCACATCTCACATTCTCTATGCTGTGCAATTAATTTCTAACTGTAGTCTGGCAACATCCTACACTATTGCCGTCCCTTAAATATAGTTCTTATTTTCGTCAACGAACCGCTAAACACATTTGTCTAAACTTTAATCATGTCCAATCATATATGTATGTATGTTTGTTTGAAGTCCTTAATTATGTTCTACCTTTTACTGTTGCAATTTGTGTGTGCGTTGCTTTTTTTGTTGGGCCCTTAAGCCATTTCAATTGGTTTGCAGAACGTCCTTGTTATCGTTGTTGTTTTCGTTGCACTTGTTATGCACCAGAATTTGTACACTTTGTTGAGAGAATGCAATTAATTGCAGTTACGCACATTTAATTGTGCAATTTAATTAAAATCAAACACTTGCTAAAATTCGTTGATAGAAACACGCGCCGGCTAACACACAAAAATTGTTTGTTATTGCTGTTGACGCGCACGATTGTCAGCAAACGAACCGAACGCCACGAAAAATTCCAACAGACTGCGAGAGAACGTCACCGACACCAGGGCAAAATGTGGGAGAGCAGCATGGTACGATGATGACGCAGCCAGCTGCTGCTGCTGCTCAAAACGAGCGCGCTCGGCAGCGTCAGTGGTGTTGCACAGTGGGCTGAGTGAAAAATACTTAAAACCGATTGCATATAGAAATAATAGAAAGCAGTAAAAGAAAACACAACGCACTGCTCTAAAATGTAAAGCATTTTTCGTATGATTTATGAACAGTGCATAATGTCAAGTCAAAATTAGTAAAATTATTTTTGAGCCCACTGTGCACAGCCGCCAGGGGGCCCAAGCGGCCACCTTATAAAGCGAATGATCGAATAAAAGAGAAATTGCAACAAACAAGCTGCAGAGTCGTCAACGTCTCTGCCTCAGCTGGCGTTGGCAGCAAGCAAGGCAAGCCACCCGCTCATTCATTCGTTTTTGCTGTCTGTTGTGTGGGCCCAACACGGTGAGAGCGCCAGAGAGAAAGAGCTAGAGTGGGAGCGAAGTAGTGTGCGCACTGTTGTTGTTTTTGTTGTTTATTGCGTAGGGTGGGTTGGCTTGTAGAATTTCTGGACTGTATGCTTGCTGCTGTTGCGCTGCTGATTTAGCGACAGCGCGCAGTCGCGCAGAAGCAGGTCAGTTTGTGTGGCGTCCGCTGCGCAACTTGATTTTTGTTGTTGTATTTTTTTTTATGTGCGCCCGTTGCCGTCAGCGTCGGCGGGTTGACTGTTGGTAATGATCTTCGTGCATGTGGGTTGTTTTTGTTGCTGTTACTGTTGACGACGGACGGGGGACGCTTGACTGTTGCGTTCATTAGCGTGGCCGCTGTTTTTTACATATGTATATTTTTATTATATTTTTCGAGGAGGAGGTGCTGATACATAGTCCAGGTAGACACAATATGTGGCGGAGTATATAAGGTTGGGCAGGTAGTTGGCAGCTGGGTGGCGCTGCCTGCAGCGTGGGCAGCACTCAAATTGAGGTTAGGTTGAAGTTAAACCTCAGCTTATACCATGTTTTGTAAATGATATGCAAATTGCATCATGACTCATATGGGAAATACCTTAATAGTACAGAATTGCACTACTCAACAATAATACAAATAACAACAACAACAACAACAGTTAGATTTGCGAGCAGCGATAGCCAGTCAATGAAATTGAAAGTTTATAAAGAGGAAGCAGCAAATGATGCAGCGCAGTAGAAGAAGAAGCAAAACTTTTCGTTTTATTTGTAGCGGAAAGCAAATGTTCTCTTTGCTGTTGTTGTTGTTGTTGTAATCAGAGCGAGTGAATAAAGACTATGAGCGAAATTTCATATAGCACAAAGTCGAAGGGGAATGCAGTTCGTAAAGTAACGGTTTGCAGAGCTTTTAAGTGCGCTACATTGAAAAAATAAAAATAAACAAACTAAGTAAAGTTGAGAGAAAAAGAGAATATTCGTTTTAAAGAAAATATTTTAAAAATGAATCAAACTAAAAATAAACATACAGTGTAACTTGCATAAAACGAGTCTCAAGGGAACAAGAAAAAATTTCGTAATAGATAAAATTCGAAACATGGAATCGGGTTTTGATTAAGTTGCAAGGAAATGAATTTATTATGTAGAAAATCTTTATATGGAAGTTCGACTGTATAACATAGATAATGTTGAGGTGTTACATTTTTCCCTCGGCATCATCTGTGCTCAGAATTCGGAAATGCCTTTACTGCAGCGCACTTTGATCGAAGAGCAAAAAGAAAAACAGGTTAGTCAGTGAAATGGAGCACCCTACTTTTAAAATTCATTGCCACTCAAGTGGCGAGCGGATGACGCGATCGCCTTGCAAAAGGAGTTTTACCATCGAACCGGTTTGAGGCAAGAGCCCACTGTGCCTAGGAAAGCAGCCGACAACCGATCATAATCGAACTCAAAACGATGCCGAAAAACAAATCCCACCGAATGTTTTGTCTTGTCGGGTGCATCGATATGGTCATGTTTAACCTCTGAGCTCCATCCTTGGCCCAAACTAACTGTGTGTGTGTGTGTGATATAACGTGAGCTGCGTAATGAGCCAAAGCCAATTACAAAACAACAACAACAACAACATGGCTTCAACCTAATCGAAGAGGAAACCTGTTGAAGCCCTTCTTCATCTCTGTGGGAGAAAGTGTTGCTGACTAAGGCTTCCTTTATAGGGCGCCAGTCCTAAAAAGCCTGCTCAATACTCTACTTCACTCGCTGTTTAACACGTTTTGCTTGCATTTTGTCACGGCTCATTTAACACTTAAAGAAAGAAAGGGACAAGAACAGAACCAAACCTGACCCTAACTAACAACAAACAATAGCCAAAGGGCGGATTTCGATCACACATATTCAATATGGCGTAGCATGGGATAGTAACAAGAACGGAAGGAGGGGAGAGAGATAGAGTTTTTTTTTTGGGGATCGGTAACGCAAGCGCAATTTGACGACTAAACAGAGAAAAAACAAAAACACAACTTGAAATCATGGGCGTGGGTGGGACGTTCATCTATTCAACTCTTTTTGACTGTCTCTCGAGTCTCTCTCTGCCCATCCGTCTATCTGTCTATGTTTGCGTTTGGCTACGATTCCCGACAACACGCTTTTGCGGTTGGGCTGTGCTCGACTTGTGAGTCACGGGTATCTGGAACTGGAATTTAATCAACCGGAAATGGTTAGCATTTAAGATGCCTTTACCTTTGTGCTTACAAATTAAACCATTTAATCTGTTAAAAAGTGCTGAAAGAGAGAGAAAATATTAAAAGAGAGCTGTTTAACCGTTAAAGCTTAATAACCGCCAAGTACCGAAATCTCGTGAATGGGTAAAATGAAGGACAAGATAAACTTCCGAGAGCCGCTCAAAAGAGAGACTGATCCAAATAAATAAGAGAGGATCACCTGCCTCTCTTAGATTAGTTTGTATTTAATTAGATGTGTGTGAAGTGCAAGTGAAATAAAAGTACAGTTATGGCTGAGGTTATAAGCTTTGCAATTTTGAGGAGAATACATTCAAAGTTGGAGCAACTTTTTCACCTTTAAATGCCATTTAGCGATTACATATATAAAATCATAGACATACAGGTATGTATTGATGTATATCTAACAATTTGTTGTACATGGAATTTAAGACGATGACCAAACCAAGTACTTTTTAGCTAGATTTATGTATATGTAATTAAATTTGATATTTGTATTTGGTTGTATGAAAGAAATGCATAAAGCTTTGCATTTTATATGGCATATAAATCATGCATATTATATATACATATGTATATACAATATACTACACAACGCTCATATGCAATTCAGACATCGAACCCAAACCCTTAACAAAAGTATTTATTTGATTTGCCTAGCAACATCAAAAACACAAACACACAAAAATACACACCGACACACACACACACAAACACACAATATTAGTTTTACAAAATGCATGACCATAAATAACAAAATACAAATTATATAATAAAAACACGCACACAACTTCTTCAATTTGCACGCACACACACACACACACGCATACTTACACATATGCCGCATATGTTGCATAAAATGCAAAAGCACAAAAACCATATGCGATAAACGCCCAACTATGCCCACAAAATAGAGCGAAAGAGATGGAATGAGAGAAATGCAATTGCATTCCTTAGAGTATAAGAGAGAGAGACAGAGAGCGAGAGAGAGAAGGGACATCGAAATGTATAAAGCTCACTCTCTTTTCCTTATCTCACTCTCTCTCTCTCTCTCTCTCTCTCTTTCACTCTCTCGCGCTATGTTGTCAAAACTGCAACAATTCGTTTTGCAGTTTTTTTGATGCGAGCATCGAGTAGAACAAAAATTGTTATAGACACAGAATTTATGATATGCGCCCCACACCCCCCCGACCGTTGGTAGGAAAAACCACCACCCTCCCTCCCACCACTAGCCGCTCGGCGCTGCCTAGCTTTTGTAGTTTTCCAAAATGCCAAAGCAGCCAAAGCTTCAAAATTTCAATGTGTGCGTAAGTGAGTGAATTTTACAATGTTTCTGTGTTGGTAAGGGGTTTGGGTGTGTGCATTGTTTTGGGGGTTGATATTTTTGCTGCATAGAGCGCCTGCTCCAATACTCCAAAGCAACCATACCAATACCAAAACCAATACCAATACAATAAGGCAAATGTTTCCATGTAAAGCAAAGTATTGATAATGGAAAAGTAGAAGTTGGCGCTTTTTAGTTGTGGGGGTTGTTTTGATGCCAACGAAAAATAGTTGCAGCTGTTGTTGTTGGTGGGGTGTTTCTCTGGAAAAAGTGCATACCGAAAAATATATACGCACACAGACAGGGCCCCAAACACACATACAAACACACACACTTTCACGCACACAGCAAACGCAGTGCGGAAAAATCAATAAATCATTTGTTGGAAAAGTTTTTAATTGCTTTAGGGCAAAAGATTTTTAAATTTTACCAATTAAATTGGCTACGATTTCTGATTAATTGTTAGCAAAATGTTGACACATTTGTTGGTAGTATCATATAACGGCAGTTTCGTTAAAAATTAAACGATTTATTAAAACTATTGCCTACTTTTAGTTGCTGCAAACTTACCAACATGTTCGTAACGATTTTCGCGGCCAGCCCAAGAATATGCAACACAGTTTTATCGCCAGCTCACACTCAGCAGCGCCAAACCTCTTTTGGGTGGGTTTCGTTCTTTTTGGGCTGTTTCTTGACTTGATTACGCACACTGCACTTAAAACATATGTATTATTCTTTATTTTGTGTTGTTCACCGCTTATGATTATTTCAGCGCTCGTCGACGTTTATCGCTTACAATGGGGCTTTTACAACTAACTTCATCAACACTCACACACTGAATGAACACTTGCAACTGAATGAATCTTGGAGAAAAAGCATAAAATGCAAAACGAGCGACTTTTGTGCTTGTTTGGCAGCCCTGGCTGTGTCTATCGTCGGGTTGTAGGCGGCACACCTCGGTCCGTCCCTATCCTTAGTACACGCTTAATACACCGTCGACAGTTTAACCGTTATTTGTCTGCTGTGAGTGTGTGCGATTTGTTTTTGCGGCGGCAGCGTTATTGCTGTTGTTGCCGCGCCGATTGCCAATCGCGCAATAATTGCGCTCCGAGTTTTGCAATTGTGGAAAAAGCTTCCTGTTTATTACGCACCTTGTTGTTGTTGCTGTTGCTATTCGTATAGCACAAAAAGCGCGCGCATTCCAGAACTCTCTTTCTCACAAACACGCACAACAACAGAGAGAGAGAGAGAGAGTGAGAGAGTGAGAGTGAGCGCTTCTTTCTCTCTCTCTCGCTTACACACATTCAAATTGTCATTAGTTGTCTGCTGCTCATACCATGGACGCCATGTTTATTTACAAAAAGTGTACCGTTATTTGTGCCCTAAGCTTTTCAGAGCATTTAAGTCCTTATGAAAGTTTTGTAACTTAAACTCTTTGGAAATAATGTGGCTACTACTTATATTCGGTTTGGTTTTGAAAGAACTAAATAAAGATTTATTTTATTAAGCAAATAGTTAACATTATTAATTAATTTATTAACATTACTTTATAAACTTAATCTTAGTTGCAAAGCGAAAGTTTAAACATTTTTGTTTGCTCACCATAAAAACGAAGTGTGGCAGCTCTAAGTAATCTTTGTGTGGCGCTGCCATACTGATAGCCGTGACACAAACCCTGCGACTTTCAAAAGCATCTTGCTATGATACTTTTTCTTAGCTTCAAAACTTAACTGTTTGCAACAAGATTTTTAAATCATCAAACGAAAGAAGAAATAACGCATAAATAGTAATAAAAAAGTAAGAAGGCTAGTTGTGAAAGGTCGACTAGGAGATACCCTAAACCATAGCTGCGCTAATCCATGATGACTTAAATTCGATTCGATATCTCCGATGTATCTCCGATGTTTCTCCTATCATAACTTTGAATCTGATAACACAGAAGGGTATAACTTTTCGAATTAGCTAAAGCTGCAAATTATTTGGTATTTTTTTGGTATGTGCTAAAAACTTTTAATCAAATTGCATATGTGTTTGTTGGCAATACTTCGCCATCGTGCCTCAAAACAGTTTCAAGCACCACCCAACAACTGTCGGCTCAACCACCTAACCTAATTTGTTGTTGTTGCTTGTTTGGGTTTTCAGTTTGTTGATTTTATTTTCCTTTATTGTTTTTGAAGTATTTTTTTGCTTTTGCAACGTCAACTGTCTCAGAAAGTTTTTAATCATCGTCACCAGGCGGCAAATTTGTATTAATTTTAAGCCCTCTTTTTTTAGGTACTTAAAATTGTTGCTGGCCCCGATTTTTGTTTCACAAGCGCGCTGCATGCAAAAAAGAAGTAAGAAAAATGCAATGCAATTAAAAACAATTCATAATACACTCTGGTTGTTGTTGTTGTTGTTGTTGTTTTGTCCGCTTTTCCATATGCCATTTCCATTCCCAACAGCATGCGGCCCGGCCCGTGCAATTTGTCTCCCATTTGTTGTCTGCCTTTTTGAGTTGTGTAAATGTAACACTTTTGCTTGTGCTGTTGTTGTTGTTGCTGTTTTTGGAAATGAATATGACTTTTAATGTTACATTTTTACCGGCCAGCAGGCTTTTGGCTTTATGCATTTAATTAAAAAAGCAGATCCCTAAAGCCTCGCAAATGATAATGCAATGAATGATAAATAAAGCAAAAACCCGCAAATAAATAAGTAAAATAATAAAAAGAGCGAGCCAACAAACGAGTTGCTTAAAATATGCAAACAAGAAACGGAAAAACTTATTTAGACAACGAGCAGCGCAACAACAAAAAGAACTACAGTGAATACACGACAACGGGGACACACAGAGAGACAAAATGTTGCCCCGGTTGCTTATGCAAAATGGCGTTACAAACGGAAAATAAAACTCTAGCGCACAAGTGCAACATGAACTCCCACGCGTGCTTTGCTCTGCCCCAAAATGTTGCACAATGGGCATTCAGCTTAAACATAACAAAAATAACAAAACATTCAAACAATCCTTTTAAAGCGCCACAAATATTCGAATTGTTCAAATTAATATTAAAGTAATTTTCAAGATAAAAAAAAATTTAAAAGAATTTCTGCAAGTTTCGAAAACACAAAACCATTTAGAAACTATATTTCGGGGGATTCAAAACAAAATGAAAAAGTCCTTAAAAATCGAAGACGCATTCCCGAACTAAATGTAAGTTAAGCTTTAAGCTTTCATGTGCTTTAAAACCTTGCTCTAAAAACTCTTTGAATTTTTTGCAAAGTTTGTTAACTTGGCCAACTGTACAGTTCACGTCGACCTGCTGTTGCATGTGGCAAAAGACTTTGTCCGCAAGTAGGCTCCCATTCCACCCACCTGGCCAAAAAAAAAAAAAAATGCCCCATCTGATTGTTGTTTTACCAATGAAAAGCATTAAAAAAAATTCTCTCACCATTGTTGAAAGCGCGTGGGAAGCGTTTCAATGTTTTGTTTGTTTGAAAATTTTTACCCGCTGCTTTTGTTGTTTATATTTTTCTCTGTGTGTCTGCGTGTGTGTGTGTGTGTGTGTGTTTAGCGCGTACATTTTTCGCCCATACCCCTGCAATGATCCCTTACTTGCTGAATCACAGTTTAGTCTAAAGTAGTATAAAGCCACTTGCCTTTCTAGTTTTCCATTCTTTTTCTTGTATTTCCTTTAATTTTTTCGCTTGCTTTGTTTTTTTGTTAGTTTTTTGCTTTTTGTTTTGTACTTGGCCAATTGCAGCAGAAGAAGTTATTAATACATTATTCATGTTTAATTGTCTGTTGGTTTTTAATTATTCGCCGCCAAGTTGGGCAACACTTGGGAATAACGGGCTGCGGGGGCTAAGGCAGGGGATAAGTGGTTAGTTTTTTTTCTTTTGGTAAATGTCTGCCAAAAGTTGACGAAAAACTTTCGCTGATTGAGTTGCATTTAGTTTTTGCTATCAATCCCGCGTTGACAGACATTTCAATTAGTTTAGGTTAGTTCGATGGCTAGGATGCCTCGAATTGCTCGACGGGGATGGGGAAGAGTTTATTGAGCTGCAACAGTCATCGGAGTTGTCAGCGGCAAACATTGCAGTGTGCCCTGCGGCCTGAATGAAAATTAGATGAACGCTTGACAAGTTGAACGCAGCACGTTTAAAAAGCATCCAAACACTGACACAGAGCAGAGAGGTTAGAGGAAGGGGTTCGAATTTGCATGCTTCAGGTTTACTGAGCTAATGAAACGCTCATGACAGCAGTTTAGAAAACTAAATGAATTTTGAGTAACTAAGAAAACCAAACGCTGCAAGTGACAAGTGGTTCAATAATAGAATCTTCGAAAAATGTTTTGATACTGCAGAAGAAACAATCGAAAACTCTGTAAAAAATTAACTGCAGTTGATTTGAGTTCATTTTTTATCTTTAGTAAAGTGTGGTTTCTTTTAAGTTGTCGAAAAATATCTAAAAGCTTGAAAATAAGTTTTGAGACAATTAAAATAAAGGCCAAAATTGTCTTAAAAAACTGTTTTCCTTTTCATTCTGGTTGTTTTTCTCAAGGAACATAATAAATGTAACGATTGTAACGGAGAATAAAAGATTCAATAACATTTGAAAGAGGAATAAAATGTATTTATAACTTAATATTGACTTGACTTGACTTGACTGCGTTCGTCTGAAGAATTAACTATTATTGACGCGCTGCGGGTTGGAAAATAAGTATAAAGTTGCGGGTGGTCAGGGTGTTTTTTTTAAATCGGAAGCGAAGCCGTCTCTCTTTCTCGCTCTTTCTCACATTCTAACACTAACTCTCCCTGCTATTTTCCTTTCTCATACCCTAAGCAAAACAAATGTTCAAAAAGAGTTTAATGGTTTTGTGCAAATGTATGTAACAGGCAAACTGCCCCATGAGTCATATTAGTATATTCTTGATTAGCATTTAAATATCAATTCAAAGTTTGGCTTCGCTTTTTGGTACTCAAACCATTCAAATCCGAATTTGTATACATATCAAATTTACTTAGACACAGTCTTATTGGATTAGCTATATTATCTTCTGTTGGAAAAGCGAAAATGAAGTTCTCAATTATTTTCTTGATCGTTCTTGGAATGGGGCTGGCTGCAGCAAAACCGCCTGACTCATGTAGTATGAAATATTGAACATTAACTATGAAATGGTACAGAATCAAACATTTTCAAAACTATAAAGTGTAACTACGTTAAAGGATCATCAACAATGACGGTTCAAGTGATGTCTTCATAGAAGGGTAGCTCCTAGTTGAGTTTCCTCGTTGTTTTTAGGTTTATTTAAAGAAAAAGGGCACGAGGGGAGAAAGGAAGAGAGAGTTGGTAACGAACGGACAGCACTGCGGGCAGGTTGAAAATTTCAAGTGCAACAAAACTGCAACAACAACTATAACTACAACTAAAACAACAACAACAAATGTTAAAGTCCAGTTGAGAGGGAGAGGAGTTATTGCCCCTGGTTTCCCTCGCTTCACGCTACCAGCCCTTGTTTCCCCCTCTCTCGTGTGTGTGTATGCATGCCTTTGGCATTATTCTATTATTCCGATTCTGAGTTTGATTCCGTGTGTGTGTATATATTTCGTGGTTGCTCGCGGCGTCCAAAAAACTCGAACATTTTTTTTCAATGGCTTTAATTTTGGTACATTTGTGTGTGTGTGCTGACGCTGCGGGTGATTAATTTGCTGGAAAAAATGTAAGCTATTCAAAATTATGGCTGACTTTATAGTATTCTACGTCCTCATCTACCATACATATATACGCGTAGAGTACTTACTGTGTGCAGACGAAGGTAATCAGTTTGTAATTGGGCTTTGGACGAGGGTGGAAAACTGTTTTGTTGGCTTTGGCAAAAAAAAGAGTGGAAATTGATGGAAACAAGCAATAATTTAAAGCTAAACTAGCATATGAAAAGATTGAAAGTAAATGATTTTTAAAGGAAATTCTTATAGAAAATGTTATGAATTATGTTAATCGGCAGCGGAAAATAAATATGTTAAAAAATAATAATATATTATATTACTTTGTTGATTAAACTTTTCTTATCAATTATCGTTTGAACATATTCAAATTTCTGCTTTACAACAATCAAGTTTTTTGTTTTTAAAAACTTGTGTTGCATTGCACTAGTAAACAACAGGTTGCGAGATCGAGCGTCGTGTGATAGGCAACATGTTTGAGGTTGAATAGAAGGTGCATGTCTGTGCTAAGTCAGCTTATACATTTTACTATATAAACACTTTAACTGTGCATAAAAATGAACTATAAAATGTATTAAAGAAAATAAAAATGAACAAAATTGTTGAATCACTACAATATAAGTGTAGGAAAACATTAGGTGAGAAACAAGCAAAAAAAGTTGTAATAAAAACATCTTCCCGAACCCAAACACTGAAATGCAACCAATCTTACCAAAAACATCGCAAATGTAATCTTATACGCAAAAGCTGTATAAGTTAATGGCTAAACTGTTATAATACACGTATGAGACTTTAGTGCTTATACATTGTCTTCTACATTTTTGAAATGTTCTGTAGAAGAAAGTATTTGATTAAATTCAATTTTGATTATTATTTAAACACCGATAGGTTCTTAAAAAAACCGGTCTTAGTTTTCTATAATAAAGTCATTTAACAGTTGAATGTATAAGTTGTTTATAAGTCGTAGAAGATGAAGCAGTATAAGTCAGTTTATAAGTGCAGGTTATAAATTTTATGAGTTGCGCCTAAATTCAACTCTGCTACGCTTTAAAAACAACTTCTAATTCGCATACATTTTGTTTCGAAAAATTCGACAATCTTGAATTATGCTCTTATAAGCTTGGTATAAGCTAACCTAGTAAGGACTTCAACCTGCTACACAACCAATACCAAAACCAAACATGTTGGCAGCCAAGCAACAAACCAACAAGTATGAAGCACTCATACTTGTTGCAACAAACGAACTTACAACCTGTTTTAAATCAGTTGTGGTTGTGGTTGCTTGGTTGGTTGAGGCAGGTTGAAAAACTAAATTAAATTAAAACTAATAAACTAATTATTAATAAAAAAATAACGTGGTGGAAAAAATGGGTTTGCAGGAATAAAGTAAAAAGAAAATGATGTTAAATAAATAAATATAATAAGCATGTTGCATGCAACAGAATGCAACCGAATGCAAGTGCAATGCAATTCGTTCTCTCTGACTTTTAACCCTCTCGCATATTATTTGTCTTTTTCGTCGCAGACAGCTGAAATGCCTTTGCACGACATTTGACTTTAGTTCGCTGATGTTGTTGTTGTTGTTGTTTTTTTTTTATTTCTGTTTTAATATTTATGAAAAAAGTCAGAAGGCAAAACGGCGAAAACGAAGAACGCGAGCTGCTAGTCGAGTGTGTTTTTTTTTCTTCTTTTTCTTGCCGCTTAGCGTCGCGCATTGCAAGCCGCATAAATATCCACTAAGTCCCAGGCACGCTCACACACACACACGCACACACACACACACATTCCCATGTGTATTTGAAGCTATGTGCCACCCTTAAGTGAAAAGTGAACAAGACCTGACAACAACAACAACAACAACAACAATCAGGCAGCAGCTTCTGTATATGTGTGTGTGTGCATGTGTCTTCCCCCCTCTTTAAGCTGCTCTCAGGGCTGTCAAGCGTAAATTCAATAAATATGAATATAAGATCACACCCACACTCTCACGCACACACATACACATACATGCAGCACTTGTTACATTTTTCACTCACTTGGTCTAACTTGGCTTACACCGCGTCACCCCCCACCACCCTTTCTTATCATCTGACAATGACGCTGACGTTGTGAAGCACAAACGGCTCGAGAGTTTTTTCTTCCTTTTCCTCTTCTCACTGTTGTTGTCATCTTATTTACTTGATATCGAAATCTTTGTTTGTGCTTATTTTTTGAAGCGTTGTCCTTTTGTGCGTGTGTGTGTGTGTGTGTGTGTGTGTGTCTGTGCGTTGCTGCTACTGGAATTTTACGATTGACAATGACAAAGACCGATTGACTAAAGCGAAGAATGAAATTTATATAAGTAAGAGAAAGTGAGCAGCAGAGAGAGAGAGAGAGAGAGAGAGAGAGAGAGAGAGTGATTCGAGGTTAGTTTATAAACCGAAAGTGAAGAGTTGAAGTACATTTAATTTGGTCCCTTCTGAGAAGTTCATTAAAATCTGGTAAAAGAAAACTAATCGAGTTGATTGGATAGTTAAAATAAACAAAATAAGAACAATTCAGTTTTTGTGATGTAAATAAATACTTCAATTTGATGAGGTCTAGTTAAGATCTTGAATTTACCTAGACATTATTCATTAAAAGTAATATTATATGTTACATTTTCTTATAACTTAATGTTATTAAAACCCTTATCACTTGTTAAATTGAACAATTATTAAATTGACAGCACTAATTGAATACTCTTATCTTATCGAGCTACCCTCGCAGTTGTTGCCTAGCCTTGACAAAATATGAAATAATTCATTGCACTCGTACTTTCATCGTTGTAGTATTTTATTCTAGCTTCGTCATAGTCAACGTGATCCCTGTGTAAAACTGAAAGTGTGTGTGTTCAGAGTCGGGGGGAGAGGGCAGAAAAGACTGACTGGCAATAAAGTCAATGGAGCTATCAAAAATCGTCAATGCAATGAAGCTAAAACTTGCCAAAGTGCTGCGCCACATATGCAAGAAGTAGCAGCGACTGAGGGCGCGGTAGGGAGAGGGCAGGGTACATCAAGTAGTGGCTGTAAAGCAAAGAAGGGCAGCGATCCTGTGTGTGTTTTATGGTATGAATGTTTATGCCCACGTTGGGTTTGAGTTAATGCAATGTCCAATGGCTTGTAGTTGTTGCTATTGGGCCACTAAAAGTTGCCAACAAGAAGTGCCTTGCATTGATGGCCTCATCGTCTATGAAATATAGTTTAAGCCATGAGTAAGGAATATTGACCGAATAGCATATGATTAAGCAGCCAAGACTGATGGTTTTTTTCGTTTCTTAAAGAAAGTACTAACTCAAAACAAATGAGCTGGTTGTAAAAGTCGGAAAAAGTTCATATAAAAGTTAACATCAAAGGGAAGTATTGAATTTTATTTCATAACTTGCTGTTCCATCTGCTTGATCTATAAGGAAATAAAAATCAGACAACACTTTTTATATGAATAGTTATTAGTTCGATAAAATTCTTATATTTTCTGTTTCAACTTTTCCGACTTGAAAGTTGAAAGACAAAAGCAATAAAGGCATATTGAATGAAAGTTTCCAAGGGATATTAAAAATAAAAATGTGGAAAAGAAGGGTTCGTCTAGTAAGACTTGTATGTTAAATGGGGTTAACGAAGCCAAGTAAGGCCAAAAGCAAAAGAAAAGTATGAGTTTAGGCCAAGATAGTTGCGCCTTAGGGTTGGCAATGCTGGCAATGTTGGCCAAATGTTAAATTCAGCCAAAGAAGACGACACAAAAAAAGGGGGTTAACCGAACTCTAAAGCATTCGCCAAACACGAATCTTGCTAAGGCGCAAGAATACTATAAAACCAACAACATCAATAACAACGACAGTAAAATTTGTAAATTAGAGCAAAAGTTTTCAATGTAAGGAAAAGAAAAAGAATGCCCAAAGCTTGAAGTTGGCATTTGCATCACACGAAAGTGAATTAGTAAAAAGTGTTTATGAAATAATAGAAATGATAGTAATGATGTACATTCATCCTTAAAGCATTCTGTCATAATATCCTTACACCTTCAACTTAATATTACTTCACAAAAGCAGTTAAAGCTTACATTCTGATCAACAACAAGGTCTTTCGAATCGTCATTGTCATCGACATTAGCTAAACCCTTTTGCGTTGCACTTGTCACACCCTCTTTTAATACATTTTCACCATTTATTTTGGAAATGACGGCAACATACAGTCAAGAACATAAGCAAATAACAACATTTGTTGTACTCTAACCCTTAAGGGGGTGCTTCAACTCCGTAAGCTGTCATCATTTTGCCCTTAACAACAATATTATATAGTTTATTCGACCAGGCATTAACATTTGCAGCAGCCAATTATAGCTCCACTTCAGACTCCAGCAGTAAAGCGAGGACATGGCGAACCCTTCAGGTGGACGACGACGTGGCTCAAGCCTCGACCCCAAACTGAGTCTGTTTGCGACAACGGCGCATTAGAAACACATCCCCCTCAACAAACAACCCACACCTTTTTTCTTTGCCCACTAAGCCAGCTACTAAATCCAGTTGACGAGCAATACTTTGATGGTTACTCTTTTTTAATACCCTGAACAAATGTAATGGGTAAAAAGGGTATAACGGTTTTGTGCAAAAGTATGTAACAGACAGGAGGAAGCACACATTTCAACTTTAATAAATTACCGATAACTATTCCGATAACCGATTTATACATTTGCTAGATTAGGGTATCTCCGTGTCGCGCTTTCGCGACTGGCGCGGTTTAGCATGTTTTTATTTTTTGTGTTTGTGTTTGGATGGAGCCCAGATTTGGGGGTAACTGTGGCTGACGTGCACTTGAAGGGTCGAAGTTAGACCCGAAAGCAGCAGTGAAAACTAGAGGCAGACGCATGTCAAACCCAAATGACAAGTTTTTCCAGCCGGAGCGGATGGGGGCAGAGGAAAGCTGAATGCTTGCAAACTGGTCTCTTTTTTTTTTTTTTTTAAAGAACGACAATTTTTTCCCTTGTAACTAAATGGAAATCTGTAAATCTGGTAAGCAAAGCAAACAATTGCACAAGGGTTGCAACAAAAGAGAACAAAAAAATGAATGTTAAGAGGGAATGGAGTATATAGTATATATATTTATATAAAGTAAGATGAAAGTTAGTCTGCTAAGTAAGTAAAAAGAAAATGCAGGACACGGAAGTTGTCAGTTGTTGCTATTGTCTGCTTGATGGAGGGGGGGAAGGGCAACGATATTATTTGTGGGCCTGTGGCAACACAAAGCAACAATATAATAAAGGAATTGAATATATTGCGCTTGCTTTTAATTCCATATACGTATAAATTTGCTTTAGTTGCGTTTAAGTCGTATTTAAGGTTGGATTTATTTTTTTTGATAATTTATGGCACGCGCCCCATTTTTCTAAGCCGTATGGTGTGTGTGTGTGTGTTCTATCTAAACGAAAAGTAAATATTTTATTACACACATTTATGACGCACTTTGGCGCAGCGTTGGCGCAAAACTTTTTGGGACACACAAAAATGCCAAGTGGAACTATTAAAGCTGTAAAAAAGTTTACTAAACAGACAGACACACACACACAGACATATTAGAACTAGAAAAAGCTCCAAACACATAGCAGTAAAGAAAGAAAGAGAGAGAGATGAGAGAGAGAGGAGCACACAAACATGCGGCCTGGCGTTGTCAGCAGTCGCTTCGTCGTCGTCATTTTGACCGGAAATGCGCAGTTTTTAGTGAAGTGCATGCCATTTTGAATTGCCAACACACACACACATAGTCAGACAAAAACAAATATAAACACACACATTGAGCGAAACTCATACATATGCACACATGCTAGCCATTCGCGTTTGTCAACACAGTTCGCGCTCACTTTGGCTAAAAACAAAAACGAGTGGGCAGTTTCACCACCACCCCCTCCCTTCCCCACCCTACTTAAAACATACAAAAAGACCGAAGCATCTATTCTCCCCTTCCCATCTCCTACTAACCCCCCTTGATCTCTTTCGCCATCTGCAAACGCTTGCTCGTTGCATACTACAATCAGTTGGTCAATATGGCGGTTTTTGCTTTTTTGCCATCTCGAACGCCTTAGTTTTTGCAGGGATCTCGTTATTGTTTTTATACTCGTTACCGAAGCTAAAGAGTATATTGAGTTTGTGCAATGTCCGTCATGGTGTCTGTCCGTCTGTCCGTAAGTATGAACGCAACTTTTTTCGACACCCTTCCAGCTAAAGACTTGAAACTTTGCAAATAAATATGACAACTTCTTGTGTAATTATTGCATCCCTATTTATGTACCTAACAAAAAGGCTGCAGTCGAACTAGCGCGACTAGCAGATACCCTGAACCCTTATTGTTTGTATTATTACATTGACTTTAGTTAATGAAACATAGTTTTACAAGTTTTACAAATTCAAAATTTTATTCTTATCGATGTGTTTATTTGAATCTAGATAAGTTATCCAAAAAATGGAGGTGATCCTGGTGGTTTTGCTGCAGGCATTGCAACTCCAAGAACGATCAAGAAAATAATTGTTAGCTTCATTTTTGCTTTTCCAACAGTAGGTTATTTCTCGTCTTGATCAGCTTTTATAGCTAATCCAATAAGACTGTGTCTAAGTAATTTTGATATGTTTATATAATGAATTTGGCTTAACGAATTCGGATTTTGAATGGTTTGAGTACCAAGAAGCGAAGCCAATTGATATTTAAATGCTAATCAAGAAAGTAATTATGTAATCGAATCTCGATCAGAGATGCTTTCTTTTGCATAGTCTTTGAGCTAAAAAAATTTGTGTCAATTATAAAAACCCGAAAATGCATCAAAACTTTGCCCCAAACGCCCTAGCCCCCAGCCGCCCCAACGGCTTGGTAAAAACGGGCATCTTTTCAGTTTTTAGTTAAGAGTCGCCAAATTTGGTAGAAAGATAGCTGGTTACGACCCCCAAGCTTTGGATGTCACGTACAACAATTACCGCCTCCAGCCACCCGAATTTGGTGATAACATCCCTAAAAAACTGCATCAAACTTTGGATGTCATGCCCATCCAACGCAGCGTACACTCCGCCGCAACCGTAGCCCCTTGCAAACAGGCCTCTTTTAACCCGTTTTTAAACAGGTATCGAGTATACCGCAGTCGGTTGCGTCCGACGGCAACGTTGCCACTTGTTTTTAGAGATGCTTGCGTGATGATTGCAATTAAAGCTGAGCTTTGTTTTTTTCTTTTAAGCAGAAATGAAATTTTCTTATGAAACTTAACAACGAATCTGGAGGGGACAAGAAAAAACTTTTGTTATAGAGATATGATTAAACCAAACTGCAAGGTTCTGCAAATGAATTCGTTGTATAGAAAACTTTATTATGGCTTGTTTAATGTTGAAGTTTAATCGCTGCGTCAGGCATTCTTAAACCATTCATTATCCACCCTAAGATATAAGTCTCACTGCGAATAAAGTCATATCAAACACTTTTCTACGTCTCGTTTCGTGTCACGTTTGCAGCTCCAACATTGCTGGTCAGTGAACCTTTTTGGCCATGCATATGTGTTTGAAGTGTAAACTGTAAAACTGAAAACTGTAAAACTGTGTCGCCGCGCTTACTGTCGCTGTCGTCCCTCTTTTGCTTTTGCAGTTGCAGTTGCTGCCACACAGCTCTGCCTCAGTAGTTTGGTTGCAATGCTTATATCGACATTTCCGTTCAGGATTCATTTTGTTGGGCAGCTGCAGCAGTTAGATAGATGTTGGTGTTACTTTTCTTTTTATTGCGTTTTTTTTGTTTTTTGTATCCATTAAATACGCGTGCGGCACTCAGCAACTGTGTGAGTGTGTGTGTGTGTGTTTATTGCATTGTGACCCAGGGATAATTTTCAACAGTGTTTGGCTCGTTTGACTTTGCGTTTTATTTGTTTTCATTAGTTTGTTCTTGCTTGATTTCGGGATGTAAAACGGCAGCACAAATCTTCTTCTGGGCTTGCAACAATCGTTTTTGTTGCTGCTGTTGCAACAGCCTTAAAAAAAAATAGCCAACAACAAAAGCCAGTTGTTGCAACAGCCCGGCGGCTCGATGTGAAAGCATATTAACTGCAATGAATAAAAGCCGAAAGCAAAATTAAATTAATTGAACAAAATATATAAAAGCACGTAAATATATTTTATTTTTATTTATTCAGTTGAATGAAAGGATAAAGAATTTATTAAAGAGCTTAAAAACTAAAACAATCAAAAAGTCAATTTCCCAGCCAAATATTTTTTTCCAGCTTGATTCAGTTAATTAAAAATATGCTGAAAATTATTCACATTGAATATCACATCGATTGCATTTAAATCAATATATAAAGCTAGCAAAAAAATGTGTGCAAATATTCGAGAGCATAAATATGCTTAAAACGATATTTAAAGTCAACAGAGAAAACACTGCAATGAGATTTAACTAGGAAATCTTCAGTGATATATCGTAAAAAATGATTGAGAAAAACTTTTATAAGTAATTGCAATGAATTTGTATTTAATCTAAAGCAAAAAACGGTTTTAATGAAATTTATAATGTTAACGTTTGTAATTAATTCGTGATTTAAAATCGTTTTCAATCAGCCCAAGTTGACAATATTCAACATAAAAAGCAAACTAACTGTGCGCTAAGCTGAAATAACAATGCCAAATCCGCTTATTGCATTTTAGCGAACCAATTAGATATATTTTCACAATAAGGTGGAAAATCGCAGCATAGCAACAACAACAAAATAAGAGAGAAAAAAAAGAAAACAAAAAGAAAACGAAGCAAAAATTGTCTAGGAAAATCAACAACGTGTTTCGAAGAATTTCTTAGCAGAAAAATCAACAGAAGCCCGTTGATGGCCAAACTAAACTCAACGGCAACGGATTGAAAGCACCTACTTGTGGGTTTGGTGGTTTGGTTAAGTCCTGCTGTGGCTGCTGAGTAAAGCGTAGCCCAGTTTAAGAGCTTATTAAAAACTACTTGATAAGTTTGTTGTTTTCGTTGTTTTCCTATTTTTCTTTCTTTCTTTCTTTCTTTTTTATTATTATTATTTTGTTGTGCGAATCTGGGTGTTTGTTTGGCGGTAGAAAATAGAAAACGCATAAAGCGAATTGTTTAACAATGGGGGAGATTGAATCGGGAAAGAGCGGTTAGGTTGTATGTACTTGGGAGTGGAAGTTTCTGTTGTTCGGCACAAAATTGAAGCATAATTGTTGCAAAAGTTGTTTGTGCTTGTTTTTTTTAACCTTTGTTATACCCTGAACCATTGAAATGGTTCAAAAAGGGTATAAGGTATTTTTGAGTTAAAGGCAAACGGAAGCATCTGCGACGCCATAAATTATATAACTATACTCTTGATAAGCATTACAATAGCAATTAAAAAGTTAATTGGCATTTCTTGCGTCTAAACCATTCAAATCCTTATTTGTTAAGCCAAATTACGTAAACATTACGTAAATGTAGCAAATTTAATTGGTCACACTCTTATTGGCTTAGCTATAAAAGCTAAACAAAACTAGAAGTAATCTACAGTTGGAAAAGCAAAAATGAAGCTCGCAATTATTTTGTTGATCGTTCTTGGAGTTGCGCAGCGACGAAGACCACCAAGTCATCCACCTCCATTTTTTGGATAGCTTTTCTAGTTTCCAGTAAACACATGTGCAATCGAAAAGAATAAAATTTTGAATTTGTAAAACTTAAAATATGTTTCAATAACTAAAGTCAATGTAATAATACAAACACTAAGGGTTCAGGGTATCTGCTAGTCGCGCTAGTTTGACTGCAGCCTTTTTGTTATTATTGTTTTTGTGAGGGCGAAGCGAAAAGTTGATTGTGGCAGTGTATAAAAGTGCAATTGCCAAGCACCGGTCACTAATACGATACGAGTATGTTGCATGTTTTTGATTAACTTTTAACTAAAAATAAATATAGAGTGAATCGGATAAGTTTGGTTCTTGGCGAACACGCAATCGGCTGCGATTTGAGAAGTATGTGTTACACATAAATGGGGATGCAGTGTTATATAATAATAACACAAGAAGTTGTCATATTTATAACATAAATAATAAATAAACTTAATACAAAACTCATTTTCCATTCTTATAGTCGATATAATCGAAAAACTCTGTCATTGCGTTCTTTGGCATCACAAAACTGTGGGAAAATCAAATTCCTTCATCGTACAGCCCTCTGCATAATATTTGCCCAATCACTCGTGTGTCCATGCCACTTTACCAAATCCACAGATCACACTACAATATACTAACAATAATGTGTCACACACAATAACACACAGCCTCTGGATTGGGTTTTTGGGATTTTGGATTTTTCCCAGATGTATTAGCATTGATGCGGGGGATTTGTGTGCGTGTGTGTGTGGGGTGGGGGTGGGGTAAAAACGTACGACTGCAATACAATAATCATGGTAATTAACATACAAACGAAATTATGAACGAGAGCAAAAGGTAAACACAGACAGACAGACGAGTTTGAGTGAATGAAAAATCATTGTGGAAAACCCGCAAAGCGGCCAAAGAGGCAATGTTTAAATAAACAGGGCACACATAGACTATAACGTGCCATCTAAATGGGATGCTTTCGATGTCTGAGAACCCAAAAAAAAAAAAGAGGGCCGAAACGTGATGCGACTCTATTGGCATTGTCATCTCTCGCTCTCTTTAAACGTAGGGCAATGATTGGCAAAGAGTCAAAGTCTCGACTAGGCGACCTTTGTGTGTGTGTGTGTGTAACGCGTTAATTAAGCAAAGTGAGCGAGACACACGTAGAATGTTTTTATTGTTGTTATATGCAACGGTGTAAGGCATTCAAATGAAATGCACAGACACAAACGCACACACACACACACGCAGACAAAGGACAAGGTTAAGAAAGACGAGGGTTGTCATTGTACTACCTGCAGCCAGCCAAGACTAAGACTGACAGGCAGACAGACGCAAAGTTAGGTTAAGAGCGTTGCAAAGATGCATTGAAGCGTAAGGCAGTGATAATCACGGCAAGGCGACGCCTCAACACGTAATGTCAAATGCCAAGACACGAACTCCAGGAGCAGCAGACAGGAGGCGGCGATATGCGGCAGCGCTATTGTCATTTTCGCCAGCCAGCGAAAATTGCACGATAATCACAGCAACCCGAGCGCTCTCAAGTGTAGATGACAGAGAAATGGAAAGTGGCAAGTGGCAAGTGGCAAGGGGGGCAAAGTAGCTTTCAGTCTGTTTATGCGTGGTAAGCCAATTTGGATAACCAAAAAATTCCAACAAAAAAGCAAAAAAGTGAAAAATTAAAGAGAAACCCTGAGGGCGTTGTCAAAGTGCATCATGCAAAGTCATCTGTGGAGGACGAGGCAAATGATGTCGGCGACAGAGTAATGACAATCTCAGTATTTATTGTTGTTATTGTTGCTGTCAGTCTGATGTTGAAAGCTAAAGAAAAAAATCGTTTCTGCCTTTTAATTGTTTTCCTTTCTTTTTTTTGTAAGGCCCAACAACTGAAGCCAATCTAGAAATTCATATTTAAATCCCTAAAACGTCCAACGTAGCTGCAAATCTCATTTGAATGAGTGAAAGCAAACATATTTCAATCTCTAAGCTTTGGACATACCAAATCTGCCAAGTCAACGCAAAAATAATCTATAGAGGGATAAAGTTCTTGTATTTTTGTTTGTGTGTGTTTTTCCTATTTGGTTTTTGGCAAAAAAAACTCTGTTATAAATTCGATGCCACCAACACACACACACACACACACACACAAAAGAATGAATCAAATATTTTTAAGCTGATATTGCAATTAATTTGCTAGCTTGGCAACATGCAACATTTAGTTTTCTATATAACACATTTCCTTGAGTGGCAGCATTCCAGGCAGAGCAGCAAGCAGCAAGCAAGATTTTGTAATCCCCAAATGCAAAATGCACATTCGAAATGTGTACAAAATTATTATTGGTCGGTTGAGCAAAAGTATCATGAAAATGGGGCATCTGGGAAATGTCGATTTACGATTTATAGCTGAACATAGCAAAAAAATAAATAATAGAAGAGTTTATAATAATTGGTTAGAGGCTTCAAATACAATGAGAACTTTGAAAAATACGTTTTATTGCAAAATATGCGAGTCCTAATTGGCCGCAAAAAACATAGAGCATAAAACAACAAAGCACAAAAGCAACTTGCACCCTGCCACAAAATCATTTGGACAAACATGATCTCGCTTAGCAATGCTTAGGATATAGAGGAAGAAGATAGAGGGCGGAGGAGGTAGAGATAGTGAGAGTTTGTTTGCCACAAATGGTTTCTATAACAAGTTCAATATTATAATTTGTTTACGAACTTTTGGCTGCATTTAAAATAAACGATAGCAACAAATGACGCGCGCCTCCAGCAGATAAGAACCAAACAAGGAGAGAGACAAAACAAAAAAGGACAAAACACAGAATAAGAGAGGGCGAAGAAAATAAAAGAAATATGCGACAAGCCCGCAAAATGAAACTCAATTTTCGTGAAATAAAATCAAATTTAAATAATACAATAGGGGAAACCCTAAACGCCAGCACAGGAAACCAGCAAACTGAAGCAACAGCAACAACACCAGCACCAAAGGACAACAGCAAAAAACAACAACAACAACAACAGGACAATAGGCAGCCGTAAGCGCGACAGGAGCATCAAGGACATCATCAAGTGTATCGCTGCTTATTTATCTTTATCTCCCTTTGCCGCCATGCCGCTCTGCTCGTCTATCGTTTCCAAGCTGCGGGCATCTTCTGATATTGCACTGAGTGAGTGTAAAGGGAGAAGGGTTCGTTCGGTCGAGTCAAAAGACGACATCAATATTATTGCCATAAGTTTCATATTTGCAGGCTTTGGATGTCGTTTAAAATTTCGCTGGCAAACTCCTTCTGCATCTTTGTCACAGCTCACATTTCGTCCTTTTTGCTGGACATAGACAAAAATCGCGGGCAGTTTGTTTTTCATTTCGCTGCGGCTGCCCGAGGATTCGTTTGCTTTTGCCTTTGCCAGCGACTTTGCAACGATATCTTAACATTGTATAGCATAATTTTTTATTGATTTATTTGGCTTACAAAAATAAAGTGGAAATAATATATCCTGAATTGTGTATGTCAGTGTGTGTGTGTGTGTTCTATGCGGAGAAAAATCAAACGTAGACAAGTGAAAATTTGAAACGATTTACGCGCAATTTACGGAAATTGCAGTTGGGCATAACAAATTGACAAGGGCGCGCGCGCGGTGTGCGGATACTTTTACTAAATGAATGATGGGTGGCGGTGGCAAGGAAACATTGCTGCATAGAAAAAATGGAAAAAATAGAAAACAAACCAGCCAGATGAATGTTGAAGTAAAACTAATAGCAAAACGAATGGAATGAATGAATAAATGAATGACTGAAATGAATGTTCACAAATGACAGCGTATGACAGGACAACGAATCGGTATGTGCGGCAGATGCGGGATGTCCAGGAAAAAGTTAATAACGAAAACGAAAAACATAATGAAATGCGAATATCGACAATATCGAACATTTGCATGTTATTACACAGTAGATTTCAATGCATAAATATGCATTGATTATTGCATAAATTATTACGCATATACTAGATAAAAAGCATTGAGTATTCCAAAAATAAATAGCATAGAGAAAAGCCATATTGGGCCCAAGGCTTATTTTTGATATGCATCAAACGACTGTCTATCGGCTGACTAATTTTTTTTAGTGCGTGCACTCAAATTAATTAAATGCGTTAAATAACGATTCATTAGCAATGAACAAGGCCATTAACATTGCCCAGTTTTGTTTTAATATTTTTGGAATATATTTTGAACGGGGTCTGCTTATTAATTAATTGCCGTTATATGCTAAATAATGGTCAACCTAACTTGACAATTAATTTTTTGCTAACCATTCTCAAAATCAACAGGCTACATTCTAATTAACTTTAACAATCCCCAAGAAACCAAAAAAAAGGGATTCACCTATTTGTGATGGAATTGGGACGTCCCTTGTCCCTTATTACAAATGAATAATTTTCCTCTAGCTTAGAAAAAAGTCAAGTAAAAGGAAAACAAGAACAGCGCACGACTTAGCCATACCCTGTGTTAGGTTTGCTAATAAAACTTCCCACTGACAAACAATTTCCCAGAAAAACAGATTCCTTAACAATGTGTTTGATATTAGTTAAAGTTGACTCAAATCCCTTAAGGATTCCTCTTGTGTGCAGAGCATCCAAAAAGACAATTAAAATGTCTGCTTAGTGCCAGCTTAAGCAACCTGCTGTTGAACGTAATTGTATTTATTTTTTGAGCAATTTCGTAATCAAAGTCAGCCGAGCAAACAATCAACATTACTTTGACCAAAATGTACCTAGCTGGAGCAAAAAAAAAAGGAAGGAAACAACACAAAAACAAATATAAAGTTCGCACAACCAAAGGGGAGCAACATAAAAAGTAGCGCCAAATTAATGAAAAGCGCAAATGACAGTGCAAAAAAAAAATAAAAAATAAAATGGTAGTGAATTTAAAGCGGCGTAAAAAAAGAGTGAAAAAAAACGACGCGCAGAGAAACGAACAACTCTTTGAAATTAAATTTGTGAAATAAGTACGAAAGATAGACACAAACCAGGCAAACAAAATGAACGCAAAAGCGAAGCTTACGAAAAAGAAAATGCGTCCGTGCACTTTGGCCATGGTAGCGCCATGGGGGGGGGACAAGTGAGAAGCAATGCGTACAAATTCCGGAAAACGCAAATTTATTTCACCATTTTTTTCCACTGTGCAAAAGATAAAAACAGAGCAAAAAAACAAACCAACACTGACATTAAATAAGTAATAAAGAAATCAAGAGAAGTTAAGTTAAAAAAAATATATATATATGTAAATATATATAAAAATCAGTTGTCTGTTGTTGGCTGACGGCGCTAACAAAGTTGCCACTTGTCAGACGTCAGTTGTCAGTAAATGTTTATGAGTTAATCAACTTGTAATGACCAAAGAAGGCCACCACCAGAGGAGGGGCGGATGAGCGAAGGCAGTTCACTTTAAGTGCGAGCCGAGTCGAAAACTGTGTAAGCAGAGATGTGCAAACGCAAAGAGAGTGAGTGTATTCACAAACTGTTGAAAAATAAAACTTAATTAGCTTTCATTTAAAGGCACAGACAACAAGACCGAACACAACCGAAACAAGACCAACAACAAAAACCCAAACGACTGCAGATACTAGAAACACAAAAAAAAAAGACAGCAACAGCAACAGAAACAGAAGCTGAAAGCCCATGCTGTAAATGATGAAAAAACACCAACATCAACTGAAATGAGCGACAAATAAACAAAAGTAAAAGTTTTATCCCAACAACAGTAGGAGTAGCGGAAATGCGCAATGCGCGCTGTTAACACAAAATGTGGCAAAGGCAATGGTTGCTCGTTGCAAAGTCTGTTGTATCCACAAGTAGAGGGTTGGTGATGGGTCACAAATGTCATCCAAAAAGTTTTTCGGTCTCAGCCATTTATGGAATTTCTAAAATGCCACTCAACAATCTGCTGCACTCTTACACATGCAACTGGCATAGGAATTGCATTCAAGGCTAAAGCACATCGACTCTTGTGTGTGTGTTAGGCTTGAGTTTTTGTTGTTGTTGACATTGTTGGGATTTCAAGTCTATTCGAAGTCTAATTAAACATCAACCAATGAGCCAACAGCTAATTAAAACAAGCAAACTTTAAAAAAGCTTCTAATTAATCAGTTATCTAACTCATCATTAAAGCCAAATCAGTTACTGTATTTACAAGATTACCTTATTACTTACCCTTCATAATAAACCAAAACCATTTTCAATTGAATCTTACTTGTAATAGCTACCAACTCTTTAGCCGGCCATTAAAATGAAAATTATATTGTAAGCATATGAAGCAATTTGTAGTTAAATATCAGCAGGCAGACAGCACTTAGTTTACGCCCCTCTCTATCTCTCTCGTGCTGGAATTGTTAACAGAATGTTGTCGCTTCTATGTGCAGCCGCACACCAATAAAACGTGGAGAAATTTGCACAAGCGTCGACAATTTGCTCAGGTAACAACATTAAACAGTTAGCATAGTTCGTTGGCAGTTTTACTTTGGGCCCCCTTTGGGCGCCTGTCTACCCATTCAAACGGCGCTACTCTACCCAAAAAGTTGTTGTTTTTATTTTGACAAAAATACAACAATTAATTTTACGAGGGGGCTTGCAGGTGCGGGAGTTTAATGTCTGGTTAAAGGTGCTGCGAAAGTAAGCACAAGATAGAAGTGGAAGAGTAAACGGAGGTAGGAGCATGGCACACTAATTTCTACAAAAGATAATCAAGAGCGATAATTATTTTTGTGTTGGTAAAGTTGTTGTCGTTCTTGTTGGAAACCGCAAATGCGAGCACCTGCTGTGTGAATTACTTGAGCGGCGACAATAAGTTGGCAACCCCCAAAGCAGCAGCAGCAGCAGCAGCATCATCCCCAACATAATACTATTTTGGGGCTTGAGGCTTGGCATTGCAAATGCTTTAGCTGCTGCTGTTTTGGTTGATGATGATAACAATTTTGCCATAACGTTGACAACGGACCAGCTACCGTTTAAATATTTAGAGACAGAGCGCCAAAAACTTTCGTAATTACATAACATTTTTGGGGCTAAATATATTTAAGCTACGGGCATGCAGGCAGGCAGCACTGTCTTTTGGCTACTGGCCACCTGAGAGTCCAACAACAACTTTAACTCCAACTCCAAATTCCTATGTATTGCTGTCCAGTTGACCCCACAAAATGCTCTTTAACTGCGCCCGCACATTTTGAGTAATTAAAATTTTGTGTTTATGTTTCTCATCGCTGGTAATAAACACGCAAAGCGACACAGCATCGACCATGAATAAATGTTGAAAAAACCAACCAACAATTCTTGGAAAAACTTAAATTATTGAAACGAGCATAACATTTTTGATAGACACACACACATTTTTCACGCTATAGCAAGTTCCTAGGAACTATTCAAATTTTGTGAAGGGTACATTAATTACGCTGTTTGAAAAGTTTGAATGTTTTTGGAATAGCATTGAAAAAGAATAGATATTCTATTAATTAGAGTTGAAAATTTTAGTGTGTTTTAAGCATTTATATTTCGTTATTTTGTTTGTTTTGCAGTCTTTCAAATATCACTTAAACCCTAGCAAAATGGTGAATCAAACTTGTTAAACTGATTTTGATAAGATATATCTTAAAAAGAGACAACATCTAAATGAATCATTGTATATATAATTTAGAGCTGAGTCAGAGTCTTCATCACGTTTCTGTATAATCAAAATCTTAAATTTTTAGTAAGTGCATTTAATGTTCGTCTAAACTGACTGTCTTCATTTCAATCCTATATGTACCTACAAATATATATAGTGTACTTATTAAACACACTCTATACACATTCATCGTCATTCATTGCAGACGCAGTTTATTGCTGCGCTTTTCCCCTCACAGCGGCCGAGTCAAAAGTTGACTCACAGTCCAAGTCAAAGTCAGTTCTTGCTGTTTTCTGTTTGCTGTTGAAGAGAGCACGCGAGGCGCGACAATTAAATTAAAAATAATTAAAAATTATGAAAATGGACAAGAGTCGATGGCAAGTGCGGCTGCGGTTATTGACCCCCCTGCCCTTAGGGAGGGGTGGAGCAGTTAGTTCACAGTGTGTCCTGCCACTTTATATTAAGTTTCGTCTGTGGCTTTCTGCGTTGCGCATTTAATGAATATTTATTCTATGCAATTCGCGACGACGCGCCAAGTACTGATAAACCAGGCATGGATAAAGTGCACAGCGAGGGTCGAGGGACTGAAGGGGTGTAGAAAGTTGGTCAACGGTTGCTTTAGCTCCGCTCCAACAACACACAGCGCATCGTTTGTCTCGTGTCAATCCAAATGTCTTTTGCCTTAATTAGAATTGCTGGCACTGCACAGCGGAAATAATTTTATGTATTCAGAGCGAAGAGAGTGAGAGAGAAAGAGTGAGAGAAAGCGAGAGACAGATAGGAGGAAGTGGGAAGATGGGCAGTTCGGCTGCCCTTTGATGCCAAATGTCGCCAGCAATATTGTTGTCGTTCCATCGTCTCCTGGCACAATCTGCAACGTATTTCGCATGTGGCATTATGTTTTATGCAATTAAAATGGGCGTGCCGTTTTAGTTTGCGGTTTTGTGTTTTCTCTCTCTCTCTCTCCCCTCTCTCTCCATCTGGCTGCCTGTTGATCTTTATCTAATTGTTGCCGCCAACAATGTCTGCAACTTCTATTCCTCGCGCTACTTCTCTCTGTAGATTCTTGCTGGGCGTTTTGATGTGGTGCCAATGCCGACTATATTGGACCCTTGCGGTGAGCGACCCTTGGCATCTATAGTTACTGTGAGTTAGTTGCGTCAAGGTGCGGTTGGACTGTTGTTGTTGCATTGTGTCTATCGGTCGACCTAAAACCAGACATGTCATCAGCGGTTAACAGAGTCATGAATGTCGCTCACTTGCTGTGTTGCCAGATCCCCAAGTACCTATAAATAGTTCAAAGCATTGAATTATTTGCCTTAAAGCCCTCTTCCAAGTTAAATACTGCCATGCTAGATGCCGGAAAATAAAATTTGCAAGAATAGTTTGTCTATATGCTTAGTTTTGACAAGAGCAAAGTAAAGTTAACAAAGCTATATTTGATCAAAAATCATGTTAAAGTTTTAATCCAAAAAATCGACTTGGTCATTGGTCAAATCTTTCAACTTCCATAACTTCGTCAAAATATTCAAAAATATCTTAAAAATGGTACCTTAAAAAAACTGCATTTAAAGACTTGGAAGCATTAATGTAAATTCTTTGTACTCGATATAAGATTGGTTCTCATTAAATGCTGTGACCGAACGCACCCAATATGATACGATATAATATATGTATGTATGTGAATGTTGCCAGATAACATGCAGGCTTACAACACTAACACTAATACAATGACAAATACACCGATTTGATCTTATTTCTTACGTAAGATTCTTTGTATGTATTTTTAACAAAATTTTAGCCCCCCGAGCCTATAGATGTTTACAGATCAAAAATTTACATTTCCAACTTTTAATCCAGGCTTGAATGTTATCCCAGTTTAACTTCTTAAGTTACCTCATATATTTAAAAGTTTCGAACAATGCACTCAAAAGTTGCCAAGTCCAACTAAATGTCAAATTAACCTTCTCGACACATAAAAACAAATATTTATGCACCTAATGACCTTACATTGAATTGGTGTAACTCCCTCAATGGTTTATTCAAAGCAGTTATTCGAGTCAAAGTCATTTTGAATAGTAGGTAACTCGAACAGTTCGGAACCACATGCACAATGGCCAAAACCAAAACCAAAACCAGCATCGAAAGTATCAAGTGCCTGTTGCTTTGTCACAAATCTAACGCAAAACCTCAACTTTTGAACAATTTGCTAACAATTTGAAAATGCTTTCCCTCTTGAGTTGTTTGAGTGTGCAATTGGTATTGTTGCACTTGCTGCTGCTGCTGCTGCTGCTGTTGCAGCGTTCCCATACAATTACATTAATTAAGTTTTAATGCATCGCTTATATTGGGCAATTACACATATAACGAAAACAACAACAAGTCAAAAGTGCTGCCACATGCACATTTCAAATTAAACAAATGCATTGACATTTGAGTTATGGCCCCAGACATTTGAACATTTTTAATTTGTGTGCTGCAACAAGCAGCAGCAGCAGCAACAACAACAACAACAACACACATAAATCAAACAGCTGACTGCTGTCGACATCGGAAGTGAGGAAGCGGAAAGGAATAAGGGGTTGTGTTGCGGGGGAGAGGGGTTGGCTGTGCTAGGTCAGGTGCCAAGTCTAAAGACCCGATGCGAGACCTTTTGTTTCGACTGCACGGCTTTTGGCAATTTTGTGACAACCTGTGGCCCATGGGCACCGGAAACCTTTGGTCAAGTGAACGAGTGAGTGTGTGTGTGTGTGCGTATGCGTGTGTAAGGGTGTGTTTGAGGCAAAGTGCAAAGTGAGCACCTTGTTACTGGGACTGTTGTAAATTTGTTAACCGCAACAGCAGCAGCAGCACTGTAATTATATATATTTGGGAATTCCTCTCCCTTAGTTTGTTTGTTATTGTCCTGTGTTATTGCTTTAAAGTTTTGCGTGTCGACTTTTGGGTTGTTGTTGCATGTTGTTGTTTTATTGCATGTTATGGGCATTCGCATATCATTTAAACATATTATTATTATTATTATTGTTATGCCTGGTGTTGCAATTGTTTAACGCGCTGTTATTTATGTTTGGCATTAATTCGCGTCCTACGTCCTTTATTCTGTTTGCATTGTGCGTGCTCGTGTGTGTGCGTGTGCGTGTTTGCTTGCTGATATGTTTTACTATAATGTGCACACAGCTTTTTGTTTAACTGCATATGCCGACACTTGTTTAATTAACCAGCAGCAACAAACAAACCAGTTTTTTTTTTTTTAATACTATGTCGAGTTATTTTAACTGCTTTATTGCCCGACAAATGAAGCTCCATTACGGTCAGCCGATGCGTCGGTAACTGAAACCACTGAAACAGAGCCCGAACCAAAACGAACCAGTACCAGTACCACTACCAAAAAACCAACAGCACCAGATTCACAAAAACGAACCGCAAACGGCACTCAGGCGAAACATTTAAACCCACAATGGACAGAGGAAATTTAGTGCTCACAGTTTGGATATTTTTCCTTCAGTTAAAAATGAAAATGAAACTCATAATGTTGACGGACGCTGCTTTATGAGAATTTATGAAATTGTGCTACGGGGAGATTGTTACCCTCGAAACGTGTCATTTTGCTGTACTTTATGAAAAAGCTCAATTAAAATGTGCCGTCAACTATAAAAACTGACCAGCAAACGGATATGAGTTTAATTAAATGGTTTTGAAAAAGGGCATTTGAAAAGTCGAAACGGCAATATAGGTTGAAAGAACTGATCTAAATGATACACAACATTTTGTATCAAACTCGTCTTAAAATGCACTCAAGTGATACAAATTAAGATCAATTACAAGCATCGACAAAAACTGAAACACTTGGCAGCTGATTTTTGAAAGGTAGAAAGCTGCGTTGTAAACTTGAAGCTCTTGTGTTGATAATTGCTTGTTTGTGCGCCTATTTTTCATGTTTCATAAATTTTCCTTAAATTTATTGTCCTGGCAACGGGTGCCTCTTGTTGAGAACGCAGCCAGAAACGAACAAATTGAATGGAAGTAATAGAAAAGCTTCACCCAAAAAAGGAAAAACACAGAATAAAAATATTAAAAAATATCATTCGTATTCAACGTGATGGATCAAAACAAAAAACAGTCCAGCATCAAAGACGAGCTGAAAAAAAGGACAAAAAAAATCAATTTTGTGTTTGCCCAATAGGCTAAACAATTGGGCTTAGGCAGACAGACTTGAGCTAAGGCCAGAACAAAATCAGTTTCTATCTGATAAGATAGCATCAGGCTTTGGGTTGAGAAAATGTGATATCGAATGTTAAGTCGGAGCTCAAAACTTTAGTTTTATGTGCGCCCAAAAGAAGTCAATTTCTGCTATAAATAAGGGATAGTAAAAAAGTAAATAACAAAATTAATTGAATAAAAATCAAATAATATGCAGTTTATAAAAGTTTTACATGCCATTTCGTTGGGTAAATACAAAATAGCTTATATCCTGTCTTATACACATATGTTTTGTTAAATTTTTTGACTGGAAAAGTCAAATACTTTAAATCTTTTAAGCCAGCCCAAAAAAACATGCATATGTATACTTATAAAGTGTCTGGCAACATTTGCTTATTGTTGCCGTTACCAGAGCTGCATTTAACTGTGTGTATTTTTGCTGTTTGTAACCTGAACTCATTCAAGCAACACACAATAACAACAACTGGCAACTAAAGGCGAGTTATGCACCACCAAACGGCATACAGAGTCCACAGCCGGCTGGCTCATCAGCTTGTTGGCAGCAACAGGAGCCTAGCATCAGTCGTTGTTATTGCTGCTAGGCTGTTTCAAGTGCTCAACTGTCTGGACGACCCATGCCCAAAACGCACTTGTTGTTTTTTATGTGTGTGTGTACGTGCCACGTCGCCAAAAATCATGGCCCGCATTTTTTGTTTGCTTTGTTTTATTTATTTTTTTAAATAAACAGCGACGGCAGCAACAGCATTTCGCATATTTATTTGTTTATTGCATGCAGAGCCTGCAGAGTTGTTGCTGCTGCTGCTCAGATGCTACACGTGCGATATGAGTCCTCTTACTCCACACATTGCATCCCTTACCGCTGCTCTTAGCCCCTTTCAATACAATAAGAGTATATGTATCTGTACTGATGGTGTTGCTGATTTTTGCAATGTTGTGTGGGCTTGTGTGTGTGTACTTTTATGCCTTGCTGATTTATTTCAGCAGCTATTTAATGTCAAATGTTGAAGCGATTGGAAAAAAAACTGTTGCCTACATTTGAGCGCTGTAAATGTAAAACGGTTGCTGCTGTTTGCTGGCAACCCAATTGATATGTGAATACATTCTGGTTTTTGTGGTCCGCTGCCCACCTTTGATACACACAACAAATCGACCATATGAATCACATTTTAGCAACTGATTTTGACCGCCAGTTTGGTTTTTGCATTAGTTGCAACTACATTTTTGTTTGGTTTACAGCTGGGCTTAGAAAGTATTAGCCACTTTGCAAAACAATCATGCTGTTGTTTATTTAAAGTGCGTATTGTAACTGTTTGGCTTTTGTTTTTCACTTTCTCTATGTTAAGCATTCTAAATATATAATGCAAAAAACAAAAACTACAAATATAAAACAAATGCAAGCTATTCACAAAATAATGAACTTTTGGATAGCCTAAAGATATTTTCATATTTTATCACGCCTTTACTCTTTGCGATAGAGTTTTTACAATAATATTTAGCTGAAAGGGTAAATAGATTTGGAGAAATAAAGGGATATAAGTACAGTGTATCTATTAGTCGAGCACATTTTTTTCTTAATTGCTTTTCTTTAATACTTTGCCTGATTTTCTTTGTTCAATTGATTGTTTTGAGAACGTGCAGAATGAATGAATTGGATTTCGCAAGCAGCCAAACTTTTCAACCCCTGATCAACTGGATATTATTCAAATTTGAATTTGATACATTTGGCCTGGGTTTGCATTAATGACGGTCATTGCTGATGGCATCTGGCCAAACCAAGAGTTCCTCTCACTTCGTCCACAGCCAATTTTAACCACTCTTTAGCTGTGGCTGCCTTTGTCAGGCATTGTCTAGACTTTATTCGAGTGCCTGCGTTGATTTATAATTATTATTGTTCATGTGTAGCAATAACTGAGTGAGAGTGTGGGTGAGAGGTGTATGAATATGACAGACAGCAGCAGTGGCAGCAGATCTTGCACGACTGCCAGGACTAACAGGACAGACATTGACATTGCCACACCTAGCACAGACGACAGCGACGATGACGATGACGCCCCCTTGTGCCACGCTGACTAATAACCAAATTTAATTGTCTCAAATTTTTGTTTTCCTGCACTATGCGGTCAGGGCATTACAATTTGATTGGAGATGTGTGTATGCAACAACAACAGGAACAACAACAAGTCGACAGAATATATTTTATTATTTCAACACAAGCACACAAGTCAGCCATAGATGGTAAATGGCACATTTTTGGCACGCACTCAAGCGGCCCGAAACGCCCGTGGGGTCCAGAAGAAGGGTCGTTATGTCAGTCAGTGCAAGGGTTAACAGCTGCAGCCACACCCGGCGCCAGGAGTTTGCTTCGGTTTGAGTATTTGCTATTTGCTCCTTGCCCATTTTGTATGAGTTTGTCAAACCAAAAATTTTTGAGGGTTTTTATTATTATTTTTGTATGTTTGGATGTGAATGTGGAAGCTATGTGAAAATCCTGGGCACTATTGTTTGTTGCCAGAAATCATATTCATAAATAAAATTTGCATTTGGCATTTGTAAGGAGGGTTGGGCGGAGGTGTTGGAAACGGAGATGGGAAGACGCGTACGCCCGGTCGCATGTGTTGCCAGGACGAAGTGGCCATGGCCTGGCATTTGACACTCACACGATTGCCAGTGGCTTGAAGTCATGGACGAGCATGGATAACTGTTGGTCTTTCGCTTCCATTTTCTCAGAATATTTCCTTACGCAGCTCTGTGTGTGTGTGTGTGTTTCTAAGTGTGCTAACTGCCTGACATTATGGCACAATGGAATGGTATTTTTTTACTTACGTGCTGGGCTAATATATATAAATATGGTCGCCCGTCTCTAGCCTGACCCTTCATAATGCTGTCAATTTGTGCGCTTGCCTGCACAATATGTACATACATTCAAATGTATATATAAATAGGTATGTAAAAGTAAAAAGAAAGATATTTGAATGTTAAGTTTGTCAGGCAGTTTGTTTGATACGCTTTTTATTAACATTTGATTCTACGAAGGATTCTTATTTGTCTTTAAGTTTATTTTGAAAAATATTCAACAAACCAGTTCGCCATCCTAGTTTAATAATACCAATATGTTGACTTTTCATAAACATCTGCCTTTAGGTATCTACAGAACTGGACAACAAAATAACAATTACCTTTGAAAGTGTATTTTATATGATTGGAAAAATGGAATTTTATGCATTTGAAGCAATAATAATAGAGTTATGAATACTTCATATAAATAATATTACCTTCTTGTGTACGGGGACACCTGGATGGGTTGTTGGACTGGAAAATATAAATTTGAAATCATATTTCTTGGAAAAATAAATGCTAGAGAAATAGCAGCCAAATCCATTGGTTTGCTTTCAATAGCAGACTTAGACTGCGTTCGAAAGTCTTTTAGTGTGTTCTAAGAATATTTACGCACACATTGAAATAACACACACACACGCATGGATACGCACACACTCATATTATGTTACAATGAATGCATTCATGTGCATGTGCGTCTAAGTTGATACGAAAACTTAAGCATTCAACAGCAAACTAAACAAAACTGTGCAACGAAAACTGTCATAGAAAGATTTCAAGCAAGTACGTAAGTCCCCCACGAATCCAAACACTAAAACTTATAACAATGGACAGTGGAACAGAAATATTCTATGCAAGGATAGTAAGAGAAGGGTAAAACATTTCTTTGAGCCTGAACACCACATTACATCAAAATAGTATAGTTGTAATATATAAGACAATATTTGTTTAAATACGCAAGTGATTGCCCACTGTGCCACACTGTGTCGGAGAGCCAGTAGTACTTCGGAAGAAGACAAGGAAACGGATGAGCGCGGCAGAAACAACTCGAAGAACATATCAAAAGTTGTAGCGCGACTTTAATTAAACTTCGCAATGTGAATTCCGAGTAGAGAAGTACTTTTGGCAGTTCAAGCACACATACACACTCACGTACTCACACACAGATACTTAAACAAATTCAGATCCTGCGATTGGCAACAAAACGTAGGCATGCCAAGCAGACAGACGACAGGCAAGTTAGGCAGAACTTTCATAAGCACAATGGGCCTGTTTCTAGTGCCGAGTGAACAATGGATCAGTTTGAGAGAAAGCAGTAGAAAACTTGCACACACACACACACACACACACCAGGTGCCACAGCACCATCGTCATCGTAGTTTGATTTGAAACAAACTGTTGATGACTTGTGGCAGGCAGCTGTTTGAGCAACGAGGGGATCCGCTGAAGGGTAGACCTCGTTGTGTATTAGTGTGACACCCAAGACAGTTAAGGATTAAATAGTAAAATACCACAAATTGCTGAGAATGCCGCAAAGTTTGCTGAATGTAGTGCCTGTTGTTGCTGAAAAACCCTCTACCCTTAAACCTCTCCCTATTACTATATCACCCCTTGGCATGGCATGCTAAACGATTGCAGTTCTCGCTCAACTCGACTTCAGTCAACTTGGCTCTCCTGTCGTTGATGCTGATGGCAGCTGAAGTTAGTCTAGCTGTGTGTTTTGGTCTGTGTGTGGGTCGCAACAATGTTGCAAGTGCATAAAACAAACACAAAATTAGTTGCAACGTGTGCTGCTTTTTTCATTTACCTTTTTTTTTGCCTATACCCTGTAGCAATGTGTTGGAATGGCTTGAATAAAGGAAATGTGGAAGGTGAAGGGGATTAATATATCGTAAATATTTGAGCTTTGAATTGACCATCAATAAAATTGGAATATACAGTCGAACTTCCATTTAACGAAAGCTGAAAAAATATCAAATTCGTTATATAGATCGATTAATTAATTGAACCAAGAAAACTTAGTTGTACGGAAGTTCGTTTTATAGAAGTTCGACTGTATTTCATTCCAATCACTAGATATCATTCAGCCGAGCAGTGTTTCTCTTGGCAACCTTAGTTGTTATTACCAGGTTTTTTTTCTTCTCTTTTTTTCAACGAGTTGCCTGCGGCTAAGCTGACATTTTTGCTATGAAAATGGAGTCAACAGCTGTCCAGTTTTTTTCCTATGTTTATTTTTTTATATTTACTCTAAGTTGGTATGCTGGTAGTCGCAGTATAGTTCTAGCTGAAGTTGCTTAAATGTCAAGGAACGTTGAACATTTAACATTTTTTATATAAATATGTATTATATGCGCATGAATAAATCAACAGTTGTTTATAGATCATCTGTTGTAGAATTAAAACTCTGAATAGGAATGAAAATATTTTTATTGGTATTTACATATTGCTTTATAAACTTTCGTTTAAGCCGCTTAACGTTGCATCCACTTCATGTGCGTAAGCATTATCCTATTATACTGCACACACTCCACTGAAGTTCATAATGTGATTTAACATTTTATTGTTAACCTTATGTTTTGCCAACAAAATGCACAAAATATTACCACATGAAATAACTTGAAGCTCTAGCTGGTACTACTTAAAGTGCCTTTCTGAATAGCTTACAACGTTAATGAACAATTTAATTGATGCAGTAATGTTATAAGCCACGCTCTTAGTTTAAGGTTTGGTAGACTGAACAACAAAACAGATGCTGTCAAGTTTTTGAAAATCAGCAGCACCTCATTGCGTGCTAAATGGTTTCACGCTGCACACACTAATACACACAAACACACACATGCATAGAGTATATTAAGTATATGCAGCGAATATAAAGACAAACGATGCGTTGCAAGACTTGCAGCTTGGCCTTTGTCGAGTGGCAGTATTTCATTGAAAGCCCAACATTTACTTAAGAACTGAAGCCGAATCAAATGTGTTCTTGAGAGAGTTGGTACAGTGGTGAACTGTTTCTTAATGGTTCAGAGGCAAAATTTGCTTCTCTTCTTTGTTAACACAAAAAATTTATAAATTTATTCAATTTAATAGTAATTTAACTTTAACTAAGGCTTCAATTTTTGCCATAACCAAGCTCAGTTTTAAATCGTCTGCCATGAACTAGTTCGGTGGCAAGTGATGCAAATGGTGTGGCACACCTACGCTCACTAAAATTGCCATTAAATATGCAGCACGTTACGCATTGGTGGATGACCCAAATGGAACGCACCTTTTTTCACACCATATCTCTCTCATTCGCTCTTCTTTGCTCATCTCGGCTGTGTAGTCGTTGGTTGTTGTATTCCGGTTGGCGCCATCTTCCATCCATTTGCATGCAACATTTAACCGGGGCGTTGAGTGTCGGGACTTTGGCAACCGCAACGGCAATTAATTATGCCATTCTTTTGCAAGATTTGTGTTTTTGCTGTATGTGTTTGTTTGCTGAGCATGTGAAACTAGCCAAAGTCGTTAAGATTTTATGCTCGGTTTGGAATTACTAAGTTTGTGCTTCGTTTGCCACCAAACAAAACTGCGACTCTTACTTCAACTTCAACTTTAGCTCCGCTAAACTGAGATATATTTTTCATACACACACACACACACACATAAAAATACGCGAAGGAAAAATAAACAAACTTGATTTTAATTGTTTTCGAGCTGAGCCACTTGACTTGTACGTTACCCTTTTTTAATAAATAAAATTTGCAAACTCCTTCTGCCTTTGCCTCTGCTCCACCACTCTCTCTTTGCGCGAGTCGTGCAACAAAGTCGACGGCAGAGTTTAATGGAGTGCATGCTGGGAGTTTGTTGCAAAATGGCGGCAAAGGATCAACTTGCATGAGAGAACACAAACAACAATAACAAAAACAACAACGGTGTAAACGCAAATAGGAAGCCAGCTTTTTTATTTATTGCTACGAAGCTGTGATGCCCTACCAGGGCAGAAGTTTTTAAAAAATTATAAGTAAGTAAACATATTAATAAATTCTAGGATTATTATTTACATTTGGATTAAACTGCGTTCAGTGGTTTGATTTTAAAATAGTGTTGAAGTTTTTTAAGCACTTAAGTAGGTTTATGGCCCGCTTTTTGATAGGGCATAGAAACAATGTTGCAATAACGCAACTGCGACTTTGCCCGGCATCGTTATTTTACGCTTAGTGTGGCGCGAGCGCATAAATTTTTGAAATTAAAAGCGGCAAAGAAAACATGAACCTAGGCAGGCGAAACCGACGTCCTTGTTGTTGCCGTTTTTTGTCGCGCATTGTTGCTGTTGTAGCAGGGCCCGGGGGCAGTTTCAGCCAGTGCCAGGCAGTCAGGCAAACACTCCAAGTCGCGCTTCCGGTTGCCACGGCGTATACTTGATACGGCTGCTGTGGGCGGCGTTTTGATGTAGCATCCACCACGCGCCCTGCGTTCGTTGCACTCAATTTTGAAGCGTTAAGTTGCACATAAATTTAAATGGGCTGCATTTTACACTGCCACTGGTCCCACACTGAACACAGACCCGTCGTCCCTTAACGTCCCTTCCCGTTTTGGCACTGCGTGCATAACAATGCGCTTTTGCATTGCCTTCAGAGTCAGCCTCCGACTCTCAGCTGCCCGTGCTGTGATTTCAGACGCCTGCAATTGGTCAGTTGTAATCGTTGGCCTTACGCTGCCAGCAACGCTTTGTTGCAATTAATACTTTTGATGTGGCATGAGCGTGCATGGATCGATCCCAGACTTTGTCAACAATCAAATGCATACACATGCTCTGCTATGCATACACGCTATTTGTTGTTTAAGCCTGCTTTTCATTCGTGTATAGTTTCGATTGTGTGTTTCAATCACCGCTATGCAATGCAGCTTATTGTTAGAATATGCTTCAAGGCACCATGAACACTAAGAGCGGCGTATTGTTCATTTAATATTGCATTAAAGTTTATACAGCCTGTGAAAATTCGATTTAATTAGAAGCTTCAACATTTAAAACGTTTATTAAATATTTTTTCTTCAATTATAACGTATTTTTGATTTTTAAATTATCACAAATATAATTTAAGACCGAGTTTAATAATATGTGCTACGATTCGGTATGAATTCTTAGATTTTTGGATAAGGTTAAGGTTGCAGATTCGTATTTGTAAGGTTAAAAGCTTTTTGGATAAAAGGTTTAAGTGCTGGGCATGATTTTGGTAGTTGTGGAATGTTAGGTATGTTGCGGTTATGGCTGAAAGTGAATAAAATTTGATTTCTTTTCACAATAAAACGATTTTATTTGCAAAAATATTATCTGACTCTAAAATGTAATAAAAAAGCCAAAAATACTTACACTTTTGATTGAAATCACAAGAAATAGTAAATTAATTATACCAATAAAATACTTCATTTATCTATTTCCCAACACTGTGTTGAAACAGTTGAAGATAATCGTTTACTGAATGAAGTTGACTTAGAGCAAGACATATTATTTTACTTGATTTAAGCGCACGCTTATTTAGGCTAAGGTATGCTAGGCATTTGATGTTGGCGAACGTAACAATTGAATTCTTCAGTTGTCATAAAATTTTCGATTTTTGTCTCTATTCAGACTGAAGGTCTTTTTTGCTGTCTTAACATGACAATAAGTCAATTTCGGCAACGCTAATCATCTTTTGTCTTTATGCCAACACATGTTGTAACCCCCCTCCGCCAAAAACAATCAAACACATTGTCATTAACTTTAATCAGGCGCATATAAAATCAACTAAAACAAAGATGTTTGATAGGCCAGCAGATAATAGTTTAAATGCCATTCTGAATGCCAGAGACAAACAATAAAGACCAGTTTATTTTGGCATATAAAATAAAATTTAAATTTATTTATAATCTCACACACACACACACACATACATAAAAAGTGTGCACATTGTGTGACATCATTAAAAGTGAATATGGTTGAAAATTTTTGGGAAATTTTTGCTAAACTGTTTTGTTTGTGTTTTGTTTGTGATAAAAGTTTGCATGCAAATTTTGTGCATTTTATGCAGAATTTTCAGTTAATTGAGGATAATTTATATGCTGCATGGCACATAATTTATTACTGCAGCTTATTAGCTTTTTGCGAGTTTTGCGACACCCGGGCAGCCAGGCAGGCAGGTCGAAAGGAGACATTTAAATAAAATGAAATAAAATAAATTGATAATAAACATTATTGTTGCTCAGTCGACAAACCCAAAATGTGCCAACGTTTGCACTTCTTGTTGTCTGTTAAATATTGAATGGATTTATGGGCTACCCCAAAGCATTTACACACACACTCACACACATATACGCCCACTAAATCGCAAAGTAACGGCTTGCACTTGAACTAGCCTCAGTGAACTTTTGTGGCAATTTGATTAAAACAGACTCGGAGCCATCAAGAGCCAACAGGCAGCTTAGTTTTGGCCATTTCGTTGACCATTTTTCCAGCATGTTGTGGTCTTTGTGGCATGAAATGCGGTTGGAGATGCCAGCCATGTGATTTTTCTTTTTCTGGCAACAACTTGCCCATACTCTATAGTAAGGAAAATGTATTACCAAATCGGTGAAGGCAAATTTGGAATGGTTTTAATTCAGCCTTCTTCTCAACAATAAAAATAATCACCCATTTTTGATTTATAACAAAATTGTTAAACTAATAAATTTTATGATACATAGTTTGCATTGAAAATTGGTTCACTTTCCAGCCCTGTTTGCGGTAATAAGCAATGCCACGCTGCTGCTGCTGGTGTTGCTGCTGCTACTGTTGCTGTTGCTGTTGCTGTTGATGTTGTTCTAGTTCCGTTGCGCTCGTAGTTCAGTTTGTGGTTTATGCGCACGAAGATATGGCACAAACATATGCAGCATTAATATATGGGGTCAACTACTGTTTGTAGTGGGGGTGAGGAGGAGCAGACATTCGTTGCTTCCTGTACTGGACTGGACTGTTCAGTTCAGTTCAGTTCTGTTGTGTTGTGCTGTTATTTCGGCGTTTGTGTGTGCTTGTGGCAATAAAACACATGAATGAGGCGAATGTTAGCCTTAGCAATGTCAGTGCCACTGACACTGCCATTGACAACAGCAACACCAACAGCAATAGAAGCTTCCAATATTAGCAATGAACCAATGACAACAATAGCACAGAGTGGCCACAAAGCGCGCTGCCAACTGACTGCACAAAATGAAACGACGACAATGCCAACTGTTTGAAAATGTATGTGTTTGTGTGTGCGTGTGTGTGTGTCTGTTATGTGGTCGCCAAAAATCGAGTGGACCGGACTCCTCCTGCATTTGCAGCATATGGTTCAGGGCGCGAATGGGGCGCAAGCCAAAAAATAGCTGAAATAAAAAAAAAACAACAACAGAAAATAGAAAGCAACAAAAATAGAGTATAATGAGCTCAGTCAGTGGACAGTTTGGACTGCCATTTCAATGGGTTTAACTGTGGTATTTTTTGGTTAGTGGCTAACTGTGGCCGCACTCGGGTGGGTCAGTGTTGAGCAGTGCGGGAATGCTGGTTGGCGTAATGAGCAGTTGGTTTGACAGTTGCTGCAAACTGTTGGGCATAACTTTCATTGCATTCTCTCTCTATCTCTCCCTCTCTTTCTTACTCTCACTGTAGCAAGTGTGTGATTTATAGCGTGTACTTAGTAAGTTACTGGGTTGAGCCATTATAGATGGGCGCTCGTATAGTTTGAAAATGTTTTTCAGCATTGGGCTAATAACACACACACAGACACACACACACACTCACACACAGTGATATATAGAAGTCAAAACAATACTGAAAAGTTGCCGGATTGTGATTTAGTGCGTGCATAATTTAAAAACATTGTTGCATTGCACATAACAAAATGCAATCATTATGAAAATGAAAACATTTCGCAAAATATATAGACGTTTATTTATTTTATTGGTTAAGTCATTTGATTTGAACTTGTGTTTGTTGTTGACATCAAATGTGTTGGAGATTGGTGAACGGCTATGAGGGAGAAAGGTATGAAAAACTATTCTAAGAATATTGTGATCTATGAAAAGTATATTTAGTTGTATTGCAATCTTAATATATTTGTACGGAAACATTTATGTGGCTGTTTCAAGTAATCCTCAAACTATTCCATAGGCTTTAAATTTGAAACCCAGAAACGAGTGTTGAACGAATGAATTTTAAGCATTCATCCATCAGGCGACAATTGCAGTTCACACGGCTTTAGATGGTTTTTTTTTTTTTTGGTTGCTGAGCAATTTCGTGCTGTGTTACAAGCCCCTAAGCAATTTAGTGTAATCTATGTCGCTTGCAATGAAACTGCAGCCGGGCATTAGAACAACAATGAAATGCCTGACATGGCATCAGCGCGAAAAGAACCGAGACGACAAATTCGCGCTACCTACGCAAAAATCAGTCAGCAAAACTAAACCGACGAAATGCAGGAACAAAAAAATATATATAGTACTCATATATAAACGCCCCAAACCAATTGACGTTGCCATTGTCATTCGCATACTAGCACATTCATTTACCGCACACACACACACAAACGCTTGAGTGTACACTAAGTGTGTGTGTGTGTGTGTGTGCGGTGACCGCCTGGGGCGTTCTAGTGTACGCGCATAGCCAAAACCAAACGGATGTCCATCCAACGACAACGACAACAGCAACAACAACACGAACAGCAGCTGCCTTGCTGCAACAAGAACAACATCCAATAGCCAATACTAACGTTAGTACCAGAGCACAATTGAAAGTTTCGCACAACGCTGCGTATACGTAATTTATTACAAGCGACGCCATTTTGCGTCATTTCGCGCACTGTACGCGTGGTAAGCTTGTCCTTCTCTCTCACTCTGTGTGTGTGTGTGTGTGTGAAGATAAAATGCAAAATAGACGTTACGGCAGCTGCTGGTGTTTAGATAGGCAGCACATCACTCTCCTACTCCTCCTACCCCCGAGAGAGACGCTTAGCTACCATTTTGCTGTGGCATGTGTCCAGGCTACTTGCCTGAAATATGTCAGCGTTCATGTTCAGTCACTTTAGGCCCGTGTGTCGAGTCTTTCTCTCTCTCTCTCTCTGTGTGTGTCGCTGTCTAATTCAATTACAAATGTTAAATGCAAAATAAAAAAACTGCCGTATAACCTGGCTTGGGGAATGAAGCACAAAACAGACAGACAGACAGACAGATAGACACATAGCCAACTAATTTGCAGTCAACATCGAATACCAACTAACAACAAGCAGTTTAGGCCAGTTCTCGTTGCGAACCAACTAAAATGGCGGCAATTCGAACAAATTTTCATTATGCAAATCAATTTTACACTTTTTTATTGCCTGTCTGTCTCTCTGCTGGAATTTAGTGCATTAATTTTTCAGAGGGGTGGTTGGCCCGGGCCCGGCTAGAGAATCATTTAATATGAATGGCAGTGTTCCCTGCTTAGTTTGGGTTCGAGCATTATCGCTGCGTTAAAATCATTTTGAGTGCAAATCTTCAATTAGGCAAAACAAGAACATTTTGTGGAATATTCAGCGCCTCTGGCATCCGTTGAGCTCTTGTCTGCTTCTTTATTTTTTTTTTGCTGCCATTGCTGTTGCCAAAGTTTATTTATTTTTGTTTTTTTTTCCTGCTTTTCTGTTCATTGTGACTGCCATTAAATTTTTTAATTTTATTTTTCTTGCACACAAAGCTGCCTGGCATTTTCTGCTTTTCGGCTTTCATTCATCTAGCTTATTATGCGCTACAATGCGTCGCTGTGGCCATTGTGCCTATACAGCCCCTATAGCTCCTACCAAAAATCATCAGGCTATGTCTATAGTCTATGAGCTTGCTCCATGCAAAATCGGGGATGAATTGCGCTCTAAGTTCAAGGGCAGTTGGGGGGCGCACAGGCAGTGCTTTGTGCCAGTCTCTCCGCGTATTATGTACATTTAATGTTTGAGCAAAGGATTGAGTTTGGGCCAAGCCGAAGTTAGGTTCTCCTTGCCAAGCATTGATTAAAATAAGTAAATTTTGAAATTACAAAGTTGGCATTGCAGAAATGTTTAATTTGAAAAGTTTTTGATGCTTGTGAAATCATATCTGTTCAGCAAATTTTCCATTTTGAACTAAGAAAGCTGCATGAGAAATAAAATAAGATAACTATATTTGATTTTAAGCTTGTAATTTATGTTAATTTTAATTTGCTGAGAAACAGCATTTGTTTAGTTTTATTATAACAATAACCAAAAGATTAAATTACCCAAAGAAAACATTTGCATCTAATAATAGATATTCTTATAAGTTCCATCTCCATATAATGCTGTTAACGACTCGGCATAAAGACACAAAAATTAGCTTTGGATTATTTAGCTTACGCTTTGACGCACTTATCAACCTGTTTATGCTGGCTTCATTTCCGAGTCCTGATTTCATCTAACAGTATTATTCGCATTCGGTCTTTGATGTTTGAGCCATAAAATCAATGGCCCAGCTAATGAGAGTCCTGCATTAAAGCATTCACATGATGTTGTTGTTGTTTTTGTTGCTGCATGGAACTTTGACTTTGTAACAAGATAAGTCACTTTTGTGCCATAGATGTTGCTCATAAAATGTAACATGTTCTTTGTTCCCAGCACTCTTTCCCTGCTTCGTAGCAACCCTCAATTATGGACTGTTTGCCCGCTGCTCGCTGTTCAAGCAAATGAGGATTGCTTGCTGCAGAACCATAAAAACTTTGACTATATTTATACAATTAACACGATAAAAAATTTCAAACAACATTTGTTTATCTTAAGGGCAGCCGCTTGTACAGCCAGACTCTGTGTGATTAGAAAATTGCCAAAAAATAAATTGAAGAAGGCATTACATTTGTTTTTGTGAAGCCCGCCAAAATAGACAAACGGAAGGCAAAAAGCTTACTTTCTTTTGTTTTCCTCTCCGTCTCTCTCTTTGCGTTTCGTTTTCGTGTGCTTACTTTTAGTTTAATGCTGATAGATGATGTTGATTGGAAAGACTGATGCGACGAACCAATAATCAAGTCAGGACCGTGCCTAAGCCCTTCAAGACAAGGGCAGCGCGTGCCGCAGCTCAACAAAAAAAAAAAAAAAAACAGAAGAAAAAATGGAAGAGCTGGAAATGAAGCGCAAAAGAAAAGTAAGGAAACTCGTTAATGTTGTTGCTGGAGCGAAGGCAAACAAGAGGAATTTTTAGAGACGCAATGCGCGACCTTTTAACAGTGACGCACATTCTTAGAAAAACTTTAAAGTTGGGGCAAGCCTTCAAAATGGCATAAGTGAGAAAGGCAACAGTTGCATAACGGCGGTTGAGTCTAAGCACGAGGCAGCCACAAACCACAGAGGCTGGGTCTATTTCTAGCAATATTTGGTTTTGTAGGTTTGAAGAAAAGAGGTATACGCGTTTTCTATTCCGGTTTGTCATGCTTGAGCCTTGTGGGTAAGACATTGTTTTTGATCTAAAGAGTATCTTAACTTCGACTTTTTACCGCTGGCTGTTAAGCATTTTGCTCCATCTCGTCCGACTCGTCTTTCGTTTTCCTTTTTGTCCTGTTATTCATAGCTTATAAAACAATTCCCTTGGCTATTGTGCTCTAATGTTGGTCGAGCATTTCGCCTGCCTCCCTTCTAAATCCCTCATCCACCCCCTCATATCAAGGCAAGACATCTTAAAATAGAGAAAAGAAAAAAAACACATCGAAGCATAGAAGGAAAAAGCAACGGCTGTATGACAACTTAAGGTAAATAGATGGCACTAGCCCCGGCCTGAACCTGAACCTAAACGTAAACCTGGCTGCCACATGCAACAAACAGAAGGAGGACATACAACCTTTGGTTGTGCCACGCGCCTGATGCTGATGATGATGTTGCTTATGTTGTAAACATTTTAAGCAAATTGTTTAGGTAAATAGATAAGACGTGACCTTTTTTTTCACGGGCACAAATGCATTGTCAGTATCAGTATAGTGGCCTGACCTCCCCAAGGGGGCGCCTTGGTAGAGGAGGAGGAGTAAAAGTTGGGCTTATGTCTAGCTAATGTATTACTTGCCATTAATATGCTCTTTGCTGTTTTTTTTTCTTTCTTTCTTTCCATACCTATATCTTTTATGTGTTATTGTCAATTATGAAACAGCGGTATAATGCATGCGGCTGACTGCGGCTCCTGCTATGACTCCTAGTTCTGCTACCTTCGAGTATTGTCATTGTCCTGGCTGAGATGGCTTTTGTGTGCTACACAATAGTCCTGTAGTTGTAGTGATGCTGTTTTTGTTGTATTCGTCGCTCATTGTCGTCTTTAAGTTGGAAAATATGCAAATAAATAAACATAAAGTAGGCAAAATTGTCTGGCCAACAACCCGAAAGCGGCCTGAGTTGCCTTGTCGTCCTGTTTACTCCTCGGGGATTGGGCTTTTACTCAGCCTGCCGACCAAGTAGACCCGAGAGAATTTCGCTTAAAGTGTTGATGGGTGGGGCTGGGTTACAATATTTATATGTGTGTGTTTATGTATACATATATATAAAACTTTGACCCTTGGGTGACATACGCAAAACATGTGTGGCTGGGGTTCAAAGGTATGGATGGGGTTACAGATATTCATATAATCTTATGTAGAAAAGTATGCTGGTTAATGCATTTATTTGAGGTGGCTATGAATAAAGATATATATTAGAAAAAGGATGGGTTCAAACAGAAGAAAACTTTGGTCTAAAATAATGTCAGAAAATAAGCATTTGAAGATGCTTTTTGTTCAAAACTATTAAATAATTATTGTAATTGTTTCAATTAATATAATTCGAGATTAAACAAAAGATAAAGATAATATTTATATCGAGCTTTAACTTTAAATAGTTTGTTTATTAATCGCTGCCATGAATACAACTTATTTACCATTAGTCTAGAAACATTTTAGCTAATTAATCCATAAATTATTATCAAATTTAAGTATATTATTGCGTAATGCATTCAGTAATTAAAAGCTTTCGATGGCTCAATCAAATGTTTGATAAATTAAATGAACGAAGTGAAAACTTGTTGCTAGACAATGATTATGAATCTTATTGTTTAGCATAATGCAATTTCAATACGCCTTGGGCTGACCATAAGCGGTTCAAATACTGTTTCTTAACGCCTTGCCACTGTTATTTTGCGGCAACTCCAACTTTATTCCACAACAACAAGCTTTCCACATGTTCTATAAGTGCATTGCGATGCTTTTGGAACAGGATTGGATATCTGCATAGGTCCACCACTGATCTGGATAGTTCATAAATGTTTTATATACCCTTTAACGCACAAGGACATCGTTACCATAGTGTCGACGCATTTGAGCTTCACGAAAATGGCACTTTGATGAAAAGATAACAAAAATTTCCTGTCACTAGCTTGACAGCTTATTTTACAGTCCTAAATATGCCAAGGCGTTTGTTTTTTCTTTTTGGCATGCAAAACAAACAATTACCGTTCGGCGGCAACAGGACAGGACAACAGCTCTTCATACCTTATTCGCTTTTGCATGACCCAAAAACAACAACAATAACAAGGACTTTACGCTCGACCGGGGGCTTCATCTTCATGCTTTGCAGCTGCCAAAACAGTCAAGTGTTTCTTTTTTCCGTTATTGCCAGCCAGCCCTTAAAATCCCTCCCCCACCATCAAATCTAATCGAATTTGATGGCTTCACACTGATAGCAGCAGCTGCTGCCTCTTGTATCCCTACTTACCTCTCTGCCTTCCCACAGATCCTCTGCCACGGCGACGGCCACGATTTTTATTGCCTTTTATATTATTGTATTAGCCGTGGCATATGCCTTAAATATTGCCTGTCCCTACGCAAATTTGGAAACGATTGCTTTTGTGTTCAGCACACTTTGTTCTTGCTTCTTTTTATTTATTTTGTTTGCAGATTTCAAGCGCCGATTTATATGTTCGGCGTTTATTATGCTATACTTTTTCGCGCCTCTCGTTTTTTGTTTTTTGTTTTCGTTTTAACCCCTTGTTTTTTGTTTTTTTTTTTTGTATTTTTATGTGCCGCTCGCTCGTTGTTGCGTGTGTCGACCGGAAATGCCTCATTTTTCGAAGTGTTTTGCATTTTGTTGCCGCCTTACTTTTTTTTTATTTATTTATTCTACTTTAACTCTTCTTCTATTCTCTCTCTTTTCAACAATTGTAAACGCGTTTTTCTTTCTGCTTTTTTTTTGTGTTGTTGTGTTGTTGCTGTTGTTGTTTTGGTGTTTGGGCTTTTGGTTTCTATTTTGCTTTGCTTTTGGGGTTATTTGTGAGATATATGCAAATGTGTTGGCAGTTATTTGTGTTGAGGATTTGTTTTTAGCTCCAGCTTCGGCTCATGTTATGCATATGTATTTGTGTTTTAGTTTAGTTTTGTCAGCCTGACATGGCATATGGATATGGATATGGATATGGTTTTGGGTTCGTTATTATTATTTTCTTCTTTTTTTTGTGGGGCGCCAGCTTTCGTTTGATTTATGCTGCCAAATATTTTCAGTGCAAATTCTATTTCGTTCACATGACACTTTATTCCTTGCTTTTTTTATACGCTTCGAAATTGAAATGCCTTTTATCTAAATAATTTCAAATGCACCTAAGCTCCCAATTTATTTGTTTTTAGTTTCTAATTATTTACATAAATATTATAATTTATAATAATAAATACTATATATAAAGATATTTCAACAAAGTTAGTTTGTGAATGTTTGTAAATTTAAGCATTAAACATTTATTTCCGGCAGCCAGCTAAACATCCCTTTGCCATCAATAGAAAATCCTGTCAATTGTACGTTATCAATATTAGCTTCACTGCATTATTAAGGAAAATTGCGTTGTCCGCTTTCTGTTATCAACGAAAGCATCCGGAGCGGAGCTATCATTTCAAACAAAAACAATAGATTGCGCACGAGTTGAGCACATGTCTTGGATTTAACCATTTGACAACATTGGGAATTTCAATTATCTGCATACCCTGTTACCGATACACAGTTAGGGTTTATCAAAGTTATGCAAAGCCCTAATACATCAAAATAGTAAACACGACCCAAGTATTGTTGAGTTGCGTTCAAATAAAAGCCAAAACAAGGAATGTTTTGTTTGAATCCTTTTCGCATACAAATGAAAATCACTGCGTGCGGGCTCAATGCTGGCTTTGCTGGTTTTCTAAAGAGCAACGTCGAACGTTGCCATCATAAATATAAGAAATGAAATCATTTCAAGCAATTTGTCTACAGTTTTGTGTCACACTTTCTGCGCCATTTCTCACATGCCATAAAAATGTTACACGCACACAAACACACTAACACACACACACAAGACTAGTAGTCCCTAGACCAATCCAGGACCAAGTTGGCCACCCGGCAAGGTGTCACGCTGATAAATGGCGTTGCCTTACTTACACCAACTTCTCCATCGGTCTGGTTACCTGCATCTCCTCCTCCTCCTACTCCTACTACTCATCTAGCATATATTTCGCTATGTCCTCTGCCATTTTACGTTTATTTTTCAAAAAACTTTTTTCGTGTGCCAATTTCGAGAAAGATTTCCTTTAAGTGTAATAAAATGCAGTGTCGCTGTCATAAATCTATTCCGCTCGATTGTCGACAGCGACGCGACGCAACGCCACAAAATTGAAATGCATTGACATTGAAAAATGAATTATAAAAGAGTATAAAGCCAGCTGGGCAGCACTAGAAAAAAAAGCTCAGCATTCGAGCATTGGCATTTTATTATATGCAAAAATTGTGTCGCAGCGTTAATGCGGAAATTAAATATTTTCGAAGAAAAAAACGCGCAACTCAAAATGCACAACAACAACAATAAAAAAAAACGAGGGGGAGAGAGAGAAAGCTCGAGACAACAACAAAACGCCTCGAAACAATTTCAAAACATTTTCGTTGACAGCGAACGACGATACACATAAAACACACACACACACACAGTCACTGTATTCCTGTTTGCGCATGAAAGTATGCTACACATATATACACAGCGTCCGTAGAGTCAAGAGTGTTCTGTTTATCAATTTCGCTTTGAAATTCAACATAATTCCATAAAAATAGTAACTCTACTCTTGTGTATGCTGTTCTGAACACTTACACACACACAAATCGTTGGCGAAAAAGTTTCGAATCCAAATTTAAGAGCCAAAACTTTTCGCTTCGTTTTTGCGTTGGGTAAAAACGTTCCTGCGGCGCTGGCTTAAAAAATTCTAATAACACAAATATTTGCAGATGAAAGAGGTACTAAAAGGCATTTGGCCGCACACTCCACTTGTCAAACTCAAGCGTGAGAACGAAACGAAAGAGGTAGAGAATTAGAAGTTGAGCTGAGCATCGACCCCTTGCCCCAGTGGATACTGTTCATACTATAGTTCGAATACATATACAGTTTTGCCAACGTATTCGCATTGTACCCGCCCCGGATGACAGTCGCTGTCACTCCATCATTCCGGGACCGGCGTTGGCATACTTTTTGACAACACCAGAGACAACAACAAGCCACAGACAAACTAACAAAAACGGCTAACACGCACACAAACAAATACACATATATGCATACATAGATAGAGAGGGAGAGAGAGAGATTGAAAAAATTTGTAATTTTCGTAGCATGTTTGCTGCGTTTTGCACTTTTGCTGCACATTTTTCATTTGCTGCACAAAACTTTTTGACATGTTGCAGAGCAAATTGAATAAGTCCGCACAACAGAAAAAAAATCTAACAAACACATGCAAAACATAAGAACGAATGTTGCTCAAACATTGTTATGCGTGTACGAGAGAGAGAGGGAGGGGGAGAGAGGAGGGAGAGAGAGAGGGAGGGAGAGAGAGAGCATGTGCTCGAAATAATCAAATTTGCATTGCTTCCATTGCCTGACGAGTGTTAATCGCTTTCTGATGAACTTTTGCTACCTCCCTCACCCACATTCCACAAATGATCTCTTTTCAAATTGTATTACCGAAAAACGAAATATTCTCCACAATAACAGCAATTGTACAAGCATGAAGGCCACAAGTAAGTAGGCTTTCCAACTCTAGTGTACTCGACCCACAAATGCTCTTTCGAATGCGCGAATGGCCCGCATTGTGGTCAGGCAAATTACTCGTTAGCTTTTCAGCAAACCAAGTTTGCTGCGTAACAAATGATATTACAATTATCGAAATATGCTTTTCACAGATATTAATTATCATTTTAAAAAGAATTGATGGAAGCCGTTGTTGTTAAATAATTTCATGTTATATTTAATAGACTTTGAATAAATCCGAAATTGCTGCAAAGTTAATATATTTATTCTTAATATTTCTTATTGCGTTGCATAATATTACATCCAACCCTCATGTTTCGAATAACTTTGCCTTGTGATTTACCACAAATTGTATATTTCTAGGCAAAGATTTTTTGTATATTTTTGTTTATATTTTCCATCTATTTACCAATCGTAATTCACATGGTCTATGTACATATGTATGTATAAATGAAATGTTTGCACCAGCTACGTTTTTGAGGTTTCTCTACAAAATTGAATTTAGAATCCCTCACGTTCAATTCATGGCTAAAAAAAAAGAAAACAGGGCATAGAAAGGAGAGGTAAGTGCTTTTCACTCAGCAAAGCAATACATATCATGCACGCACACCCACACACACACACACACACACATAGAGAGCAATGTGAAAAATTCAGTTTTTGGGACGCTGGTCGCTGTTCACTTTGTCTTGGTTTTTCGACACGATTTTTCTTCATTTTCTGAAATCAATCAAATGCAGGATTTCTGCCTGCCTCTCTCTTTCTCTCTCTCTGTTCTACTCGACTCTTGTATGTATGTGGATGCTTTTGACCAGTTGGAGCCACGCCCATTAAGGCACACTATATATATGTATGAAGGCGCTTGGGCTGTCAACAGAGACCCCTGGGCCAGCCTTATTGCCAAGCCTGCCAAGCTGCTTGTTGGACATTCATCAAGCCATTTCATCTATTGACTGATTGATAATATTTTTGATAAATGATTGGCGGCGACGACGTGGTGTCGTCCTGTTACTCTGCACCACTTGCCCTGGCTTGACAATCACGGGACGGGACGGGACGTTTAGGGGTGAGTTATTTACGGTGTGCAAAAGAGCCAAGCAAAGGATTTATAGGTGAGCTGCCCGATAGCTGAGCTGTGCTGCTGATGCAATATGCAAATTGATGGATCCTCGATAGGTCATGTACATATGGGCATGGAATGGAATGGTTTGCTGGCTAAGCTTATGGCTAACGGCTTACGGCTTACGGCTTGTTACTTGATTGAGCTGCCAACTGAGCAAGGAGACACTGGAAAAGGGTATTTAACCCAAAAAAAAAGGCAACTATTTGCAAACATAATAATATCATTTTTCATGCGATAAGAAAATAACTAGCAGCAGCAGCAGCAGCCATGCGCATAACGAGTTGAACTAATAAAAATTAATTGATACATCAACATTAACACCACACTTCAAGCGATTAGAATCAGTTCCAGGCAGGCGCACACATTAAGGTGTTATATTGTTGCTGTTGCTGCCTCTTTTTGCTATTTTTGCTGTTGTTGTTGGCGGCAGTCAGCAGTCAGGCACGCGCCAATGTTTACACGGCTCATGGCACAAGGCAGGCAGACGAAGGGCGGGTAGGTGCACAAGGTGTTTGCTTGGCTGCCTGGGCATATGCGAACCAAGAATCACAACAATCAGACAAGCAACACCACAACATTGTATAACAGCAGCAGCAACAGCAACAGCAACTAGCTGGCAACAACTTAGGGACACGGCCACATAAAACGCCCACATTGGACGCGCAGTTTCAGACGGACGCGCTTATACAATAAGCCACACATTGCAGAGACAACGGACGGAGATGGACAACAGACGACAAAAAAACGGATGGTGGTGCGGGAGGTGCAAGACTGAATATAGCGTATGGTACGTAAACGCTGGATGGACATTTCAGGTTCGCGGCAACCGCAACAACAACAACGAAAAGAAGGTAGCTAAAAATCTTTCGTGCAGAACTTGACGGTGTTGATTCGCATTTACTGTGTTGTGTGGCATGAGGCAGGTTAACTTTTCAGATAAACTTGACGCATATTTCGATATTGCACTTTTGAAGTTGTTTCTTTTCTTAAACTCAAATAAAATCTTACTATTTATGATTTTGAAAAAGCAACTACAACAACATTTACATAACTCAAAACAAAATCCGCAAAGAGCATTCAAGCATCGACTAAGTAAATGTTATGTATTCCTTTGATGTTGTGATTCTTGTTGCTGTCGTTGCGTTTGTACTGTGGCTCTGTGGCACTGTGGTACTTCCACCTGAGCTGAGTTAAGCGCCGCGTGACTTATTTGATTGTTATACAACATAATCTGTTGTAGCCGGCAAGTTGTTGGCGTGCCAGACGGCGCTCTTTGCCTGTGTTTTTGCCAATTGATTTTGGTCAAGTGTGGCAAATCAGTGAGTAAACACGAAGCGCCCAAGTGTGCCCACGCGACCAGGTGGCAGGTTGAAAGAGAGACAAGAAAGATGCACGACGAGCGAACGGGATGGATGGACGAAAGGGGATAAGGTAAACGGCCAACACCCGTAAGCCAAAAGCAATTCAAGCAATTTGCAATAAGGCGACTGGCAACTGTCGACTTCAATTGCCAACTGGTTGCCTTGCTGCCTCTGCCTGCCTGACTGCCTGACTGCCTTTGACAAGCGGTTCTAACAAAAAAATATCGAAAAAAAAATAATATTCTATATATAACTTTGCTTTCTTTGTCTCTGTTTAAGGTGTTTGCCTCTCGTTTCTGCACACATGTAAGTGTAATGAAAGTGCAACGTAGCGGAAAATCGCGCAAAAGATACTGTGAAAAAAGTTAACAATGCTCGCTGTGTGTGAGTGTGTCTGTATATAAGCCAGTGAGTGGAAATTGAAAAGTAACAGACTGAAGTGGAAAACTGCCCCCACCAAAACAATAACAAAAAGAAAAAAAAGAAGTGAAAGTAAAAACGAAAGAATATTGCGAAAAGGTATGAAAATTTCGTTCAAAATTCATGCATGAATACAACAACGACTAAAGTCAGCGAAGAGTTGCAAGCGGATGCGGATTGGCAACTGCCAGTGTGTATGTAAGCTAGAGGGAGGGTGGGTGAATGGAAAAGGGGGTAACTACTATAGCTGGGACTTCGATTTGGGGGTCTCTGTCGCTGTCGTTCGCACTTTCTGACAGTCAATATTGCCGGGCGGACAAAGCCACTTTAGGTGTTATTGTGTCAACGTCTCGTAGCCAATGTAAAACCCCCTGAAGTGGATGTCCAAACTGCCATAGTGGATTTTTTTTTTGTTGCCAATACCCTGTGATCAGATGAAGAAATTATATGAAGGGTATACTTAAGTCTTAAGTTGCTTATTTTGTTTCAAACTCTGCTTATTAAAAGGCGGATATCAAAGTTAAAATGCCTTGACAAATTTTGTATCTTATAAAGAGCTTTATTTCAATTTTAAAAACATTTCTTAAGAATTCTGTCTGCGTTTAGCAACATGGAAATGTGAACTTATTAAAATGTTGTATGCACATTTTAAAAATTGCAATAATATATTTAAATATTTTGTTTTAAGAATGCATTAACATTTATTGATAGCAAAGCCTAGTCAATACTTAAGGCACAGGGCATCTTCCATTCGATTGAACTCAAAAATCTGCATTTATTATTTTTTGTTGTTTTTATGTTGTGCTGCGCTTTTGTTGCTGCAACAGTACCAAACAGAAATTGTTAGTTCATATTTTACAGCAATTTCCATTTGGCCATATTGCCAAGCTTCACTTCGCTTCACTTCACTCAGCTCTCCTCCTTTAAGCCCCCACCTTTCATCTTTCTTCACTCTTTTTTGCATACAATTGCAATGGATTTTTATTATTTGGCCTGCGTTCTGGTTTTGGTTCTGGCCTTGGTTTCTGGCTTTTGGCACTTGTATAATGTCTAGGAAACGCGTATATATATACTATATAGTATATGGCTATTTATCTTAATTTGCCGATGCAGCTGAACAACAAACAAATCAAAGTTAATTTCAATAATCAGCACTTTTGTCGCATGTCGTCCCCTCCCAGCCCAGTTGCCATTACCAAGCCCTATTCCCATTTCCATTACCATTCATCGGGCCATCAATTCGTTGCGCTTCCTGCAGGCCATAAAAAATCTGGGACGCAGGGCAAAGCTTGTTAATGTGACAAGCTGGGCATGAATTGGATGCGCTACATTGGTTAAAGAAATTTGTTAGTTTTTGTGTGTAAAAAATGAAAATCTTGTTAGAAATTGATAATAATAATGACTTCCATATATCTATACCAACCCCAAACTTTAATCAGCATTTTATTGAGAAATTTCATTTAGACACAAAATCCATAATAAATATTCTTATAACCAATATGCTTTTTATTCAAACCAATATGCTCTGACTTTGTAGCATTAACTAACCAGCTAGAATTGCTACATGCCACATTATGGCCGCAATGTAGTTTGTGCCACACTTTGCCTTGTTGCTGCTCGTTGCACTTCCTCTAAGCAAATTAAAGGCACTGCCCACTGCAGTCATCTCATCTTCTCCCCATCTCCTTTCTCGTCCATTCTGCCAATTGCCCTAAACTATAATCAAGCAGCAGCAGCAGCAGCCTAGACGCTCGGTCTAAAAATAAAAGTGGATAGTCAGGTTTAGGTCCTAGTAGTAGTAGCAGCAAGTAAGTAACAACAAGTTGAAGCAAAGTAAATCAGAGAGGGGCGCAGTGAACCGGATGCTGGTAATAATATTTAGATTTTTAGCCCTTGATGCAAAACTTTATGCTTGTTTAGATAACATTATCGCGTTTTGGTCGTTGTGGCCCCGCAGGTTTGGCCAAAGCAACTTTGTAGCGTGCAGAGAGAGAGAGAGAGAGAGAAAAACTTTTGCTAGCACGCATAAACTTGGTTAATTTACGATTGCATTGTGGGCATTGGGGCGACCCGGCCGTATAATTAGGGAAATTAATTTGTGTGCTTTAAGATGGCAACAAAAACAATAACAGAAACAGCAGCAGCAGCAGCAGCAATAACAACATGCAGGTGAGAAGGCAAGACTGCAGCCTGCTTAAAAGTTTTTCATTTTCATGATGCAGAGATAATATGCCCATTAAAATACGTTGCTAACGGTGACCAACACCTGCGGCAGATCCTGTCCGCTTCCCAGCTCCTGAGTCGAGCCGTGAAGTAAGTGCATTAAAAAAATGCCAGAGCCAACGACTCGGACGCAGCAATGAAAAAAAATTATGATTATTATTTTTTATTATGCAACTGGAAGAAAAGTTGTCCTTCGGGGTTACCTCACAGCCGAGCGTGTCCGTTTGTTGGCCAGACCCGGATGCGACGGCCTTTTGAACTTGTCCGGAGTCATTGCACGCTGTAAGAGTTGCCACGATGCTGTTGTTGTTGTATTTGTTATTTTTGCTGCCGACATCGCCGCCAGCGGTAGCCATTATGCATTATTATTATCCTTTCCATACCATCCGCTTTTGATCCCCCCTGCAGTAAGAGTTTATACACATACACACACACACATTTATTGAAATGTATGTTCCTGAACGGCGCTCAAGCTGAAAATTATTACTCGAAATCAATTTCATACAATTGAAGCACTTAATTTTTACCAATTCATTAATTGATTTCGTTGGCACTGCTGCTGCTGCTGCTGCAGCTCTCGAAGCTTATTTCGTGCTGACAGGCAAAACTATGAAAAAAAGAAGAAGAGTTTTGCAGGATATGAAAAAGTTTTGCTCGAATGCGCTATGAACTTTTTACACATTTTCAAATCGCATTTTTAAATACACTAAAACGGTATTAAGTTTTTGTTAAAGAACCTTATACTTTCTTAATCTTTCTAGCATTATTAAAATATTTGCTTTTTTGGATAAAAAATCTTAGACATACATTTAAGATTTATTTTACTTCATCAATATTTATCCACAAATTGTTACCCAACACTTCCATAAGTTCCTACTCCTTAGTGTTTAACTCTGAACAACACGCTTATTGTAAAACTACTGTGACTTCGAAATACCCTATAGAAACGGACAGAAGTATTTCATTTCGATTCAGTTCAAGATACATATTTGTACATGTATGTATGCAATAAAACCCATTCGGCGCACAGTTGCCATTTCAATCGGTTTTATCCCTTTTGCTGACGTGTTTTAATGAGCGTCGACCGTTGGGCGTTTTGCCAATGCAATGGGAGGGCGTGGCTCGTGGTTCACCGAACGCCGCTTAACCAATTTACGAGTTCTGAGTAAGTTCAAAAATGTAAAAGGAATAAATTAAGCAACTTTCTACAGTTCTGCTGCTCAAACGAATATAATTTGTAAATTTTTATGGCATTTCATATATTGAAGCTGAAAAAATAAATTCATTTATAGCAAAAATAACCTTATCAAATAATTTAATTAAATCGCAGTTGTAGTATTGTTGAAGTATTGTCTAGAGCTTACAAACATGTTTAAATGTTTGTTTTTGTTGAATTGGTATACCCAGAAAACAAATAAAATGCGCAAGCAGAGTTGCATAATGTTATATTACAACCGAAACAATAAATATAAAAAAATATTGCAAGAAAATCTTTAAAATTCTTTAACTTATTTAAATTTTCATTTATATTATACAGAATCTAGCGTCTGGATAGCTACAGGACGTCTACGAGTATAGTATGCCCTAGGTAAGTGACATATTTAATTTATTTTAGGTTCGCATATCACAATTGAATGGCGACACAGCCACAGCAAACAAAAGTGTATGCAAATATTAATTCAAGTTTTTGAACGAAATTGTATTTAATTGAATTTTTATGGAAAAACTTATTATTTGCACATTATTATTCGCAATGCAATTGCAATAAAAATAATTATTGATTAATGCTTAAATTGATTACAGTATGCATTGACATTAATTACCTGTTTATTGACAATGCAACTGAACTTGACAACTAAGAAGCGATTAATCGCATGCAAACTCGAATCCCAACAGACAGTTTGATATAGAAAATGAATTGTTTTTGTGTTTGGTGGCTTCATAAATTTATGACAACGTATTTTAATTGGATCTTCAATAAATTTTAATTAATGTTTCACTTAGCAACTTTTTAATCGATGATATGTTGCGCGTTTGAATTAGCCTAATTAATGTTATTAAATTTGAAATTTCATTAAAAATCAGCAACAAAATAATTGAAAATCATTTTCATTTAATGCAAGCGTTTATTATTTCCATGCCGTTTAAATTTCAGTTCAATTAGCTACGATTTATCGGCGTCATTGTTATCATATAGCGTTTTTTATCAGTGAAAAACTTGCATTTATTGATATTTATAATATATGTTATGACTATCCCATTGTGTGTGTATTATAGAAGTGCATGCAACATGCTGTCTTTAGATGGCACATTGCCACGCCCACAATTTGCAGCATTATGCGCCGTTATGTGCGCGTCTCTTGCTGCTGCAGCGTCTGCAATTGTTAATGGCTGATTTTTTTTTTTAATGAAACGCTGAAGTATAATTTATGAATTTTAATGAGTTGCCAAATGATGCCGAAGCGTTGATTTTCCATAATTATTAACACAAACGCTGTTGCTGCTGATGGCGCTGGACCGTCAGTAGCATCAACGCCAGCAACAACAGAAGCCGTTCTGACTGGCTGTCTGCCCCAGCTGAATACAAAATGAACGGGTTGAGAATATGGCTCGGCAGAAAGGGGCTACTGTGGAGTAGGGACTGGGAGCGGCCATTTATCTGTCAGGCAGCCAAGCGCCTGATGCGCGTAAGTGCAAATTCTGGTTATACTCTTGCTTAAATGCACTTGCAGCTTAATGTTTGGGATCAAGCTTTTGGGATTTACTTAGCCCAGAGTTTTAAAGCTAAATATTCAATGCAAGCAAGCTAAGTTTCGCTTAAGCTCTTAAGCTTTTCTCTAATAGCCTAGGAACTAGAGTCTAGGGTATCCAAGCGTCGAAGTCAAAAACTTGTTTTGATTTGTTTGTTTGTTGAAAGTTTTGCCGCCAGCGTTAAAGCTGTAAATTGTTTTTTTAATTCCTATTTTATTTTAATATTTTCTTATTTTGGTTTTTTTTATATTTTTAATTAACTGATTAAGCGAATTTACGCATAAACTAACGCAACCACTTTAAAGTGGTTGTTTTTTTTAAAGTTTTTTATTACACAAACGAATTTTCAATTGATTTTTGTGACAAATCCCGTATCATTAATTTAAATTAACACATAATTCGAAAACACAGCAAAGCCATAAGCTGCGGCTAATATGTGAATGCTGCCAATAATGCTTAATTAAAGCCAATAATGAAAACAAAATGCCCGAAAGATGGGTATTACATAATGAAATTAACTAGCTAATACAACCATCGCATATACTTAATTAAAATATATCAGAAGCAAAAGCTGCATGCTGCCTGCGCGGCTTAAGCGTGTGCTTAATGAAACAAACACACACACACACACACACATCCATAATGACAAACACAATTACACGCACAAAGGTTGAATATTTGATTTTAATGTGCTGGGACTAAGCCGGCTTACCGGTCGTATGATTAATTGTAATGTTCTGTATTACATTACGTATACGTTAATAAGCAAACTATTCCATGGAAATGCAGCGGCAGCTGCAACAGACATCATTTTCGACACATGCAACAAATGTCGACAGCCATCGTATATCGGATTTTTTGGTCAATTTTAATTATTTCCTGGTAATCGAATGTGTTTAAATTCATACGTGTGTATATGTGTGTGTGTGTGTGTAAGCGTGCACCTGTGTGTTCACTGATATTGAAATATTTCAACAACATTGTGAACGCATCAGCATTTCAATAAAATACTTTGCAGCCAGCAATTATGTAAATGAATTTTATTGCGAACATCCCAAACATAAAACCGAAACATCAATTTCGTAGTAAATCAAAACGCACATTAAGGAATAATAAATGAAAAATGTTGGAAAACTTTATTGAAAATGGGACTAAATTTGAATAACAAGATGAAAGAATTAAATGTTCGTTCTGCTTTATTATATACAAATCAAGCATATTAAATATTATTACTATTAAGTTTAGATCACAATATGAAAGTAATATTATAGCATGAAATAGCGTTTAAAGTGCTAGCAGCTTAGACCTACGAATCTATGTTTAATATAATGTCAAAGCTGTCAGATATTCTATATAAACTAAAATGCAAAGCTTTTTAAAATGTTCAAACATGATTTCAATCTATTTAAATGTTGGCAATTATATGTATATTGACAAAAGATTCCTAATTGCAACGATCCAATACATAATCGAATGCTGAATAAAGTAAGTTTACTGCTCGGAAACTTTGACAAGCATTTGAATTTTACCTTTGACTTTAACTTTGGACTTAATATGTTAAGGTAAAATAACGAACCGTTTTAACTTTTTCTTTGTATGCAGCTACTGTAAAAGTGTCACTTTCATGTAGAAACTCTTTAACTTTATTAACATTTTCAATATTTTCCCATCAACATTTTTGACATACTCATTTCATAAATGAAGCTATTAATAAATGTAGAACTTGTCGCGCAGCTCTTGAGTAATGTTTCAATTGCTTTGATAAATTTCAATTGCTAAATGCCAAACAACATAATTTAATTGCCAAACATTTTCAGCAATTGCTAAACCAATAATGTTGGCAATTGCAACGAAATGTGGTTGCTGTTAATGTTGCCACTGTTGCTGTTCCTGTTGCTGTTGCAAGTCAGGTGGTAATGTCTAAAACGTTGAGCATGCATAACAACTTAAAGTTGCCTAATGCTAATGATAATGCCATCCAAAGTCAACACACAAGTGTAGAGTGTTTAGGCACCATGCAGATGCGGCATTTGATGCATGTTGAGATTGTCCGTAGTAAGCCAGGTCAGTACAAACAGTGGGTGGTGGCGGGGCAGGCAGGTAGTTGGATATAATCAGAGGAAATTCTCTTGCGTCTCAATAGCCAACATGGAGTAAATGAACTCGTAATACACTGACACGTTTATGCACTTAGAATGAGAGAGGAGAGAGAGGAGAGTGGATAGCCGTACTAGCACTTGGAACATTTAGCTATGGCCCTAACGGCTGCCAGCGTGCCTGCCTAACAGTAAACAGCAATCACTGCTAATGAGTTTTATTGTAAATTAAAATTGCAATCAGTGTCAGGCACCACTGGCAGACAAGGCAGACAAGGCAGTCAAGGCAGACAAGACAGACGTCGCATTGTTGTGTTCAAACACACACACACAAACACACACACACACATGCTCTCACACACATGAGAATGATATATGCAATAAATGACACTTTCGGTACCGTTGGGGGCAACTCAAATCCTTGCATAATAAATTTGCCAAATTGCAAACATTAAATAAAGACAATACGTAATGTGCAATGACAAGCCAGATGCCAACACAAACAGCAACAATAACAATACTCTAATAGGGAGCGACGTCTCTCGTTTCAAAAGGCAATCCGAGGCAGCAACATGTTGCCATAGCAGGGTCAACAACATACACAAACACACACACAAAACGGGCAACAGGGCTGCCCCTTATAGTTTCAGTTAGACATTTTCTATGAGACAAAAAAAAAATACTTAAACTTTTTCCAGAAATAAAAATGAAATTTCGAAATTTAAGGTTAACAGAATCTGCACTTTAATAACTATTTATATATTTTGTAAAATAATTTCACGTGTTAGAAGCTTATTTCAAATACTTTTCTATTCCTTGCACAACACTGATGACTTAACACATACATAAATAACATGCTCCCCCAACAAACATACAAAAACACAGACGTATATTCGATACTATGTTGAAGTCATTAAAAAGGCATTTATCATGCACAGAAAGCGAGAGAGAGAGAGAGAATCAGACAGACAGGAATAAGGACATACATATATATGTACGTATCGTATGTGGCATGCTAGCTTATCGATATGCCAAGTTAATAATTAAAATCACAAAATGCGTTAAAAGTCTATCAGTTTAATTGCCATCAGTGGCTACAACTATCAGCCAGACGACAACCAATGACGCTGACTGCGGCTGCGACTGCGATGCCGACAGCGACGTTGATGCTATTGCTGTCAATGACACTCTGATGAACTGTTAGTTGCGGATGCTACTTCCTGCGTCCTGCTGATGATGCTGATCCTGGGCCTGCTGATGCGGCATTGATATGCAATTAACAGAGCCGAGAGACGGTTTCGCAAAACCCAGAAACGAGACAATTGACGCATTGGGATTAATTCTATAGGCGCATGCATTTTTTATGATTAAATGATAGTTCGAGCGCTTTTCTGTCTCTTTTTTTAATGCCTCGACTGCAGCCAACGAACCAATGAACCAACCAACCAACTCACGAGCCAAAAACCCATTGAGCCACTGTGCAATAATTGAACAATTGGCAGCTGTCAGTAGGGAAATGTATGTCCCAAAAAAGAAACAAACAAATAAAAATACATACATAACAAAAAACATTGCAAAATGAATTGGCTACCAAAATTTATCCATACTGAATACTTTTACATATAGTATATTAAGGCACATGGCATTAAATGGCATCAGGCATTTTGGGACGACTTTTTTTTTATTTTTTAATGCAGCTTAATTTCGTGCATTTAGTGATTGAGTTATTGGAATTTTATTCTGTGGTTGGGAATTTTTGTGCATTTTATCTCTAGCCATGTTTATTGTGTTTTAAAACGTTCTATAGCTGTGGAAAAAGAATCAATTTAACAAGTTTTAAAACGAGCAGTGCAAATAGTAGGATAAAAAATAGTTTTACCAAAACAAAATAAATAGATTGCAGAGCATTTCGAACTAGAAACGAACAGAAAAATACTAATAAATTCTCTCAGCTATTTTGTATGAATAATAAATTATGTTTTTACAACTTCTTTAAATTAAATTTTCAATGTTTTAGATATTTACTAATTTGAATATTAATTAGTAGTTAAGCGTAAGGCTTAACAACTTATTAGGAATTCTCTGTTAGTAAATTGACATTTTAGCAGCTTCATACATAACTGATTAAGCATTGTTAATAAATCATGGAAACAAAGCAAAGTCCAAATGATACAACTAAACTCGAAAAAGTCGTATTAATTTGGAGCGCTCTTTGTTGTTCGATCATTAATGTGGCTTAAACAAAAAAAACATAAAAATGAAAATGAAAGAGGAAATAATAAGGTAACACACACACACAAACACAAGAACATACATAAGCATAAGCAAAGCTACTATAAGCCGTTTCGAATATGTTAGCTTTGCTCTCTTTCCCTCTCTCTCCCTCTACTCCTCTACTCCTACACAAGCGTTTTGGTCATTTCCGATGGTTGACGCGAAGCTAAAGCATTTATGCCAAATGAGCATACATGTCTTAATCGTCTATTCATATGGAAATGCTTTGGATTATTATTCAATTAGTTTCATTTTGATGAAAAAAAAAAAGAAAGAAGAACGAGTATAAATAAAAAACTAGAATACGAATACTTTATCTAGCAGCGTAGATAAAATAATAAAAAAACCCTATCCCTATCCAAGAGATATATAAAGGTGCATAGAACAGGGAGATGGAAATAAATGGGCAGCTAAGCAAAGTTGCTTCGCTTCAGTGAATTTTATTAATGAACTGTGGCCAACAACAAATGTTGGGAGGGGGGAGGGGTGGGCGGTAGAAAAGGGAGCAACGAAACTCGAGTTACGTTTGGGCCACGGGAACTAAAAAGAAAAAAAATGAAGGAGAGCTACTAAAAGAAATACACCTGCAAGCGTTTCATGTTCATTATTATTTGCCCAGGCAAGCACAATCATCCGCCTCACATGTGTTCGTATCTTGTATCAGGTATCTTGTATCTTGGCCAAAAGCAGATTGCGAGAGTCGCAGCATAGTAAACACAAATGGCCATGGAAAGCTTGAACTGGAACTGTTTGTTGTTGTTGTTGTTGCCATTCGCCTGCTTCATTCATAAAAATCCCAAGCGCCAAATCCAGTTTGAGAGGCACACGGCTTCAAACCAGAATTCACACACAAATCTCTCAAATCAAGTTCAGGCCAACTTGTGCACAGTGGTACAAACTAATGTTAGAAAACAAACATCAGAGTGTTTACACTGCAAATACACTTGACAATATAGTGCACAAACACTCATGCGTGAGTGTGTGTGTGTCAATAATTAAACAGCAGTTTGACACCCTCGATTAAAATTTGTAATTTTGCTCAATTACAAAACAATCAAGTGACAACTGTGCCGTGCCGTGGCAGCTGATGCCGACGCCCCCGTTGCTGCTGCTGCTGCTGCTATATGGTGTGGGGACTTGTCAGCGGATGTTGGGGCAACAACAACTACAGCAACAATCAGAGTGGCATCAAAAGTTGCTCCGCTGCTGCTGATGAGTCTTTGATCTTTGTGAACCTGTTTACGCCATAAAGTATCTATATCCATAAATATATATAAATAGAGGGAGAAAGAGAGAGCGAGCCAGCAGTGTTTTTTTTATTATTCTATCGTTTCTGTCCAAATAACAAGAGCGTGGGTTGTCTGTCAGTCAATGGCAGCGGGGGCTATGAACGGTGTGTGTGCTGCGTGGTAATTGGATGCCAAATATCGAGCAGGCAATTAATTATAACAGTTTGTGTATCTCGTTTGGCATAGAATGAGTGGGTGTTAAGATTGTACAACGTATATACGAACAATGGCAATATAGTATAGTAGTATATAGTATCTTTTCCAATTTGCATAACAAAAGCAGCAGCAACAGGCGTTGTAGGCGTGGCAAGCCTAGTCAGTGCGTTCTTTGTTCAAAGACGTTTGTGATTAAACAAACTTGCGCATTGATGTTGTATGTTGTGTGTGTATGTGTTTGTGTGTATAACTCCACCCCAATGCACGCAACTGTGTGTGCAAAAAAGTGCAACAAGTGCAACTTTAACTGCAAGTTCTTTTCTTTTAATAAGTTTAATAAATGCTGTTGCTGTTTGACTTTTAGCGGTCGCAAGTTTCTCAAGTACAAAACAATTAGCGGCATGCAGCGCACTTTGGGAACGGAAGTTTGCCACACGCAACCAACTTGATAGAAACAAAATAAGAAAACCAAGCGGCAGTAGGCGGTAACAGTTGAAATGTTCGCCAAGTTGGACTCATGTTGATTCTAAAAGTTGTTTTTAAGTAACTCTTCACGTTCCCAATGCACAGATCATTGTGCACAGAATGAGGCTTCAGAGACTGGGGACAAACACAGCGATCTGCATTTGTGGGCTTTCGGATATTAAGACACTGGGAAAATAGGTTGCATATGCTAGATAGGGTAAGTTCCACTTGCAACTAGCAATTTGTCTTGGGAATTGAATCAAGAGCTTGACGATAATGCTTTTAAGATAATATTGTTCAGCTTCAATGTTTGGGAAACTGTATTTTTTAAACATATAATATTAAAAAAAGTTTTACAATTAAGGCCAATTTATTAATAATATTATTAAACAGTTACTTTGGTCTAAGTGCTTTTTTAACCGAATTTATCTTCATCTGGTTTCACATAAAATTTTATTAAGAGCTTAACAGTAGGTTATATGCTCTTTCTTTTGTAAAGAGCATTCAATTGTCGCTTAACTTGTATTATACATAATTCGCGTATGTGTTTTTGTTTTGATTTTAATTTAGTTCACACAATTCATTTGTGCTTGTAACCTAGGTAGCTTTGTCTCCTTTTGCCATGAGTCTCTGTTTCAGTTTGTGCATCAATCTGAATTCGCCTGACTGACCTGAGTGATGGTGATGGTAATGACTTGGGCTCACAGTTTCCCACATAAATTATGTGCGAGCCCAAGTGTGACCAATAAACCAACTGTCCAGACGACGACAACAACAAACCTCAAGAGTTCAGCTCCCATTGCATCATTTGCTTTTGTGTTTGGGTTCGGGTTTGGAGCGGGCTTTTTGCAATAAAATATGCCTGGTAAAATCTTAAATTGACTACGCCAGTTCTAGCTACTGTCTGCCACTCCTTGGGGTGTTCAACCGCACGGCAGACGTGCTTTGAACCCTTCTTCGGAAGGAAAACAACCTCTTTTCTTAACTTAATTCAGAGCTAAATATTAGAAATTACCTCACGTGCCTCGAGCAACAGCAAAAGCGAAATACAAGAATTAAGATGCGGGTGGTAGCTGCTGCAACCAAAACTGGAATCATAAGTTTTAAGTCATGCTTTTGAGTTTGCCAGAGAGTTGGGGCAAATGTGGCTGCAAATGTCTTTTCAATTGGCCATTGATGAAGGCGCAAAAAAGTTGCGGTTATATCGTTTTCAGTGTGGGTGTGTGGGTGCTTGTACGCTTTGATGCGGTCCTTAGGCAGGTGTAATCCTGTCAAAGTATTATCGCACACACACAAACACACACACATAAAGGCACTCACATAACCCATTCGTATTTACATCTTGGTTTTTGGTCTTGACTTGCATGCAAATTTTTGCACGGCTGATTTTATATACTTTTTTTTCGCTTCTCTCTCTTTCCCGATACTCGTTTTGCTGAGTGTGGAGGATTTTTTTTATTTTCTTTTTATACGCTTAAATAAAAAATATCTACACTTAACACTTTTTGTTGTTGCGCCAACACAAAATCCGTGCAATATTTTCGATTCGACTCGACTCAACTTGGGAGCATTCATGACTTTTGTATCGGGGCCAGTCATCAGCTGGCGAAGGCAAATGGCATCGCTTGTCGCCGTAAACTTGTACAAATATGTAGCCTGGGACGTGCCACTTATGGAGACGGGGACGGAATCTCTTCTCCGCCCTCTAATTCGCTCAACACCATCTTCGACAAGATTTGCGCAAGGTGCGGCGATTGCCGTTTTGCTGTTCGCTTTGACACGTGTGGTCGGATTCGGGCTTGCCACACACACACACAGAAAGTTTATCTGGTTTTGGTGGTTAGGGGTTACACAAAGGGGCCTGGGGTCCTCTGGTAGGTCGAGGCTCTTTGACGCTGCGCTTTTTGTTTGAGCTGTGTGTGGTGTGGTGTGGGTGGTGTGTTGGTTGGTTTTGGGTGGTGCACACTGTGAGATTGTCTTGGCCATCGACGTACTGTCAAGTTGTCTGATTGAATAACGAATGTCTGAACAGCAATTCGATGTTAATGATTTATGCATATGCGTATAAATGCGAGTACTATAGACTTACATGGCATTGAAATGGATATCAAATTGGAATAAGCACAGAGACGCGATACGGATATTCAAATTCAAATTTAAAGACACTGTCAATTGAATAGCCACAAAGTGGATCAAAAGAAATGAGTTCATCAAATGAATTTTTAAAACTTTTTTTTCCTAAAGAACGCGGTAGACAATTGAATCCTTTTTAGCAGCTCACCCATTAACCTGGTCGTCGTGAGCAACCCTAATGGCATAATTCAGTGACAGTGATTAGTACAACATACTACATGCATAGACTCAACTTCACTATGTCTCCCGCTCTCTCACATTACATCCGGCAGCTGCTGCCGCTGATGCTGACGTGCACTGCCGGGGCTAACCAATTGCTCATTAGTTGGCACATGCGATGGAGTCGGGGGAGTAGGAGTAGGAGGAGGTGAGGTCTATTATAACGCTGTCAGCAACTGCTGGTGTCTCCTTGTATGAATGAACAGTGGAGCAGGCACATCAACATCATCATCATCATCATCATCAGACGTCAAGAAGCGTTCCCGAATCTAGCATCAACAAGCTGATGGTTCATGCAAATGAAATTTGGCTCTTTCTAACTACCTACTAAATGGGATCATTTTTCAAATTTTTATAGCTACTTAACAGAACATGAAACAATTTTCATTTTTATTAACACATACGAGCAACACATACACATTGCCTCCCGCCATGCGCTGTTTTTGAGGCTCGTTGGTATCTTTAAGATACATTTGTATACCCATCTATCTATCTATCTATCTATCTTTCTATTTATAATGCGTCGCTTGCGCTTCAATGACTTCGTACATTGTTTGTCTGCTCGGAAAATACTTACAGACGAGATAGAAAAATAAAGAAATTTATAAGTATATATTGAAATAATTGTGTGTTGTACTATGCATGACAAAAATCCAATACACATATATGTATAAGCTAATTGAATATGTGTGTGTGTGTGTTTGTGCCCGCAAAGAAAACATGATGAGGAAATACGACATTCGATATAATATGCATGTATTTTTATACAAAACATGCCCCAAAGGGACTACAAAAGCCAAAGTCAAGTCAAGCTAAAGCAAATTGTGCTGCTGCTGCATGTTGGATGTTGGGTTTAGGATGCGGCATCAATAAATGATTGAACAAAGCAACGAGTGAAATGAAAACCCCCGCAAAGGTCATGAAGTATATGTATGTATATGTACATATATGTTTATCTCTATGCCAGCAATAATAACAAGCAGAAGCTGAAGTAGACGATGAAAAGTCGTACAGCAAACGTACCCAGAGGGCATCTAAAGGAATGGTGCGGTTTAAAAATAAAACACAAGACATGTTGAGACAGCCAATGGCAATCAAGATGAATGCCACATGGGTGCTATATGCTGCAGAAGACAAAAAAACAAAAGCAACATGGGCTAATTATTGCCAGTGTTGCCTGTGAGGTAAGTGGTGTTGGTGTCGGGGCAGCCAGCATCCAGACAACAATAAACAAATTGTGCCACACAAGGACAGAGAGAGAGAGAGAGACATTATCGCTGGCCCAATTGTTTGGCATTATTTATGAGTATTATGTCAACGTTGTTTGAATTCAAATATCAACACATCGGACGCAATAAAGAAAAAGAAAATAAAACAAAACTCGTTTTAAGTAAGCCGCATCGAATTTCAAGTCAAGAAAAGGTTATCAAACCAAAAAGGCCTGGGCTGCCACATTAATTTGTCATCAACATCGAGCGGCGATCAAGTTGCAAGCAGCCTGATCCTGTGTGTGTGGTTGTTTTGGTTTGACCTGCTGTTGAGGCCAAAAGTCCAAAAGCGGAAGTCTGATTTTGTTGTTGTTGCTGTGATTTTTTTTGATTTGGTTTTCTTTGGCGACAATCGGGCGAGAATGTGTGTGTCAGGACACTTGAAAGTGATATTGTTGAGAGATTTATAGTAACAGTAGTAGTTATAGTTGCCCTTCAAACTGATGCGACAGTTTCAATGAGCATTTGTCTATTAGCATTGAAGATATTATATTTCAGCAATTATTGCGGTTATGCTGAAAAGATGTAATTCAAACCGTTGCTAATGATGATAATCCGCAGCAATCGAAGGGCATGGCTTAAAGCATTTAAAAAGTATTTGGGAACAAAAAATTCATTAGCAAGGACTATGTTTAATTTTGTTTAAAAAAGATTTTATGTATAAGAGTGTGGCTATTTGGTATCTGAGAACTTTTCTAATTCTAATTATATGCATACAGGCTTAAGATTCTTGTGTGTGCTACCACCAAAACGGGACCAAGAGCACTTTTATCAACGCCTAGCCGCCAAAGTTTTTCACTTTGTAATCCCGATTTGCGTCTTCTCGCTTCCATTTAGTGTACTTGTTGTTGTTCTTGGCTTTTCTCTTTACTTTGTGTATGGGGAAAGGAAGCAGCGCGAGCTTTTCATCAGCGTCATAATCTTAACAGCAACATCAACAACTTGAAGTGATTTGTTTTTTTTTTTTTTTCATCAACCGCCTACGTCGGCTAAGGCTTACCTGCTGCAGATTCTATATAGCTCCTTGCTGTTCCTTTTTCCATCCACTTGTGGCAGCAAAAGCAACGACAGCAGCAGGCTTCCGTCGACGCTCCCGGCTGTCTGCCTTTTTTACTTAATCACCTCACAAGGCGCTCGAGCATACAACAGGACTTTAATCTATTTTAATTAAAATTATAATTATTTAATATAGCCCAAGAAAAGGCTCCTTAGCATTGGAGATGCCAGGTAACTAACAACAGTGACTTCATAACGAACATTTAAGAAATTCTTAAGACAACAAACAAAAAAGCCTTGTATCCGCAAGTGTTAGAGCAAGTATTATAATGAATTAATGAAATTAGTAAAAGCTATTGGTTTTTATTAAATCATACTACAATTGTTTGAAGAAATAGAACAGAGAAGTCACAGTTCCTTCAGTCACCATTCACAGTTTATAGATGATTTTCTAAATTTTTAACATTTCTGATGTTTGCAAACAGAGAACAAGATATAGATGAAATGCTAAGCATACACATAATGTCGACAACGTTGCGCATAAAATTATATAAATTGTCTGTAACTGGCAACGAGAGAATTCGGAATGGGAAAAAACGACACAACAAACTTTGATATCATTCTGTGCGCTGTGCAACATTTTGCTGGCAAATCTGTGCACGCTTTTGTCGCAAAATCCCTCGTACATCATGTGTAGAATTCATTAAGGTGACTAAATACTTTCAAGTGGCGAACAGACGGATGGGGGGGGATGAAGAAGTTTTTTGGTTGACAGGCAGTTTGGCAGTTTCTCAAGCTGCGTGTAATTTGTAGCAACTGTGGCTGGTAAAGCGATGATGCCAAAAAAGCGGCTACAATGTTTGCACTTGTTGTTGATGCTGCTGCTGCTGCTGCATCACAGATATTAATTTCTTTGGTGCTGGCAACGTAAAAGGCAAAGGCAAAGTAACTTAAGCTTCAACTCGTAGCAGAGCAGCAGATTGAGATACACCAGACGCGTTGCTGCTGCTACACACACACACACACACACTTGTGCCATGGCTGAGCCGCCGCCAGTTTCCTTAAAGACACCTTACCAAGGCAAAAGACACTTGTTGTAGTTGTTCTTGCTGTTGCTGTTGCTTTTGCTGTTGATGCCGTGCACATTAATTCGTGGGAATTAATTATTCTCAGGCCTGTGACGATTCCCAAGATACTCGCTCACTCATTCGTTCGTTGATACCCAGCACCGATGCTACCGTGGCTCCCTCTCCCTACCCAACCCCCCTTCACATCCTCTATTTTGCAACCCTTATCGTCTCTTTCATTCTCTCCTCGCCTTTCTATTCGGCATCTGCAGTCAGTTCTTCAGTTGCGCCTGTGTCTGCGGTAAGGCGCAAATTTCGTATCTCTCTGTCTCTTAAGCAATTCTGTTTGTATGTCTGTACATATATATGTCTGTATCTATGGGTTTATATAGGCAGTGGCGCACAAAGTTTATGTACTTGCCATTTTCCCTTGACGTTCTTCTGACTCATTCTCTCTCTTGGCGTTTTGGACTAAGCGGCACAATTACAACAGTGGCTGCAAATCGCTTTATCTTTTTTATGGTTACACTGCAATGGCCATTTTGGGACGATCTTACGGCTCTGGCCAGACTCGGCTGTTTGTTCTTCTTAACCATAACAAATCATTTGCCCTGTTAAAGTGGATGAGCAGCGCTTTTGTGCGCCTTTCAACAATAACAACAACAACAATAACAACAAGTGCGCAGCATTGGGCTCATTAAATTTGATAGAAGTTCAGAGGTCGTTTCGACAGTAAATTAGCATATATTTTTATTTGAACAACTCAAACAATTTATTTAATATAAACAAACACAAAATATTAGCAACATAATATCATGCATAAAATACGCATTTCGTTCAAACATTCCGCGACAATTAATTAATATCCCATGTACTATAGCCGAAATTGTATTGTTTTTCTGGTTATTTGTTTGTCTATGAAACAGTTGCACATGTTTAGATAAGCACATTTCTAAATACGTAGAATAAAAACTGAAAAATACAAATGTAAACACACACGCACATATGTTTTATTATCAAAAGCTGTAGATTATTATGCGATAATAGCATTTGGCTACATGGTGAAAAAAATGCATAAATAATTGAACTAATTAAAAATAAATATTGATTTGTTGCACATTTTTGTAGACAAAAGTTCATGACAAATAATAGGATTTCAGCTGTCAAATTTTCAACAAATAATAAATATTTATAGTTGCAATCAATTCTTTAAAAGGTACACATTATGTAAATAGATTTAAATCTGCTATTAAAATTATAGAAACGATTCTCTCTCTTTAAAAATTCGTGCAGAAAAACAATTTAGTTCATAAATAGGAATTTTTTGAATTACGAGTGTATTTAATTGCATAACGAATAATAATTGAATAATACTAAAATCACAGAATACTTAACAAATAAATGGGACAATCATGTAGAAATAGTAAAAGTAAAGTTATTTAAAAATCTATATTTTTCAATATTAAAATATGTTCTATATTAATTATTATATTTTCAACTCGAACATAATTTCCTACTGTAGCGCACTCAAACAATCGTCACGGCTGCACCTTAATCTTTAATCCAAGACACGTTCGTGGTACACCCCTTTTTTTCCTTCAGTTAGTCTGTGTATTATTCCTGTGCCGTTTTAGCATAAGGTCTCATGGTTTTGTGTTTCACATGGCACTACACATTGCATTATTTATGTATACAGCGAAGTTGTCTAGAATTTTTGTTAATAATTCTTTGTAGCAGCTTGTAAAAAAATAATAATTTCGCTTCGTTTTTTTTTGTGTTTGTGCCGAGGCTATTAAGCTGATGATTTTAATGAGTGAATAATGTGTTCCAGCTCCCTCTTCTACGGCATGAATGGCAAATGGCAGCGCAACAGTTTTTCTGCTTTAATTTTTTAATAACTTAAAAAAGCAAGAGAGAGAAAAACAACCAACTTGCCACTTGAAATGGGAGCCACATGCAAGACAACAGCACTACGACTCCCAAATGCCGACCCCAAAGCGCAACTCTGACTCTGAATGCGACTTCAACTGCTGCTAGAGGTCGACACACACAAGCAACCAACGCACTCTGGAGGCGTCTCAATGTGTTGTGTTTTTTTGCGTTGCGTTGCGTTGCGTTGTGTTTGTTTTGTTTGTTTTGCTTGTCGACATGTGTCTGGGCGATGCTCTTCGCCCCCCACAAACGGGGCCCAAAACGAGTGGCGCATTAAATTTGTCTCTTGAAAATTACATAACCCATCAACTATTTAAATATTTAAACGTTCTAATTGCCTAAATGACAATTTCCAAGCTGGCCATTGGCCACTTGAGATTTTTTTTTCCCACTGCTGAGAAATTTCTAGATAATTATTGCTGCTTACGATTGTGTCACAGATAATGTGTACAGCAAACAGACAAATGTCAGAGACCCCCAAAAATGAGCAGCTTTTTTTCTGTGGTGGCTGGGTGGCGGGGGGCTGCTGTCAAACATAATGAGCCCAACTTAAGTTTTCATTTATATTTTTCTTATTTTTGGGAGTGACGGAACAAATTTCAAGCACTTTCATGCTAGCTTCTACATTTTTTAAATGTCTTTCTCTATAAAATTTGTATTTTACAAACTTCGTACTCTCAGTTTTTCTGGTTAATAGTACATTTTTCGTCTAAGCTGTGACATTTTTTATGGCTTTGCGGCTGCTGTGGTGATGTTTTGACCTACTAATTTAATGATGCTAAATGGTGTGGCAGTTGATTGCCATGGCATGCGGGTATTTAAAGGCGCCATTGCCAGCCCTAGGGCCTTGCCACTGTACAACCCGTTTGTTGGGTGGGAGGTGTGTGAAAAGCTCAAGTTGTACATCAAGTGCCACAAATTATTGCTTAGGCTTGGGGTAGCCCACTAGAGCATCAAACAAAATCATTTTTCCCGAAGTTTGAAGCGCCTTTAATATTAATTTTGTGTATTAGTTCGACTTGAAATGAATTGTTTCAAATCTTGCCGCTTGCCACTTCAGTTTGTTTGTCTTTGTCGGAATCGTCTGCGACTCTTCGAGTTTTGTATATCATTTATCTCCGGCTGAATATTATAGCGATGCTGGCTATTTCCCAGTTGCCCGAGCTGAAGCCTCGAAAAGGAAGTAATCCATTCTGCGGGCAGTTTTCAATATCACTTTCAGCGACAACTTCCTGCGCATCGCATCATCAAAAACTGTTGGCACTTTGCATACAAATGTGGCTCGATGTTGCGGCGGCTCAGGACCGTGGCAGAAACTTATCGCAACGTTTTTAATAACTGGCGGCAACAGTAGCCAAGCTGCTGCAGTTTTTTTTCTTATTTTGTTCTTGCCTCTCAGCTTCTGGCAGCCGTGGCAGCTTTCATTAATTACCAAGAAAAGCGAGTTTTTTCTGTCTTATACCGCTGCACTTTTCCTGCCAGTCAGGCAGTCAGTCAGCTTTGCACAAATCTAAGTAGTATATATACGAATATATAAGTATTTTCTTTGGCCAGCACGTCAACGGGTTACCATTGAGCCCTAACTGGGCAGGGCTGCAGGCTCCAGCTGGCTGTGGCTCTGGTTCTGGTTCTCGTTCTTATCTAGCGTCAACATCACGCAACATGCGCGTAATTTTATGAATGAAGTGCTTGCTGCCGGCCAGGATTCGACTCTCGTATACACACACTCTTAACACTCGGAACTGGTCAGGCAGGCTCTTAATTGCAATCGCACCTATTTTTTTTCTTTCGTTTTTTGATGCAGCAAAGAATACAGAAGAGGCACAGGTAGGCAGGCAGGCAGCACCATCAGGCAACAGTTTGTCAGCCAGGTTAACAAATTGCGTTAAAGCGTTACCAGCTATCGTTAACCGGTTTTATGCACATCTGTGCCTCGTTCTGGGGCGCACTTGTTGCATCAGCATCAACAACAAGAGCAACTGCACGAAACCTTTTTCATTTGCGGACTGCGACGCGCTTATTAAATATGATTATGCGTTCGATTGCAGTCAACTTGTAGTTTGGGGCTGGATGGACACAAGCACACAAGAAGCGTACACAGGAAGTGAAGTCGAGCCGGGCGTCGTCACATTGGCAAGTCAGTACTTAGAGCATCAAGACCAGAAAGAACATACAACCCCGCTCCCTTTCATCTCCCACCACCCGCTAGTAAATGGCTGGCAACGGCTGCTGCCAACTGCTGCCCACTTTTAATGAAGTTTTCCGTTTTGTGCCGCTGTTGGCTTTTCTAGTCTTGCCTTTCAGCATTAAGTTCTTTCTGGTCGTAGATAGCTTCTATTATACACTACACTAATAATTTAGAGTCGCTGACTTTTGCAAGCAATTCGTAACACTTGAAGCAACAACTTTAAGTTGATTCCTTCATGTTAATCGTCATTAAATTACATTATTAAAAAATATAAATCTATTATTTCTGCTGCATTAAGGGCATTAGAGCATCGAGTTTTTTTTAATCGTATCCTTTACATATATTATTACTGTTGATGCTGCAGTTGTTGTTGCTTGCGCCACTGTATAGTCGTGTTGAAATAAAAATCCATTGCCCGTTCAAATGTTTTAATTAAAATTTAATGAATTCACTGTATTTAATTATGCATTGTTTTGTTGTTATTTTTTGCTGTTGACATTCGTTCTCTACGCACTTAAAACATGCTGAAAATTAATTTTAATTGCTTTGTTTTAACTCTTCTACTTGTTGTTTGTTTTTGAGTGCAATCGAGACGATAATAGCTTGCCTGGGCCAAAGAATTTTGCAATGACAGCCACGCAACATGATAATTAAAACGAAATTTATTTTATTATTATCATATATTTTTTGAATTCCTGTGCAATTGCAATTGCAACTTTAATTAAACATCATTGGCATTTTACAAAGTCGGCTTTCAAGCAAACAAAACTCAATTTAAAGAACAAAGAAAACAATTAAACTAAAATAAAATGATTTTTTCTTTGTTTTCTTACTGCACATGACAAAAATATTAGCAATGAGAGGAAGGCGTAAACAAATTATAAACCAAATAACAAATATCAAATGGAAAAATCAGTTATACATTTGTATTTAATTCATTAATATTTGATGTACAATTGTCGACAACATTGTTGACCCGATTCGTCGGGTTGCGTAAATTATTTATTCAGCAATAGTTAATATTTGTTATGCGCATAGTTTAAATATGAATTAAAGAAATAAAAAATTATTTTTGTTTATAGACTAAATTTTGTAAAATGGTTGCTGTTTCTGAGATCAAGAGCAAATCTTAACGTCTCAACCAACTGCCATAATTCGGAGGGCAGAGAAAGCTTGAACTAGACTTATTTAATGATCCGCTAATGCAGCCTCCATAAATTAAGAAATGTGTCATTAATTAAGCCAGCTTTCCAGCTTGCCAGCCAGCTAGCAACGAACGCTATAAATTAATAACATTTTCTAAACAAAAAGCCGACTCGAAGCGCCGTTAAGTCTGGTGCCCGAAAAACAATTAGGCGGCATTTAAGGTGTACGCCGGCACGCCTACTTAATATTGAGAAAAGAGCCTAAAGCACTACAAATGGTGGCATCGTAGCAAGAAGTATGATGAACAAAGCCAAGCGCTGATTGATGGCAATAGACAAATTTGAACAGAGTGGCATAATGAAGCATGTGGCAGGTGGCAGGTGGCAGCTGAGGCAACCTCCGGCAATCGTAGGCGTTAAGTATGCAAATTCCGACTCATCAAAAGAATACCCCAAAAAAATAATAGCAATTTAGATTTTTATAATTTCAAAAATTTGTAAGTTATTTATTCAAATACTTCTTTTGTTTTTATACCATTTTTGTTTTTTTGTTGTTGTGATTTTTGATTTGAAATGCTTTAAATATTAATTACATTACATATATGTATATTTATTAATAATTGATTTAAAATTTGATTTTTTTTTTATGGTACACATTCTTAACTTGTTAAATGCAAAGATCTGGAGTCAAACTTGAAATAACGATTTTTCTGTGTACTTTGTTTAGCATAATTTTTGGCGCTTGCGCGTGTACGCATTACATTTATCATGTATATATATTATTGTCATGCATGATAAAAAAGTCATTGAATTTTGTGTAAATACGGTATATCGGATATATGTGTTTAGATGTAGATGTAGATGTCTATGTATATGTATGTACTTATATGTATAATTTTAATCGCCGACTTAAATCTAACAATAATCACACTTAAAATAAGTTTATAATTGATGTTTGTTGTGTAGAAGATTTTCGTTCTGCTATTTATATTGTTTTATTTTTTATTGTGATTTCAAATCGTTTTTCTAATTAATTGTTTAAAGATCGTTACGCTTATCGGGCCTTAGGGTACAACATATGTTTATGCATTTATATATGTATGTTTGTGTGTATATATATATAGAGATATTGGTATGTCTAGAGCTTAAACTTGAACAACTGCTAATGAGAATGAGTCACGACTCGACAGACTCGTTAATATTTATGCTAAATGCTAAAAATCGTAATTGCTACTACTTAATATATATTTATACCATACACATATATATATACTATATATGTATCTCGAGAAAAATGCCTACAAATTAATATTTGAGTTTATTTGTGTTGTTGTTGGGTTTCTTTTATTTTTTTGTTTTTATTATTTTTTTTTGTTTCTACGAATGCTGCTGCTTCTTCTTAATGTTCTATTGTTGTTGTTTGTCGGTTTGTGTTGAGCGGGGGGGCAAGCATTTGTAGAGTTGGGGGTTTGCGCACCTGCCCCAAAGGCAAAAACCATTGCCATCGGCATCGCTTCCATTGATTGATGTGGATCCAACATTTTTCGATGTGCGTGTTGGGCAACATCAAGCTGCGATTGAGCCGAATGGAGAGAGAAATAGAGCCTTGGATACAGGTACTTATCACAGCCTTCGAGCGCCGCATGCAAATGTCTTTTCTCAAAATACATTCAACATGTTTCGACTACCACTTTGCGCTCCATAATAATCAACGTCATTTAGTAATAATTACAAACAGAAAACCTTAAAATCAAACTTGCAACAGCAACAAACCAAACTCAAAGCTCCAAAAAAAAAATCATCAAAAGAAATATAAACCGAGAATAAACATAATTCCTATTGACTGAAATTGATTCAATTTCAATTTCCGTTATAGATATTGTTGATATTTTGTTGTTGTTGTTGTTGTTTTTGTGATGTCAATCAGTCTAGCTGGGGTTTGGCTGGTGTATTATTTGCTGTCTTTCGTCATTGACGCGCTGCTCGCTTTTTAATAGGTCTGTCAAATAAATTGGAGTGAAGACAAAAAGCAGAGAGAAAGGAAAAAAAATGAATATTTAATTTAATAAGCCATTATCAATACCAAGGGCATAATTTAGAGCGAGTGGAAAGGTATTCATTGTTGAAAATGACAATAATTAGATTGAATATTTTTAGAAAATACATTTGGTTGAATTCTTTTCTCACATGCCCAGCATATAATTTGGTGAATGAGAAACTCAATTTTAGAAATCATAAATTAATTAGTGAGTTGTAATCACAACTTACCACTGGTGGATAGGACATGTATTTGTCGCTCATATTGAAGTAGGAGCCATCGGCTGGTGGCGCTGGCGATGGTGATGATATGTAGCTACCCTTGATGACCAGCGAGGAGGCGGGCGAGGGTGATGGTATATACAAGCCGTTTGAGATCAGCATATGATCGTCTTTGGCACGCATTGGCATACCATCAATCATGCCCGTGGCACTGTTGCGTTGACTATGCCGCTTCGGGTTGGGCAGGGTGCGTGTAAAGTCCGGATTGCACAGCGGATAGGGTGGTGTACACATGGAGCTCTCCTGATATTTGGGCGGATAGGCTGTCGACTGTATGATGTCCACGTTCTCCACAAGATATGTGGAGGCGGCCGCCTTCTTCTGCACGTCTGCCTGCAAAGCAGTGATGGGCAGCTGGTTAGGATTAAGCCAATCAGTCTGCAGTTCAATATTTGCAATTATCTGTTGAAGTCTATTTACCTTATAGACAGACTGATTGTCATCCTTGGAGTAGGCATCATCGTTGCTCGGCTCAGTTTCGCCCTGTGACTTATTCTGTCGCCGTATTACAAACCAGGCAACAAGCGCTGCATTCAACACCAACAACACCATTGCTGCTGAGGTAATCCCAATGATCATCACATTGGGCAACTCATCCTTTTCCGTATACTCGGCCGAATGTGGCTGCGAACCTTTGCTGAGCGTGAGCTTGATGTCTGGCAGGAATTTGCTACCACCCGCCTCGTTGTGCGCCATCACAGAGAAGTAGTAGTTGCCGCCGGGTTTGAGACCCTCCAGCGTGATATTCTGTTCACCCACCTTGGCGTCCACATACTTGTACTTATCCTCACCATGTTGCTTGAAACGGACGCGGTAATACACCTGCATGCCGCCATTGAAACCAGGAGTCCACATCAGTTCCACACTTGCATCACTCACATTGCCTACACTCAGCTGCAGTGGGGCATCCGGTCGGGAGGGCTTACTGAATTCCAGGGTAGTGCTGGCCTGACCCATTGAATTACGCACCACACATTCATACTGCCCATAATCATCCGCTGAGGTGCTTTCCACCAACAGAGCAGACTCAAAGTGCAACGGATCCTCTTGTCGCTCAACAGTTGTGAATTTATTACGTCTCTGCGTCTTGAGATCCTTGCCATGACGTCGCCAAATGAAGCTTGGCTGCGGGGAGGCCAAGGCACGGCAAATCAGTTGAGCCCGCACGCCTAAACGTGCCGCAAACCGTGTGTAAGCGGGTGTATGATCAATCTCCGGAGAGGCTAGAAACATTAAGATACATTTTGTATTAAAATGCCGTTAAGGTTTCACTTTAAACAGATCTTTCACTTACTTTGCACCACAAGCAGCACATTCTGTGTGGCAGCCTGTCCACGTTGATTATCCACGGTGCAAGTGAAGTTTCCAATATCTCCCCGCTGCACATTCTCAATGTGCAATAGAGCAGTGTTATTCTCAAAAGTGGAAGTTGTGCGCGTCGCAAAATCGTAGCCAGGTCGTGACCAACGCACATGGGAGGCATCTAGTGGACGGGCCTGGACTTGACAGGCCAACACAGCCTGGGCCCCAATGGCAAAGCTCTGATCCTCCGTTACAGAGATTATAACGGGTGCATCTACATTTGGAAGCGCTAAATTAGCAAAGGGACGTTAAGGTGGCAAAAAAGAACTTACATTCGACAACCACTTGAATTTCAATCATGGCTGTGCCCTGCGTGTTAAGGGCCTCACACACATAGACACCAGCATCGTTGCGACCGAGTCGACTTATATTGAGACGGGGTCCATCGGAGATCAAACGTTGTCCGCTCAGCGCATTGCTGCTAATGGGCAGACCATCCTTCGTCCAGGTGTAGCTAATTGACATGGGATTACCACTCGCATGGAGTTCCACCTGCAGTGGTGCACCCTCAATACCCACAAAGGTTGTAACCTGAGCCACATCAAACTTGGGTGGAACTGTTAGCAAAGAGAGGCACTTGCTTGTTATACTGAATTTATTAGTTGTGCAAGGATGTGCGGTACTTACAAAGTATGTCTAGGCTGATGGTTTCGTGTACGCTACGCTGCAGGACTTCGTTGTGGCTCTGGCAAGTATAGATGGATCCATCAAGATCTTGGGTAATGTTCACATGCATTTCCAGTGTCGATACTGAGCCACCCCACAAACCAGGACGATTGGCCAGATTTAGACCCTCTACTGGAATACCATCCTTCCACCAGCTAATCTTGGCAGGTGGATTACTGGAGCTAGAGTCACAAATCAGCTTAGCACGTATGCCAGGCACAAGATTCTTTGGTGCTACACTAATTTTGACTGTCTCTGGTGGAACTAAATGGGCAAGGAAACAACGAGGGATAAGGAAAAACACTAAGCGAGTTTTATTTATTTACTTACAGTGAACTCCCAGCGTCTTTGTAGCAAATAAAGGTATATCGATCGCAGCATTTTGAACCTCACACTTGTAGATGGCATTGTTATCGGAGGCATTTACCAGCAACGACAACTCTGAGCTTATCTTGTTTTCCGTTACCTTCGCAGCGGCATTCAAGCGCTTATCGTTCTTGTACCATTGTAAAGTTGGTGGAGGATTGCCACCAGCGGAGCTGCATTGAAGTTTCAATATCGAACCAGAGATGATAATATCACCATCATTATAACCAGTCAGCAAAGGTGGCGATGGAGGATCTGTCAAATCAAAACGGCGGCTAAAGTAAACTAAGTCGCACAAAGGTTTCCTTTTGAACTTACATAAAACATTCACTGTATGCGAACCGACAACATTCTGCGAGAGCTCCGCATTGAGCGCATGACAAACAGTGATAAAGGTGCGACTCTGGGAATCGATGTTGAGCGTTATATTTGAGCTGCTCACCCAGCCACCATCGACGCTACTTGTTGTCTTATAGGTACTGTTAATCAACGGACGTCCATTCATGGACCAATTAATGCGTGCCGGAGGATTTGAAGGAGCTGTTACACAGGTTAGCTGCACGGCATCGCCGACTTTAGCATGGGTAGCGCCACTTAGGAAAACATCTTTCGGTGCATCTTTATCAAAACAATCAACAAATTCATGGGTTACAGAGAACTGGGTAGATTGAGATCATCTAAGAGACTTACAAAATACAGTCAGATTGAGTTCGGCACGCAGAGGTGAATTCGAAAGCAGGTTCTTGGCCTCACAAACCAAATTGGCGCCATTGTCCGACGTATTAGCCGTAAACTTGTACACATTCTCCGAAAGGCGACCCGAGGTGCGTTGCGGTGAACTAATGACTACACCGTTGCGATACCAGACCAGTTGTGCGGGTGGATTGCCACCACGACTGCGGCAGGCAATCTGTAGTTCCTGGCCACGACGCAAAGTCTCACCTTGACTATAGCCCTCAAAGAACGGCGGACCGGGTGGATCTAATAAAGGGAAGGGTAAGTTGATGGGACGGACACCTTGACAGTTTCTCAACTTACAAAGAACAGAAAGCTGAACTTGCGCACGCATGGGTACATCAGGGGGCAGAGCCTTGTGACGCGCCTCACAGGAAAACTCCTTGTAGTCATCATCGGAACGTGGTTGCAAATTCAACGTTGAACTGGTGCGGAAGCGCTTTAGCGACGTTTCATTCACAGAGACAATGGGCACTGCGATTGATTCAGTCAAGTTAGACAACTTGCACTTCAAGCTAAAGCTATGAACTTACCCAAAGTCAACGGCGTTTCTCCCTGATACCAGACAATCTCTGCTGCCGGATTAGCATTCTCGGTTATGCACTGCAACGTTAGATTCTGTCGTTCAACGACCTCAACCTTGGCATTGCGTGAATATCCATCGATGGATATGCTACTTGGTGCAGCCACAATACTCAATTTGGCATTGGCGCGTATCGCAGGATTACCCGCAGCTGGGCCCACCTGACACTGGTACTCGGCATCGTCTTCGAGTGTGGCATTCTTGATTTGTAAATTGTATGAACCGTGGGCCGCATCCACAATAACCGAGTAGCGCGGGAAACCGGGTATAACTGCTGAGAATCCTAACGCAAAGCCATCCTTAGTCCATTGCACTTTGCCGGCACGAAATGCCACCTCACAGCGCATCAAAGTATCTGTGCCCTCCAGTATTTGCACATCGTGCGGGGTAACTCGAAAACTTTGCTGTGGGGCAACTGCTTGAGTACTGCAGCTGACGCCAACTATAAAGAAGAGAGAGAAAGTGTGAAGGAAATTTCGCATATTGTTAATCGGCACGTTCGACAATTGCTCACGTAGTTGGCAACTGCAGCAGGCAGCACCTAAGTTCAATTGGCAACGCAATCTTCGAATCGACCTGTCACAGTTCCCCTTCCATCGTTACAGTTACCTACTTTTTCACAGCCCACACATAAAATACACATTACTTAAGCGTAAGACCCAATGAGCCGGCCCAGTCACATCTCACTAATTTGGAACAACTTTTATTTTGTTGTTTCTCTCTATATATATTTGATGTAGAGTTTTTTCTTTTATTTGTTTCACATACACACACATGGCTTACACGTGTGTGCCGTCTCTCAGTAGGTGTGTAGGTAGGTGTATGTGTCAGAGCACTTTAAGGCTGTCATTGAGACATGAACATATCCATCCGTCTTTTCGTCTCCGTCTCCGTCTCTGGCTTCATCATCATGGTCTGCTCGTTGCCAGTCTGTTTGTCGCTGTTTCGTCCCACACCAGAGTCAAAGTAGGTCTACAGCTTGCGGCTCATTAGCATTAAAATGTCTTAAAGAAAAGAGCAGGCCACGTTCGATACCAAATTGAACCGACTACTTAGCTCTCTATGTGTTTATGTGCGTGTGTGTATGTGTGTGTGTGTGTTGTCGTCGACCTAATCAGCATTAGAGCAATCTACATAGGTAATACACATAAAAGCACGCACAGTGTCACGAGGTCATAGTGAAACTATGAAGGGACAAAAACTGGGCTACACTGAAACTTTGCACAACTCAATAAAATGTTGAAAAACAAGCGAAAACAACTTACGATTCATATTCGCTAACGCGTTTTAAATGCTCAGCATTTAAAATCTGTTCATATATCAATTAAGATTTATAGAATTTAGCTACTGCAATCAATTTACATTTATCATTCAAGCCAAACACATAATTCTCAGCTCATTTTCTTAAATTGGTTGCCAATCAAAACGAGTTCAATTAGTTGCAGCCAATACAATTTGATTCTCAGCTAACTGAAACGGGTTTTTAAACATTTTTGTTTCTTATAAGAAATATATGTATACATAATTGATATATTTTGCTTCAGTGTGCGGCACAGGAACCCAGCTAAGCAAGCACTGCGTGAGACGTGCCTACAAAGTGGCTCAACAAATAAAAGTCGCTGTCGTGGACTTCATCAATGGATTAATTGATTATTTGTCGTCGATGTGTTTTCAGGGTCTTGAAATGAGCTTGATATCCGTTGGAGCACGAGCACGATTTAAACTACAAGCAAAACCATTCATGCAACATATATGCATACTATGTATGTCCAAAATAGATAGAGCTATCCATTGGATATGATTTGGTCACATCGGAAATGGAACAAAGTCGACCACCCGCAGTTGCAAGTTAGTCGTTTGGTTGTCTTATTTTTTGGGCTCAATTTGCATAGGGGCTGCATTAACTTGGCCTAAAGTTCAAGCAATTAAGAGCAGAGACAGTTGACCAACTCTGCACAGCCAGAACATTTCCTGCGGCAATTAACCAACCAACTGCAACAGCAACAACAACAACAACAATAACAACAATGAAAAACTGCACAACTTGACAGGTTTTTGCAACGACGACAATGACGACAACGACGAGAAAAACAGAGGCCAAGCCCAGGCCCCGTCTCCGGTTGGCTACAACTCATTTAGTGTCATTACGAAATGCCCTCTACCCCTACACCTTGCACCCTACACATACATATATATATATATATAAATATATGCACACATGTGTGTATGAACATTATACGTATGAAAGACAATAAAGAGGTGGGCAATTGTCACACATATGCAAGGCAGCAGGATGGCCAACAAAGAAATCCTTGAAGTGTGACAGTAGGAAGCAAAAGAAGCAGACGATAAAAACAAGAACAACAACAACAACAAGGCTATAAACTGAAATAAAGTACAAAGTAAATGAAAGACGAAACAGAAGGCATTGCCTTAAGTTAACCGGTTTACCATTTCATTCATGCCTTGCCTCTTCGGTGGCCAGTGAGTGCAGTGGTCAGGGCTTGGAGGGTAGGGTTTTTGCACAAGGAGCACACTCTCTTACAAATGGTCTGTAATTGTCAACTGGGCCCACAAATTGTACGCAAAACTAAACTAACAACTTAACCACAAAACCCTGCCAGTCGATGCCCGATGTCCGATGCCCGATGCCCGATGCCAGATGATGATGAAGCCGTTGATGGCGATCCTGTGTGACTTCGACTCGGACTCGTGTGTGTTTGCTAATAGTTTTAAGAGAGCATCGAAAGAGATAGAGAGAAGACATGTGGCAATAGCTGGCGAAGCGCAACGCCGGATGTCGCACTAATGGTCAACGCAATGAAATGCCCCACCTAGCTTATAGGTCTATGTACTAGAAGTACTCTGCTACTCTTTCGCACTTTGTCTCTTCGTTTGCTTGTGTGCTTTGTAAGTTAAACTATCTACAAGTCATTAACTCATATAAAGCCAGCGACTGTTGCACAGCAGGCAAAAGCATTTCCATATGTGTGTGCAACAGAGAGAGAAAGAAAGAGCAAACTATATTGCGTGTTGTATCTTAGTGAAGTGGCATGGACCTAAAAACCTGAACCTGGGCCAGGCAATCGGCTGGACCAACGCACATTTTGCTATTGTTTTGTGTGTGTGTTTTTTTTTCTCGCCCTCTGTTTGCCAGCTTGTTGTTGCTGTTGCTGTTGCTGTTCTTATTTTTGTCTTTTTTTTTATTTATACGGCTGCTGCTGTTGCTGCTGTTGGTGTGTCTTATCAAGACCAGTTTTCAGTTTTCTGTTTCAGCTTTCTGTTTTCGTTTTTGGCTCAGTGTTGTTTGCCTGCAACTTCAGAGCGTTAATGGAAAATATTGTGGCATATCACAGGAAATCCGGTGAGGTTTTTTTTCCTTGCACTCCTTTTTTTTTTGCCGTCAGGACACTTAGCGTTGTGCACAAAGTTAGCAAACAACATGAGCAACAACAACAACGCGCACACGAATGACTTTGATAAAATTAACGGTCACATAAATTTCACCCATAGACCTGCTCCTGCTCCTCCTCCTCCTCATGTTGCTAAGCTTCTCTTTGCGGCTTTGCGTTATAAATTTAATTAAAATTTCTGTTTATTTTTTTTTCTTTGCTGTTTTTCGTTTGTTTTGTGTGTGTGCGCGAAAGCGCGTTTTGTTAATTTAACAAATGTCTTTTTATCATATTGATTAAAGCGGCTTTGGTGTCAAATTTGTTGTCAGCTCTGTTAAGCGCCCACAAAGTGTTTGGAATTGTTTTAAATCGTTTCGGTGCTGCAGCGCAAAAGGATTTTGGCGTAGTCATGACAATTATTTTCAACATGTGGCTCAGAGCTTACCACAGCGAAAAACCTCTTTGGTTATGTGGAAAAAAGGGCTTATGATTTTGAATGAAAAAAAAGAAGAAAAACCCGGCTAAGTAAATGCTGTGTGCACAAGATTGTTGGATCAATTTTCGCTAAGCGGGTTTAGATTTAAACCAAGTACATAAAGAAGATGAAGCATTTTTTAAATAGCATTAAAGGTTGCTTATTTGGTTTATTTATTTTTTCATTGTAAGCCAAAAGAGTTCAATCGCTGACAAATAGGTGCTCAAATTTCACAGCAAGTTGGAATATATATATTTAAAAACGCTTTGAAAGCTATAAATCGCAGCCCGCATCGCCAAGATGACAATCAATCTTCACAGACAAGCTCAAGCATTCAAGCTAAACTTGTTTTTTGCACATAATGTCGATAATATCAATATTGGCTCAGCTATAAAAATATTAATATTCCATTTCTCTCAGTTACGTGTTTTAAATAATAATAAGATGCTCAATGCCTCGAAAGCCCTACCTATTTCTAGGCAATTCACAATCTATGTGGATTGTGCAAACGTTTTTGTATTGATTTGATTTCAGTTCAAATCTACAGACATTTATATGTAGGTTGTAATGTATTTTTGGCAATTTAATGCCTCTTATATTCAAATTTTCGAGCTTTGTTGCTGTTGTTTTTCAAGTATCCTTTTATTGGGAACTCTTAATATATTCGCTAGCCATCGATATCAATATTCCTCCTTTATTGTCTGCCCGCTTTTTGGCTATCTTTATTGCTCTTTCTCGCTATCTCTCTCACACTCTGTTATCCTGCCTCTAGACACGAGTGTCACGGAGTTGAGCATTTAATGTTCGCCTTGGGCACGCTTAATAAATTCACAATAAAACGCATTTGACTCGGGCTATTCATAGCCCCACACACAGCCCCAAAATATAGCAAGCGATATTAAAGGGAAGGCTGCCAAAATTGTTTCCCTCTATCTCACTCTCCCCCTATATTTCTATCTCTGATACTCGGAATCACTTACTGCCCTCTCTCACTCATTAACTGTTTAGCTTTTAGAGAACTTTACACAAATTGCCGCATTACCAAGTCTCTCTGTGTGTGTGCGCACTGATTGAATTATAAAATTTGCAGCTGAACAAATGTGTCCAGCCATATCAAATGGCACCCTATTGCCAGCCCCCTTCCCTGCCCACAACGCTGGCCAAAAGACGGGCAGGCTCTTTGGCAGCGACGTTAAACTAATCAACTAATTTGCTATGAACTTTGCGGTCTGCACAAATTAGAGCGCCATTCCATGGCGGGCAGTCAGGCCATCGGTTCTGGCACGAGGTGGAGTAACCCAGTCGGGCATAGCATTAACATTAATTATTTTCTGCTTCATGAGCATTTTAGATGAACATGGAACGAGAAATGCTCGAAAAACTGTGCTCCCAGTTGATGCTTAAATTTTGCAGCTGCTTCTTCATTCATTTGCTAACCGGAGCTTTCATCTTTAATTAATTAATAAAAATTATTGCCCTTTTTGAACTCGTTGCGGCTGTTGTCAACTATTTTTCATCTTCTTTTTTTTTTTGGAAATATGCAACCAAAAATATTTCATGATTCCTTAACGCAGTCGATGTTGTTATTGTTGTTGTTGACCGCACCAAACACACAGCAAAATTGTTGTTATTTTACAAATTTTCAGTATTTTGAAGTCGACGCATGCGGGCCAGGCAATTAGTAAAATTAGCTCTGGCATTTTAGGTAGAAAAAGTCACAGCTTTAAGTCAAATGCACAAATACTCAAACATGAATAATACATTTGAATACTCCTATCCAAATGCGCAGCAAATTGAGATCATAAACTTCAAATAAATATAATGTTTATAGTTTATCTGCTGTGTACAGATGTGCATTTATGTGAAGGTAACTAACAAAATAAATCAAAAAGCTAAACACAACAACTTTTAAAACCAAATTTAACAACAAGAAAAATAAATAAATCCCAACAGATTTTGTTGCTGTCATTTTTTGTGTATTTCTTCTCTTTTTTTGTTTTGTTATAATAAAAATAACAGAGAACTGTAATAGATTTGATGATTTTATGTTCATAAGCCACTCAACGAAACCTTCACTCGGCTTTTAGGTTTCTATATTCGTCCGGTTGTCAATTTTTTTGTTGATGTTGATGTTTTTTTTTTCATTTTTCTTATTGTCACCGATGCGTGGGCTAAAGATCTCAAACACCCACACAGCCAGCAGAGTCACCAACAAAAGGGGGGACACAAATATTGTATTTTTAATAAAAATATATAAAAAAAAAAGTACTTGACAAATTTTATTAGTCATAAATTTTGGGGAAAGCATAAAAATCAGAGGCAACACCTAGGACAGAACACAAAAAAAAACTGACAGAAAAATAAAGCTGCGTCGGCAGTCTATGAAAATAAATTAGTCTGTGAAAATATTATGTATACAACAAAAAGAAAGTTTGGCTCAATATGGCAATAGGGAAGAATCATCACAGCCTTAAAATATGCAACAAAATATTATTTAGTGTGCTCGTAAAACTTGGTCGGGTGTTTGGGGTGTTTGCCTGCAAATGGGCAAAGTTTTAAGGTTCTTATTTTTTGGTTTTTGTTTTGTTGTTGCTGTCGTTGTGGCATTAAAATTAATTTTTTTCATTTCTAGTTAAGCAGTCAGCAAATCTCTTGCCGAGGATGAGAGCATTAAGTCTTTAATGCATTATGCTTGCGACTACCGGTCTTAAAGGTTTTCAAAAAACACCCACACACACACACACACACACACACACACGTACAATAAGAGTAAAGTCCAGCTGGTCCATTGATACAACCCACAACGCTTTAGGGTATTTGAATAAGAAATCCAAATGGTACAAGCAAGACTTGGTCTCATAAAGAAATCAAATTCAACATTTTAGCTGGGCTTTGGAAAACCAGTTCAAGTGCCACTAACTAACAGAGCCGTCGCTGCCACAACCTACGTACCCATAAAAGCAACGAAAAAACAACAAACAAAATACGGGTTTATGAATGGCAACCGCCATATGAATGGCTTACAAAGACGTGGGACGCCGGACAAGTCAAGTCTCCAATCTAACCAAAGAGACGACGAGACGCATTGCGGGCTTTGAGTTGTGGCGCATATTAAACTGAATTTCAATTTTAAACTGGCCAAGCGGCGGGCAGCTCTTCTAGTCATATAGCTTTATAGTATGAACTAGCCTCTCTCTCTCTCTCTCCCTCTACCTTTGTCTCTTTCTTGGGCAACCAGAGCACGCACCTGGCTTTGACTGTTTGCTGTTGTTGGCCGGCTTAGTTTAATGCGCTTGGCGAATTGGCGGATCGACAGCGATCGACGGCTGCACTTGTCGTTAGCCAAATGCCAAGACACGAAGCCATTGCAGCCATGCCACACTTGGCTGTTGTTGCCGTTACCGACTGGGGCTGGTGTATGTGGCAGCTGCATAATTATAATGTCTGGGCCCGATCGGCCCCGCTGGCTTTATACTAAGTTTTTGTTTTCTTGTCTTTGGCAAGCTGTTTGTTTGACTGTCTCTTTGTCTGTGTCTTGGCAAAAGGTCAAACTACATATTTTTGTTTTTTGTTTTTTATTGACGTGCTGAACTTTTCATGCGCTCAAGTGTGAGACTTAAGAGAACTGAGCTAAGATCATTTGAAAGTAAAATTATGCCGAAATAAAAAACATAAATTGAAATTCAATTGCAATTAAAAGCAACTCTTAAAAGAAACATATTGCCGAAAGAAAAAACAAGCGCAACGAATAAATTTGACAGAAAATCATAAAAACTGCACATAAGCCAAAAAATTATTATTTTTATAGACTGTAGGAATCTGCTTAACATATACAAAACATACAAAAAACAAATGTGTGAATTTCGAATAAAAGCAATATTAAGCCAAAATATATATAAAAACAGGAATCATAAATTCAAAAAGCTTACAGCTTAAATTTGATCACTTTTGCAGAGTGATAAAACAATATTTTTGTAAGCAAATTTTCTAGCATTCGAAAACTACATATAATTATTATTAAAGCTGGCCTTAAAGCTGACTGCTATAAATATGTATAAGTTGAAGCGGCATTAAGTTATTAATTTATGGCAAACGGGAACTATCTCAGGCCAGTGCACTTTAAAGCCGTTGTCTCGCCAATATAAAATCGAAAAAATAGTGCGGCATTTTTATTTCATTCATTTAATCATGTAGAAATAAGTAAATGCAAATTTTATGTATGCAATTCCATTTGAAATTTTTTATTTATTAATTTTTTTGTTATGTTTTTTGTTTTTTTATTTTATTGTCACACGCACACACACACGGTCACGTAATATTCATGAATGAGTTGAGTTTGTGGGTCTTCTGTTGAAAAGTTGTTATTTTTATTTGTTGTTTTGTTGTGTTCGACTTTTTATTTCACATTATTTATGTATGCAGATTTAAACTTTATTTTAACTGTGGAATTATGCTTGTGTGTGTGTGTGTTTCAGCTCATTTGTTTTTTTAAAAGTTTAATGGCCGCCTGATTGCCGACCAAAATGTTCAGTTTACCTATTTATATATACGCATATATATATTTTCAAGGATGCGTGTTCATTAAGGTCTTAAGATTTATGCATGTATTGTTTTTGCGTGTGAACTGAAATGCGGCTAAAGACTTCTGTTATACAAAATAATACAGAAATCAACAAAATTTAAAACCTCTTCAAAATGGCTAAGAACTTAAAAGCCAGTCAAGCGCGTCCGGCCTGAAATTCAAGTTATCTGAAACTGCTCGAGCATGACAAACTGTCTACGGGGCACAATCTAGCCAAAAAGTTAGATAATCAAGCGACACCAAGAGACAAAAACAAAAAATGGAAATAAAATAAAATAAAAATTATATACTTTGCTATACTAGCTAGCACAACTGCAATCTACACTAATAAACATGGCCACACTGGCCAGATTAATGGCTTCAAGCTGATTAGTTTGAGGCCAAAAGACAAGAGACAACTGGCAACAGACAAGAGACAAGACAAAGGCCAAGCCAAGTGGTATGGAAGCCATAATTAAGCAAAGTCGCCGCAATCGCTCTTTAGTCCGAATTTGTAAATTATAGACAAACAACGCTTTGGTTCGGGTTGGGGGGAGGAATAGATATGGAAATGGTATATAATGCTCCACATGCCCAGCAACCAAAATGTTCATTTGTCAAAATTAACACGCAGCCAGAAAGGCCGAATGCTAAATTTGTGCTATTGTTGTTGTTGTTGTTAATCAGCTTGTTAAACAGTTACTAACTTATAAAAGATGTTTTCTGGCCATTACGATGCGTAGGAGCAGTCAGTTATTAATAATCGTTTAGCAATAAGTACATAAATACCATATATGTATGTAATCGAATATATAATTTATAGCTCGCGTAGATTATGTTTTCTAACTTTTTAACATAAAACAATATTTTCTAAAGAATTTAAGTTTTAATTCATTTTCCCACCCTTGACACAATATTAAAAACTACTTATTATGCTTGTGTTGTTCCTGATAATTGCAAAGGTAAATTGAAAATAAAAATAAAACTTGAAAAAATCGAACAACGTTTAACAATTTTCACATTGTCGCGTCTTGTTATTAATTCAATTTTTTATTTGATTATAATTTTTTTGTTGTTTTTTTTGTTGATGTTGTTCGTATGTTGTTTGAGGCACAGTTAACGTACACTTTTGTGGGTTTTCGACCACGTCTCTGGGGCAGTTTAATTGCGGTTAGCGATGCGAAGGGAGAAGGGGGCAAGACAACTGCTGTTTGTCCAAAACCGGCTTAGGCGCGTCTTACACACACCAAAAGCAACATACAAAAAAAAAAAAATACATATAAAAACACAAAAAACACGCACAAGCAAACTCATTGCCATCCATCATTATGATGTTGTGTAAGTGTGCGTGTATGTGTGCGTGTGTGTGTGTGTGTGTGTGAAGTATCTGTTAGGTGCACCTGCTCGCATTTAGCTGGCAAGCCCATGGGAAGAGCCTTCTCTCCTTCATTGATAGTTTGTTTGTTTCATGCGCTTCGCCTTGCCTTCAACTTTCGCATGCGCAAAGTTGTCGGACAACATATGCTGACCATCGAGCTATAGTTCCAGCTACTACTCCCATCTAGTACCAGCCGCTCCAATTCTGAGGCTAAGGCCGATCTGAGTTTGTTGTAGCCTGGAACCGGACCAGCTGCTGGCTCGCTTCTGCTTCTGTTTTTGCCGTGATTCTGCGTTCGTTTTGGAGCTGTTTTTTTTTTTTTTGCTTTGTTTCTGTTTTTGTGCGCCCAACGTAAGTTAATATGACTTGTAGCACGATGATGATTGCTTCCTGTGGCAAAAACAGCGAGTGACTGGATAGCTCGTCGATGACGCTTTGGCGCTGACAGCGACGCTGACGACGCTTCATCAGCTTTTGTTGGCCAACTTTTGAGAGGGGTTTTTTTCTTTTATTTTTTTATATTTTTTTATGAATGAATGAAAAAATCGGTGCTGCTTTTACTGCTGTCGCTGCTAGCGGAAGTAATAAATTAATTGAGTAAATATCGATTCGCAATGCTCACGCTGGCATTGCAGTGCTTTGTTAATTGGCAGCACTTAAACAACACACACACACACACACACACACCAACCAACAATCAAGCATTCAACTTTGCATGATTTTTTCTAGTATTTTGCATAGCCAAATTGGCTTCTTTAGTGGAATTCAGTCAACAAGCGCTACTCAAACCAACTTCATCCCATCTCATCATATCTCGTCTCGTCTCGTCCCGTCTTGTGTGTGTGGTGTCATCCTCGTGCAGATTAATGACCATTGATAGCGCATATTTAAGTGCGCATCGAGGGTATTAATGCAGCTTGATAATTTATTGAAAGCGCTTCTAATGAACTTTTATGCTTTGCCTTAAAGTATGTACATACATACAATGTTTGCAGCGGTATCTTGGGCTGCTTTTTCCAGTTACTTTTGGCTGCTTTTGGGGTGGTGGTGTTGGTGGCTTCTAAAGCGCTGCTAAGTGCCTTTTTATGGCTGCTTCCGCTTCAGCGTTTTATGTTGTTGTTGTTGTTGTCATTTTATGTACGTAAAGCGTTTTTTATGGCAGCTCTTATGTCAGCATATGCCATACAAGCTGCGTCTCATGAGTGCGTACTAAAGTTAATTAATTGGCCAACAGCGTTGGTAATTTTTATTTCTGTTTCACCAATTATATATTTAGAACTTCTATTTAAAACTGAACCAAACGGCGTGAATAACATTTGCAATTTAAATTTTAGAGCTATATTTTATCGCTTAAGAAATAATTGACATGAAGTATAATTCTACGAATATTGTCTGCAAGGGTCAAGGACTTTAAAAATGTTGTAGATCCCATAGATAAGGCATAGCAACTAGCATGAGGGGTAGGCTACATAAGCCCACATGAAACATCAAGTTGAATTTAAGTGTCAAGTGTCAAAAAGTCACCCTTAAGATCTATCAAATAAACTCAGAAAGTTGTTGCCTGCACTTTATAAACATAGTAGATTAATCTACTAGTCTCATGTCATCAAAATGAAATCAATTATGTTGCTTGAACACAAGATTAAGTTGTCAGCCAAAAAACTTAAATTTTGAGCAATGAAATCAAATAGTTTACTGCCCCCAAAAACGTCTGCTTAGACATGACATCAAAACATTTGGAAATATTTATGTTGTTGTCTGTCTATTTCAGACAAAGTTTCTAGGCCTTAAAACCGCTAAAAACCCGCGATCTAGAGACAAAGAAAAAAAGGCAATAGTATAGCAGAGCAAACTTCACACGTTACACATCTTTAAGCCCAATGTTTTTTTTTGAAGTTTTTATCTTTATTTTTTCGCTTTAACTTTTGAGCTGTTTGCTGTCGGTTTCTCTCTTGAAAGTTGTTGCTGTTGTTGCTGTTGCTTTATCGCATCGATCTGAGCGTCATGCATAATTGCATATATCAGATGCAAACACCTAACTGTACACATGTAGCTATCCTATAGCAGCATATATGTATGCGATTTATACATATTTTTATTCATATATGTATATGCTCGTTACGAACGACTCGTCATAAGCAGCGACAGCAACAACAACCAAATAAGGCAACAGCAACAGCAACAACTGCAACTGTTGCAACTTGTTTGCTCTTGCTGCTGCTGTTGCTGCTGCCGTTGACGCCACCTAACTGTCAACTTTCTTTTTTCGCCGGCGCACATAATTACAGCATGCACTGTAGATGTGTGTGTGTGTGTGTATTAAGTTTAACTTGCATGCAATTAGCATAAAAAAATATCAACAGAGTCTTTGCATTTATATAACGCTACAAATTATGCATCATTGAAGCTGCCACAGCGCCAAATTGCAATGACGTTGAATAATGACCGAAAATGCAACTGGCAAACAGACGACAACACAAACAACACTCTCCGACCAACCCAACCTTCAACCCTCGCGACTGGTAAGTTAACCAAGTGGCAGTGGCAGCCACGAGCCGCCAGTTGTGCCACCGCAGTTGTTGCCACAGCCTCAACAGCCTCAACAGCAGCAGCAGCAGCAGCAGCAACAGAACAGCAGCTTCAGCTGACGACAGACAAGCGACAATGATGGAGATTGAGTTGGAGTTGAAGTTAAAGAAGCCAGCCCAAACAATACATACATATGCATAGATGTGTGTGTAGGTATGTATGTATGTATGTATGAATGTAGGAGTCGTCGGTTGGGTTGCATCGTTGTAGGTGCCGCCGTGCCACTGACACCTTACGCACGCCCACTTCACTCATGCGCCCACTCCAAAATGTTGCCGCATTGGCTGTAAATCTGCAATTGCAAACATGCAACGCATACACACACACACACAAACATAGCGATAGACAAAAAATAAAAAAATAATGCTTGAAGTTGCAGCAAATAGAGATGGAATTTATTATTTTATTTTCTTACATTAAATAAAAATCATAATAATAATTGCATATGGATAATAAAATAAAGTACGTCATAAAAAACGGCAATTAAATTTGTAATAAAAACGAAAAAATTTAAATTTTGGCCGTTCACAAAAATCGATTAATATATTTCAAGTCTTAAGAACGAAAAACCGTTCAATAAATCGGACCACATAATAAAACTGTTCATTTGCTTGCCAATATTTATTTACAGTATTGGTAATAAACACAAATTTAATGTACCGTTACTCAACACTACGCTGTAAAGCTTGATATAATAATATTTTACTACATTATTTTACTGAAAAAGTGTTTTTGGGAACTGATTTATTTTATTTATACATTTTTTAATACCTTTACTGCCTCACTTTTTAAAAATCAAATTGTCATACTCAAAATCGAAAATAATTTTGTTTGCTTTTATTTCGTATTTTTTAAGCGTGTGAAAACGATCGAAAAAACAACCAAAAACAACAACAGAGTAAGGTCGCATTAATTAAACATATCGATGATGCGAACGTGCTCATCTCTAATTTACACACATCCTACACACACACACACACACACACACATGCAAAAGTATGTTGAATGCATTGAAAAATGGGCTCGACGCTTGAAGATTGGGTGACGTTGGGAGGTTTTGCTGCTTGGCATGTTCAGCAGGTTGGCAGTTTGGCTTGGTTGGCTTGGTTTTGGATTGTATGGCAACCGTTGCACGCATGAATAGAGCGGCATAGACAGTATGACGCTTTGAAAGCGCATTCGTTGAGGCACTGCTCGGATTTTTGTTTCACTCACTTGACGCGCAAAGTGATGCAAAATAAGCGCAGCGCTATAAATACATACATACACATGCATGCAAAGGAAGGATATTGGCAAAGTGTGTGAGAGAGTTTGTTAAAAAAGACAAACAAAAACACAAACAAACAAACGACAACAACAACATACTAAAAGAAAAAAACTTTTGATAATAAAAAAAAACAGAGACAAAAAAAATTGGTTCAATTTAGCACAAAGACAACACGAACAGTGACGTGGAGAGAAGGGCTAAGAGCAATGAGCAAAGGGTGTGCAGACAGCACATTGAGGCAACATTGGCAGCAGCACCAGATGATGATGATGAGAAACATGGGCCTATTTGGATAGCCTCAGTTCTGTTCAGTTGAGTTCAGCTTGTCTGTTTTTCCTTATTTTTTGTTTGTGATGTTTTTGCAATATTTTTTTATGTTTTTAATGTTTCTGCAGTCCAAACGGGCGACGACGACAACTCGTTAGCACAAATTTGCTATGTGGGGTACTTAATGGGGTGGGAGATGGGGTGGGGTAAGGGATTGGGGGTTTGGCACATCTCATTCCTGTCAACGCCTTTTAAATGGGCAGCTACCAAAAAAGCTTTTTACAATAGAACGAAAAGAACGTAAAGCAGAACGAACGCGTTTCCCCCTTAAATGCCAAGCCGCCAAAAACAGGAAAAGTCACTTCACATTGTTGTTGTTGTTGTTGTTATTGGTGTTGTTCTTCAGCTTGATGTTGATATTTTTGGCAAATTTTCATAAACTGTTATTTATTTTTATTGCACTAAGAAAATGTGTGTGCAAAAAGCAAGCAAAACAAGAAGAAAAAAAATAAGAGCACGTTGGTTGCTCTAGCAAATTTTCTGCTGCTTTTCGTTATTATTATTTTATGGAGTTTATTTTTTAGCGTGTTAAATTTTTCGTCTGTTTTTCTTGTTTTTCGGGATGTTGGCAAAAGTCTTGCTTGTGGCGGAAGTGAATTTGCAAAAAAATAAAGACAGCGACACATGATGATAAAATAAAAATGGACGGGGAAAATGTTGTGTGCGCTTTTGACCAGGCTCAGCCAAAGGCGTCACAAACAGCAAAATGTTTGCAAAACATGCAAAAAAACAAAAACATCTATATACATATGTATATGTACATATATACGTATATTTATATTGCATAAAAAGAGTGTCAGACAGAGCGACTCGTTGAGTAGAGGCAAATATGCATAAGCAAACAACAGCAACAACAACACAAAGCAAGCAATAACAACTTGGAAGCGCATTTTATTTACATAAAAACAAATGACCAGCATTTTGTGCGGGTCTTCATCAAGCCCAGTCAGCCAGCCAGCCAGCCAGCATCGGGTGCCACGAGGAGTGAGTTGTACAAATGGACAAATGTACAAAGAAACCAAGAAAGAAAAAAACCGAAGGTAAGACAGGGGTTGTAATTATCCAACACACACACCTACAGAGCAAGGGAGAAAGGGCATGAAACCCTCAACAAAGTTGCACACACACACACACACACACGTTGTTGGTAGGTCTATTAGGCAAAATACATACATACCATGGCCAAAAGGGTGTCTGACTGGGACTTGGGGTTTTAGCCTGTTTGCTTGTAAGCACTCGAGCACTTTTGGAATTTTGCTTGGGAAAGTTGCAATCGTCAGCCCAGAGGCAACCGAGAGCCATGAGCTGGCAAATACATATGTACAAACGTATACGTATGTAGTCAGCCGTATATGTGTAATAGAGAATTGTGAAAGCCTGGTGACAGCATAATCTAAAGATGACTTTTACTTAGAAGTAGCACACACACACACTAGGTACACAAGTTGAGAAGAAGAAAAAATAGTTAAGATAGCAGCTTAGATTGCTTGGAAATATAGAGAAACGGAAACTTTAATAAAAGGAATAAACTATGATTGAAGCAGAGTTAAGCTTAAAGAGAATTTAATATTTTAGAAGCCAAATGTACCTTCAAAATACAGAAGCTAACTGTTAATGAGAGAAACATACACAAAAGAGTGATGAAATGTTCCTAATACAAATAGTATGATGAAATGTTTACTAATAAACAGCTTTTGCTTAGATTTTCTTTTAATTCAATTATTTTAGAACAAAGGTTCACTATGGTAATCCCATTCAAACAATTAAGCTCAAAGCTCTCATAACCTAAGTATGCTAAGTGTCTTTTAACAACAAACTAGAATAAAGATAACCCAAGAAAAGATTGCATAAACAGTTTTTTGGGCCAGTTCCAAGTGGAGCGCATAAGCTTTTTTTTATATGTTAAGTCAACTGCGGTCAATTCAAGTTGTTGTTGCCCCTTTTTAATTGTTCATGCTGCACTTCCCCTCCCACCTTCTAACAACCTGTTGGAACATATTTCGCAGACATACTATATATTTGAAATCAGAGCAAATGGCTAACTGGATAAGTGCGCTAAGTACTCAGAGCTGCTGCTGCTGTCCACCGATTAGCTGCTTAGAGCTTAACACCAAGTTGGTTCAGTGGAGTACAAACTGTCTGCCACACAGACACACACACTCATGCGTCAAAAGTTTTTATGCCAAACAGACATTTTAGGCACGGCTTTAAGCCAAATCGGTGCTAAGTCTTGGTATGAGCCAATGTGCCGACGTTTCGTCCGTCTGCTTTTAGCCGAGGTTTAAGCTTTAATTCAATTTGCCTAGGTAAATCGCTGGGGATTATATGGCAAAGTCGGACGTAGTGTGTACATATGCTATAACCTACATTTTTGGCTTAGAGCCCTCCCTTCTTTCTCTTCTTTTGGCCATTTGGCGTTTACGAGTGTGTAGGCAAAAGAGATTTGTATATTTTACACTTTTCAACTACCCTGCCGCCCTATCGTCTGCTTGCCACACGTCGTCGTCGCTGTCGTCGTCTTTCAACGCCTAACCACATCCTCAATTTTTCTAGCTGTGCTAAAAAAAAAAACAACAAAACGGCAAAAGAGAGAAGCATACAAAAAACAACCAAATAGGTAGCGCAATCATAATTTTTGTGTGCCGCCTTTTTTTGTACTTGCTTGCTACACACACACACACACGCACACACATAGACAGACAAAATTTGACTGCCTTTTAGCTGTGTTTGCTTGCCCCATTGCGGACTCTGGGGCAGGTGTATTTCTTTTCAACAGCCAGCCTAACTGGCTCGTGGTTTTTTATATGTTTGTATATTTCGCTTGGCCTGCCAGTTTGGCTCGTTTGCCTTCTTGCGGCTTGACTCGCATTCATTTTGAACGCGTGCAAAATGGAGTCTCAAATTGGTAGTTCTCTCCATATTGTGTACTAACAACAACGGCCACATGCCGAGGCAGCTGCTCCTGCAACGTCCATGTGCCTGGGCGTGTGCCACAAAGCTTCACGCAGAGAACTAAAGCTGCCAGCTAATAATGATGCCACTAACTGGAAATATTGCAACACACAAGTGCAAACCTTCCCCTCGAAACTAGCGTCATTAAATGTGAAGCAATCAAAAAATTTTAAAGCAATTTCGACAAGTACATAAATTAAGCATGCTTAATGAATATTATACGAAAAACGTTTTTATAATGCATTTAATTTCGTTGAAAATTCTCGGAAAATGTGTTTTTCAAACTTTTGCGCAGTAAAAATATGCAAAGTTCCTCATTTAATTATTTTATTCTACGAATTTGTTAGAATGCAATGTATAAATATATATTTCTTAGTAAATATTTTAATCTTTCAATCAAATGCAATCAAGGAAAATGTATTTTATTTTCAATGCATGGAGAAACTTATCGAAACAAATGCTTCATAATAAACGCCTTTAAGGCATCTTTGCTCTTGCTTTTGTTTATATAAAATATATAATTGTTTTCTATTTGTTGTTTGCGGCGCTTAAGATCATGAATGCGTATAAAGTGTTTCAATTAACGGCATGCTAATAAACGATTCTCAATGCTTACTAATAAGTTCGTCATGCAGCAAGTCAAAACATGATTGGAACTCACACCTGCCACAAATTAAAATTCCTAATTCGATTCTATATGAAACTCAGTTTCCGCCTTTTGTTGCACTCAATTTATTAGCATCGAATTAAGCACAGAGCTTTTGTCCAACGGCACAAATTTGTTGAATGGATTTTACATTTTTTTATGCAAATAGTTTTCAATTAGCAGTCACAACAAATTGGCAAACAACAAACTTTACTTTTTTGCACAATGATGGAAAATAATTAAAAATGAAAAAAATAAAAATAGAACAGGAGCAAGCATGGCGGCTGCAGGCTGCAACAACACTAACAACAACAAAGTGCGATGGCAAAAATTAAATTATGTGTGCCACAAAGTTCGCCTCGAATTATGTCGCATAAATCAAATAAACAGCAAAACTGACACAAAAAAAAGTACAAAATACCAAAAAAAAAAATACTATATGAACAAGAAGAAGAAGTGAAGTTGAGGCTGCACAAAAATGTTGAGCAAAAAATAGCTGAGCGAACGCAAAAAAATTTATACGAAAAACTTTTGCATTTAAAACGAGCCCTGGGGCAACAGTAGCAATGGGGTGGCGTTTGTGGGCTGTGGAGGGTGTGTGTTAGCGCAACACTTGGTCAACAAACAAAACAAAAAATACCATTTTTATATCTTCGTATTATTCGCGCTGTAAAGTCAAAACCGCAGTCGGCGGCAGCGGCAGCAAAAACAAGTGTTTAAATGTCAACAGCAAATACGTAGTAAGAAAAAACCCAGCAGCCAGCCAGTCAGCTAAAGTCAGCTAGACAAAAGGAGTTATATTACGACTATAACTGTATCTGTGTGTGTTTGTTTTTGTATCTATGCAGCATATGAAAAGATATAGCTGCGTCTGAAGCTCATCTTCTTTTTTCTTATGTTTTTGGTTTTTTTGTCGTTTTTAGCCCAAGTCAAATGTCATGAACTTTTCGCAGCGCTACGGTCAGAGTGGCATCTATGAGATACATTTTTGTGGCGCACATGACGCTTTAATAATAACTTACCCAAAAGCGATGCAAATGTCAAAGTTATCCAAAACTGCATCTTGGTAATGTTAGTTGTTGCTAGTGTTGCTGTTGTTGCTGTTTTTTTGGTTGTTGGTAACTCGTTTATAAAATTTGATTGGCTTTGGATTGCTCAACACGTGGAATTTTTCTTTAGCTGTTTACAGTTGCAGATACTTTTTTTTTTTTTTTGATTTTTGTATCTTTTTGTGTTTAATTGCAAGCTAGTGCTGCCTGCTTTGGGCTTGGCCCTGCACTTTTAAGCCATGCATTTGAGCAAACATTTTGCGCAGCAAACACTCAATACACACAAACAATCACACACACACATAACACACACACAGAGTGTAACTTTTAACTGTTGGCTTGGATTTGTTAAACTTTTTAAGCCATGCAAATAAATTGTATGCGGCTTTTTTCTTCTTTTTTTTGGTTAGTTGTTATTGTGGTTGTCTCGACTCGTTTTGACTCAAACAAATTTCGTAGCACTTGACTTGAGCGCCGCTTGAGACACGACACACGACGTATGTACATAAACAACGCGCAGACCGTTGAAGACTAAACGCAGCTACAAATGCCGCCTTCGTAAACACATCAAAAACTTCTCAGAGAAGTCCATACTTGTTGGCCAAGCGCAGCTCACAACGAACTCGAACTTGATGTCAGGTGGTGGACGAACTCGAACTTATACAAAGTGTTGCGGGCGTATTAATGCCGGTTTGCGTCGTTGCTAAGCCAGTCATGCGGCCATTAAGAACAGTTACTGCTACACACCGAATGCATCTTGCTGCAACTTGCAAGTGATATAATGTGTTGATAAATAAGGTTATTTTTATCTTTTAAACAAACCCCATTTGTTTTAATTTTAATTAAATTAATTTGCTTGACAGCCTTCTTTAATATTTTCTCTATGTATCTCTCTCAGTATATCTAAAAACGATTTGTAATGGTTTTAGTACAGCAACTTCGTTGGATGCTCGTTTGAAGCTGGGACACGACTCTCGCACAGCAGCCACGGCGACTGCGCCGAGCCGTCGTCGGAGAGGTGCACAACTCTGCTATTATTTTCGAACTGTGCAGACGCACTCTTATACAGAACTCTGCTACACAGGCAACATCAATAGCTGAATACAAATTCGAACTGCTTTCGCAGAGTTGCAACGCAACACGAGTACAAATGAGCAGCTACTATATAAGAGAGCTTAGTTTTTAGTAGAAGCTGAATTAGAAGAGTTGCATTCGAAGAGCGGCTAGATGAGGCAACATGTCTGAAGTGGCTGGATGATTTTTCTTTTATTTTTGGTTATGAAAGTAAAAGTGGCCGTCTTACGGTCCATCTGGCAATCTAAGTGGCAAAACATGGCAAAAACTTCATCGAAAATGCAGGCGGGGCCCAAATAACAACAACAACAACGCAAAAGATTCTAAAAAGTTTTCCACACACCAAAAAGTGAAAGTGCTTAGTTCACGATGCAAACAAAATACAAAATATTACTTGTATGCTTTAATAAGTATATATTGAAAGATGAATTATGTTAAAGCTGTCAAAGTTGGCTCAGTATACCTTTCAGCGGGATTTTCCTTGTGCTTCTTTGTTAAGATATTATTTTTAGCCATATTTTAGTTCCTAACTAGACAGTTATGAAGTTATTAAAACTTTTTAACTTATAAAAATTGTATTTGATTAAAATGCAAGTTTTTTGTTCTATTTTTGGATACAAGGATATTAAAAATTCCCAAACACAATAAAGTACTTAACAGGTCAAAAAACTTCTCAAGCTTAGAAACCAGTTAGTGTAAACTGAATATTTAACAGGGTTTGTTGTTGATAACATAATTAATGCCAACACACACCACCACTTTATAAGAACCAACAAGCATTAAGATGCGTGTGAATTTATGTTATAGATATTCATCATCATTTTTTTCTTCTTTTGTTTTTTACCCCTGACAATGACTTTTCAACAAATGAAAAGATACATTTTGGTCAATTTTAATACAACAAAATTGCTTTAAGTTACTAACATTATAAAACTGCCAATTTCTCCCTTTTTTAGTGGCAACTTTGGTTTGTTGATTGAAAAACTATAAACGATATTTTAATACACTCAATTTGCTAAACAAGTTCTTTCTATTTCGAATTTTAGTATTCAATTTCTTATTCAAGTGGAGCTTATTCGTAATTGAAGCATTTAAATCTTTTGTAAAGCGGCAATGCAAACATATTGGAAATTCTTTGAAAACAAAACAAGTCGGAATTACATCTGGCGAACTCATAAAAAAAAACAAACAAACAAAAAGGTAAAGTTAAAAATTGCATATCGTTTTTATCAAATGATAATTCAAATGTTTGTAAAATATGATTCAAATTGATTGAATTGATTTTTTCGACTTTGCTTTTGCCTTTGCCAACTGATAAACTTCAAAAATAAAAAATATATATTGCAACAGTTATAACAGCAACAAATAACCACCGCATCGCCATCTGTTTCAGACATTTTGGGGCACATCATTCACGACGCGTCGTTGACTTTCGATGGATCAGACAGATAGTTATTATATGTATATATAAGCGCACATTTATACCTTTGTGAGCCACTTCAGTATTGCAATTGGCCAAGAGCAGTAGTCATCCACATAGTCCACAGCCAGGCTGGCAGGCACCCAGCTCAGAGGCTTTATTAATGGCTCATAATGACTTAAGTGAAATTACTGAGGCATGTCGACCTATTGCCAGTGCTCATCCCCCGATCCCCCTATACCCCATCTCCACTGTTGCCCCTGAATGTGCATCAGTTTCTGTGTCTTTGGCATTTTCCCTTTACGCCCTGTGGTTGTGGCAAACTCCGTTCGCCAGCCATAAACAGTGAGAATTCCCACGCGGCATTTAATATTCTGTTGGCCAAAGTAAATTTTCTCGCTGCTGCTGCTGCTGCTGCTCACATGTTGCTGCCTACAAGAATATCTACAAGCTCGTTCTTGCCTCGAATAGATCTTTAATACAGGGTATATTACAAGGTTTTTTTTGGCTAGCCAAGTTAAATGCGAAGGGAGAACTTCCGTTTGTATTGGATAGTGAATATCAAGTATAAAAAAAGTAATGCTGTAATATATATCGTAAAATACCATAGCATAAATGAAATATAAGCATATTCCTCCTCACGAATGTCATAACTTTTCTTCTTTTCGTCTCAAAAGTTCTCAAGACTTGGTACTTAAAACATATCATGTTTAATATTCGAATCAAATCGGTCTACTTAGCTGCTAAATAGCTTTTCATCATCTTTCGGCGAACTTCATCATCAAAAATAAATAAGTATTTGCTTAAAAACCAATTACCATATTGTAAAACTACCCTTCAAGGGTATTGAATCTTTCGCAACCTTTGAAACATAATTATTCTCTCCTATTGCTGTCGATTTTCCGGCAAGAAGCTAAGGTCAGTTCATATATAATGCTTTTGCCTGGCATAAGGTGCCGTTAGTCCATGCGTATGTATGTGAGACCAAAAGAGAAGAAAGAAATGCGAGTCTAAGTTAATGTGTAGTTTTTGTGTTCTTAGTTATTTTGTGCCTGTTTGCCTGTTTGCCTGCCTGCCTGCCTGCTTGTCTGTTGTCCTGGGCAAAACTTGAGTCAACTGTTGCCTACTTTTGTGCGTCTCTGGTGTCTGCCTGCTAATTAAACGAAATTTTGCGTAATAAGCTTGTCCGTAATTTGTGCTATCTTTTGCCTTTTTTTCGTTCGTTGCTGTCCATTGGCTTTGTTTCTTATTTTGGTGCGACAGCATGTTGAAGTGACTGTCGCCTTTGTGTTGACTTTGTCAACTGTCATCAAGGTGTTCATTGGCTTTGTTATTACGCCTCAATGAATTTTCGGGTGTGTATCCGTGTATATGTTTATCTATCTCTGCACAAATTGTGCGCCATTCAAGTGATATATGCGCGTAATTTTTCATATATGCGGCATCTATCCTCTATAAGGAATAGTTTGGGTTAGGGACACTTTGGTTGGCTGCTTACATTTGAGAGCCCCTAGTAAATCATGTTGAGACAAGAACTAAGAAAATAATACACACAGCCAAGCAAGCACTGTGTGTGTGTGTTTGTGTGTATTTGTTTGTCTAGAGGTCAGGCATGGGAAAAATGAGAGCAAATTTAATGGAGTACATAAATTTATTTGATTTTATTTGATTTTTATCGCAAAAGTGCGTTGGAAAATGCAAACGTTTAATCGAAACTAGATAAATGTGGTAATTCATCTTTCTTTTTTTTTTAAACAAAATTAATTATGCAGTAAATAAAATTGATTATAGATAATGAATAAAAGTTATTGTGATTTCAAGAGTTATTAATGTGAAAGTTTTTTAATTAGTTCTAATCTAGTCAAGTTAATGTTGCTTTACAGACTTTATAGCCTATCAAACATTGAAGATGAAATTTGATTTGATTAAGATTCGATTTATGAGAAAACTTGCCTTTGTCAGCTCTTGACTGATAAGTTATCAACGCTAATACAGCAACGTCAACTTCGGCAGCTTACGCATCATTTTTCACAGGAAAGTTCATATTTTATCCTATTGACTGCGTATTTTTGCACCTGCTGTTCTCATGTTTCAATCTTGTTTTTGCAAGGCTGCCATAGCTAATTTTTGTTATCCTGCATTCTGCCAACAGATCAGGCTGAATAATAACAACATTATTCACACACACACGCACATTTACACAGCATGGTGGCATTTTAAGCATGTGTAAACATGCCCGCTGAATTAAACCGAAAATTAGCATCGATTAAAGTCAAGAAAAGGCGACCCCTCTGCTTGCATCCCTTCTGACACACACACGCACGCACACCGCATGTTATCAGTAACAAGACAAACACAAACACAAACACATTGCGCGTTTATCTTGCACAAGCGCCTATGGTTGCTGTTTCCTTGCCTTGCTCGCCCCTGTCCCCTTTCCGCGATTTAAACAAATTTTAACATAATTTAAACATGTGTTGAAGGCGCGCTGGCACACGCTGCGTATGCTTAATCCATTTTAATCCGTTTTTAGGCGCGACAGCAACGTGCGCCACGCTCCAACATATAACCTCAACAACAAGTGCGATGACTAACCTAACCTAATCTAAACTGCTAAACAACAACAGCAACAACAACAACAAAGTGCAGCCAGCGTTGAGGATGCTGTTGATGTCCTTGGAGGCAAGGCTACATTGAGGGTGCCAGCATAAATAAATGATAGGGTGTATAAGTAATTCTCTGTGTTTGTGTGTGTGTGTGGGTGTGGGTGTTGAGGTGTTTGCTAAACTGTAAAAATATAAATGCGCTAGCGGGCCTTAACTCAGTGTTGAGCTCTTCTTATTGGAAATGTGCGGCCTAAAAAAACTGCACTTAAAGAAAAGGCAAGTTAATATAATTATTGTGAAGAATCCTGAACAAAGAATTTAAATGATATATCAAGTTCGTTCAAATACTTTAACCATAACTTTAGCGAAATATATCAAAATTTATTCATATAAGATTATTTTCTTACTTACTAGTTGCAAACTGAAGTGTAGTTGCTAAGGTTGCCGCCTGCCACATATCATTCTGACAAGATGCGAGTATGAAAAATGTTTGTTAGCATCTCAGTACACACGAAAGTAGTCCATAAGTTCAAGACAGTTTAGCAGACTGTTTGTCTGTCAAGTCATAAATTCATTAGTGACTTTTTTTTTTTTTTAAGGACGTGTGAATGCCATCGAGGCTATTGCCTTGAAGTAAGATGGCTTGTGTATGCCTCATGAAAATAGATTACTTAACGGCTGACCGGTGAAAAATGTGCTGAAGAAACTTACTCACTAGAATTAAGTAACATTGTGATAATTCTTGAAACTCAACCCGTTTATATAGTATTAACTTCACAACTTTCCATAAAATTAATCAGCATACAGCGCCATCCAAGTGCAATGTGACAAAACTTATGAATAAATGAAATGTGAAATGTGTTCTGGCAATGTTTTCATTGCAAATTCACTATGTGCTATAATAACGCTGCATTGCTCATTAACTTATTGATTTCATGATGTTTATATGCGTGTGAAACTGACCCTATCTGTTAATTGGCAGTTGAATAATATTTCTTAGGAAAATGAATGTCAACAAACCAAACATAAGTAAAGCATGTGTTGAATATAAGCTTATTACTTTAATTGAAGTGAGTTGACAATAAAAAGTAATTGAAATTATTTATTTTTGTTACGCCAAATCGTTTTTAAAGAGTTTAGACATTAATTAAATTGTTTACAACTTGTTAAAGCTGACTCATGGCTTTTGTTCAATGTTTCAAATGTTTTTGCTGGCATTTAATTTAATTGTTGCAGCTGCAAATATTTACAGTTTAAGTAGCATAATAAGCCAAGCAGTAATTTTGCCAACTATTTACCTTAAATTTTCAACAACAATGCAATATAAATTTTCACACTTCTTGATTCGACTAGTTAATGAATGTTCAATGTTCAATGGGTTTTTGATATGTGCTTTTTCTGGCTAACACACACACACACACACACACACTTGCATACCTGCCACACAAGTAAACATGAAGAGTTTGTAAAGCCAGGCAATTGTTTATCTGCTTTCAGTTTTGAACATTTGACACTCTGGATACACTCTCCGACGGCCTTAGCCTGCATTTCTTAGTTTATTCTTCATTTTTTTGTCTCTTTTTGGTTTCGTTTTTAGTTTTCTTTCTGCATCGCAAATGTAATTTATACAAAATTAATTTACGTCATAAAGCAAGTTTTGTGCCGGGCCAAAGGAATGGGCAGGCTAAGTTTCGACTCTGAACTGTGTTGATGTCATAAATGTTGCATGCCACAAATGCACAAAAAACACACATACACAAAACGAGAGAGCAAGTTACAAATATGCATCGAAATAAAATAAAATATATAAGCCAAAAAGTAGTAAAACCCAAAGCACTGGCCAAAAGGCCCAAAAGCTGTGCACAATTTATGCATGAACACGCCTCAGCCCACTGCCTGCAAATGCTGGCAACATTTTGTTGCACTACCCGCAAGGCACATTGTCGACAGGGGCACACACACACACACATCTTGGCTATTGTGAATGCAGCTTAGAATTTGTTGCAAATAAAGTGAAATGGCAACCGGGCTGGCTATGCTACGAAAAATTCCAAAATACAAGCAACAAAAGCCAACAAGCCAGCAACGAAGGGTGGAATGAGTGCAAAAAATTGGCAATTTAACATTTGACGTTTTCTACGAGACTTGTTCAAACAATATACTTGGGAATTTGTTTTAATGCTCAGGCAAGGCAAAGGTTTCTCTATTCTTTTTGTTGTTGTTTTTAGGTGGAGTTGACGTGCGACTGGCTTAAGTTGCACACACGAACGATGCAAGGAGCCAGGACGAAGGACGATACAGGGTGGGACAACTGGCAATAATGGCTTTAAATTTTTATTAGATGACGACGCTTATGCGCCTTAGTTGCCCTTCTCAGCTGCAACGGCACGTTGCAAGCTGCTTGAAATGTTGAAATGCTGTTGAAAATGCAATCGACTTGTTGTTGTTGTTACACCAGAAGTTGTTGTTGCTACACAAGTACTTTAGAGGTAAAATTGTATCCAGTTAGCTGCACATTTTGTTAAGCACATATATATATTCAGTTACATTCGTTTATATCAAGCTGCTGCTGCTGTTGCTTGTTGCTGCTGCTGCTGCTCATGTTGAAATAAGTATAAGCACTAATTACCAAAAAATAAAATAAATACTACAAAGCATGTGGCACGCGCTGAGAAAAGAAAAAACAAAAACATGAGCATATGTTGTTTGCAGCAAAGCCGAAGCTTAAATACGCTTTGCTGCGCTGCAGAGGATAAACATTCGGATTATAAGTGTTATGGTATTGTTAGTTTATTATTCAATTGAATTTGCATGCTAAGTAAGCCGGCTCAGATTGATAATTTATTAAAACGTTTAAGAGCTTGAAAAAAAGAGATTGAAAATTTACTCATTTAAGATAAAATTATTTAAATAAGTTTGCTTATATGTTAAGCTGTATGTTGTTTATGGGAATGTGGCATTTATTTATGCCTTATAATAAATTCAATTTCGTGCTTGATTTACATTTTTTGCATTTTCTTAATTAATATTTCGTATTCGGCTTTGGCTTAAGCTGCTCTTAAGACAATTTTAAGGCAAACTTCTGCCTATGCACAAACAAAACAATATATACATATTAACAACAATAAACAAAAATGCCAAATGAGTATGTATGTATGTTTGTGTATGTTTGTTTAGCTAGTTGCCCCTGAGCGTATGCTACACTTTATGTTATGTTGCTGCTGTCGCCTAATTCGCATAATTACGCGCTTATTATTTATTTTTTTCGGCCAAAAACGTGTCTCTCTCTCGCTATCTCTATCTGCTATCTCGCTCTCTGTCCAGCTCATAATTGTATTTGTATGTGTGCATAATTGTATTTCGCTTTGCGCTTATATCCTGTAATTGTATTATTTGCTTGATTTCATTATTTCTCGGCACAGGACATAACGAGGCAAGAGCGCAACTAGCAACTAGCAACTGGCAACGCGCAACGCGCAACGCAGCCATAATTAACCAAATAAATAAAACAGTCGAAAACTGTCCAACAGATATAACAGCATTATAGTTGTTGGGCCTAAAGGGCAAGCGGAAGCTGCAATCCACACAACAACACTAACTAAATACACAGATAGCTACACACACACACACACACACACACACACACACACGACATAATATTATTGAGTACTGTCTATGCCCCGTGGGTTAGATTTGAAGCTTGTAATTCATTGCCACCATGACAGCAGCAAATTAAATGGCTGCCAATTGGACTTTTTTTCTCTGCCAATACCCTACAAAAATAACAATAGGGAAAAGCAAGGCAACTGACAAACCTTCAACACATCAATACTAATTATCTTGTTAATAAACAGTTCAATGCATAATGATAATCAAAACATAATTAGATATAATTAAGGCAATTTGATTTCAAAAGGTCAACAAATGAATGAAACCATCTTCGATTTCGAAAAACATTTTAGATAGATTAATCAAAAACATAATAAAGCTTAAAATATGGTCACACTGTATTTAGCTTAAACTTTCACAGAGCATTTTGTAGTCGACATGGTCTTAAAAGTTTTTTTTTAAGCTGTTTGTTCATTCTATTGTGCCTGAACGTAATATAGTTTGTTTGTTGGATTACTTATTGGCTGTTTTGCAAATTTTTGGTATTACTGTTTGTCTGTCTCTCTCTCTCTCCGTCTCTCTGTGCGCATTATGAAGTTGTGAGCATAACTAATTGAAAAGTTTTTGTCGCATTTTGTCGCTTTTGGTTTGCTTGGTTAGCGGATTTACAACAAACGACTGTGGCAACAACATTTGCAACAACCAATGCATTTATCCCTAATGTTTTTGCCGTTGTTTATTCTCCTCTCTACGTTTGCTTCTTATGATCGAAGTAGTTAAACTGTTTAAAGAGCTTTGGTGGCTTTCGAAGCTAACTTAAATCGATTGACAAACCAGCGACAAGGCTAATAACTTATCTTGTACTTTCTAGATGGCCAATAAAATTAAATTTATTGAAGCATTTAATGGAATTTTTGTGGAGACAAATTATTGATAAGTTCGTGGAAAACTTCATTCGAGCATTCGTAAAAATTTGACATTTCACAGAAAAAATATGGCAAGCAAATTATGATTTCTAGGAAAAGATGTGCTTGAATAAATATAAAAGTTCCTTTCAGGGAATGTTTTTTATTTTGCATTTCTTTTATTTATTTTTTTAAAGTTTTTTATGTTCCTCGTCAATCTACGCTGTAAATGATATAAAAATGCCACAAATACAAAGCTCTGATGTAATTATGAACTTAATTTCAATAAAGCTAATTTCATTGTTTATTGATGGTTTGCCTCTCAGCGTTCTTGCGCAACAGGAAGCTCACACACATAACTACACACAGTGAAAGAGAGGAGAGAGAGAGAGAGAGAGAGTTGACTCTGTGTTGGAACTTCAATAGCAGCGTTTTATTGGCAGCCTGTTACGTTATGGCCTTATGGCTCACCGCTGCCAATAACCACACACAAATTACATTTATTTCACTTCCGTCACATAAAATTCTTACGTCCCTTGAACACACACACGCACACACACACACACATACACACATACATCCGCTCATAACTCTCTGTGTCTTCCAATGCAACAATTGCCCATCTAATTCACTCAAATGCTCACCTGCTGGCACCCCCCCCCCTCTCCGCTCTGCTTACATTTGGGTTCGTTTCAGTTGTTGGTGTCGCACAGCATCATCATCATCATCATGATTATCATAATCATCAACTGCTGTTCGTTGCCTTGGCTGCCGGCTTGGCAGTTAATGTTGTCTGATTTCATTAGCGCCATTCTTCCAGACTTTTGCCACCTAATGTTACCTAACGCCACCATCCCTCCTACCGGCCCACCGCACTCCCCCCTCCCCCCACCCTCTCCCTCTCCCACCAAAATAAAAGGTAAACGTAAACGCGTATTGACAGTTTTTCGTTGGCTCTGCCAGAGACCTTAAAGCTACACGCTTAATTTATCTCTTCACATTTTCTTTATTGCTTCGCACGCCAATTAAACGGCCCCACTTCAACCCCCTCCCCCGTCCCCTCAGTAGTCGGTAAAGCATTTTACATGAACTTGAATGAGCTTATTATATTGGTTTCGCCGTCAATATTATTATTGATAGCCATGCTTAACGTATTTATATGTGTTGCTCTTTTGCTTTGTTTTCCTCACCCCCCTCACCAAGCTAAGCATCCCCCATCAACATTGCTTGTTGTGGCTAATTTGCTTTTATTATTCGCATTAAATTTTATTCTTATGTTTTGTTTTTTTGTTTTTTTTGATCGTAAGCCGATAGAAATTGAGACATTGTTGGCGTTGTGCGAATATTAGCCCGGAAGTGTTTTGTATCCGTTATGAGCATCGTTGGCGTGCATTTAAATGGCCAGTTTAGACCAACAGTTGATGCTGCAGCAGCTGCTCTTTTCAACATGGCCTAAACGCAATGACTAGAAATTGCCGTCAACGACATTTGTTGCTTAACCAAGTATTATTAACATATAAGCATACTACTATATATACTTATATATCCGACATGTGATGCGAACACACAATTGACACTTACAGATGCGACCAAACGGAACGATAACAGAAGGCGTTATCATAATGCCAAATGTGCATTCGATCCGTTTAACCTTTGTCACAAGTCAAAAGTGTTTAAAAGTTTAATTTCGAGTTGATTTTATTTTATTTATGCCTCAAATCATATTAAAATGAATTCGTACACTTTTAACTATTAAAAATAAAATAACTTCTTATTCAAGTGTTGGTAAATAACACTTTTCCTGCATTATGTAATGTAAAATGGAGCAACCTAAGCTGTTGCTGTCTCTCTCTCTCTCTCTCTCCCTCTCTTTCCTAAAGAAAGCAACCTAATGAAAATCTCGCTTGCTGGCAAATCTTTATTTCATATTGTGACTTATCAGAAACAAATAGGGAACAAGGTAAGTTCTTCGTCGACGAAAAGAGAGCAGCAATAAGCCATGCTCTCCACCCCACCCCCACCCCACCCCTTCTTATTCACATATATGTATGTCTTTCTGCCCCATGCTGTGTCATAAAAACAGCAACTCATAACTCTCTGCCCCACATCCGCAAGCTGCCTGCTGCCACCACCACTTGCCCCAGCTGTTGGTATTGTTTTTTTTGTTTATGCCACACCTCGATGCAAATCATTGCCACATCTGACGCACATGTGGCACGTAACAGACACAGCGACAAGCTCGTGCACATCGTCCTCCAATGTCGTCGCCGTCGTCGTCGTCGCATCATCATAGTCGTTGCAGGATTTGTCTGTTTTTTGATTGTCGTCGTTGTCGTCGGCGGCGCGGCAACAACTGGCGCTCCCTCTCCCGCTGCACCTTCTGCCTCTGCTTCCCTCTCTCTTCTTCAACCAAGCCAAACAGAGAGAAAACAAGTTGATAAACTTACCTCGAGCTTAGAACAATGGAAATTTGTATTTTTTTAATGTAGGAATATTTTTCATATGAGGGAACATAACTTTTGCAGACACTAGTAAATCACCAATTCAATTAACAAAAGATTTTCAACTTCAACTGTAATTACTTAGCACTCGATCTTTTTGCTCAGTGTCTGCTGTCACATTCGGTAGGCGCTATGGCGTGCGAAATTGTAAATTGTAAATTTTTCGTTTTGTTTATATGTCTTCTCGCACCCCTCTCTCTCTCTGTCTTTTGGGTTTTTTCTTTCTTTGGGGTACATAAAAAGCGGAGTGCATGTAGATACATTATTAAAAATATATATATATACTCAAATGTCAACAAGTCAGCGCAGCGCGTCTGGTTCGCACAAAGCAACAAGCAACACAGATTCCGCCACTTTTTTTTGGCTCAATTGAAGAGTGTCTGGACTTTCCAAGAACAAAAACAAAATAACATAAGCATTTTGTTTACTTGGATAAAAGAAGGGTCCAAGGCAACATAGCCCTGGCTAGCCATATTAAACAAATGCTGTCTTTAACCTGACTTCAAGTGACCTGGTTTCCGACAGTGAGAGTGTGCTGGTTGGTTGCTAATGAATCGCCAGTTATTGAACTCAAATCCCCCCTCTCCCCCTATCATTACCCTTACCCTAACGACGCCGTCAATGAATCATGTCTACGTGATGAAAGTTTTACTTTTCGGTTGTTTTCGGCTTTTTTTAAATAAAAAAAATGGTTGACTCTGCTTGACCTGCAGCATTTTTTCTCAAAAGAATTTATTTCATATTTCTGCCTGACAACAGAAAAAAAAAATGGTGCAGCAGGGCTAACAGGCGTGGGGCAGGCATAGTGCTGCAAACTGCAGCTGAGTTGGCCGCTTTGCTATTTACTTTTCATTTATGAGACAAAAAAAGAAAAGGAAAGCGCGGCTGTTGCAGTTACCTAACCTGTACAGTTAACATAGCTTTACCTATTCCTATCCCAATCCCTTTTTCGCTCTCTCTCCCCCCCTTCGTTCTGTCAACGGTTTCATATCCGCTCATCGCCTCGCCCTGCAGCACGGCTCACCGCTCTTTTGGCTCGTCACTTTTGCTCATTGGACACGTGTTCACAAATATTTGTGCTACGTGGCTGCATTCAACAAAACCCACTCCTTCCCCTACCTCCCTCCCCCTCCCTTCCTCTTTCTCATTTGCACCTTTTTGTACCGTTGCATCTAGAAGTAAGTTAAAAGTCAACTACAAAATTGTATTCCAACAAAAAAACGTAATAAGAATTCTAAAAAAAACGGTTAAAAATCTCAGAATCTAGATAATAATGTCCAAATTGCTTTTGCCATTCCCTTTACCCAACTAAATAGGGTATTAAAGCTGTAGAGCAAGTAAGAGCTACCCGCCAACATGTAACGTCAAACTTTTTTTGTTGTCGTTTGTGCGAACTGAAAATTATTTCATGCGATAGTTTTAACAATCTGGCCGATTATATAAACAACAAACATACCGTATGTTTGTATGTATATGTGTTTGCGTATAAAAAACGGAAAACGGAAGCAAAGAAACCTGAACATCGACAAATTTGCCGGACGCACATATTTCCATGTTGTTTCCTCCGCTTGCCCTTCCTCCACCCAAATCCACACGTTGGACAAGAGACAAAAAGGTTTTTTTTGCTATGAGGCACTGATTTTCAATAAACACGACGAATTGCAACAGACACCGATACACAACTCGAACTCGGACAGTGTATGTAGTACATGAAATGAAACGAAAGGGGAACAAAAATGGGTTGCAATGGGTTGGGTTGGGTTGGGTTAAAAATCATTTGCCGGTCGCTTGGTAGCTGATAATATAACGATTTTCATTTGTGGCTGTTGCAATTTAATGTTTGTATGAGAGCAATTTAGGTGCCATTATACACACACACAGACGCTGCTGTGTGTGTTTCATTCCAGGAAGTGAAATTTAATTTCGAGGTTAAATTGTAAGCCGTCGTCGGTGGTTTGCACTTTAAGCTGCAACTAAACATGCGATTATTTGCTAACACTCATACGGGTGTATGGACGAGTGTGTGTGTGTGTGTGTGTGTGATAGCCTACTATGTATTTGGTATAAATATTTGCTTTAGCCACGCTTACGGATGATTACCAACATTTTGCCGCATCCTACAACCATTTGGCAGTGTCTGCGGCTCTTTTTAACCGTTTACCTTTTGTGGCTAAATTATGTGCCATAAGCGTTTATTGATCCCCTCCACAGACATTGCATCTTACATTGTTTCCAGTGCAGTTTTGAGCACAGTTTTGGGCTTTAAAGCATTAAGCTTTCATCACGTTTCAGAATGTTTTTGTTAGCATTCAATCTTCCAGATCATTTCATTTCCACACTTAAGAGTTGCATAAACACTTAAATGTTTATTTATGTGCATTTATTGATTAAATCCTTAGCGAAAGGCTGAACAATTTATAATTCAAATTTTGTGCAAGCATACTTTTAGGCTGTCAATTTATTATAATTCTATAGAGACTACACTCAAGTTTTAAGCTGTCTATTTAATGTTTTGCCATATAAAATGCTGATGCATGCTGTTTTTGGGCATAGGCCCTATTTATTATTAATGTTAGACGATGTGGGGCAAGAGGCAACAGACTTTAAGCGCACACTTTATGCCACAGAATGTGTTATCTGAATGGGCAGCAGCAGCAGCAGCCTAAACCTTACCTTGGCAGTTTCACAGGGGACACACTACAAAAGATACAGATACAAATGTTATAAAGATACTGAGGTAAACATGTGAGCGAGGGTAGAGAGGAAAAATAGTTGCTAGCTAAATTCAATTGCAAAATGTCGAAGACACTCTATCCTCTCGCTCTCTCTTTATCTGTCTCTTTTTCTTTCTCTCTGTGCACAAAACTTAGCCGCTGTAACTTTTCGACTATTTGCACTGGATGTGAATGTGAATGTGGATACTGGTGCTGCTGCTGCTGCTGTTGCTGTTGCACTGACATGCAAAGTAGCAGAAAAATTGTCTGGCAAAAGTTGCCAGTCAGGCAGCGCAGACAGACAGCAATGTAGTATAGCTATCACCCCAAAACCCGAAAACCAAACCCCTTTTTGCAACAACTTTTGCCATCCAGACGCATAAAGTAGCTCAGGCTGCTGCTGATGCTGCTGCTGCTGCTGCTGCTTCAGCTGTATCTGTATCTTGTAGGTTGTTGCAGTGCTGCATTTTTTTTTTGTCCTTTTGTCGTTGGCGTATCTTAAAGATTTTTAACAGCACACACAGCGCACAAACTTGTCGAAAATGCTCGTATATACGAAAATTGTTTAACAACTTGAATGCTGCCAACGTTGAGCTGGCCGCAACAAAAAAAAAAAAAAAGGAAAGCAAAAAAAAAATAGGAACTTTTTCACCTGTATGCTGGGGCATCCTGTTAAGTTTTCACACCGGGTCATAAGTTTTCGGCGCTCAGTTTCGTTGCTTCTTAGTCGAAAAAGAAAAAAAAACACGGTTAAGAATTCAAGTTAAGACTTGGCTTGACTTAAGTTTCAGTTTCAGTTTGCCTCAGCTTTTAATTAAATAATTTCTGCCAACTATGATTGAAGCAGCAGTTGTTGCATCAGCAGCAGCAGCAGCAGCAACGACAGCAGTCGGCAATTAAATGTGAAAACTTTTTGGAATTATTTTCACTCATATTTGATTTGTCTTCAAATCATTTTGTGTGCAATTATTTCGGCTGGAAAAATATTTAACTGCATTTGCTATTGATTTTAGTGCTTTGTAATCAACTGTGGGGCTACCTGGCTGCAGGCACACCAGGAAATTGGCCATCTCCTGCAATCGTTCTACCTTACCCAAAGTCGATGCCAAAGTCAAAGCTAAAAGCCATTTGCCATTGCCATTGCCATAGTCATCGCCATAGCCGAGAGTCATTCAGGAAGTGAATGCAGCTGAATTTGTCAATTTTTCTTTATTCTTCTTTGCACACGCACACACACACACACACACATACGAGTGAATGGAGCTGCGTTTATTGCAATTTAACTTGACTTCTGCTGTTTTGTTTGAGTCTGGTCAATAGATGAGCGTAATATTAAGACATTGATTCGAAATGGTCTAAAACGACATTGGTTGTCTTAGCTGAACCAAGAAAATGGACAATGCGCTGCAATGTTTTCTGTTAACTTAGAACGTTCGGTCAATAAAGCCGAAAACATGTCAATATAAACAATAACAAACTATTTTATCCTAAGTTCTTGAGTTAATATCTCTTATAGAAAAAGTCCCAAAAAGCAGTGTCAAAATCTCCCCCAACTTGATAAACTTTTATAATTTCACTTGACATTGTTGCCGCCAAATGCTACAAAGGATTGGAGCCGGGCAACCATAATTTGTGTAAGGTAAGGCTAATATGCTATGGTTTTTTTTTCTAAAAAGTCAACTAACCAAACTTAACTTAACTTTAAACAGAGAGAGAGAGAGAGAATTTGTGACAAAGCATGCGACACTTTGACATGGGGCGGAGCATGCTAACTGACTGTGTGGCGCGCTGCGAGCCAAAGGCTAATTCAAAGTCAGGGCGTGCACACAATCTCCCGATTTTATGTATTGCGTTATGACAGCAGCAGCACCTGAAAGTATGCAGTGATTTTTTTCTTACTTCAACCCACATGCTCCTCATGCTTGCTTCTTGTTTTGCTTCTCTTTGCGCGCTCTCTGTGTATAAGTGGAAAGCAAAAAGCCGCAACAATGGCAAAAAAAGAGGTGGCAATAGTTGACAACGACGCTGTGGCATCCCAAGTGTTCATTGTCAAAAGACAGTTACCGCTGTTCATAAGCGAAACACGCACCAGTTAGAACTGTGTACGTGTATGTATGTGTGTGTATGTGAGCAGTTGGCATATAAACTGGTCGGACATGGTGTAAACACGTTCAATGTTGTTGTTGCAAACAGCATTGCATGGGTGCAATTGCTGCTAACATCCATTTTCCATCTCTTCTGTTGCTAGGTTTAATTTAATCTACTAGTCGAGCTGCTACCTTGACATGCACTAGCTCAGTCACAGCTTAAAGCAAGTGAGCGTAAGTGTGTGTCTGTCTCTACTTGTATGTACGTGTATGTGTGTGCGTGTGTGTGTGTTGGCTGCTTGAGTGCACCGCAAGTCCATTTAACTTAACTTTGCAACGACATGCTGCAATGGCATTGCATGTATTTTTGGTTCTTACCAGCCCAACTCTCTACCCTTCCACCCTTTGCCCCCTTTTTGTCCTGCCCGTGTCACTGCATCACTCAAAGCACACGACCAAATGGTGACAGCACTGCGTGTCCATATGTCCTCATATATGAGTAAGTATGTGTGTGTGTGTGTGTCTCTCTCTGTGGGCAACGTAATTTGCATGGTCAGCATGCAATGGCATCGAGCAACGAGCAACGAGCATCGTGCAACAGCAGCAGCACATGGACTAGGGAAAATATGCAGGAGACACAGGACAACGAGGACAGAGGGAGAGAGAGAGAGAGAGAGAGAGAGAGTACGATGCGAGGGAGGGGGCTGCCAGGTTGAGCGTTGCTTGCTTGCTTAATTGCATGGCACTGCAATTGGCAACTTTATGCTACCCAAAAAACCAATTGCTGATGTAACCCCTCCCCACCCAACCACCACCATCAACTAACAAGTGCTGTCTACTTTATGTCTGCTCTAACGTTTTCTTAGTGTCACTTCTTAAGCATGCATATTAGGTTTTTTGTTTCCATACTAATTTTAAGTATTTAGAGCAACAACAAGCTCCCAAGGCACAACTTTAAAAGCTTAATGACAAGGTGATTATATAAACGTGTGTGTGTGTGTGTATTCACATGATCCGACACATGTGCAGCTCGTTTTACGGGTAACAGCATCAAAAATAAAAATATCAAAAAAATAGTTCAGTGCACATGTGCCGCTACATGCAAAACATTAAAGCGTTTTTTCGTTTTGTCGGAGTCAGAGAATCAAAATTACACCATGTACATACAATGTGTGTGTGTGTGTTTGTTTTTTGTATTTGTAACAGCGACGAATCATTTGCAAGCGATTTAATTTCAATTGCATGGGCGTTAATCAATGGCAACAGAAGCCAATTGCAAGAAACAATAAAACAAAACAATTAAATAAGCACAAGCGATGAAAAAAAATATATATATATATCTGGCGAGCGAATGCAATGCAGAAACAAACATTTAAATGCGCGCCCTGGGAGCGTCCAATAGCAGCTGGTTACCAACACTGATTTGATTTTAACTATCGAAACTAACATAAATCGAGCAAACAGCGTTTAATCGGCATGCCACCACAAATTTTTATTGGCAGCAGAAAGCATTAATTTACAAAATTTTTAAAGAGATACAAAAAATAAACACAAATTGCTATAAGTAAATAACTGTTTGCAAGCATTGTTAATTGTGACATAAATATTAAGACACTTTGCTACTCTACAAAAAAAACTGTATGAGCAATTAACTGACAATCTTTCTATAAAAAAAAACAATAATAAAAAATCAACATTAACTGTTTAAATAATGCAAAACGCACGCACTGGCGACAATTATTTCGTTTCGTGAGAAGCAAATCGTTAGATAACTGAAACAAATATTCAATTTGCGGGTGACCAACAATTTATCAATTTGCTTCGCAAATGAACGCCAACCGTAAATTTAAATCGCTGCGCTTAGTGCGCTTCGGCGATGTGCTTTTTGACCAGCAGAGGCGCATCATACTACTATGCCGATCCTGTCAGCGCCATTACCTTACACTCGAAGCCTTCCAAACGCATCTAAACAAGTGCAGCGCCTTAAAGCACATTGTTACATCGATTGACGAACTGAAGTATGAGGAAGACAAGAGAAAGACGAGACTAATTAATGGCAAGCAAGAGGTAAGTTTTGTTATAGTATTCGAAAAGCAAACTAGAACCTTATTGAGTGTATTTTTGCAGTTGCTCATCTATGAGCCAAATGCAGTACACAATAAAGTTGACAGCAGTATAGATTGGGAAGCTGAGCTAGAGGATCCACGCTGGTACACAGATGACAATCGTGCGCAACCATCAAAATCAAAACAACCTGCTACCAATACCAAAGAGAACGTCGAAAAAACCCGAACGCGCTATCAGACAAACAAGCAGCTAGACATTGAGAAGAAAATAAAGGTAGAGCCAGGGCAGCAGCAGGAGCAATTTTCACTGGCACCCACAAAAATTATGCTAAATTCACCGCCAAAGCGCATGATTCTCACAAGCCAGCAGCAACAGGATATAAGACGCATCACCACGAATCCGCCCAAGGCGAAAATTAATGTTGTTGCAGTGCAAAATATGGATGTAGATCCCTGTGAGGAGGCAACGGCAACAGACCTTGTAAGCAGCACAACAACAGCAGCAGCAGGACCAGCACCTATGGTCAACATACCAGCTGCCATCTCAGCAACCATCGGCGATACTCAACACATACTCAATAAGTTACGCGCTTGTGGCGTTGAAGTTAAGCGTCGTAACACGCGTGAGACTCGGGATTCGCCGATTGATGCAGTGGCTCTGTCTAAAAAGCGGCAGGCACTGGAAATAATGCGTAAATTGCAATCGAATGGCATCAAGTGTACCAAAGTAAAGAATGCCAGAAAAGATATTTAATTGCTGTCAATCGAATGTAAATATAGTATTATCTACGGAATTTGGATTAAATATTTATGTTCCGCAAAAACAAAAACAACTTGAAACAGCTGTTGCAAACGATAGTTGTCATTGCAAAGCAGTAACATACTGTTAAAACATATGATGGATTGCTAACGATGGAGTTGGCGAATGTTTCATTTTTTATTAACCAAACAACGTTAAACATTTTTAAATCCAGGGATACTATTATTGTTTTTTGCAACGACACACTAAGCAACCACAACTTTTGCATAAGCAAATTATGGCGCGCTGTTAATAACATTTAAGCTTAATGTTAAAGTTTTGGGTGACCACAGCTGTAGCTGTTAGTAAAACATTCAATAGTCGCACGCGTGCGTTTTAAGTCGAAAGAAATATTGTTAAAAATTGGCTGGCAATATCGGGCGCCTGTTCAGTTTGTTTATACATTAAACAAGTTGCAAACACAAACCCGACAACTTCGAACATCGCGTGTGACTAACAAACTTGAGAGGCAGACAAGACAGGTAAGACGGCTGATACTTATTGGCTTACATAATTTTTATATGTGTTGTGAGTCAAAATTTGTGTTTTGCATTTATAGATTTGTGGTGACAAAATGCAGACATATAATGACATCATGCTTTAGTTATAGTTCTTTCCGTCGAATTAACGCTGCAACAGATAGTTATGAAATATCAAAAAAACGTTGCGTGAGTTCCTTAAAGTGAAATAAAAATATGTTTTTGATATGCTGAAAGAAACATCATAGATAACATGATGTGTTAACGGTGTGGAAAGAAAGCCGGTCTTAAGTTAGCACTCCAATCGGGAAAACAGTAAAAAAAACTATTTTAAAATTTAATTTTTTTTATTATTAATTGGAAATTGTAACTTTAACTACACAGAAATACTTGTTTTTTTTATCCTGTTATCTGTTACGATATTTGAGAATTTTGTTTAAAAGCTAATTGATTTCGTTTTAAATGTATTTCAATTGTTTTATTTTTATTTTTTTTTTCTTTTGCCTTTCTCATTTCAAACGAGTGCGGGTTTTTTTTTTAAACTTTTGTTAATTGTGTTATTTTGGGCAAAACTATTTAGTGCATGTGTCGAATTTACTCATTGCTCTTTAATTAGTTAGTTGCCTTTGTATTTTTGTTGTTTTAAACATTAACTTAAAGCTGCTTATTGTTTAGTGCGTGGTCTTTTTTTTTGGTTTTACAATGTTCAATCAACTTGAATCACATAAAAGAACATTAAATAAGTTGTAATATTAACACGCTGGACACTTGGAACAATTACTCAACATTTATAATAATTTATAAATATATATACGAAAAATAGATAAAGTAGATATATGTATAGTATTCATGTGGTAGGCGCATTGTGTACTCAACTAAATGCATTTAATTTTTTGCCTTCACAAAACATTTTACAATTCATTTAATATAAACAAACGTTGAAGTTGGTGTTAGATGTTGCTGTTATTCAATGGAACGACGTCGCAGTTGCCTTCGAACGCTGCCCATTGCAGCACTGCTGCGATCGAGTAGCTCATTGGAGAGTCTAGCCAACAGTGGCAGCTCACGCATGGACACATTGACCGATGGCAACGGCGCCAGCTGCTGCTGTAGCTTCTTAATGGAGCTATCTTGGTTGGGCTGCAGCTGGTGCTGATGTTGCGGCGTTACGGGCAGACTATGAGGGGCAATTGTATCGGCGGTGCTTATTTTAATCACAACATCTCTGGCATCCACAGTATCTACATCGGTGTGGCGTTTAAGCGCCTCGGCGCCAAGTGAGTTGGGTCGCACTTCTGTTGATTTGCTTAGGTGATGCTTGGCTGCCTCCTTGAGCATCATGAGATGATCTAGTTTATCAACTGTTGTTTTTAGTTCATGCTCCCACACATCATTCTGTTGTTGGCCATCGCCACCTTCGATGGGTCGAACTGCAAGTATTTTGACCTTTTGCCGCAGCGCCTCCAGCTGACGTTCGTCGACAACGCCACGCAAATCGTTGCCCATCGCCGACTCATCATAGTCACATACATTGTCTGCCTCCTCCTCCTCTTCAGCATCAGCTTCATCTTCCGTTTCAACGGCTGATGGTGTGGCAGCAGGTGTTGCGGTGCCAGCTCCCAATGACATTTGACTGCCCGCTATCGATGGATAATCGCATTTCTCCAGCTCCAGCTGAAAATCGGGCAGCGATGGCAAGGATGGCAACGCACTAGATGTGGGTGTATTCAGTTCGGCGCCCACGCCTGGCTCTCGTGTGCCCGGTGGTGGCGGGGAGCCACTTAACGCCGGATAGTCGCCACGCTGCTGATGAATATGCTCACTGATGCGCTCCAAATTGCGCAACGCTGTGGAATATGTTGTCTTGGCACAGGCCACATGCTGCTTCAGTTCCTCTATGCGATTCTTTTGTGTTTGCAATTGATCCTGGCACACTTGCTTCTCCTCAAAATAGGGACGTGATTTGTTTATGCTGCGCCTAAAGCGATCCTCCAGCTGCTGCAACTTTTGTTCGGCACTATGAAAGAGTCGCGTGCGTCTCTGATGCTCTGCATGGCAATCGGCCTTCTGTTTCTCAGCATCCATGACCTTTTGGGTCGCATGATTCAACATCTCCTGCCAGGCATTGTCGAATTGCCATTCATGTGAATTGGACATGAAACGTTGCTCGGCCAGCGCAACGGTTTCCTTAGCTGCGGCATGGATCTCTGCAAATTTTAGGTTTTTAATCAAGCAGAATGTTGCATGTGAAATTGTTATTTACCATTGGCTCGCTGAAATTTAACGGCCGCCTGTTGGCATTCAATTTGTGCCTCGCGCGCCTTATCCAGAGCGTCATAATAAGGTCGGGCCTTCTCAATGCAATTTCCTAGCTTCTTGGAGGAGAGTTTCAAGCGACGCGTCGACTCATTCAACAGTATGCGAAACGTTGAATTGGCCTCCTATAAAGAGAATGTGACAGAACGAGTTTAGACTTTAAATAGGTTTTTATATATTTATATGGATAATCTTACCTCCAATTCTATTTCTAGCTTATTAATCTCATCGGTAGCACTATTGAGATTCTCCAATTCAATCTGCAAAATAAGAATATAAAGAATTTTATTGTCTTATCTATTACAGACACACAAAAAAGCAAAACGAACACAAAATGGCAAAACCGCCAATGAACAAGGATCCAAATAGTAAATATGATTTGAGTAAAATTTCAGCACGCGTCGATCGTGTGAATGTTAGCGGTTTATTGCGCACCCACAATGATTATGTGCAGCGAGCTGCCGAGGGATTATTCAAAGCGGAGAACTTTCAGTCAATGATGCTGGAAGCTATGGCAGCCAAATCGTATTTACATGAGCTGGGCATATTCAAGGATATCAGCGTGCACATCGATATAAGTCGTGGCGCGGATGCCTCGCCACAGGGCTATGAGGTGACCCTTAAGGGCAACGAATACACGCGAATCATGGGCTCGGCAGGCACTGAGATTGGCCAGAATGAGGGCTCCTTGCGCACCGAACTGACCATACCGAATATATTGGGTCGTGGTGAGAGTATATCGTTGCAGGGCAGCTACAGCAGCACCAGAGCCAATGATCTGCAGCTTAAATTCTGGAAACCTTTCTTTCATACACGTTTTCGCGAAAATCGACCAGAGTAAGATGAAATAATATTTGATTCAGTTCAGTTTAACTCAAAATATATGTATTTTCTTTTACAGAGTTTCGTTTAGTGTATTTCGGCAAACAGATCGTTTCGATATTAGCTCTTTTCAGACCACCAATTTGGGCTATCTGCTGGACTTTAGTGCACACACAATGCTTGGCGTTGATGTAAGTAAATATATAAATTGTATAATTTTATAAACTTAACTCACAAAACCCACTTCTTGCCACAGCTCACACACTCGTTGCAATATGAGAACTCGATAAGGGATTTGAGTTTGTTGAACAAATCGGTGCCGTTTGCTATACGCGAACATAGTGGACCAAAATTGGCATCATTGTTGCGCTATTCGTTGGTCTATGACAATCGGGACAACAATGTCTTTCCCACTCGCGGCATTATGCTTAAATCTGTCAACGAATATTGTGGTTTGGGTGGCAATATTTCGTACACTAGCAGCACAGCGAACGGAGAGTTAAATGTGCCACTATTTGCGGGTCTTGTGGCACAATTCTGTGCTCGCGTTGGTGTCATGAAGGAAACCAAAAAGACAACCGTGCTACCCATTAACAATCTATTCTATTGCGGTGGTCCTCTAACATTGCGTGGCTTCAAATTTGGCGGTGCTGGACCTGTTGTCGATGGTACACCAATTGGTGCACAGACATTTTGGTGTACGGGCGCACATTTGTGGACACCGCTGCCGTTTGCCGGTGTCTTCAAAGGTCTCGCTAGTCATTTTCGTATGCATTTCTTTTACAATATGGGCAATAGCAATGCATTTACAACAGGTATGAATTTGTAATCAACTTTTTCTAAACTATTCTAACATTACTTTTGTTTTTTTTTCAGACAACATGCGCAGCGCTTATGGCATGGGTTTGGCTATCAAATTGGCGGAGAGAGCTCGCATTGAGCTAAACTATTGCATCCCATTGAGTCGACGGGCCACTGACAAGGTCTGGAATGGATTTCAGTTTGGCATTGGCTATGAGTTTGTCTAAATTTAAAGTATTTTTATAGCTGCCCCAATCAAAATTTGTCACAATTCATAATCTATTCTTATAATGTATTTCAATGTCAATGCATTTTATTTTTATTTTCATTCTTAAAAATTTTATTTCTAAACAAGAGACCTATTAGATTAGTTTTCTTAAGCCTAAGTGTATAAACAAAAACAAAAAAACAATTTTGTTAAACTATATAAAATGTTATAAAAAAAAGTTATGTCGTTTAATAAGCTTTATTGAAGAATTCGCTAGACAATGAAGTATTCGCGAACTCTCCGGGGTTTGTGAAGAAAACGTATTGATCTTGCCCCATAAATGAAATTATGAAATTGCTTTTTGAGCAGCATATTTCAAAGAAAATACTGGGGGGCGCACCATAAATACTATTCTATTTTATATAATAAACATTCCCGACCATCAATCAAACGGAACTTTGTACCCGCGACTGCGCGCTATAAGTTGCAAGATTCGCAACTCAACGCAAAGTTCCATGCCGATATCAACAAGCTGTTAGGCAGAACGAAGACATTTGATAACTGCAAAGCCGCAATTTAAGTTAACATTTGCAGAAGGAATTGATAGATCATACAAGAGAGGATCCAAGAGTTGGAATTGTTAACCGTCTATTTTAATTCGCGCTAGTCTAAATCATACGTCGCTTGTTTTGAATATTGGTTGTTTTTTTAGTAAAAAGTAGTTATGTCCGTTCAATAGTCTGTAGTGAAGGGATATGCTAGAGTAAACGCAAACCCTCCGTGGAGTGAAGCAAACGTGTTGATATTGCCCCTTGTGAGAATGAAAAAGCTTTTTTGAGGCAGCGAATTCATAAGCAAACTAGGGGCCATGATGTTAAATAAAAATTTTTGATATTTCTACCATCCGCGGGAATTGAACCTGCGACTGCGAACAAAGCTACAGCTATTCAAGCAGCGCAACCCTACGAAGAGCACCATGCCAACATCAACCTACATGCTCGAAAAGTGAACACTTAAATTAACAGCAAGCCGCTATGTAAAATTTGTAAATTAACATTTGCTATGGCAATGCCCTTAGCAGAGATGAATGATGGGAAATTTACTCAATTGAGCAATACAAGTATTGTGAATTGTTGAAGATTGTTTGAATTTCTTGCTTGTTATTTACTAGCGGATAAATTAATTTGAAATTCCTTATACATATGCGCATTTTGTGGAGCCGGCACCGTATATTGTTACAGATCGCTGAACTGCTTGCGGTTACAGTTTTTTGTTATGTTTTGTTTTGTTTTGTTGGTGTGGTCAAAAGAAAAAGAAAAAAAATACAAACTGGTTTTAATTATCATATTTTTCGGACTAAATTTTGTCTGTACACTTACACACACATACGATATGGTATGTTTATGCCTTTGTTTTTGATGCAGCTTTTAATAAGCTTGTGCTAGTTTGATTTTTATTGTGGTCTTTGGGCATTTCTTTACATACCGGATATGGGCAAGGAACAGGTATAGCGTAAACATGTGTGTGTGTGTGTGTGGTGGAATGAAACAGAGCATTGTGGGGCAAAGTCTGGAAATCTGATTGATTTAAAGGCCGAGACGGACAAACGGGGGAGTTGTTCAGTTTTTAGTTCAGTTTTCAGACCGGTTTTACGATTACCTTTTCGGCTATGGCCCCTAAAACCAGTTTCGCATACTGCGACGCTGCAGTTGAACTTTCCAGGAATTTGCTGGCATCTGGCAATGATGGCAGAAAGGCGAGGAAGCATTTGTTTGGGCTTTGTGCAAAGTGATTGTAAATAAAATGTATTTCCTTGCATTTGCTTTTGCAGGCCAATTACCCAGCAATTTTCATGTGCAACATGCAACACAAGCACAAACAAACAACTGAAATAATAGTTAGCAACAGTTATAAACACATTGGCACTAGCACGCCCTCTAGCGGCACAAAAGATGCACTACTAACTAATTAATGTCTGTCATGTGCAAAAGCCTTTACAAAAAAGTCAAAGACCTTTTTATTAAAATTTTAATGCAATTCAATACAAAAGTTTTGTCGATTTAGCAGTCAATAAAGATATTGTCCATAAAAAAAAACCCCAGATGGGTTAATTATTTACCAAGCTGTACTTATTTATGGATATGAGAAGGCAAAAAATATTTGACTATCTTCAAAGAGGCAAATAATTACTTATTGCCTGACGGACAGAATGACGTCTCAAAATGTACGTAAATATTTAATATTTTGCTGTTTATACAGCTTATAAAAGCTGATGTACAACGTATACAAAGAAGACGTATTGAGAAATACAAATTTTAAGAAATTTCAGTTGTTTAAAGTTCCTTTTAACTCTCGTTTTATCGATTAATTGTCATATAGTACGTCAGCTGTCGAAATGTTGAAAGCGTTTTCTCCCACAAACAGGGTCAAAATCACATGCTAACAAAACCCGCCGCCACCAAATGATGTTAAATCACGCAATGTGCTGACGTTTTATTTTGTTGTGCTATTTTTTTGCAATTATCAGGGCATTGAAAGGGCAGAGGGCAGAAAAGCTCAAACTGACTCAGACAGAAATATAATAGTATCAAATGCAAAAGGTTACAAAGCTAAAGTATCTAAAGTAAAAACCATTTTCAAGATGACATTTCATTCCATTTTATACAAAGGAGCGCATTTGACAGATAAGTGGGCGTCCTTCAATAAAGTTGATTGCGTCGTCTGTTGAAAATATGACTGACACTGACAACTGACAACTGAAAACTAACAAACATGTGGGTGAAATTTATGGTAACATGGCATGATATTGTCCCAAAGGCATGACCTTGCATGATGTGTAACTATCACAACTTAGTCAATACTTAGTTTGTATCAAGTTGGTGGTCTAAAACTTAACCTAAAGCTTGTCATCGATTCGTAAATGCCTCATACATACATATGTAATGAGTTATATTATTAGCTTATTAGTCGCTTGCCCCATGCCGTTGAATCCGTTGAGGACACACCCCGAATACTAAGTACGAAATGACGCCAGCATTTCAAATAAAGGTTAGGAAGTTTTCAATGTTGGGTAGCGTGATGCGCTGTCGCAAAAAAATTACCCAGAACCTTAGACCAGAGCCTGACCCGACCTGACCTAGTTACGAGGTGGCCTCGCACTTACAGCAGCAGAAGCAACAGCCGATTAGCTTCCTTATTATTTGCCAAAAGCAAGAATGAAAATCAGGAAGTTAGGAAATGCAAAATCACATTTTGATTCGATGTTTCCATGAACAGGAACTGGAACATGGAAATTACGTAAAAAGTATATTCAACAAATTGCGTCACTTGTAACAAAAATGAACTAAACTTATAAATATAATTATTAAGGCCAGATTTGTGCTATGCGGTTAAAAGAAAGCTAAGCTCTTTGCACAAACTAAACTAGCACAAGTGTTGCTATTGTTGTTGTCGTCTTTGAAGGTACTGAGAAAGTGTTTTTATCGTTATATAAAAAGGGTAAGGCACAGAAAGTGCCTCAAACTGAAAAGAAAAGCCTAAACGTAGCTTTACTCAAAACGCAATTGACCGCAAACATTTCAATTAACCCAGAAGCAAAAATTATATGTCAACAAAATACAAAAATGCGATAATCATGAAAATAAAAACGAATGTATCCAAGAAAAACAGCAGTAAGCACATGTGATAAGTGATGTAAAACAATAAAGATAATAGACAACAATTTGGGAAACAGTTTAGATTGTTTCTCAAATAGAAAGTTAGTCAAGCTGAGAAAGTCTTTAAGTCTCTGAAACCCAGAAGCTAAGTACTTAACATACTTTAAATAAACTTAAACTAAATTTGAAATAACAAACCTATAAGATAGTTTTATTCAATGACAACTTGTTAAGCACTTTTCGTATTAAAGACAAGGTTTAAAACGAAGTTAAGCTCTTAGGTAAACGCATAATGCTTCGATTGGCAAACAAGTTGCCTAAAATTTATATAATATTTCTGACGCTAAAATAACATTAAAATATTGCTTTGCCTGCGTCATTGGAAACTTATTAATTAATGCAAACAAAATACTTGTGCACAACTTTGTGCGGCAACCGCCGGCTTTTGCCACAAACATCGTTGAAGTTGATGGTGGATGAAGGGGAGGGGGAAGTTATAGATTGTTGTTATGTTTGCATAACAAAGTTAAGAATGTTAACGACGTCATTTAAGTCACAATTGCACTTAAGAACAAAGCAAGACTGATGCAATTGGTGATGGTGCAACAGCGAGAGGCATCGCAACATGTGGTGGGCGGTTCCTTGTTGTTGCAATTGGAAAATGTTGTTATCTATGTTAATATGTATTTATGTTTGTATTGCCAACTATAAATAATCGGCGCAACTGTGACAACGTTGCCTTTCAGAAGCATATTTGCGAGCCCAGCCAATCACATGGTAGCGTGGCCGAGCGGTCTAAGGCGCTGGTTTAAGGCACCAGTCTCCTCGGAGGCGTGGGTTCGAATCCCACCGCTGCCAATGGGAAATTCTTTTCTTATTTTTTTTTTTTTTAATATTTTAGTCAAATGATAATAGATATGCGTACTTTGATACGACTTATTGTAATCAGAAAATGTTGAGTCATTTATGGGGTACATTAGCTTGTGTGCAATTTGACAAGCACGATTTTTTGTGATTCATTAGTGTTTGTCGTGTTCTCTAAATCGTGTCTCAGCTTTTTGACAAATATGGCGGTACCGATATCGTCTTTTATTTGTCATAAGCATTATTTTTTGTTATTCAGTTTAATTATCAAGTGGAACAAGGTAAAATGCTGATATTGCATAAAAAATCAATTTTAAAAGAAATATGCGATTTTATTTATTTTTTTAAACCGTTGAAAATCGATTATCCGATTTCATACAGGTCTTAAACCAAAAAAAAACTTATTATTTCTTATTGAAATCTATTTTTGGATATGCTGCTTTCACATCTATTAACGCCTTGCAGTCTATTGTGTATCAGCGATAAGTTACCGCTAATGACGCAACTAACAATAAAGAATGTCTTAAAATCCACAAAAAAAAAAACTCCCCGACACACAAATGACAAAACTTTGACGCGTGTAGGACGAAAAGAGACAGCGAAAAACAAATTCAATTGAGCGCGAGCAAAAACAGTGAAACAGCTGTCCAAAGCGCAAATAAAGACGAAGAAGCTTAGTACAATTTGCACTGTCTTGTTTTATAGCTTTCTTTGTCTGTCGTACGACAACAGACGTCATCGCGTATTTTGCTCTCTTTCTTTGTACACATGTTTTTATATTCTTCCATTCGATCTGTACCCCTCTCTTTTCATCTCTCCCACTAGGTATTGACGAGTGTGAACGACAACTGTTATAAGATAAGACAGGCGCAACTAAATTGCACGCGCTATAAATTTCATTGATAAAATATTTAGCAAAAGCAACAACAAACCAATGCCTTTTTATGAGGAAGTAGTGCATAAAGCATACAAAGCATTGAAATAAATAGCATTATATTATTTTAAAGCTTGTTTGGCAATTAATATGTACAGATCATTTTTTCCGATTGCTTGTTTTGGCAATAACACGAGGCTGATATTTAAAATACCCTACCAATTGAGTAAATTATCTATTTGCACACAAACGTATTTATAGACATTACGAACGTTCCGTTCCAATCAAATCACATGCCTCTCAATCAGATTTGTTAATTGTTTATGTTTTTTCGCAGCGTGGGATCTTTAATTTATTTGTATTTGCTCTCCAACTGCGTTTGTGTGTAAAAATAGAAAAATGGTGGCTGTGTGGGAATTTTTTGGTACTTTTTGGGATTTTATGCATTGTATCATATTCAATAAAGCACTCAACTTTTAATACTCTCGTTTTAAATACATACGAAAATAAACAATAAAGCAAACCAAAGACCTAACCTAGCTTAATTTATGCAAACTGCGCATGAGATTTTCAAAGTCGACAACAAAAGAGAAAAAAAAACGTTTGTATTGCTTCAGGCAAAAATTTGCGCATTTGTTTTCATCTGCTTGCGTTGGCGTTTTGGCATTTCCCTAACATATTAATTGTATGCATGCCATTGCTATTCCATCGCATTCCACCGCTAGTGTTGCTCTCCCACTTCCACAACCAAAACGCAAGACTGCGTTTGTCTTAACGATTCGGTCAGACATTTTTAGACAAATGGCCAAACACAATATACGCATGCACATACATATGTATATGCATGACTGTCAGTACCAAATTACGCACAAAGAGTAGAGCATCAAATGGAATTACTTGGAATAGGCAGCAAGACAAAAACACTTGACAAGGACATGGATGTTTCACGTTGTGCGGGTGCGGTTGGGCAGAGAGAGAGAGAAAGGGAGGGTGATTCTGTTGTCTGGAAATGAGTAGGGACAGCTGATTTGCAAGTGTTTCTTAGCAGCGTAATTCCCATTAATATTTAACAGTTGTGTCAAAAAGGAAGCACACAATTTGTTAAATTAAAAGGCAGTGGGAATATGAAAATTGATTTATATTATTGCTACACAATGCAGCCAAGCGTGAAAAAGACACATGCAATAAAACAAACAAAACTCTTAATGAAAAATACAAAGTGCAATTTCTAAATGGCTATGACAACTGCTTAACAACTTAACAGTAAATGAGAGATCGAAAGAGAGAAACAGGTACACTTATACAAAGAGAGCGACAGAGCAACAAAAATTTACAAACAAAGGCTAGTAATGCATCAAAAACAACAACAGCCACTGAAATGAAACGAGTCAAGGCAACAACAGCTGAGCATTTGATCATTATTGTATTTGTTGTTGCTGCTTGTGCGCTTGTGACTGCCTGGCATCGGCATCAAGGGTGAGGGTGAAATTGAAAGGGGAACACAAGGTGTAATGTATTTTGTTTTTGGTATGAGAAACTCACCTGAATTTGCGGGTCCAGCTCGCTGTCTTCAGTGTTCGACATTTTGCACTTCGTACAATTTGATGTTAACGCGTTTGCCAATTTCACACAAAAATTTTAATTTGCGACAGCGTTTCAATTGAAATTCCGTTTTCACTGTTGTCACCAGCTTGCTTTGCGCCTTTTTTTTCAATTAGTTTGCATTTGCATTTTCACTTGCATTTATTTATTAGCCAGCGTAACGATTTGTTGTTGTTTTGCCAATTTTGTGTGGTAGAATTTAATTTAGCAATAATCACATGTGTGTGTTGAGAATATTATGCAAATGCTTTTCACATGGGCAATTTAGTGAAATTAACAACAACAAAAATAATATAAGTGTTTGTTGAGCTACGTTGTTGGTGTATTACAAGAAAGAGGAGAGAAAGAGAGACGCGCACGCATTAAACCACGTTTACAATAATATAATAGAACACATAAAAATAATTGTAGACACACATTTCTATTATTGTCTTTTTTTTTTAATATTTTCGTAATAAATGCTAAAAGACTATCTTAAAATTATTGGAGCGTCCGAACGCGGTGTAGGTGAAAAGCTGACTCAATGTGGTCGCGATTTGCTAGCTTGCAAATACTGCATATTGCTACAGATATCGATACCAATCGATAAGAAATTCCGTTTTATGTTAAATGTGGAGTATCTTCTGTTAAAAGTTAAGTTCGGTATTACTGTTAAATGTATAACAGTGCTGCTAAAAAAAAATACTTGAAAACCAAACGGGCGCAATTTTTAAAACTTGCTATAAAGCTATTTTTAATTTTTAACATGCATATTTCGTAAATTTCAATAAAAACATTTGATGCATTTTTACTATGAAATTTTATTTAATTTGTTGGGTTTTTTGTTTGTTATCATTTTTGTTTTGCCCATTATGTGCTTTACATGTTGTGTGAGTTTTTGTTTTTTACTTTTTGTTAATTTTTATATATATGTACTATATGCATACATGTATACGTATATGTATATTTTCAAATTCAATTACTAATTATGATATGCGCACCAAAACATATTAACTTAGCGCAATAATTTGCATACAACACAAAAAATTTTAATAGAAACGAAAACAATTTTAATTTTTTCCTTTTTTTCACTAAAAAACGTTTATTTAAGTAAATGATAAAGAAAGGCAATAGAAGTGTATACGTTATGTAGCATTGATGCTCGTATTTGCTTGCTTAATGTAACGCTAATATATATATAATTTTTTATATTTAATATATATATTTTAAATATATAATGAATTTTATAGTTTATATGGAATAACACTTAATTATACATTCATTCATATAGATTTTGTATTTATATTGTATTGATTTGTATACATATTTAAAATATAGTATATTTATGTATATAAAACACAAGTTTCACAATTAAATGATTCTTAAACAACTGAAGTTGTGCTAGTTTAGTTTCCAGTTGTAACAAAATGTTTATCTTCAAGTAAAAAGTAGAAAATACAAAAGTTTTATAATGTTAAATAAATAAAAAGAAAAACAAGACAATGCCATTTATAGCTCTTTGTAGTAGAAAAGTTTATCTAAATAGTTGTTTGTTGTTGCTTTTGTTTTGTTTGTGTGTTTCTGTTACTTTTATGTGTGCTTTGCAGTTTCCATTTGTTTTTGTTTAGTATCTAATCTCTAAATACTTGCCCATATAAATGATTTTGTTGTTTAAATATTTATTAAATGTATATATTTATACTTATATATTTTATGCTATATATTTGCTATGCAAGTGTTGCATATATGCAATTTGCGATTTTACTTCTTTTTTTTTTTTTTAGATATTTTCCTTGTTAACATTCATAGGGAAAGTACAAAAGTATACGTGTTTCAAAAGCTTTTCTGTTGTAGTTCTTCAAGTTTCAGTTTTTATACACACTTTCATGCAGTGTGTGATTTATTGTTTTTAGAAAATTATAAAAGAAAATTGTAAAACTGGCCTCGTCAATTGCAGAATTTAAAAACTAAGATCTTTTACTTGTTGGTTTATTTATGTTATAGCAAAACAAAAGGTTTTTAAGTTTTCAAATTTTGTGGAATGTCAATAAATTGATATAATGGAATTCAGAATTTTCAGCTATAACATAATTATGCCACATTAGATCTTTTTGGGCAAATGTCCACTTGCAATTCGCACCCGTTATATATGTACATTCCAACGAGTACATAAAAGTGTTTGCTTAAACAAAATACAATAAAATTATAAATAGTACATACAAACAAGACTAAAAACTAAAAATGTAAAACAAAAAATGATAAATTGACGCAGGCACATAGACAAAAACTAACTAGAGACACAAATTTTCGACAATTACACATAAAATTCAGCTACACTACGTAAATGTTCTCGTTCTCGAGATGTGTGCGTGTGTGTGTGTTAGAGTCCAGCCTAAGGAAACTTTGCTTTCAATTTGATATATTGGGTTTGTTGCTCCAGTTCTACAGTTCGCCTGATTGCCTTTATTCACTGTCAATGTTGAGACCCACACGCTTCTCCTCCTCCAACATGGCATCGAGCTCATCGGTTAGATTTGCCAGCATATTGCCAATATCATTAAGCACATTGACCGATACTTTTGGCGGCACTGTATTAACAACAGCTGGTGCTGCTGCAACCACAACTGTTGGCTCTGGCGATGCCGATGACTCCAAAGCGCTGACACCACCAGCTGCCACCTCCAATGTGGGTGATCTCAAGTGCAGAGCACTGCTTCCAGCACTCGCTGTGCTGTTCATGCTGTCGCTGCGTGCAAGTGTTGCATCGTGCAGCGAACTGGAAGATTTAAGCGAGTGAAACGAATGCGCTATATTATTGGCAATTGTGTTTGTCGACGACGAGCTGGAACTAGAGCTGGAAGAATGCAAATGTAGCGTGCCGGCCGCATGGTGTCCAGCACTCACTGATCCTCCTCCAGTCGCTTGCAGCTCCTGTCGATTGAGCAGACGCTGCTTTATGGTGCCAGTATTTTCATTGGCAAACGGTATTGTGTCTATGGAATCAATGCTGGAATTTGATTTGCTATCGTGATACTTCTCGCAGTGTATCTCAGCTGTTGTTTGCTGTATTGTGGCATAATTTGCATAGATTGGTTGCTGTTGCGAATTAACTCCAGCTGCCTGCTGTTGCTGTTGTTGCTGCCAATGCTGCGCTGTATGGCCATAAAACATGTGCTGTTGCTGTTGTTGTTGATTGTTTGCTCCGGCAGGTTGTTGCGTTGCTGCCTCGACATTCAACTGTCTCGAATTGCGTATGCTGCAGTGTCGTCTTGGCGGCTCAGGTGCTATCTTTTTGCTTGTCAATGGGCTGCCGCCAAGAAATGCCTGCAAAAATTGAAGGAAAAGGTATTAGAACTTGCTTTTGGATTTGTATTATAATGTCATATAAGCGAGATTAGATTTTTGGCTATAGACAGGAACTGGTGTCATTGACTATGCCTCAAATTATCTTCCTCTTTGAACTCACTGTTGTGGCATCTGCACCGCCTGCTGTCACATACTCTGCTGCTGCTGCCGCATTCATATAGTGATGATGCTCCAATGGTGGCATCGTGTTAAGCACCGCACGTTGCAATATGCCGCGCTGTTGACGTGGCAATGTGCCGCCACCTTCCTCGTAGAGTAGCTCGCGTGTGGCATCATTGGTGGGTGTTATGTCGCCATCATCGTAGGAACGTCGCCAGGCCATTGCTGCTGCATTGCTGCCAAGCAGACGTGCTGCTGCTGCCTGTTGCTGTTGTTGTTGTTGCTGGTGTTGCTGCTGCTGCTGTTGTTGTAGCAAATGATGATGTTGCTGCTGTTGTAGTGTGGCTGCTGCAGCCATTGCTGCTGCCGCTGCCGCTGTTGTCGGCGGTCCAAAGTGTCCATAGTCTGTGGTCGTATAATGGCTAAAGGTCAAATGGCTACGCGTGCTGTTGTCGTGTATATCCTCCAATGATTCCAGGCTCTTGCCACGCGGCTGGCGCACCTGCGAGAGACAGACAGAGAGAGAAAGAGAGAGCATGAATGCATAGTTGTTGCCACTTAAAGTTCAAGGACGACAAATTGCAAACGACTGACATTTGTCGAGCACCCACTCACACACATACACACACACACACACAGACAATTGTACCTTAATGAGCACCACATCGTTGCCATTGCAACATTCATGATTGCTGCCCGTGCAATAGTATGCATCACCCCCATTGGCATTGCTTAAAACCCCAGCGCCGTTGCTGCTGTTATTGTGGCCATTGGTTGTCGTCGCATAGATCTTCGTATCGTCCCAGGACACCCGTGTTGTTGGCACATAGGATGGCGTACTCGGTATGGGCACATTAAATTGCCAGGGTTTGCGTTGCGGTTGTTGTTGTTGTTGGTATTCCTAACGGTAACAACGTCCATAATTCAAAACATAAATTAAATCAAAATAAAGAAAATAAATTGTAAAAAATTATTAAAAGAAATAAATTATAATTTACTTATTAAATAAGTATACTAAATTACAAGTAATTATAAAAACTGATATGAATAAATGGTAAATTAAAGCATAATCTATGTAACTATAATAACCAAAATAGTATGTAAGTTTGTTTGTTTAAAGTCACATCTCTACACGAAACTCCCAAAATCTCAACCATATTTATGCCTTAGTTTTAACATGATTTACCTGCTGTTGATAGGCATTGACACCGCCTGGATTCCATTTGCCGCTTATTATGTCCTTGACCCGCTTGATGGCCAGCAATATTTTCTTCTGGTGACCCAATTTAACAATGCCAATATCCTCGAGATCCTCCCAAGTCACTTGGGTGACATCACGCACCGTTTTATAGTTTTGCTCCAATAGCGGCTGTATATATTCATCCAAACGCAACAGCTGCAGCCATTCCTCAATGGATCCCTGTAAGTAATAGCAAAATGGTAACACAGTCAATCACTTTTTCTATGGAAAAATACGTATTTATATAAAGTATTTATGTTTGTCTAATCGCATTTGATTAATAGTAACCCCATCAACGATTTGAAGTCAGCTCCAGGTTACAAATTGTCCATGAACCAATTCCAGGCCATATTTGCCGATGGGTTTGGAGGTAAGAGGCAAGGGAAACGCTTTCGATGTTGCTGCTGCTGCTGCTTTTACTGATGAGTTCGTTGCGGCTCTAATCAGTTGTAATTGATAAGATATGACATAAATCGCGTCAAAGCACAAACATAAAGAGACGGGTAAAGAGACAGAAACTCGTCGACAACTTTGCTGTCTGCCATTAAACGGTAGCTAAAGTCTCCACGAACAATCAGACACACACACCCATATACATACACATATACACACGCAATGCGTTGAAGAAAATGATCAACATCAGTGATTTTGTATACTCTACAGTCTTAAATTAAGTTTGATTCCCTTAAAGAATTTTAACTAGCTTTGACATGAAAAATTATGTTTCTAGACTAAACTCTCCAATGATTCAACAAGTTTAATTGAGAAAATCAAACACTTATCATATGGAGCTATAGAGTACCGCTTAGTCGACCAGTTTAAGTGAAACGTTCATTTGTTTCACTTTACGAGTTTTTTTTTATGTTTTTTATTTGACGTGTTAATAACTTATGAAGCTATTGCTCTCTAGCTTGCCATCTAAATTGCCGTTGATTTCTATTTCATTAATCAAATGCGAATGCCTGTTGGATGCTGTTTGTTACGTTGAAGCGTTGTGTGCTCCTTAGGTGACTTTGTGATATTGATATGGCATGACTTGTGTAGACTTTTCAAGGACACATGGAATAAATTGAAATATTTCAGTTGTCATTTAGATTTTAATATATTAAGAATTATTGTTCCCAACTCAGGCTTACAATTAACTTTATTATAAGTCTACACTAGACTTGTGCTCTCCAAATTGAGTTAAAGTTAAGCTATAAACTTATTTTTCTACACATTAATATTCAAATTGTTGTAAAAGTCTCCAATTAGCAGTTAAGCATTAGTTTTAAGTATAAGTTTTATTAAGTTCAAATCCTCCACATGCAAAAATGCCTAAAGTCTCCAATTTGATCGCGCTTTGAACTCTACACTATCAAAATATCCCTTAATAATGACAGCTGTCAGCATATTTTATTAATGATAATTACATATGCATCTTTTTAGAGATAATAAATCTCTCTAGCCACGCCATATATTATTTTTTTTTACAATCAAAACTAAACTTTAGAAATAATATTTATTTAACGTCATTCCCTAGTTATACGAGTGTGTTATTCCTCCACAGATGTATGTGTGTGTGTATATATTTTGTTTTCTACTTTGAAACTCATTAGCAGGTAGCATATGGTATGACACCAACAGACCCGCATACAGCAGCCAACAGACAACAACCAACAACCAATAACAACAACAACAACGATGGTCAACATCGAAATGTATACAAAACTGGTTTTCCAAAGCAAAACTGTACGTACGAAAAATAATAATATAAGCGTGAGTACGTCAGGCCGAAAACTAAATACCATTTGAGTGTCTAATAACGGGGTAACAACAACAACAACAACACTAACCTCAACAACAACAGCAACAACACTTTGGTAATATAAGCCTCAAGGTCGTTGCTTGATTTTTGCTGGAAATGTTTAAGGCACATTTTTTCGTTGACGATGTTTAATAACCTTTTTTGTGTTTTGGTATTCGCTTGATACTTTGAGGCTCTGAGGTATTTTGCTTTATTTCCTTTTTCGCCAGATAAAGAAAGTGCCGGTTGCGATCTTTTGCAAGCGGCGAAATGTGTGAGTTTTTTTTTCCATCTCGTTGCTGTTGTTTTTTTTTTTTTTTATCGTTTTATGTTTTTTTTTTAGAATGCCAGCTAATGAGGGTGCCTGGCGGCCCGGACATTTTTTGCATGCGATTGCAGAAAACTTTCATTTCCAGACAGTTTTGTATATTTTGTATATATTTGTATATTTATAAGGGTATATGATGTAAGTTGCAACCACACCCAAGTATACAGAACAAGTTAAAAAGGTTCTAGTTGAAGTCAGCTTGACTAGCAGATGCCCTGATAGTTCCCAAAGTCACTCGGGAAAAATAGGCAACAGTTGTTCTTATTGGCAAAGAAATTGTTAAAGAACAGCAATAAGTTAAAATGCTTTGCTTCATTTTTCATGATACTTTTCAGAACCTTTTCCGAAAAATTCCATTTTTAATAGCTTTTTATTTGCTTCACTTGAGGCGGAGTAGCTCTAAGAAAAGTTATTTCTAAGTGTATCGATAAGACTTTAAGATCTGAGTAACTTCTCAAACACAAACAAAAGCTCATAAAACTTGTGAAAACAAACAAATCAAGGCGTGGTGTTTAAATAACAAAGAACGAAAAAATATATTTATGAAAATACAAAAAAAAAAAAAATAATAATAATAAAATCTTATTTACAACAATAATTCTATACAGCTATTAAAAGCAGCATTTTTCAAGCTGAAATTCAAAACGAAATAAACAAAAACTGAGGTCATATTGTGACATTAAAAAATTGCACAGCTCCAAAAGCGTCACAAATTGTTGCAAGAAAGAGAAAAAAAAAGATATTGGCACATTAATAATAACTATGCACAGTTTTTAAACAAATGGGTGAACAACAAAAAAACACAAAAGATATGCAATAGTAGATAATGGAAACTCAGAAAGAAACAGAAAAAAAAAAACTAACCGGAGGTTATAATTTGAAACAAGCAATTAAGAGCGAGTAACTATGGAATGCGGTTTGAGTTTTGAGTCCGAAAGTTCGAGAGCTCTAAAGATGGATATATGCATATAAATGTTGATAGGCGATAAATGATATTTCAGTTTACAGATGTGTGTGTGTGTGTGCATTTGTGGCATGCATATAAAGTCAGGTGGGCAGCTGACAATACAACAACAGACAGGTGGGTGGCAAAGGGGAATTTGTGAATGTAAGTTTGAGTTTAAAGTTTTTAGATGCCTGACGAAATCAATGAATCAGACAAACTTTTGCATGCAGTTGAAGTTGAGAGATTATTGGCATTGTGAAAATACATTTATCGATAAGTATATCGATGTGTTACTATAATCAATTCACAATAGAATGCAAAGCCAAAAATCATATTGAGCTATCAATCAAATATTCTGTTTACTTTCTTTCTTAAAAGGAAGTTTCATAATGCAACTGAATAATATATCGTTTTTTTTCTACTATTCATTTCGATTATTGTTTTAAGAGGGCTCAGGCACCACATTTGGTGATGTGAAACCTGTGTTGGCGAGCTTGTTTTGGTTGCACGTGAAGTGCATATCGATAAGAGAATCGCATTGCACTTTATAATGTCACGTATTTTCATCGGATATGCTTGAACATAAACAATTGTGTGAATAAGATAACGTTGTGCGTATTATTTGAACGTGAGTGAATCAGACTGTTGAATATTTTAATCAATAATATTTTTGTTTAAGTAAAGTTTCCAGTTAAGATAAGCTATGTCAAATGAAATCTGACTTTTAGCAGATAAATCAATGGTTATTTTTTCTCTACAAAACATAAACTAGTTATTAAAATAAATTACTTAACAATCAGTTTGGATTTGTTTCAAACATGTTTACTAACAAGCGCGCACTATTTAATTCTATAAGAACAAAACAAATTGTTACCAAGTAGTAAATGACTCTCGAATAGTCATTTTGCGAACTAACAAATCAATGTTTACGAGCTCTCAACTAACCCGTATTCCCCTATTTATTATTCTTATACTTATATCCCATGTTTGCAGGGGCCCTGTAGCGCCAGTTATATAAAACATTGTATAAATTGGCAAATATGAACGAAGTTCACAAAGGTAAAGTTGTTTTTCAGTCTCTGTTTATATTAGCTGAATGAATTGTTGAAGCGAATTAATGTGCGCATATTAAACGAAATTCTTTCATTAACAATATATGAAAAAGGAAAAAAAAAGCAGATTGCTGACAGCGCTATTTTTTATGTGGAGCCACACGTCAGAGAAAAACGAGTTTTTGCAGCATGGATTGAAATAATATGTATATAAAAATATATATAAAAGATAAGCTGCAGAAAAGAAATAAACGACGATGAAAAGTGAACGACTTGAAACTATCTGTGGTAAGCTCCTACTTGGAGATGAGAGATGGAGAGAGAAAAAGAAAGAAAGATCTTCATTAATGGATAGTTTAAATTGATATTTAAGCCGTGGGAAGATATTAAATGACTTAACAAGAAGGTGTTTGGGAAATTGTTTTCTTTTATTTGAATTCATATGGATTGTGGTTTTTCTTAAGTTTTTAATCAATTAAAACTTTTAAAAACAAAACACTTGGTTGATACTCGTTACTCATTACTCGTTACTATATAGCGAGATACTCAAGCCGTAGATCTAAACAAAAAGGTCCGTTCATTGCTAGCTTTAACTACAGATACGTTAGTACGCCGCAACGCCATAGGTTATGACAAATGTCGATTCTAGTATGCAAATATCACGAGTTTTGTTTTTAGCTGATTAGATAGAAAAGCGGAACCATTCGATTGCTGTGTTTGCTTCTGTAGTTTTATTTTTGTTGACTTACCGGCACAAAGTGTGGCAAATTGTCGAGCACCTGCAATTTGTCGATACGCTGTTTAATGCGCTCTCGATGGTGCGGATTCTTGATGCCAATGGCGGTGAGATCCTCGGGTGTCATGCGTGCAATCGTTGGTAAATCATAACCAGCCGCAATAAACAACTGAGCGTACTCCTCGTGCTTCATCTCCAGCAGCCAGTCAATGATGAGCTCATCGTTTCGCTGACGATCAACGCTACCAATCGAGCAGGAGCTCACTGAGCTGCAGCGTGGTGAGGATAGTGGTGCTCGTATGGAGGCACCCGATGACGAGACGCCTGTTAAATAGGACGAAGCACGACCCGAATCCAAGCTAGCGGTGCTATGCCGTGATCCCGAACCAGCCGAACCCGATGACGAGCCGGGTGAATCACGACCCGGTGACTGGGTCAAATCAATGCCCTGATCCTCCTGCAGGGCCAACTGCTGATGATAATACACAGCCGCCTTGTGGGTCAATGGTTCACGTAGTGTAGCACAAAAAACGGGCGGCGGACATGCAACAATGCTGGGCGGTGCCGGCGGTTTGCTACTGCTGTTGCCAACAACAGTGGCAGCTGCCACTCCTAATCCGGCACCAATTCCGGCTGTTGCAACAGCTGCTGCTCCTGCTCCTGCCACCGGCTCATCTTTTAGACGTAATGCGACGCTTGTCTCGCGTGGCAAATTGAAGCCGCCCTCCTCCAGCGAGGGCGACGAGACAATGCTGCTGCCACTCATGCTACAAATGTCATCGTCCAATTGCTGTTGCTGCTGCTGCTGTTGTTGTTGATGGTGTCGCAATGGACCGCTTAATCTATAGAGCGGTATCAACGGCTGCTGCTGCTGCTGATGATGATGATGGTGATGGTGATGATGATGTTGTTGTTGGCCAATTGGCAAGGTGGGCGACAATTGTTGGTGATGTGAATGCAAATCTCCTGGTATTGTTGGCGGCTGTACCTTTTTAGCTTGTGCCGTCGATGAGTGTGGCTTCAATGAGCGATGCATGGCGCACTAGCTCTTCTCCTTCTTCTTGCCACGCTGGCCAAATTTGCTGTGGCAGCTCCTGCAAATCATACAAGAATATAGTGCATTAGAAATATTTTCGTGCCTATTTATGAATCTACATCTGCTGCACATCTGGTTGGATGAATGTGAATGGTGGCAGTTAAAAGAAAATCTGCATAATTGGGCATAAATTTTCGTTGCTCTAGCTCTAAAAATAGGGTCACACTGTTTATACGCGCAAGCACGCCGCTGCGGCAAGTCAATAAACTGCCACACAAGCACACCAGTATCGCACAGTGGGTCACCAGTGAAGACAAACGAACAAGAAACTAAATCATGGCAATGTGCTGAGTGATCTAATAATGTAGGCCTTTTTTTTTAGTTAGAACAAATAATGTATTTATTCTTAAAATTTTAAGTATGTACATATATAAATCAGCTTAAATTGACCCACTGTCTGTGCCCGTAGCGCATCGTATTACAAATTTCATTCACAAAAACACAACAACAAACACAAACAGTGGGGAGAAAGCCAGAGGCTATAGAGACGATGTCAAAGTTCGTTGACTGCCGGGTTGGATTTGATGGGTTGAGGTTAGGGTTGGGGTTGGGGTGGGGTTGCTGTGGTGTGTCGGAGACGACAACATCTAGCTGTGTCTAGGCGCAACGACGTCATAATACACTTGAAAAATGCACAGGCAGGCAGGCTGGCGGTAGCGTAAATCTGGCAAAAGTCACGAACAGAGCGAATCGAGCCACTTTTGCCTGGCCATGTCATTAACATTAGCGGGTACAAAAGCCGCAAAATACTCGGAAGTAGTTACAACAAAGCAATGAGCAAGCTTTAATATGCAGTTCTAGTGAAACTGTTAAAATTCCCAAAAGCGATTAATCTGCTGCTGCTGCTGCTGCCCTCAATTATCGATAGCATGCAAGCAAAACGGCCACCTGTTCGATTACAAACTCGATGACCGTCACATACAAACAAACACGGCGAGTGTGACAAAGTGTAACGAATAATGCAGAAAAAGCAGGTGGCAAAATTTCATAACGTCAATGTGTGTGTGTGTGTGGGAGTACAAACGTAGCAAAAAAAAAAAAAAACACGTAAAACGGTGGCAGTAGTAAATTTCATTTACAAGCCCGTCGACGTCGCCGACAGCCTTTAATGAATTTTTATGTATGCGACGTGAAACGAAAATTAACGAAAGAAAAAAATGCAGCCGAAGGAGCGGGAGAGCCCGCAAAGAGAGTGATAGAGAGAGAGCGCGCGCAGAGTAACGGTTGTTGTAGGGTAGTATATCAAACTGCAAACGATACACAAATGTGGGTTGCGATTTGCGGTTGTTCTTATTGTTGTCGTTGCTGCATTTGTTGTTGGTTTCACCCACACAACACACACCGTTAGCCCAGCTGCGCGCATTTGCAGATGTTGTTGAACCGTGCGGCCGGCTTGCATTTTTGGGCTAAAAGTTTTCTGTTTGTCTGCCTTGTTGTTTATTTTTTTCCTCCTTATTTTTTTTTTTTTTTTCGTTTACTGCCCATTTTTATGAGCTGCCTTTTGTTGCTTGCACATTTAATTGCAAGCATTGCTAACATACACACACACAGGACGCCCTCTGGCGTAGATAACACAAACAACTGCTATTACAATTTTTGTTGCTATTCCTGCTGCTGGATGTGGGTGGTGAGTAATCATAATGAGCACAACACTTGCTTGAGCATGTGTGTGTGTGTGTTTTGTGTGCAAGCATAAAACTGATTGGAAATGCAATCGGACGCTTGGGCGGCGTTTTTTTCTCCCTCTATTAGAAACTCTGAACACAATGCAAAACTATTACAAAAGGGCAGTGCTGCCTGAAAGATTTATTGATTGTCGCTGTCGTCATACTCCACACACCACTAACACACACACATACTGTATATGTCAATAAATGTGTGTGTGTATACACATTGTAGCGGAGTTGCGGTTTTGAAGTTAGAAGCAAAACTGCTGAGCAACTAAAAATAATTATGGTTACACACACACACACAAACACATGCATGCATACAAATTGGCACACAGATAGAGTAAAGCACAAAGGGACCGCAATGTTTGTAAGCTATTCAATGTGAATGGGAGAGTATTTAGAGTTAGCTATGAAGTTTGAATAGTTTTGTGAATGGTTGGAGCGATAAGAACTCTTTATACGATATTGATAATAATGCAGAAAATGAAATTAACAGAATAGAAGCTGAACTTAAAGCATATAAAATCAACTCTTTACTTTAAGTACACTTCATTGATTACCAGCATGTGCGTAAGTGTATTCGAAATTCGTCAAATTCGTCAATCAATTGACGTTTGTCGCTCGCTCTGTGCGCCGTTAAAGTTTACTGGCATGAGTAATCAGCCAAATGGAGCGCAATAAAATGGTAACGGCAACAACGGCCAATCTATCAGGCCGGGTTGGGATACCAGCCACCCCCTGATAAAAGTTCTCCTCCCCAAGCCCAGCAACCAACTCATGACCAGCTTCATAAGCCTGGACCTGGTAACAGAAGAACTGTGAAGGCCCAAAATCAAATGAAGTGAGTTTTATTCTCATGTTTATTAACGGTGCTTAACTGGGATAAGTATGTATGTATGTGTGTGGGTGTGGGTGTCATTAAGTTTGCTAGATAAAGGGACCGCCCAAGCGCAACACATCATTAAGAGCGCAACTTATTGACAACGGCTTTATGTTACACCCTCTAAAAAAAGACACAGAATATGTACTTTCAACTTGGTTGGGGTGAGCGGGCAGGCTCTTAAAAGTTTAAGGTCCCTTTAAAGATTTAAGTGCTGAAAGTGTTATTTAATACAGGGTTACCAGGGATGGCGGATTATTATCATTTCAGATAACAAAAATCTATATTTAAGATTTCTTGAATGTAGAAAAGTTTAAGTAACTAAATATTTTTTTAGTTTTTAGGCTTAGTTCTGTCTATACCCTATAATTCATTCCAATTACTTACATTAGGCGAATCATTCAGAGTTGTATGAGATAGTTTTTCGTATAAACTTTCCGTAAAATGCAAAACCCTTTTTTTCTTCAAAAATTTCTTTAATGCTTTTTTTTTGTGTCATTTTGCCACGCCCCAAAGAGTTTTGAGTCTTGGTTTTAGTTTTTACTTTAGTGCTTTGTAGTTGTGTTCATTGTTGTTGGCATTGTGTATTTTGTCAGCAACAACAACAACAACTACAACAAAATAAGATGGTGTCGCTGCCTGTCGATAACTGGAGATGTTGATCTTGCAAGAAGCAAAGCAGAGGAGAGGACAACAACAACAAGAGCAACAACAATGGCTGCAGGCAGCATAAACTTGTTTTGCCTGTAAAAGGGAGTTGTAGTTGTTGTATGTAGTTGTTATTGCATTGTCTTTTGCGTTGCGTTTTGTTGTTTTGTGTTGTGTTGTTTTCAGGTTTCATCTGGCAACGCCAAGAACGGAGCAAACACAAGACTCCATAAAAAGCTCGTAGGAGTCGAGTCACAAAATGCAGCGAAGATGTGTCAAATGTGTGGGCGAGAGAGACACAGAGCGTGATGGTATGGGGGAACACTCCATACATACATATGTACATGCATACGTGCAGTTAACGGTTAATGCAATACTCATATGGCACCAGACAAGACAAGACAAGGCAGAAGAAGAAGAAGACCAGACAGACAGACAGACAAACAGACCAAATACGGCTGTCAGCACGTACGCGAAGAGCAGCAAAAGCGACCATCGATTTAAGCTTTTTGGTCAAAAAACGCGAACAAGTTGTAAAGCGAGCAAATGCGAACAAAGCAACTTCATCAACAACAACAACAATGGTATAAGAGAGATGGCAGTAGAATAAGGTAGAGAGCATTTACAGCTACATTGAACTTTTTAGTGTCCAACCACTTGCCACCCACTTGCAAAGTGCGTTTACTACTACGCACACACAGACACCGAAAGAAACACATTCACACGCACACACACAAACATGTATGGACGAAAATTTATTGTGGAATACAATTTGCAACAACTGTGCCAAAAATATGCAAATTACCATTTGAAAACGTTGATTTCTGCAACTATTTTTATATTAAACACTATAGCTCAATCGAAATGAGCATTATTTATAAACTTTGCATAAATTGCAATTGATTTTGTAGCACAAAAACGCGTTGGAAAATTCTGTGCAAATTTCTTTTGCGCGCACACACAGATATTAAAGTAACACCAACACACACACACGCAAAACAAGTAAAGCATATGAAAAAGGCAGCGTAAAAAAGTTGCCGCTGCGGCAAATGCGGCAACGGCGGCGGCGACTGCTGCTGCTGCTGCTTAAAAGAATAACGAATAACGAGCCGAAAAAAAGGCAGAGCGTGCACGAGCCGACGGCGACCGCAAGTCAAAGCGTATTGAAAACGCGGCTCAAGTTCGAGTCCAAGTCAGAGTCCTCCTGACGACGTACGGTAACCAATTTTCAGAGAGAGAGTAACTGGCAAGAGAACGAGTGTGAGAGAGAGCTAAGCGCGAGAGAGTGCGCAAATTGAAGCTCTGCTCTATTAGGTATTTGCGGCATAAACACAGGCGAGGCAATTTGTTGCAATTGAAACAATAACAAGTGCCGGACAATTTGTTGTTGCTGGCAAATTAGTTAATAAATTAAACAAGCGTTTGGGTTACCCATTTTAATAATAGGCGTATGAATACTTATGTTCCACAGTGTTGTGCATAGAATAAGCAAAAGCATAAAGAGAGAGAGAAAAATGCATTCAATTTATGTTGCACAGTGAAGCAAACAAAGCAACAAACCTGTCTTATTAAATAATTACAGCATGGCATTGTTATTTGTTTTCCCAACGATCTGTTTGATAAGAATTGGAGGTCAGGTTCATGTTTAATGTTTGTAAGCCATTTGCATTAAATCGTGTTTTAATTGGATCCAAGTCATTATCATTGCTCGGACTCAAGGTTATGTAGCCAGCAAATGTTTAACATAGACGAAAACAACTTAATTAATACACATTGATTGTTATTAATATTAAATTGATATCAATAAAGGTTTTAATAAATCGTTTCTGTTAACATTAGCATTTAAAAATTAATCCAATTTTCAACTTTATTTGCAACCAAAACGAGTTTCTACAACTTTTAATTGAACACTGTCCCACTGTGCGGTTTATGCCACAAAAATGACAAACAAATCCAAGCACAAACAGACGCACACACACCCATATATGTATTGGTCTCTGGACAGTCAACCACTTTGCTTGCCGCATAAGCCAATAAGAGCTGCATTAAATGAGCGAGAGAGAGAGAGAGAGAGAGGGGACCGTAAGCACGCGCTCCACACGAGTTTGCTAGACAAACTTCAAAAAAAGGCTTCAACTTTATTAAATGAACTGCGCACGCTCTTCTTCTCTCACGCTTGCTCTCTCTGACAATACGAACGAAACGACGCTCACTAAGCCGTCCCCCCGCCTCCACCACGGAAACTTTCCCTTGCCAACATCAACGACAATTCTAACACTTCATTGGAGCCCGTTGCGTTGCGACGGCAACGAGACATCAAGTCATTTGATTCCCACACAAATCTCTGCATATTGAGCGTACGCGAGAGTCGCTCCCCATTATGGCAAGTGAGTTATGAGCCTATGTACATACATATATGTGTGTGTGAGTGTTAGTATTTGTACTGCGCTTTCTATTGATTTATGTGAGCTTTATTATGGCGCAATTTGAGTACTTTGCAACGAGTACAAAAGTTTAGCTGAAGAAGAATAAAAGCGCGCTTTGAATTTTCAAATTCTGCCAACAAAATAAAAACAATGCTTAATGACAGTCAAAAACATTTAATTGCCGAATAGGCGCGTTTTGTTAAACATCGTTGCTGGGAAATACACATAAATTATGCAAACAACCAGAGTTGCCGCAGCGCGCCATTGTTGTCTGCCTCAGCAGCAGCACGCGTCAGCAACGGTGCTCAAGCATAACGCCAACTCAACTGACACGTGTTGGTTTATTAATTACATAAGCAGATGCAGCTGCATTATTGTCTTGAAAAACATGCATGAAAAAATATAAAGAAATGGAAAAACAACAAAAACCAATTTCCTGCAGATGCTCTCTGGCCACTCTGAATTAAAAGGACCAAGAACAGCTGGCAGCCACTGTATCGCAAGCCGAGCAAGAAGAAGACAACTGACAGATGGCACAGTCAGCGCCGACGCTAGCCTCAGCAGCGACAACAGCAGGACACAAATGTCAAAACAAAAACAATTTAAAGCCGCTTATAGAAAAGTAACGCACCTGTGTCTGTGTGTGTGTGTGGAATGTATTTTGTTATTTTCCAGAGTTTATGGTTTCAATTAACGAGAGTAACAAAATGCGAGACAATCACATAAAAGCACAACCGCGACGAAAGTTGACACACAAAAAGTAAACAAATGTTAAAAAAAACTGTAACAGGGCATTAATTACTTTTGTTGTTGTTGTCGTGTCTGCACGTTTAATGGTAGTTTCTACTAACACTCTTTTACACATACACAGTCACACATACAGACAACTATTAAAGGCGCGCGCGAGACGCATTAAAGTAAAACATAAAACCAGATTAATTTTTGTTTGCAGCCGACAAGAAGAGTTTATTAAGCTGCGCTGCTTACGTAGTAGTTGTTGTGGCTGGTTTTTATTGTTTGCTACGCCGCCATTTTCTTTGTTGTTATCTCGTTTAATGAATTGTTATTATACTCGCGATCTGCAGCGCTTTATTTAAAAAGATAGAATATTTAATAAGTCAATTATGAATTTTAATTAATTTTGTGCCACAATGTTTTAAATTTATCGTTGCTTATTCACAAGCAAGATTCCCGGAATACAGCGACACTCGAACCACCAAACAACCGTTCACCAAGAAAACAAAAACATGACTGAGTGTGACTGCAGGCTCTAGGAGAAAAGCCACGAAAACCACAATAGTATCGATATTAAAATACCAGCATACGATATTTGCGAAATGGTGAAAATTCCTTATGCGCTATAAGCCGAGACTTTTAAAATAATTTTTTTGGCATCATTAAGGTCATGAATGAAGTATTTGTACATAGTATCGAGATTTCAGAAAAATTACAAAATTTCAATTGCGATGCTCGAGCCACCCTGTGCCTTCAATCGATACAACCAGTGATATCGATAGATACTCTAAATGATTAAGTGCCATCTCTATTTAGTAGCATAAATCTGCGCATTTTGTTAGCCGCACGCAGCCACACTTGTTGCATTTGTGTAAAATGTTACAAATTTTTAAACAAAATTAATGGCCGAACAATAACAAATTTAAAGTGCGTGCGCTAAATTTCTTTAATAAAATTATGTGTGGCTTTTTAGTTGACTGCAATTAACGTTTATGTTCTTTGTGCCGTGCTTCGTTTTATATACTGTGTGTGTTTATATGTGTGCGTGTGTGTGAGCGCTTATTGCTGTTGCCTTGTGCGGCATTTTTGGTTAAACAAATTACCACGACTAACAAAAAGTAAGCATATTGAGGTGAAATTAAACGATTCGACATTTTATTGTGCTGTGCAAAAAAAGAGAGAAGCAAGGAAAATCAAATCAAAGCAGCCCCAGATTCCAAATGCAAATGAGCATAGAAAAGAAAAGATGATGGAAAAAAATACAGGTTGTCTCTGCTACGCTTTGGCATTTGTTGGCCTGGCTTGTCTATCGTTTCTCTGCTGTCTTTGTTGTTGTTGTTGTTGTGGTTGGCTGCCTTATATTGTTGGTCAATGCACGTCGTTAATTAAAAGCAATAGAAATGCTCGTTGTGTTTGCGCAATAACTAAACTTAAAATTGTTTTGGTTGTTGCTTTGCGTTCTAATTTTTTTGTATTTGTTGTCTTTGCAACAACAGTGGGCGTCGATGCTATGATTCATTGCAATACGAAAGTGAACGACAACAACAACAGCAATAGACACCTGTGGAATGCGTTGTTTATTTATGCTTGGTTCGCGAACTTCAACCGGTGCCGAGGGCAAAAGTTCAAAATTTTGACAGCTGCGTGGCGCATCCTAAAATGATATTTGAAATTATAAAGCTCAATAATGAGACAAAAAGAGATTGAAAGAGCTTTTGTGCGTGTGCAAAATGAGATGTAATTCAGTCTAAGGAAAACGGGTGGGGAAAATGCACTGTTAGAGCATTGCTTAACAGCGCTGTTAAAAAGAATAGCATGTTATGTTAAGCAAAGGTTTATTTAGACAATAAGATATTGAATATAAAGAAAAAACACTGAACAAATATATCTTTTATACACTTTTTTCTTATGATATATTTTTTTAAACATTATTTGTATTTTTTCTTTTATTGCAGTCCGCTATAATTTCTGTGATTCCTGTGCATGTCTACATTTTATATTAAAAGTCGAACAACATAATAACAGATAATATATATATTAAAATAATTCTCTTCTTAATATACCAACGAGAATAAGTGTAACTGCAACAAACGCCTTCGTTTCTCAATCTACTCGTTTTGTACGTTTTCGTTCCGTCCCAAATGCAGAAAATGCCGTCGCAAATCTTAAACGATGGCAGTGGCGCTGGCAGCTTAAATAATGCCTCTTCATTGCTGGGTGCGTCACCCAATTGTATTACAGTGAAGACTGCCTACAATGGTCAAATCATAATCACAACCATCAATAAAAATATTACCTATCCAGAACTCTGCTATGAAATACGCAACATTTGCCGCTTTCATATTGACCAGGTTAGTAAATTGTTGATTGTAAATTGTTTAAATTTTTAATAAATGTTCTTGCTACAGCCCTTTACCATCAAGTGGGTCGATGAGGAGAATGATCCGTGCACAATATCAACAAATATGGAACTCGATGAAGCTATACGATTATATGAATCAAATTATGATTCTCAGCTTGTTATTCATGGTAAGTAAGGAAGGAAGAGATGTCATGAAGTAAATAGTGAGTATGATGGAAATTATGGTATCAAATCTCTATTGTCAAGATGATGTTCAAAAAAATCCTTGAGTTTCCAAAAAATCTTTTCAAAAATGACATAGATTACTTTTTTTAATGTTCCCATCTATTAGATTATATTATCTCCTTACTTTAATGTGGAATCCCTAGCTCACAAAACATTTTAAATAGTTTTTATTCACACACTGTTTCTAAAGTTATTTTATTGTATGGGTAAACAAAAAAGGGAAAACTGCCTTGATTAAGTAGTAAATTTATTTACGAGCTTGTTTTTCTAAGCACACACACACACATATTCCTATTTGAATTGTGGTTTATGTGTTTAGTTAAAAGGGTTTCATATTATGTCCTTAAAGGATTTGAAGGAGTTGTGGGCGGCAAAAGCACGCCAAACAAAAATACAAAAAAAAAACTATTTGAAAGTTTTTAATTATTCAACAAATTTCATAAGCCAAGTTTTGCACTCTTTTTCATTGTGTGTGTGTGTGTGGGTGTTAAAAAGAGGTCACAATATGCTGTGAGACTTTTAGTTGCTGTAGCAAACAATTTAATCATAATTTTCAGCCTGGTTAAGCAATATGGTCGTTGCTTTATTAGCTCAATAAACGAAGCCGCCAACATTCGACTTCTCTCCTTTGGGATCCCTTTTTCCGCCCACTTTTGTTGGCATTGCCATTTTCGCTCTTGCTCCCGTGTGGCGCAAATCCAAACATCAGAGTCGACAATGTTAATAACATAAAATATTAATTAACTTGTGCACACGCTTCTCTTTTGCGCCCATAAGTAGACTCTGCATTTTGTATCTACCACGCTGTGCTTAGCTTTTCCCTTTTTAAATCCAATAGCTGCCTCGCCTCTTTTATAATACGTTCTAATTAAATTGTTTGCTGGTTAGCAACGGCCTTTAAAATTTAATTTTTTGCGGCAGCTTCTTCTTAAGCTGGTTTTAAGCATTGCGAGCACGCCTCATAGAGTACACACACACACACCGCACATCGGCTTAGTTAATTCTCCTTGCCGAAAAAAAGACAAAAGTTTTTGGCATTCGAAAATTTTGTGTTCGCCTAATGACAAAAAACCCAAAATTGTTTCGACAACAATAACAATAAATTAAGCGTAAAACACAAGAATTCAACTTTTTTCGTATAGAGAACAATTAGTAGAAGCATAAAAGCCAACTAGCAAGAAAAGGCAAAGAAAAAGTTTACTTTTCTCTTGTTTCGGTTCTTTAATTTTGTAAGCTTTAAGACTTGCTAAGCTTAAAGATAATCTTTCAATAGGCAAATAATTAATGTTGCAACTATGACTCGATACACTTTTTGTTGCCCCTAATGTTCCAATGCTAAAAATGTTATCACAGGACTCGTTGTGTGATAGTTTTTTGTTGAAAACTAAAATTCAGCAGGCAAAAAGTAGAGAAAGAAGAAAAACAGAAGCTGATATAAATTTTTGCCACCGCGAAGCACTCAAACAAAGTTTTGAGTTGTGTTTTTTTTTTTCTGTGTTCGTCGTTGGCTTTCTGACTATCCACAACATATTTCTATCTGTGTACGTGCACATATACATATATAAAAGTATATATATATACACAAATATTCCCATAATTTCGTTTATGTTGTTGTAGTTGTTGCTTGTATTTTATAGCCACGTGTGAGAAAATGCGGCTTAAAATGTATTAAAAGCATTTTCTGTGCGGTTTTTCTCTCTCTCTCTCGCTTCGCTCCCATATTATGCTGCACACACAGACACACACACACAACACACATACATATGAACAAGCTTATACAAAAACTCATACAAGCGCCTTAAAAGCATTACACGACGCGACTGTTGATGTTTTTTCGCTACCTTTGCATGTTTGTTTGTTGTTGTTGTTGTGGTTGTTGCTGCTGCTGTTGTGTTGATTAGTAAGTGGTGTATGTGTGTGTGTGTGTGTGTGTGGGGCAGGCGTTTTTATAAGCCGTTGTTTTGGTTGCATTATGTTACGTGTGTGTTGTGTTCTACCTTCCGGTTTCATCTCCGGCTAACAATAAAATCGTCTGCCCCTTTGTTCCTTTGCTCTCTACCAACACAAAACACACGCTCGCTCTCTCTCCCTCTCTCTTTTTATCTCTGTGCCTGTCGTTATAATTTATGCGCCTGCAATATGGCAACGCTGCCCAAACACACACACACACATGCTCAACCAAAAACTTTATCCAGGCGTACAAGCTTTGCAAAAAAAAACCACACATAAGGTCGATACACAAGATGCCCTTACATCAAAGCGAGATAGACTCAGCAAGAGAGAGTAAGAGAGAGCAAAAGCGTGAGAATAATTTCCCTTACACAAAAAAACAGCTGAGCGTTGGCAGCAGCATTGCCAGTCAAGAGAGAGGAAGCGACAGAGTGAGAGCTCAACTGTTGGCAATGCTGCGCCGGCGTTTGGCTCGTGCTATCCGGCTGAAAAAAAGTTTCAAAGGAAATAAAATTGAGCGCAAGTGCAGGAGCAGAATATTAAAAGTCGTCCGTCGTCCGTCGTCGCTGCTGTTTGCTTTTGCCTGCCTGCATGCTTGCTTGCCTGCTGCCTGCGTCACCTGACATTGAACAGCGGGCAGACACACACATATATACTCCGGGATTTTCGATCTCTCTTTGTGTGTGCGTGTGCAAAAAAAATACCCCTAGCAAAAGTTTTGTGAACTGCGTCGGCATTCGCCGTCCTGTCGCAACACTCGCGCCGTGGCTGCTCGCCTGTCTGGAAGTGCCGTGCGGATCGAAACGAGAAAAAAAGCGAAGACACTAAACGGAAAAAATCTAAAAAAAAAAAAAACGCTTTGCTGTTGCTAACGTCGCGTCGTCGCGCACAGCAAATATACAAAAACCCACACACACACACACGAAACCCGCATATATATATATCTAAATTAAATACCCAATACAATATTATGTATGTTACGAAGTGAAATTACTTGAAACGTTATAGCAAAAAGCCACCAATCAAAGCATTAAAGTGTTAACTCTTTAAGTTTGTTAATTGTTACTTCTACTTTTTGCTGTTCGGACCAAAAACTTTTGAAAAAAAATATACAAAAAAAAAAAAAATCAATTGCCCCTGGGCAATATTTATTTATATTTTTTTTTTTGCTGGCAGCACGCATTTGGATTGTAATTCTGATTGCACCTCTCTCGCTTTCTCTTCGTCTCTACAAATTGTATTTCAGTGTGCAACGGGGCGTATTATAAATACATATATTTGTGCATTTATATTTGTTCATTTACTTTTTGCAGCCTAGCGTTCGTCATTTGAATTACTTAAGCCGCTTAGGTTTTGGGTTGTCTCATTTTAAGTCAATGATATTGATGCTTTGAGAAGACTAAAGATGTCAATTGAGGTAGCTTGTAAATGTTGTTGCCTGCTTTTAGGCATAAAAAGAAACCATTCGAAACTTGATATAAAATACTAAGTGCAGCTTTAATACTCACTTTAAAACTTTTTGCTCTCATTCTACTATTATAATTTTCACTGTTTTTGTAAGTGAAAATATGTAAAAAAAAGTTTAGTTCCATTGATTTGAGTTTCTTAAGTTTTAAAAAGAAAGAAACAAAAAGTTGTACACCCGAAAAACGAATTATTCATTTGATATTCGTTTTTCACTTATTTTACAAGTAACATCGATTGTTGGCATCCAATTTGTTTGCTGTTTGCCCGCCAGGCGAGTGTCATGTTTTACATTTGTCACTTAATCAAATTGTTGTTGGTTACTTTACCGTTACGTTACGTTATGTTACGAACATCGAAATCCGCCGTTACCAGCTAGCATGACATGTTAACGTGCCACCTCGTTTGTTCGGTCCCAAACCCTCAAACCCTACGTCAATCCTACACCCAAAAACAAAAAATCGAATCATTGATTTTCATTTGCTTCGCTGATTTGGTATTTTTGTTTTTTTTTGGCTGCTGTTTGTGCGAGAACCCAGACACACATGCAAACAACAAACGTGCACACAGACAGGCGGCATCAAACAAACCAAACATACACATGCACATTTGTGTGTGTGATTGTGTTTGAGTTTTGTGTTTGTGTTTGTTAAATCTCCACCCTAAACTTGACCTCTACCAGGGAATTTGCACTTCATCAAGCCATCGTTTGTCTCCTGGCCTGCCTGCATTACAATCCCTCTTCTTAGTCAAGAACAACTGTCTTGGTATTGGACCTTTCCCACACTAACACTGCCAAATGTATCTGTGTATGTTGCCAAAATGCTGCGGGGCAAACAATTTTCCACTCACACTTTGTTCTTCCTCGTTTTTCTGTGGCGGCCCTGTTAAAAATCAAAAGCTGACAATCGAAAAAATTTCTTTTTATTGTTGGCCAATCTGTCGCTTTTAACATGTTGTTGTTGTTGTTGCTTGCCTAGCAAATCAACACATTTAAATTTTTGGCATTGCATACATTTTTTGGAGAATGCCTGCGGCACATTATGATCGTTCGGCATATACAGTGTTCCCTCGAAATAGTAAACTTATTAAAACGGAAAGTGTTAAATTTATCGTTTGGAGAAAAACTTATTAAGCTTTCATATTAAGTGTTTGCTGAAACTTTAGTTTGTAGAATTCTTAAAAGTATTAAAAAATATATTGGGTTTTCACTCTTTTGAGTTGTTCACATAATCGAGTGTTCACTCTCGTTGAAGGCAGAACTGTATGCATATATTTTAATGATGCCATTGGGCTTAATGAAATTATTGTTAGTCAGAAAGTAGGTCTACCCTTCCCACCTGCCCTTTCCCATTTCGAATCGCTTCGTTAAGTATGCACCTGACGTACATATTTGGCTCGTTTTTGCATGCAGGGCAAAAAAAAGAATAGCTACACTCAGAAATGGAGAAAACACTTTGCTCTCCTTTGCCAAATTATTTTTGTTCTTTTTTTCTTTCGTTGTTCTGCTTGCCTTTTCTTGTGGCGTGTGAAACTATACAATGTTAAGTGCTGGGCTTTATTTGAGTAGTAAATATGTTTGTGTATAATATTATTATTGGACGCAGGTGGTCCTTGTGTCCGTCTGACGTCATTCGCATTCAAATTTGGTGTTCTTGGTTCAAGTAGGTGAGAAAGAGAGAGAGAGAGAGAGGAAGTCAGAGAGTGGACAGAAGCATCGTGTAACTGACTTTAAGATGGCCGTTTCGTTGTTTTATTTATCGTTATTATCGCTGTTTGGAACTTGAGTGGATTTTTTTGGGGCGTGTCCAGATAAACATCCCAACGCTTGACTGAGCCTGTGTGATGTAAGAGTAAAAGAGAGACAGAGAGAGGGCGAGAGCGAGAAGATGCCACAATGCCACATTGTTTGCAAATGCTTAAGCATTGTTGATTTCATCAATTCGTGTTAAAGTGGGGCTTATATAAATATTGTTGCGGCTATCATTGAATCACTAAATGAAAATTGACAATCAACAGCTCACAGCGTAATGCATCAATTATCATACTTTACCAAGTGGACTTAGGTCTATTGAAAGATTTTCTGATTGATTAGCCCATTACAAACAATATCATTACTTAATGGGAAATATTCTTGTCAATTGTTGATAGCTGTCGGATAGCTGTGCGTATGAGTAATGTTTTTAAGTTAAAATCTATGTTTGTGAGAGCATTAATTAACTATAATGTTGGGAAAACATATTAGGTATTATGTCATACAGTTTAAGAAGGTTTAAAGTTGAGTTAACATAATGTAAAGTGTTTAACTTAAGTCAATGAAATTGTAAACTTCAAAGCCAAAAGATTGTTTAGTAAAGTTGATGAAACTAAAAGGTCATTAAGCTAAGGCAACTTTCAAAGTTGATATAGTTTAAAAGTAGAGTAGACTTAAGTTAAAAGCAATCGCTTAGTAAACTGTCTAAATTACCCATAAATCAGAAGCGATTATATTTCAATTTCATCGATTACTTTTCATGCAAAATAACATCCACTTGAAAGCTTTATTCCATTTAAATTGCCATAATGTCCATTATGGGTTTATCCACTTAATGGACTGACACACACAAAAAACTAAAACAAGTTGAAGGCAAACATGTGGCATGCAACACGAACACACGCACACACACACACACACACATAAATTATATACACATTTCGAGTTTATCGCAACGCATCAAAGCATCTCTGGGGTTAGCCACTGATTGATTTACCGCACACTGTCACTATGTAGGAGGGTGGAGTTAGGGAGGGTTGGGGGTGGGTGTGTATTGTTCAACTAACCAACTTGTCAGCTCATTCATTTCACCACCGCTCTCACCCACAAGCAAATCCCATTTATGGTCCCCAGTGTTGTTAGGGACCAGACCCCAATATTCATGCTCCAATTGCAGTTTCCAAACAATGCCTGGCAAGTGTGTTTATATTTAGCAAACCATGTTTTATAGCAAAACACATATCTCGTTCTCATGGGGTTTCTGGACGAGTTGCATTGTCAGCACAAAAGTAAGGATCGACTAAACCACTTGCCTCGAGTAGACCATCACCCTTTCCCTCTCACACTCTCTGTGTCTCGCTGGTCGCCTTGTTAATCATGCGAATTATGCATGAAAGTAGAGTACTTAATTTCAATTGTCTCAACAACCAACAACAACAACAATGTGCCAGCGTCAAGCAGTTTCGATGTGACCTACCAATACACTTGAAGAAATTTTCTATTTACACTTGAGTGCACTGTGGGCGGGTGAAAAGGATTGCAGTACAACTACAACTACAACTAAACAGCCCACAATGTGTGCCCTGGGAGTAAAATTTCCCTTGCGCAGACATTGGGCATAAAGCATTCGCTCTCTCTCTCTCTCTCCTCTCTCCCAATGGCATTCGAATGGTCGCTCTCTCTCTCTCTCATTATTGCTCTATCTTGCTCTAACTGCTTGGGCCTTTCACACGCCTTTGACAATTTGCAGCAACTTGTGCGCTCGTTTGACTTGGGCTCAATTGTTTGTGATTGTCGCAACGCGCTAGCCTTGTATGTATGTGTGTGTGTCTGCGCTTGAACAGAGTTGTCAGCTGTTTCGCTTGCATTACCCCCTGCACGCTCGCTTTCCTCTCTCTTCCTCTATCCTGCTGTGCTTGTCCCATTATTACACAATTTATACAGATAATATATATGTATGTGTGCGTGTGATTTTATTCTTGTTTTTTAGGTGTGGTTTCTGCGGTGACAGCGGCTGCATGACGCCCACCCCCGCCCCAAAAAGCGCGCACATTTCCTGCAGTTTTTTTAATCAATCATTTTAAAACTATAGAATTCTGCACGCCAGGGGGCGCCAGCTGTCGTAGCTTGGCTTTGAAAAACTTTTGCATTGCATAGTTTTAGGCTCCTCTCCGCCCACCCCCCCACACACACAAGTCTGTAACTGCAGTTAAGCTGCCATTGCAGCAGCTGCCTGGGCCTTGTCCCGGTTTTGAATTTTACTTTCCCCTCTTCCTCGCCTCCACTCTTTGCTATTTGCTGCCGCACACACAATTTGCACTTGAGCCGGGCACAGTGGGACAAGTGTGGGAAGACAGTTGTTTCTATTGATAAATGATTATCAAGTACTGACATTTTTGATTTCTACAGTAGAGTAATTTCGTAGCATAGAATGGTTTTTTGAATGAACCAAATTTTAGAGTTCTGGAAATGAATTCGTTATATGAAAATCTTCGTTATAAGGAAGTTCGATATATGGAAGTTTGACTGTATATAGAAAGGAAAAATGAAGTTAATTTATGGGAACTGCAACTAAGAAACCTTCAATCGATAATGTTTTAATTTAAGTCAAGCTTTTCCTGCTCCAACATTATTATCTTTATTATTAAGATAATTTTCGCATGATTCGTTTAAATCGCATCTTTTAAGTCATTTGTATCTCAATCCACATGCTGTAGCAGTACGGTTGAACAAGTTCGCCCACATTTGTACCACTGTGCAAGTTGAGCTAAAGTTTTCTCTTTCCACTTTCGGTTCGCTTGTTGTTGACATTGCCAGTTCATGCAAATTTGCGGCAATTAATCGCAACCAGCAGCAGCAACAGCAGTAAAAGTCAAGTGCAAAACAAACCAAAACTGAAATCTTGAACGCGTGCAACACTAAAAAAAAAGAAAAAACCAAAAAAATACCAACAACAAGCAGAAAAAGCAGCACACAGGAATTATGGCTTGGGGCTATTGGTCCGCCACAACAGTGGATCGGGGACGTTCGCCACGCCGCTTGACTCAATGCACCCCGTTGCCTGTTAATCTAGTGCAGCAGGAGGAGGAGGAGGAGGTACAACCGCCACCATGTTTGCCCCAACAGCAGCAACAGCAACAACAACAACAACAGCAGCATTCACAGCAATCGCAGACCTGCCCAAGCACACCCTCAGCAAATCAACAAGGTGGAGGCGGCGGCACACTCTGCTACAGTCCCACATGCCGTTCACGCTGCTCGAGTCCGTGTCCGGGTTCGCCATGTGGCTCGATAACGCCACCGCCCCCGCCATTGATGACATCCTCGCAACAGCATCTGCATCAGCACTCGAACAAGAATTGCCCGGCTGCTCAGCAGCTGATGACACATTTGGATTACGCGGCCCGCAGACAGTCGCTTGATCAGCTTGACAGTCCGCAGATACTCAACACGGTACATAAATACAGTTCAGGGCAACCCGAGCTGTGCACGATTCGAACCGTTAAATGCCAATAAAATACACATTATCTCAATAAGAATTCTAACGGGTAACAGTTTGATAACAAAAGATTCGAGTAATCCGATACACTCCGTTAACCTTTGTAAAGGTTTCCCAAAGGTTGGCTAAATAACTTCAATGATCCTCATACTATAGACGTTAATATAACCTGAAACCATGAGCTGGCTAAAAAAGCTATTATACTTATACCAATAAGGCAAAATCAGAATGAACAGACGAGTCAATTTGGTCGTGTCCTTATATCTTTCCGTGTCTGTCTAAAGCTAGAGACTTCAGATCTAAGTTTATGCCACGCACAGGTCAAGTTTGTATCAAATAATCGATAACTTTTTCGATTCCCGATATACACATGATATCGATAACAGTAATAATTTGGATTTTTGTAAATTTGAAACTTGATCCAAAAACTAACGATAAAACAATGATAAACTGTGAAAATTTCATCGAAATCGGTTGAGAAACACCTGAGATATCCAAGATTGAAATTAACTTTCTGTAGATTTCTCGTCAAAAGTCTTCTAACTCGTTTAAAGCTAAATTCTTAAAATTCGCCAGCTGCTAACCTATCACGTTTCGATCAAAACCAACCGTGATAAAAATATTAAAAAAATCAATTCAATTACATAATTGCAAAATATGTAACAAGAACATAAAAATATTGAGTGTGTGTTCAAGGCAAACGAAACGAAATGTTGTAAATCATGCACAGCTCTCACAGGAATTGAACACTTTTGCGAACTGACATTTTGTTGTTTGTTTGTTTCCTTTGCATTTCGTTCGTGTTCAAATGGCAGTCGAAGTACTTTGATATTCAGGCCAATCAGCTGTCGGACATCATGTGCCGCGGCGCGGTCGTCAGCTCGATACAATCGGCCAACAATACGCTGACCCGTGGCGTCTCCCTGCACAGTCGTAGCGGCAGCGCACATGGCAGCCATCACAGTCACAGTCACCATGGCAGCGCACATGGCTCCCTGGGATGTTTGCAGGGCAACGTTGGGGTTGGCGTTGGTGTTGGCACTGGAAGCACTGGCAGCATTGGCATGATGTCTGCCAGTCATATAGATACGGGTGATTACGATGTACCGCATCCGCATCCGTATACGCATCATTATATGCAGACAACGGCATCGGTGACACCGCCGCATGCAACACTGAGTCGACCCGGTTCGGCGGGTGCTGCTTGTACTGGACATGACTCTGGTTCGGATTCGAGTCAAGGCTGTGGTGGTTCCATAATGGGTGGCATGCTTGTTATGGGTCATGCCGGTCATATGGGCAGTCTGGGACATCATAGCACTGGAAGTGGTTCGTTGGGTCGCTGCTCCAGTCGTTGCCATAATACAACCACAACCACCGATGACTCCGGAGGTGGTAGCAGTGGTGGTGGTGGTGCTACTACAGGCAATGTTGCCATCGGTGGACCTGGCATGCTCATGGACTATCATCATAGTCATCATAGTGGCAGCGCTGGCAGCGGTCTTAATGGCTGCGGAGGAGGAGGAGGAATTGGTGGTGGTGGAACTGGAAGCATTGCTGGTGGCAGTCTTGGTGGACGCAGCAGTGTCCTCGGCACCATACACAATGGCCATGGCCATCATCATCAGCAATATCATCATGAGTGCATTCACTACGAACGTTTGCCCATACCTGTGCCCATTCCCACAGTTCCCATGACTGTAACGCAACAACAACAACAACATCATCAACCCCAACAACATCAACAACAACAACCACATCAACAACAACAACTGCATCATTTGTCATCACAACATCAACTACAATCAGAGGAGGAGATCGAACCGGCCTATGCAACAGGTAATTTGTGCGACAGCTAAGAAAAACATTAATGTGTCAAGGAATTACAAGAAATATTAAGCGATTGGGACGAATATTAATAAGAGAATACTTTAAATAAAATCGGAAATAAAGCTATAGAAAGCTGTTAAGGCTATAAGTTATGGAAGTCAAAGAATTTTACCAATGCCCAAGTCGAATTTTTGGCATAAATCTTTAACATGCATTCTGACCAAAAATCTAATTTGATTTTAAGATATTGCCTTTGAAAATCGGGTCAGTATTGACGAAGTTATGGCAGTCGAAAGATTTGACCAATTCCCATGTCTATTTTTTGGCATAAAATTTAGACATGCAATTTGACCAAAAATCGAATTTTATTTAAATGTAGTTATTTAAATGCAGTTTTATTCTTGGGGTCAAACCATGACTTTTAAGATATTGCTTTTGAAAATCGGGTCAGTATTGACGAAGCTATGGCAGTCAAAGATTTGACCAATTCCCATGTCTTATTTTTGCATATTCCCATGTCTATTTTTGGCTTTAAAATATTATTAATATAAAAATATAATTTAACAAATAACTTTGAAAATTTTGACCAAAAGACAATTTGTGAATTTTCTTTAATACTTAAAAAAGTTTATGTTAAAATCTATTTAAACAGTTTTATTTTTAAGACTTCGTTATATATCATATGATTATCCAGAATATTTAAACTATTAAATTCATTTAACATAATTATTTCTTAAAAGTTATAAATTTTTGTTTATTAAATTTCCTTTCTAATTTTCAAACCTCAAGTATGTTTTGTTTTATTTTGATATATTTATTGTTTTATTTTTTTGTGCTCTTCGTAAACTAAAGTCCATCTCTGATCGTAACGTCTTGCATTATTCGTTGCGCTCTCTTTTGCTCCCAATTAGACTATTCAGCTTGTCGCTTTATGTCTTGTGACAATTCAATAGCCTCTTGAAGCTGTTATTGCTTGTTCCCCATTGCTTTTTCTTGTGTTATTCTTTTGTTGTGCTTTTTGGTTTCAGTTCTTTTCCTTTGCTGTTGTCTCAGTTCGCAGCTGAAAGTCGCGCGGTGACGACGCTTCGCGCGTGCCAAAGCAACCAAGTAACACGAATAATAATATAATTTCTATATATATGCATAATTCGTCAAGTATTACTAATTGAAAGACGATTTGTATTGTGTTGTATTTGCCGACTGTCTGACCCGCATTGAACTTTTCCAACCAAGAAGATGATCATCTGGAGCGGTTTCTGTGAGGCGGCACAAATTTATAGCGCCCAAACAGCAACATTTATAAGTGGTGGTGTCTCGTGTTAGTATTTTGATTTGTAACCAAGATACTTAAAGTGTCAATAGGTGTCAGATATTTGTTAATAATTAAGTGGGCGTCAGATCTATATATACATACATATATAGGTGTGTATGTGAATCAATAATTGTCATTCAATAAGAGTGTGGATTGCTTGTGGACTATTTATAAATAAGTATTGATAGATAAGTTCCACAAGCATTTTACATTTGTTGATAGAATTGAATAAGGTTTCACATACGTTCCAACGTCGTTTTCTTTTTATCTCTTTTCAGTTATCTCTAGCCCCTGCTAGACCTTCACACTTGTTGCCCAGTCCAGTCAGTTCAATGACTAAGCCGACTGCTCAATGACCCTTTCTTTCTCAACTAACTATGTTAAGCTACTTATGTATTTCCCAATATTTCCTATCTGGCCTGTAAATTCTAACTTGTTATCTCATTCAGCAAAGGCTATGAGAAGTAACAACAAACATATTTTGTCATCCATATCACATTGTGCTGATAAGAGCTATCTAGGCATATGTATGTATGTATGTATGTATCAGATAAAAACGTTTGAAATATGTATAATATCAGTGCATTCAATAACTGATAGAGCATTAGAAATAAATTATTTCTAGGTCAATGCAAAATAAAGGCAAACATAATGTTGTGACAATTTTATGGCCTTGCACTGGCGAAAGATATTTGAACCCCTGTTTTCCAATGAACAGTTAACTAATTGAATATGAGTGAAGAATACCTACAGTGTATATAAAATCCACTCCAGCTGCAAACAATTGAGCTCAATTGAGACTGAATCGTTTCGTCTCTTTTGGTTTGTACGCGGAAAAACTTAATTAACTATGGACAATTACTACTCGACTCAAAGAGCGCCTCACTCTCTATCTGTCCATCTATCTCTCTGTGTTCTTTGTATATGGTGCGTGGTAGATAAGAAGCTAAGTTTGCAAACATTTTGTTTGGCTCTCAGTCATGGAGTTGGTGCTGACATGTTAACACGCCCCCGCAACAGACACAGCTGAATACAATACTCGACTGCGGCAAATGTGGCTTGGCAAAAATCCATTTATAAGTAAAAAAAAATCATTCTTTACAATATCATTTGGCTGGGCCATTAAATTGATAAGGCCAGGCCCAATTACCATGGGTAAATCAACTGGCCGTAAGCACAAAAAACAATTGAAAGTGCAATATTTAGATTTTTTCGTAAGTTCATTAAAACTAATGCAAAACTTTGTATTTTATTTAATTGCAGTATTTCCTAATGTTCCTCAAGCGCCGGGTTTGTCCTGCGATGGTGAAGATCGTAAGTCTGATTGTATTTTTAAATTGAAATCATTTTGTGTTAATCGAAATTTCTTATAGGCAGCATCTATAGAAGAGGCGCGCGTCGTTGGCGCAAATTGTATCGCGTCAACGGACACATTTTCCAGGCCAAGCGTTTCAATCGCGTAAGTAGCAACACATGTGGTCTATATTATACACACACACACACACACACACAAATGATATCTTATAGATAGATAGATACACCCATTCATTGCACACTGTCATGGGGTCAACGAAACTAGAACACCAAAGCCAAAAGACATAAAGTAGCAAAGAGAATTGAACATTGTTAATTTTACCAAAGTAAAAGAGAATTGTTTTATAAAATTCAAACAATGAATATGAACACCATATAATTAATGTTGTTTATCCATTTGAACTTTGAGAATTAAAAAAAAAATCCATTAAATATCTAAATATATATATATATAAATATTATTTACACTCACAATTGACGAACACAAATTCTTCCATGTCAATTTTAACTCATGTCGAACATTTATTTCTTTTTAGCGTGCCTTCTGTGCATATTGCCAGGATCGTATCTGGGGCCTAGGTCGACAAGGTTTCAAGTGTATCCAGTGCAAGCTGTTGGTGCACAAAAAGTGTCATAAGCTAGTGCAAAAGCACTGCACCGACCAGCCAGAACCGTTGGTACGGGAACGTGCCGAGGAGTCGAACGATCCGATGCCGGTGCCATTGCCGCCGTTGCCCTACGAGGCTGTTGGTGGTGGTACCGATTCGTTTGAATCGCACGAGGATACGCACATTGTGGTGCCACCGCCGCAAGAGGATTCATTGGAGCCGGCCACGCAGCGCCAGTATTCGCTAAATGACTTTGAACTGATACGCGTCATTGGACGCGGCAGCTATGCCAAGGTGCTGATGGTTGAGCTGCGTCGTACGCGTCGCATCTATGCAATGAAGGTGATCAAGAAAGCGTTGGTCACCGACGATGAGGACATCGATTGGGTGCAAACCGAGAAGCATGTTTTCGAGACGGCCTCAAATCATCCATTCCTGGTTGGGCTGCACTCTTGCTTCCAGACGCCCTCACGCCTCTTCTTTGTCATTGAGTTTGTGCGTGGCGGTGATTTGATGTATCACATGCAGCGACAGCGTCGCCTGCCCGAGGAGCATGCTCGCTTCTATGCGGCTGAGATAAGTCTGGCTTTGAATTTCTTGCACGAGAAGGGCATTATCTATCGTGATCTAAAGCTGGACAATGTGCTGCTGGATCATGAGGGTCACATTAAGCTCACCGATTATGGTATGTGCAAGGAAGGCATTCGTCCCGGTGATACCACTTCCACATTTTGCGGCACACCCAACTATATAGCGCCTGAGATATTGCGTGGTGAGGATTATGGCTTCTCCGTGGATTGGTGGGCATTGGGTGTGCTTCTTTATGAGATGCTTGCGGGTCGCAGTCCCTTTGACATTGCGGGCGCTTCCGAAAATCCCGATCAGGTAGATGCCGTAGTGTTTGCATATGAAGATGTCACTTAAATTTATGTTTTCATTTTCAGAATACTGAGGATTATCTGTTCCAAGTAATTCTGGAGAAGACTATACGCATACCACGCTCATTGAGCGTTAAGGCTGCCTCCGTCTTAAAAGGTTTCCTTAATAAGAACCCAGCTGATCGCTTGGGTTGCCATCGTGAATCTGCCTTCATGGATATTGTTAATCATCCGTTCTTTAAGGTCATCGACTGGGAGATGGTAAGTCCAAGGCCAGCTTCAATCGAATATATGTATGTATGTGTGTTTGTAATTGTGTTAATGTTGATAATAATGATGATGAAACTAAAAGTGCTTCAATCTTCAATTTTTGTCACCACGGGCTTAAAATGGGTTAAAAACATCCTTGCAAAAATATTGTTTGATATAAAAAAAAAACTTAAAAATGTTCATACCAAATAATCTTGGTCTTTGTTTATACTAAACGAAAGAGTTTTGAAAAATATCTTTTTGAATGATATTTTTAAGATTGTAATTATAATTTAATGTTGTTTCTTTGCTGGTCTCCTTTAAATATCTCGCCCAATTTCTTAACTTTAATAATGCAAAACATAACAAAAATATATTTAAATAATTTTGCGTATAAAAAGATTGCACAAAAGGAGGTACAACCGCCTTATATACCAACCCTTGATCCTGGCGATCCATATATGACAGCAAACTTTGACGTACAATTTACTAGAGAACCGGCTGAATTGACGCCAGACGATCCGTAAGTTTTGTGTCAATCGATAGAAAAATTCCTCCTAGTTATTTTTGTTCTACTCGTATACCGACGCATGAGACAATCCCACCCAAAAATAAAAATATACTTATATATGTAAATCCAAAATGATTAAAATAAAAAATCATGCATTTTGCGGTCAGACTAACAGCAGGTAAAGTGTTTGCTCTCTCAGTCACATTATAAACCCAACCCGCTGACCCAAAAACAAACACCATCTACCTACCCCGCGCTCTCTCTCTCTGTTTATCTCTCTCTCAATCTATATGTTTATCATCATTATCATGACTTACACACACAAACAACTCACATGGAGATGCATTTTGAAATGTGTCCTGGAGCGCCTTATGAAAATTTGTTTTGTTTTTACAATTATTTTGCTAAAATTGGCTGGCATTATCTTTTTAAGCTATAACCATATATATTATTTTTACTATCTTTGCATATATATATACAAAACATCCTGCGCGCACACACACACACACACACAATTACATTCAACCTCATGCAGCTCGAACGCAAACAGGTTTCGCCTCCATTCAAGCCACGTTTAGACTCAGATCGCGATTTGGCTAATTTCCCGATCGAGTTTACCGGCGAACCGGTCCAGCTAACACCAGATGATGAGTAAGTTGTTGTTTATGTTTTTTCGCCTTTCTCTCTATGCGACAGCCTGAAAAACAAACCTTTTTATTCCACTTGACTAATGTATCATATTTTTCATCCTTAGCCATGTTATTGACAACATTGATCAATCGGAATTCGAGGGCTTTGAGTATGTAAACCCATTGCTCATGTCCTTGGAGGATTGCGTCTGACACCACGAGACGTGTGATTTGCATCCTTATAATATACGTGTAAGTTAATGCTCAAGTTTAAAAGTATTACATTTACTCAATTCAAATATATTTTTGCCCATTTGCAGCTCTATGGCGAGGACTCCAGTGATTACGATTCGGTGGCTGATGATTTAAGCATCTTGCATTTGAATAGCGCAGGAGTTGCAGCCAATACCAATAATAATATAAGCCAACAGCAACATTATCGCCAGCAGCAATATCATTCATACCCACAGCCACAACAACAACAGCAGCAACATCAGCAATTGCAACAACAACAGCAGCAGCCGCAGCAGCAACATCATCATAATGGTAACAATAACAATCATAATAATCAAATGCAAGCAAATAATAATAAAAGTCGTCTACTGCAGCACATGTTTTGCCTTCCATTGAACTAATTAAAATAACCAATTAGATAAAGAACAGAGCAACAAGGGCTAAAACTAGGCAGACAGACAGCAAACAACAACTAGCAAATGCAACAGATAAACAATTTAAATATTTACTTATATTAATAATTAAACAAATATACTTATAAACTTCTATCTATACACTTGTTTCAAGCAAAAAAAAAAAAAAACTGAGAAAATAAGAACTACTTTCATACCAAAAAAAAAAAAAAAAAAAAACAAAAAAAACTGTCACAAATTGCGAGTATTACACTAAACTACAAACGATTACTTTACTACTTAAGCACCTAGGCAGCTAGGCAAACTTTTTGCATGCAACATCAAAAACAACAACAACATATATAAGCAATTTCAATACTTAATGCAAGACTTTTCAGCAAGGCAGCTACAATTTTAAAGCTAAAATAAATCTAGAAACAAAATGCATACACATCTAAACAAAATATATATATACTACATATAATTTTTAAATATTTAAAAACAAAACATTTAATTTTACAACAAAAAAATATAGAAACACTACAAAAAAAAAAGCAAGAGATAAGCAAATCAATCTAATATATATATTTATTTAAGCGCGTAATTAATATGTGAAATGTATGTGTGTTAGTGTTAGTGAGCAGAATGGTTTTTAAAAGCGACAAGCAACAAATTAATTAATCTGTGTGTAAGCAGAAAATGCATTAAAGTATAAAACTTAAAGCGAACTGGCAAAATTATCAAAAACAAAATATTTATTATTATCAAAATTTGATGACACGAACAAAATGTTGAATTGCTCTTAAAAGTATATAGTATATTTATATAAGCAATCGATAATTTATTGTATTTTCTGTATTATTATATTTAAAAGAAAGAAAAAGAAAAAAAATTACGTAAAAGCATCCGTCTACTAGCAATATTTTCGTCACTTCTTTTTTTGTTAAAGTATTAGAAACTTTATGTTTTAAACAAACAAAATGCATTCCACTTTGTACTTACTATACGAAATTGTTGTTAAATTATTGTAACGTATAAGTATGAGATTTTCAGAAAAAGCAATAAAAAGCAAAACTATTTATACCATATTAACACTGTCACAATTTTTATTGCTAGTTGTAAACAAAATCAAATATGGAATTATACTATTTTCAAAACACACACACACACCTTTTTGTGTGTTCCCTAGACAATTGTTCAAATTCTTTGCACTGTGTGAGTTTTTTAAAAAAAATATACATATATACAAATATTTAAATAAAATTGTAAATTTTGGTTTTACAACACCTAAACAAGTAGACATATTTAAACAAACAAAAAATATAACAGAATTAAATTAGTATTAAATCCAAATATCATTGTGTTGATTTGACTTAAATAAGAATCCAAATAAATTGTGTTTAAAGTTAACTTAAAATTTTTCAAATGGATCGCATATGATAAACAAATAAATACAAAATGAAAATAAAGTTAATTGTTAATGTATTTAAGGTGACAACACACATTAAGCAATTTAAAATTATTAAACACTCTAATGTGAAAACAGAAAAAGAAAAAACCAGCAAAATGTTTTGATTAAACAGAATGAATAGCAAACAATCAATTAAATCGTAAACATAGAACATAATTTATATACACATACATACCTATGAATCAAGATGACAAACACACTGAACAAATTTCAAATGCACATTTTTATTGTAAAACAATAATAAAACGTAGGGACAGCAATGAATTTTTCAAAAACACAAAGCTCTCCAGTTAAACGACAACAACAAATTATACATATATATATTTATTTTATACTTATTAAACAACTATGTTTTATTTAATATTTTGAGTAATTGTTGTATGTTTTGTCCTAGCATTGTTTTCGATCAAGCTATTTTTTGTAGTATGTTTTGATTTTATATACATACTAAATGCACTTTGAGTACTTTGAATGCTAGCAAAATGTCAAACGAAATTGAGAACGTAAACAATTTGCGTTACAATTATGCATATAAACAAACGAATAAACTATTGTGTAAGTAAAACATTTGACAACTTGTTACTTCATTTTTGTATTGGGTTATGTATAAATAGGGGGATTAAGTATCAAAACAACGTTCTTTTGTATTTTTGTTATTAAGAATCTAAGCTTAACAAATGCAAAGTGTGTAATGATCATATATCGTGTTAAAGCAGCTCAATTAGTTTGCAGTATGGAGACGGGTTCCTGCATGATTTGCTGTATCTTTGCTTCCGGCACCGGCATCCCATTAACGAGCAGGGTGTGAATAATGCCATCGTGCTTGTTGCCACTCGAGCGTGCCTGTAATACACACTGAGTGTCTTGCAGCACAAAACTCGTATCCGTGCCGCCGTGCACGAAAACTGCCTACAAAATAGTTGAAAGGTATGGCATGATTGATTGGCAGCGTTTGCTTCGTTTACGTCCGATCCTTATCCCCAACTGACTTACCGTTTCCTCACGCAGCTCATCGTTCACAAATAAACTAAGCGTGTCCAGTTTGAGCATAATGCGGTATTCCTGTGTCGCATCACCTGTTGTTACCCCCGCCTGACTGCTGCCGCTTGTACAAAGCCACAGGCGATATTGACGCGTCAACTCTTCGGTGTACTGTGCATGCGGCTTGCCATCTATGTAGAGCGAGTACTCGTATTTGAAACCGGGTGCGGGATCAACCCGTATAATGCAGCGCGATTGATCAATCTCAAAAGTATCCTCGCCAACTAGTTTGAACATCCAGTCCCGACGTAAAACTTCCTGCAAAAATCATCGAAAATGCTAAAAATATTAATCTTGCGAAAAAATAACAGGAAATTTATTAGACTTTGATTGATAGTAAGCTTAGAAACAAAGTTATTTTATTCATATGCCTTGAACTCATGAAATGATTAAAAATAATGGTTTTGTGCAGAAGTATGTAATATGTAGAAAGATGCAACTCCCACCATATTAAGCAACATCAACAGTCGATTCGATTTGTCAGGTTTGCTGTAAATGATATCTCATTCTTTTCATTTACTATGTACATATGTTTCGAAATTGGTTGAGGAACGCCCGAGATAATAAATATTGAAGTTCTGACAGTCGAGCAGGCATGACCGTATGTGTAATGTCAAGGGTTTGGGGTATGTGCCAGTCGAGCTTCCTTTACTATAATGAATTCTTACTTGCGGTTATTTGTATTTGCTTTTGGGTGGCCGTGTTAGTATTACTAATTGCAATGCTTATGGGTAGGGCGTTTGTTTGTTTGGTAAAGTCCATTCACCACTTACCCGACCATTGACCCAAATCATGCGGCGTCCACTTGTAGTGCCGTGCTCCAGCTCGATGCGGTACATCTGCTCGAAAGTTAATTAAATGTTAATATATGTTAAAGTTTTTTGTTGTTCAATGAATGAATTAAGAATGAGGTAAGTTTTAACTCGGAATTCAATTTGATTTGACTTGATTTGATTTGCACCTTGCCATTGATGGGGGCACACCATTGGGCAACGATGTTATCTTTGTTATAGCGCTGAGCCTCGGGCACATGATCCTGACTCATGATGGGCACAGTCGGTAGATTTTCCAAGCGCAATGATGGCGACAGAAACGACATAGCCAGCGGTGGACTGTCGATGCACTGAAAATCGATTTCAACTTAATAATACTTTAATTATTGCATGCAATATGCAACATGCACAGCTGATTACACAATAAAAAACACACAGTACTTATAATTATAACGAGTACACTTGGTACAATATACAATTTGTTTATTAGCACCTTGGGTTCGCTGCCCAATTAGATATGCTATGCTTTTTAGCTGTGTGCTAGCGCTTTAATCGGAAATGCGACAGAAAACGTGACCCGTCAGCATTCGGCGTCAATAGCACACTAAACAACACACAATAATGGCAAAAAAGAACTGAACTGAAACTTGTATAGTTGTGGTAGTTGCTTGCTTGGTGAGCTGGCCTGCTGCCTCTGGCACTGTTGGTCGGCTTCTGTTTCTAGTGCTGCTTTTGCTTCTGGTCGAGTTGCGTTCGTCTATGGGTCCTTTTCTTGTTGTTGTGGCTAGCAAAAAAAAAAAAAGTGCAGAGCCAAAGCCAAAGAACAGCTCAGAGCGCCGCATGGCGCCAAAACAGAGTTGATTTGTTTCACTTCAAGTGTGCGTGCACTTAGAGAAAACAATGTGTGCCAAAGAGCTTAAAAAAATTAAAAAATTCAACTGTCTTAAAGTCAAAATATTTGTGTAGCTAAATTGTGTAGCTGGATTTTGTTGTTGCATTTCATTTATAAAATTTTATTTCGATGAACTTTTATATTTATAGCTTGATGATGTTCTAAAATTATTAAGTTAGTAATGTTTTTCAAAAGGCGTTAATCTGTGTACAAGCCTGAAAAAAGTATAAGAATTTTTAACTATAAAAAAAATTTCTGTGTAGTTTATTTAATTTATTTTAAAATGAAATTATTTCAATTATTTATAATTATTTCAAAATGAAAAATAAAACTTTAACATATTTAAATTTGGTATTAAGTTGATATATTTCTTAAAGTGTAGTGACCCTTACCCCACTTTCAAACATTGTTATCGTGTCTGTGTTTTTTTGTATGTGTTTGCTGTGTGTTAACATTTGCACACATGTCGCCTCCGCAAACCGCCGTCCGTCGACGTTGAGCATAAAAATAAACTTTACTTTTTTCCAGTCAGCCCCAAGCGCCGCCAAGTATGCAATTGTTTAAGCCATAAGAACGGGGTAGCATTAGGTTTATTAAGCGGTTAGTTTCAATAGATTATGTGCTGTCATCAAACAGAGAGTCTTATAAGTTGCTCTATTCATCAATTTTTAATCATCAATCAATTGTTGAATGGATAGAAAGAAAATTAATTTCTTAGATTGAGTGAGTTTTCGCTTGTGTAATATATCTTAACTAACTGGCTCAGTAGGGTATCTCAGGCTGAGTCTAAAGCAATCACCGTCCAATTGGCGTCCTTCTAACGCATTGCAATTGAAACGCTTGTTTCCTTGAGTCTTGGCTCAAATTGAGCGTAAGACAATACTTTTTGGTTGCTCATACCAATTGGCTTACCCACTTGCCCACCGAACGCCATACAACAAAGAAAAACTATCTACATATAGATGTGACAATTATATTGCCAGTGGTGGAACGGCATAAATTTGGATGGGTGGCAAGCTGATACACGCAGGCAATATACTTTGTCCCATTGTAGTTTTTCGGAAGGCGTCGCAAATTTGTCGCATTTTGTTTTGTTGTCATGTTTATGGCGTAATTTTTGGCGGCCATAAATATACGCCCAAAATGCTAATGTCCCGGCGGTGGTGGTAGCCAAACAATGGGAGCGATAGATACATTGATGCGTGGTTAGATAGATAGATAGTGAGACAGCTTGCGTTAGTTTTGGATTTCAATTTGTCGAAACGAAGAAAACAAAAAACGAAAGTATTGATAAATGTGTTTGGAACGAAGCGAAACTGCTGTCACATCATATGTCAAAAAATTCGGGACCTTGACGATTATTCTTAGCGCAACGATTGCGTTCTAATGTATGCGTGTGTGTGCGGTAGATGGATATGCAGCCAGAAAAAAACAGAAGTGAAAATAACCAAAGGAAAAAAACAACTGATACAGGCATTTTCCAACACGCGAAGGTCAATGAAAAAGTGACGCTCCAAACCGCTTACAGCCGCTTTATGTACTTTAACTCTTGTTATTGTTATTGTTACCGCTAGGCCAACAACAAAAAAAGTCCATGGAGATAACGAGAAACGAAGCATGGCAAGGACAAGGCCCACCAACTGGCAACTGACAAATATTATTAAAGTTTGAACGTAAATATTATGGCCAGCTGTGATATTGTATAACAAATATGTTGAATTATTTGTTTGCCTTCAAAAAAGATTGTGGATTGTGTATAAATAATCCAAAACTTAATAGCAGCTTTTTGCTTTAAAGACAACATGTAGAAAGCGGCAAGAGTAGTAAACAAAAATGCAGCCAGTACAAAAAATTGAAATCATAGTGACTAAAAACACAACTTTAAGCTTCAAAGCTTTGCGTTGTGAAATTACGCTCTGCGTAGAACGAACAATGATTTCGATATTTTGCGTTCTCTCTATAACCGAGATACTTGTTGGCTTAGTATGGTTAAAAAGAAGCTTTTTGCCAAGCAACAGTCAGTCAATCAGCTGTGTTGAAGAAGCAAGCACAGAAATTAAAATATGGAACAAGCTTATTTAGAAAACAAAACAAACGCAAGTAAGGGCATTCGTTATTACGCTTATCAAAAAAGATCTAATTATTTTAAAACTTTCCACAGTGCCTGAAATCGAATACAAAGTACTGTCCATTGGAAATGATGATGAGGAATGTGTAAAAAGTGAAAAGCCTGAAGCGATATCCAAACGGGAACAATTTCGCATTAGAGCCACGAGGCATTTAAGTATGCTTTTAACGGGAACTCGAACAACATGCTATATAAGTAATGACTATGATTTTCGGCAATACTTTGGAGCCTCAATTATCAAAAAAGATAGTCAACCCTTACGTTATCAATTTCATTGTAGTCGCAATGGAAATTATCCTAGAAATGTCATTTATTGGGGTTCTACTTTTAAAGCTCAAATAATTATGGATGAAGTCCGAAAAAGGTTGAAAGGTGAAAAATGGATATCTGACTATATCATCGAAACGCCTCTTAAAACAAGACCTAACGGTTTGTCCCACTGTTACCCTGATTCATACATAAAAAGTGTAGTTTCTGATGCTTTGGCTGTTGGGGAAAGAATGATTTTTGAATTTGTGCATCAGTTACACCTAGAACATATGAAAAAGAATTAATCAATGCTCGATTTTGAGAAAAAGTCAAGTAGAATATAAATATTTGGATATATTTTTTTTATATAAAAAAAAAACTCAAGCAAGTTTGACTAGAAAATTAAACATTCAAAAAAAGTCTTTATTTTTCCATCGTAGTTGTTTAAATATAATATAAGCCGACCGAACAGGAACTAGCTCATAAAAAAAAAAGCTATATTAGAACTAAAATGCTTGTTACACAAAGTTGGTTGCGTTAGCCAATACAAATTCAAGTCAAAGCTTTTGACAAAAGCTTGCGTTGTGAAACTTTTTGTTTGCTCGTTGTATTAAATAGCTTTTGCCAATCAAAAAGCTTAATCCTCAGTCAGTCAGCTGTGCCAGAGAAGTAAGCAAGTTTAAGAGTACAACACCAAATTTATCAACATTTGTCAAAAAAAGTAATAAAAATTAATGTTTTTCGTTTCTATAAGGTGTCAGATTTACAAATGAAAATAACTTTCTAGCCCAAAATAAGAAAAAAATACATGCCCCTGACGCTGAACCCAACTCCATTTAGAAAAACATAAAACGTTCTTTCACTGGGACAGCTGCAATTCTTTAAACTTCTTCATGCCTGACTCGTTTCAACTCTTAATTTGGTTTAAGAATCGTACGTTCCATCCAATTTGCCTAATTGAAACGTAGATCATCGTTTTTCTTTATTCTTATAAATTCTTAGGATTGCCTTTTGCATATGCTCAAATTTCATTCCGTACGCTCAATCATCTACAAGCGCAATGTTGGCTTCTATTGCAAGGTTCGTTGATTGTACATAACTTATACAAAGCACATCTGAAAAACATTTTACGGCAAATCTCTTATGTATAAAACAATTGTCTGTTTGGTATTTTGGGCATGCTGCAGTATGGTTTCAATGTATGAATGTGTGTTTGTGTTAACAGACTGCTCCATTCACACGCAGGCAATGCAAGCTCAACAAACCAAGCTAGCTGGTCATAAAAATTTCAGAAACCGCCTCTAGGAAAAATTTTTGTTTTTGGTTTTTGGTGCTGTTGCAGCAGGCGCATAATTAACTTACCATGGCAATATAGAAAGTTTAATTCAAAAATGGTCAAAAGAATGTGTGCAAAAATGGCCTAAGGTAAGAATGCAAAGATTTGTTTGTGTGTGTGTTGATGAGGAGAATGGCGAAAATGTCTGGCCTAAAATGTTGCTTTAAATAAATTGTAGAACATTTTTCAGGCATACTAGTTGCAGTTGCAAGAAAGCTTTGTATTTAAAGCAAGTAAGAGTATTCCTTAGTCGTTTTTAATGCCAAACTACATTTAATTTGTTACGACACACATTTTGCTTATAAATCAATCGTGGCCAGCTGCCGAGGGCCAAACTCCTGGGGCCCTCAAAATGTTTTCTCTCACAGACAAAAAAAAAAAAATTCAAATTCGTTTTTCTACCAAAACACAAAATCAGCAGCGTTTCTGCCGCGAGAACGACATTACTCACCTTTGTCTGTATGTCGGCATTCAACTAACCGCCCCCCAAAAAAATACCTTTACCTGGCATATTGAATGCCAAATTGTAGTAGCAAGGTCCTAAGCTAAGCATTTAAATTGAAAGTTTGCTGTGCCGCACTTTATGTGTGTGCTTTTTATTAGGGCAAATGCAAATTTCCAAAGATAAATTCTTTACTTACGCAACATTTCAATTTGAGGTCGAGCTGCATGTTTAACTTTGTTAAGCGCAACATGCTAGCAACATGCTGAGATATCATCAGTTCTTAAGCAACATGTTGCCTAACAGTCGGCTTTATAACGAACAAATTTCACCCACACAGCCTTGCGCGCTCTCTCTCTCTCCTTGTTTGTTGCTCCCAAAAAACAAACCCCTTTTCTTTCCCTACGCCCCCCACGAACACACAACCCCAGCCACACCAACAAACAACACAACATAAACCCGACCCATCAAAAGCCAACTCAACTTTACAACACCACACATAAAACCCCTATTTACAAACCACCCCCACACACAAACAAACCGCGAACCCCTAAACAAACAAACAAGCACACACCAAAAAACTAAACACACAACACACAAACACCCAACATAAACACAAATCAAAACACACCACCCAACACAAACAACACCACCACAAAACAAAAACAAAACAAACAAAAAAACCACAAAACCACTCAATTTAAAAAACAAAACTAAAAACTCAAACAAAACACCCACAAACACCACTAACTAACATTCTTTAAACAAAACAATTTAAAACATAATTACATTAACAAAAATAAAAAAATTTAACCAGTTTGTTGCTCGCCAGGCCATGGTCCTGGTCATGTCATGGTGAGTTTTGTCCCCGCACCAAAACTGGGGCCGCTGGTTACGAAACTGTTGAGCTAAACATCAGCTAAAACAGTAGCAGCAGCAGCAGCAGCAGCGGCAGCGTAAGACGTGAAGTTCTTGCATATTATATTCATATTTTGTACATTGGCAAAACCACATTTTTTATTCCGGCTGATCATAAACTCTGACTAAATGGAAATTGAAACCCAAGCCAACAGATGTTATCGCAAAACGCCTTCAATTTCAGCTTTGAAACGGATACGGAAATGCATTCTGACACGAATGTTTTATTTATTTATTTTCTTGCTTATGTTATTGTTTTGCTGTTGAATTTATGCAAAAAACTTTAAAATTAAAACTGTTTTCACAATTGCAGCGACACGCGCAAAGTTTTGTCAACAAAGAAAAAACTGCGTAAAGTTAACTTCAAGGTTAGCCAAGTTGTTTTTTATGCATTTTCAAAGTTGTTAGTTGCATATTTTGGTTGCATTTATGCTTTTTTATCCAGGGCTAAAGTGGGTTAATGCATAAGTAATTTCTGTAAGCTGTTTAGCTGGCAAATGTAATACGCTTAACAAAATAAAACAAATCTTATTAACATTAATCGGATTGAAAAGGGTAAAAATAACTTATTTCTAAGGAAAAAGGATGACAGTTAAGTTCTCGGAAAGAATAAAAAGCTCATAACTAGTAGAAATATTCTTGAAATATTTACCAATACAGACAATCAATTGAAATTCATTCATCATTTGAAAGATGGGTCCATCAAATTATTTAGCATTTTGGGTTAATGTTAAATGCGTCTCAAGGGTATCTTTATAAATATATTTATAGGCCACTTGTTGTTTGAGTTGACGATGGCAGCATAAAGCATAAAGCAATAAACATAAATAGTGGCACTTTAAAAGCCAATAGCAATAAGCTTAAAAGTCAAGAGAGCCAAAAAGAAAAAGAATTCCTGAAAAAAGTTGGGTTGAATTGTTTTTGGCAAGCGAGAGCAACAGTGGAGCTATAAAAACAAAAGAAAATAAGAACGCCAAGGGCATTATCACATTTCAAAGCTGGCCAAAATAAGCTGCCAATGATGCGATGCTGCAAATGATGCTTTTGCCAAAAATCAGCTGGCAATGCCTTCTGCACTTTACACAAATAATACTTATTTAAAATGCCATCCAACTGCAACTGAAATTCAGATTCAAGATTCTCTCAACTACAAATTGAATTGTCAAACACAACCATGCTCTAGATCTGCTCCTATTCAACAAACAATGCAACGAACAAAGAGAATTTTTGGAAACTAGTAGAGTACTACTACTACAGACATCTAACTGTTCGTTCAAGTGTCCTCGGACTAGGAAATTAAATCAAAAGATCTATGCAGGCGGCATTGCACACTTTTGAACAGCACAACTGTTCACTTCAAAGATTTTTTTGCATTCAATTTCGGTCGAGTTATTGCAATAGAACATGAGAAACAGAAACAGCAACACGAGGCATTTGGCTCAAAAGCTGTGCAGCTTAACGACTGCAAAATATTCTGTAGGTATTTGTTTTGGTCTTGTGGCGAAATGTTTAAGCCAAAGATGAACTCGAAAGAGACGTTATATATAATTTGTAAAGTTCTTTGGGCGCTCCGCAAGGCATAACCTAATCTGTTAACAAGGAAAGTCTTTTTTTTTATATATTCTTCCACTTGTATTTTCATTGTTGCCGATACAAAAACAGTTGTATATCTCTCAAATCAAAAGTATATTTTAAAAATAGGACAAGTTGGCAGGCAAATAGAGATAAATCAAATAAACTTGCCTATGAAGGAAAAGCAAAAAACACAAGTTTTTATGTCAACCAAACCAATTTGCCTTAGAAATTGCATATCTTCTCTTTTCTTCCAGCCAAAAGCAACTGTAACATAAATGCTTTAGAATTTGATAGCCATGATATAAGAGCTATTTGCAAGCCAATTTCGCTTTTACAAACTTTGCCAACTTGTGTCAGCTTATGAAAAGTATTTTTCTTTTAATTTGTTTTCTTATTTTTATTTGATTGCTGCTGCAATAAACGAATTTGCAGCTGCTTCGCCAAGTCGTTTAAGTTAGGTAAGCTTTTTGTGAGTTAGTAAGGCACTTAACAGGTATATGGACGTCTAACACACTCACACGAGTCCTTTGTTCCTTATTTACGAGCTGCATACATGAAAAATTGCGCTTAAATTGAATTGCAATAAGGAAAAAGCAATTAATTTAAAGCAACCGCAGCAATTACAATGATAAATCGTACTACATATATATTGTCTAGAGTAGAGTATTAAGTATAGCGTGCTAGTTGGTTTTCATGTCAATTGATTTCAATGCGCAATGCAGTGCCACCCCTAAGCATAACGCTTAGAGCGTGCAACGCGACGTATACGTAATGCCATAAGAGCAAAACGTCATGAAATTTCATTACGATTCGAGTGCAGAAGTCAACAAAATAGTTGTTGTTGCTGTTAGTGTTGAGCACTGAACAGTTTAACTGTCAGCTAAACCAATTAGATTTGCACGCCAACAACAACAACGACAACGTCAAATAATGTCAACAACAGCAGGAAGGGAAACAAAAGCCGCAGCAACGGCAGCTCGTGAATAATGGCCACATTGAGTAAATGACGTTGAAAAACTGTGAAAAATACACCCACAAGAAAAATACAGAGAGAGACAGAGACAGAGAACTCTTGTAATGAGCTTGCAACTGAGAAGTTCAAATGATTTATTAAATTCCATGCATCCCAAACAAACAAGTCCCAAAAATTGAAGTGCCTCCTCGCACCCAGTGATTCACCCCAACAAAAAAAAAAAGACCAACTTTTTTCCAGCTGTCTAAAGCTCATTTATTATTTAAATATTTGAAATCCAACAACAAACAACAGCCTGCTGGTCACTTTCCGAAAGATTTTTTTGGTTTTAGGAGGCAGCTGTCATTTTCAATGTGGCATAAAGGACGCTGCAAGGTTCCCAAGCAGCGGACACTTGACGTAATTCTCGTGTATTGTGCGTGTTAAATAACAATTGAAGCAGGCACAAAGAAAAATGAAGGGAACAAAAAAAAGATTTTTTTTTAAATTTTCGATTTTTACTTGACCGAATTATTGTAAGGAACTTAAACAAAAATGAATAACTGACAAAGTGCATGAATTATGGATGCAAAGTTATAAATAGCTTTTTTCTTTAACTTAAAAAAGTTATTTGATAAGAAATAAATAATAAGAGTAAAGCAGTAAAGCATATTGAATTGAAATTTTCTTGTTGATTTGTTTTAGTTTGACAAAATGTACCTCCAAATTTTGTAGGAAAACAGTGTTGACACAATGCACGGAATACAAATTGAGGCAAATTCACAAAAAAGACAACATGGCATTTGTTGTGACAACAACAAGAGCAACAAAAATTTGTTGTGCACTCTACAATTTATGCCATGACATTTTCAGTGCCTTATCATTGTCACACACAATGCGCTGCGCCCGCAGCTAGCACCAAAAAAAAAAAATTTATATCTTAACATTGCTGTTATTGCTGCTGTGTGCATAAATAATTGTTTATGAGCACGTACACAAGACCGGCAGAGAGAGAGAGGGAGAGCGCCTGCAAGGCGAAGTCAAGCGAAAGGCAAGAATGTGGCTTGGGGCTTGGGGACACTCTTGTAACTGGGTTAGGCGGCGACATGGCACAACTTGGCTGCTAACTTGCGTGACCAAAGTGCACGAGGTGATAAATAACAGTATAAAATGTAGACATCACATACTAACTAAGCTAAATAAACCAGACCCAACACCAACCCAAACCCGAAAAAAAACGTGTCTTCAAACGTTCTTCTGCTCGATGTGGTGCATGTTGCTGCTTGCTAAGCAAACAAAGTTGATGCAAGTTAGTGTCATATAGTTGTATAAAGTTGCAACAGTTATTTACGAGTCAACTAGTCAGGGCTAAATAGCATTTAGTGCTGTTTAACACTTCACTGGCTTATCACCAAAAGCAAAAACACAAAAAAAAAAAAAAAAAATAAAACCAAAAACACACACACACAAAATGCAATTTTCTTCTATCTCAATCTTTGCGTGAAACATTGTAACCTTGCACACATGTAACCACAACGTAGAGATATCTTTTTTAAGCACACCACTCATCTCATGCAGCTCAACTACCTTGACACTTGGTGGGGGGGTTAGGTGTTTTGGTTTTGTCCTTGTCTTTGTTTTGTTCTGCAACTTGTGCTAAAAATAAATATACTTATATATGTATGTACTTATCCACATTAATGTAAATATGCAGATGCTTCAAAAGCATTGCGAGAAGACAAAGAACTTGTAGGAATGCTCTATCTATATGCATGTGTTTGCGGTTATACCCTGCAAAAGCTAACACGCTACAAAGCCACTTACAACTGGTAAACTGATTCATGTTTTGCAGTGTATGATAACTCAGCTAAAATGCCTGCTACGGGTACAACAACAAGTAAAGGCTACAAGCAAATGATCTGTAAATATGAATACAAAATGCCTAGCTCTTCCTCTTTCTCTCTCTCTCTCAGTTTGGCTCTCTTACTTATAGCCTTGTATTTACTCACATTACACCATGTTTGACAACTTAATTGAGCGCCCAAGTTGAAGTTGTCAGGGACAACAGCACAAAAAACACATGAATTATAAATGAGATTCGATTTTAATAAAGTTTCTTGTGCATGTTTTGGAAAGGGGACAAAACAGTTTGAGTTTATCACATCAGCCCATGTCGATTGAAATGAAATTTTCCATTTCATTACACAATAATCGAACAATTTTACCATTTAATTAAATACACTTTCTAATGAAAATTCATTTCATTATGCCCTGTAAATAAAACATTAATTTGTAAGGGTATAATAAAAGCCAACTCAGCTATGCGTATGCTTAATATAGGCTAACTGTTAGCGTTTGAATTGTGGTTTTCATCTAAATTTATATTTATCTAGTTCTAAGCCACAATAATGTTGCAACTAAATGCTGCAAATATGTTAATTTATGCAATAGAACATTGGTTACATAAAATATTCTGCTGTTAAATATGCGAAAACCATTTTACATCCAACTTAATATATGTTGATGACAAATTGTGGTAATTTTCAAAATTGTTTAACATAATCTAATTGAAAAAGACAAACTTTTGGAAAGTGTCGTTTCAAATTCAATTAAAAATGTTTGTTAATTGTCAGGTGAAAATTCATAGAATTTGACATTATGAAAGGCATGAAAAGTGCGTGGAATTTGTGGAATTGTGGGATAAACTTTTCAACAAAGATATTTGGCATTGCCTTTTGGTTGTTGCAACAAATCTTGTGTGCGCACTCAAAATGAAAAACCCAAACCAAGTAGCAACAAAATGCCACATAATCCACAAACAGTGGCAGCATGGCAAAAGAATCAAACATTTAAAGCGCAATGCCAAACAAAAAGCTCAAGAATTTCTTGTTGTGGCGGCAAACTAAAGAGAACTGTGCCAGATGCTCAGTTTTTTTTTTTTTGAGCAGCATCTGTATCTTTCTTGCAACACATCTGTCGACGCATGAGTTTACTGGTGGTTTGGGAGGCACACTAAGCTCTTAATTGTCTATTGAAAGCGAGTCGAAAAACAAAGCTGAAAACTTTTACTGCGGTTTAAATAGAGATTTCCTTTTGGTGGAGTTAGTGTTTAAAGTCAGCGAGTTACTTTTTAGCGATTTGATTAGTCATCAAGCCGTTTTAATCTCCATCAAAAAGCAAAAAGCAAATTAATAGTAGTTCTGAGCAGAATCCATTTGTTAAATGAAAGAATTCGGTTTTAGATATTTATTGTTTCTTGGAAGAAATTTTGGTTGAGATATTTATTGTTGTTTTCTTTATAATTATAGTCTCATTTGTCTTGCCTTCAATGACTTTACTTGATTTATAAAAACATAAATATTTATTCGCCCAATTATTTCAGCGGGGAATTTAATAAATTGTCTTTTAAAATATAAACAATAAGCAATTGTTAATTAAATGCGCATAAATTCCAATATTTATATAAAGTATACATCCATCAGTCTTTTGTTCGATTACTCATACGCCTTGTTGTTTGCTCATCGATGATGATGACTTCATGGTGGCATTTACTGTTTTATTTGTGCTTTAATGCATGTTTAATATAATAAGATCGGCTACTAGCCAACGCAGACAACGTACATTAAAAGGGCGTGGACATGGCAAATGCTCCTTACGGTTATTATACGCCCACAGGCACGTATTTACACAGACTATTGATATATATATATATATTATAGTCGCATTTTCTTACAAATCAATATGCGAATCAAGTTGGGGCTTTTTAAAATGTTTAAAATAATCAAAACTCTTTTACACTTACTTTCAGCTGAAAAGAGAGTATCATACAGTCGACTATATGCAACTACAACAATCCAACTCTTGTCCAACTCCTCTAATTATGCCAAGCGCGCAGAAACAATTTAGCAAAAAGCCAGTGAAATTGTTGTGCACCCCTTCGCCCTTATCTATTCAGGTGTTGCGGAGTATTTAAGCGTGTATTGTTAGTTGTGCTACGCTTTAAAATCCTGTTGACACTTTCACACACACGCAGCACAAAGCTAATTATTGGGAGGCACGTCAGTTGACAATGTCGACTGTCTTATCGATTGTGATGGTGTGTTTGTGGGCGTGGGCCATCTGTGTCTGTCTGTGTGTGTGAATGCAATCATTGAAGCGCATTCGAAACTTTACTCTACAATTCACAACAGCTGCAAAACTATACAACACGCCCCTTGAATCTATATGCATGTATGTACATGCATACATATATATACATATGTGTATCAACTGTAGCATTAACTATAGTTTATCAACTGAGTTGAGTGCTGCGCCTTACCTGTCTGCACTGTGAAACTTTTATTATGGGAAAATAATAGCAAACAGTTTGTTAATTTTGATTTTAGATTTTTAAACAGCTTTTATATTTTATGTTTTATGCATGTTCTTTAATCTTTTCACTAGCTATTATTTTAGATTTTTTGATAAATCATTTCAACTTTAAGTTGAGTTTTTGTTGCCGTGTAATCTACATATCCACAGTTGACGAGTTGAATGCAAAAGGTGCTCAACAATCGCAGCCCGGAACTTTTATTGTTGCCTCCTTAAACTCAACAGCTTTTGCTATTGAATAAAATCGCGGGGAAATTTTAAATTTTGTGCAACTGCGCTGCTTTTGCTTAAATTTTGCGTATTTTCTTCGTATGGTAGACGTTGCATAAATAACAATTTTCAAGCGAATTTGAATTTTTATACTTTGCCAAGTCGCGGCAAAAGTTAAGCGCATATTACGCATACGTCGCGTTTGCCCGCGTGTGCGTGTGGTAAAATTCAAAAGTGTGGCATGTGTGGCTTATGTTGACACATCCATACATTCCACATTCATACGTACATATATATAAATGCAGAGGTGTCTGGCTAAAAATAAATATTTGCACGCGTGGCTTGTGAGTAGCTGCAAATTGGCAGGCTTCTCTATCTCCCGCTCTGGGCTGGCAACGCACCTGCTCTACCTTGATTTGTGAATGCAGCTCATTTGCAGGTGCTGCCTTGCTTGCATGTGGCTTGGTAACTTTTGATACCCTATAACGAAAAAGAGTGGCCAAAATGGGTAGTATATATATATAACTTAATAACACAGTTTAAGTTAACTTTATAAAAAGATTAGATTTGAAAGGTTTGAATGTATTAAAAGGGTATTTTTCAGTCAATGAATGCCACATCCCACAGTCAGTCTGTCACTCTGTTTTCGCACATATTTAGCCAGCAAAATGACTTCTAGGCGTCAACAGCAGCTGTCAAAATGTATGCAAATTGAATTAATTAAAAGCGCTGAGTCCGCTTTTATGCTGTTTAATTTTTCAACTGTTGCGCCGTTTTTTGCGGCTGCCGCTGCTTGTTCCTGTTACATTTATCCGTTTAAAGCAGCGCTAATGTTTCGCCATTTGTGAAATGTTGCATGCAACGGGGCGTTGCCCAAAAAATTTGTCAGCACCACTTGGTGCGCTAATGAGCTGCAGTTAGTCTTCAAGTTGTATGTGAGGGGGCGTGGCACAAACAGTTTATATGCTACTTATGGCGTTCAGGTCTGAGGCAACGGTATCAAACTGAATAATGGCCTATAAACAAGGCAATAAGCCCCACGACCAACAACCTAAAGTCTTAGGCCAGGCCAATGCTATAAGCCAGCCAACAACTTATCCTTTTGCACACAACTGACTCCATTCAAGTGCCAATAGTTGTACATTGTTCATTTATTGAGTGCGGCATTGGCGATAGACTTAACCAAAAGTCAGGCAGATAAGCTTCAAATATAACAGACACATCTGAACGATGCTGTAAGAGTGTGTTAAGTATATATTTATATGGCTTTGATTGCTGTTGTTTGTTGTTTATGGTTTATGGTTTATTGTTGAGCACACATTGAAACAGGTTTTTGTGGCATTTGACATTTGGTATTTGTGTGCTTGTGGCACAATTCGAAAGCCAAATACTTGTGATTTATCTAAACAACAAATATTTAAGGCTTTTCAAAAGAATAACTGTACAAAGTTTTGTTCTTTAACTGTGTTTTTCTTACCTAAAACTTATTGCTTTGTGTTTATTTCAAAGCCTAGTTAATGTCAGATACAGATTTTTGTCATGCTTGTGGCAATTAAATTTGACAGTCAAACAAGGCTGGGGCCTTATATATAAATACTTATTTAAATAACCCCAAGGCACACAAAACCACACACACACAAGCCAAGACAAACACACACATATGAAACTAATTTGCATGGCCGTGTCTGTAAATTCCCCAAAGTGATAAAGACATAAAGACCTGCCGACAGTGAGACAGCTTACTTCCTTCGAAGCAAACTTGGTATGCCCAAACTATTTTGAAACATAAATCAACGGCTGAACAAGCCCTGAAGCTGTTTTCATTGCTTTCTGCTCTGTTTCTCACGACTGTTGCTCTTTGAGCTGTGGCAATTCGCGCTATCTGCACAATTAAAACGGTTTGAGTGCGAAAAGAGAGTTTTGCGTTTTGTTCACTTTTATCCTTTAAAGGCATTGGCACAACTTGTTTGTTTATCGGCAACCCTTCGTGCCACCGGAAGTGCGCAGTGTCATGAAAATTTGTCAACATTTGTCAACTGCCATAAAAATACGTTTTTTTCCATTTCTTTAAAATTCCACAAAATGTTTAATTGAAACCACATTAAACGAAAAATGGAAACATTACTTATTTGCTGCAAATCAGCGCGGCTCTTTTGCGTCTCATGTGTTATGCGGCATTTAACTGGAAATAATTTGAATAAATTACGCCCACGACGCTTTTGGCGATAATTATTTTGATGACATACAAAAAACCTTTGTATTATTAATTCTAACCGCGGGCTCTTGCATATTTTTGCTTTCACAGTTGGAATACTTAAACACATACCCATACAATTAAGTATATGACATGTGTAGCGCGGAGTATGTATGTATATATGTATGAACGTAAGTGTGTACCTTTAAGCAGCCACAAGAGCTGTACGCTGCGGTATTCTGAAATTTAATATTTGAAGTGCTTCGGGGCGCTTGTCAAATAAAACTAAATGGCAAATAGACATTATTGTGTCTGCCGCAATGAATATAAAAGTCATCACATAAAAGCTATCCACAGTTGGGATACAAATTGAAATACCCTTGCATGAGATAGTTTACATTTGTATGAAATACATATGTTTGATATGAGCTTGTTTCTTCATCAAACATATGTAAGTTTAAGCTAAGATGAAATGGTAAAGGATTGATATTGATATTAAATAGGAACTGTCATATAAGCAAAACCCAATTATCATTTTTTTGTGTCAATACTGAATCAACCAATGATTTGTTACAAAGCTACTTTTCATTACCTACCGCAAAGTGTATAAAGAAAGGGTTCAAAACTCTTACCTAAACATATACATATAAAATGGCCATGTAAAGAAACGGGCCACAAGTAAACTTGAAAAATACAATAAAGACACGAACTAAATAAATATTGGCCAACTTTTGGCAAATTACTACTACTCTTGGCAGCTGCAATACCAAGCATACGTATGCCATGTGTTTGCCTTAAGGGTCGAAGGCCACATAAAAATCGCATAGCATACTTTTGAGCGCAAGCACAGCAAATGAATTTTGAACACCACAAAAACCAATTGTCGGTGGAATGTCTAAACGATAACAGACGTATTTACAGTTCAACGGCTATGTGAGGTCAACAAAAACTAAGAAACTAAAAACCAAACCACTTTCATTGTAAATCTGTGAAAATTTCCGTTGCCCGGAAAGGCAGCCACAAAAAGTTGGCTAATCATAATCATAAAACGGCTTTTGCAAAAAGGAGCAAGAGTAAAATGACGAAAATTCATATAGATAGCCCAAAAGCAGTGAATATTGCAAAATTGCAAGTTATTTTGCCACTTTGGCAGCAGATTCAAAGTAAAACCTGCAAACGGAACCAAAAACCCGCTTAGCATTCGGACTGACAAACCGGAAATGAAGCAAGGCAGCACAAAAGGCAAAAGGAGAGTGACAGCTGCAGCCAAGCTATTGCCAAGTGGATTGAGTTTTTCTCTAATTTCAAATTGTTTTGGGTACTAAAAAATCAATAGGCGCATGGTTAGTTGTCAGTTGTTCAAGGCTTACTTTTTGGGCACATTTCTAGGGATGGCAAAGTGTGGGAATATTTTAAAATCACAATTTGTGTGTTGTCTAAGATTTTTATTGTGTGTATTATGTAAGGACACGTCAGCAATAATATTAATAAATATCGATCAATAGATTAATTATATTTTTTCTCATTATATTCCCTGACAATAACACAAAATCGAAACACCTTATTTCGTGCATGAAAAATAATCACATAAAATTAAGCTTATTACTACAAAACGTTATTTGAAGGTTAAATTGTGTATTATAAATTTGTTTCAACCCCTTTCTTGAAACTAGCGTGCTGGCAGCAAATTAGAGAGAATAGTTCGACAATTAAGCACCATAGAGAAAGCATATAATGATGGTAATCAAATATGGTAGTTGCAAACATAATTGGAGTCAGGTTTTGTTTTAAACATACGCTATCATAAAACATTGTATGGGATCCAATATTAAGATAATGAGCTGTGCGTCAAGAGCCAAGCAATAAACTCCCCTTGACAAAAAGCAAACCCCAAATCGCAAAATCCACTGCACCCCTATTTGGGCAGCAGCAACCCTTTGCTTATGCAATTTCAACACAAAGCTGTTTAAGAACTTAGCTTTAAGTAAAATTGTTTTAAACATTTAGATAGCTTAAGTTAATCGCATTAACTTAACTTTGTTGCTTATTGAATGGCAGCTTCAATAGTTTCACACAATTGAATTGTGAAGTCAATTTAATTTATACTCTTTAAGCCTTCACGGCAGGGTCAAGATAATACAATAAACACAGTTCGAAAGGGAATTACAAATGAAACAAAAATATAAAAACAGAGAAAACGCGTGCTGCATGCCGCATGTAAATTTTCTTGCTCACAGCGGCTGCAAGCTAAAAAATCACGCCAACTGAGACTTGAGAGTTCTAGAAACAAAAACATGTTGCGCAAACAAAAGGAAACACGAGTTAAGCGTATAATGAAGGGTGCGAGGTTGTGCTGCAGTAATTAGAAATGCAAATGATGCGTCAAATCACAAAACGCAGCAGCCGAGATTTCAACAAGAAAAGGGAACGAAGTAGAAATGGTCATGAGAGCGCATATTAATTGAGCACGAGACTTGCCCCGAGGGCGAGAACCGAAGAAGGGAGAAAGCAGTTTGTTGAAGCCTAAGCAGCTGCGTGTTTAAAAAAAAAAAAAACACACGCAGTTCATGAAATGAATTTAACTAATATTTAAAATAGTGTAATGTCCCTGAAAATATGAAGGTCGCGTTTCCAACAAGGGTTTGTATTTATATAACCTTTAAGTGCTGGCAAATATTTCAAAGAATCTGAAAAAGGTTAGAGAGTGTTGAAAAGAGCATCTTTGACATAAACTTCAGAATATTTCCCCAACTTCTTTAGTTTCTTTTGAATTTATGAGCTGTTCAAAGGCAAAAACCAACTCTCAAATAACAAAAGTTAAAACTTAAAAGTTTGGCAACAAATGTCGAATCGAATTTGCAATAAATAAACACATAGTTACTGTTAGTTGAGTAGCATAAACAGTGTGTCAGGCGCGCTGTGGGGACAACCACAATATTAACAACTGTCTTCAAAAACTAAATAAAATCCAATTGGAAAAGTGCTAGATATTTGTGTAGACTTAACACACAGAAGATGCAGATGCTGTCACACCAAATGTGTCACAGAGAAAAGCAAAGCCACAAGATACAAATACACACATATACAGATACGGAGCAAAGCACACACACACACAGATACTGAGTGGAAACAGCAGCAAGCAATGAGCGACATGCTGAGCATATTTTGCATACAAAGCAGCTAAAAGCCATGATGCACTGTGTTGCAAAACGGCAAAATATTGTATTAAACAGAAACAAAGGATTGGTAAAAATTATATATAAATCTCTTAGCTTAAATGGTAAAAAGCTTTTTAGGCAGCTGCGCTAACATTTCGCCACACTGTGCACGGCCACAGAGAGAGAAGCCGAGAAAGTTAGTCAAGGTCGGTATAGCAAACTAAACGGAGCAGAGACTGCTGCTGCCACTGCATAAATTGTTGCAAATTGTTATTAATATTTGAAATTTAGTACATTGTAGAACTAAAAATAATTTTAGCATATAGTCTGACCAAACCAAAGAGTCGACTACAACCGTTATGCAAATCGTAAGTACAGTAATGCTTTCAATCAGCTCATGCTCTGAATGCAAATCGAATCAATAAACTGGCTGACAAAGAAACATTTGTAACTCATAGATACTTTTTTTTTGCGGTTGTAATTGAACGAGCTCTCGATGACTATTCGAAAATGTGTGGGAATGTCTGAGTGCTTTTATGTCTGTGTACTGTTGCATGTAGCGTGAAATGGTGGCCTGCAGCTGCACTCGTTGCCAGTGTTGTCAACACAAAATGGCGCCCCTATGCGACAAAATCAGCAACATCGAAATTGAACATGCAAACGGTTGTGGCAAACATTGAATGATAGACCTAACAGTTAACTTAGACTTTATGCCTTCTCGAGCTTCAAACTGTCTTGCCTTATCGTGAATTATTAAGTTTTTTTCTCCTTCATTTCCTTCAACTTTTACGTTTTGTTATGTGATTATCATATCTTTTGTACAGGGTATTTTCATGCATACTGCAACTTTGCCATCCAAAACATGTCAGTAAACATTTTGTACGAAGAGGCGCCCCAAAGCATACACATATGTCAATAGGCAGCTTTTCAAACAACCAGCACCAAACATTGATTTATGCATAAGTGCGCTTGTTTACGTGAGAGAGAGACAGGAAATCGTAGAGGCAGCATTTGCAGGTAGCTGATGGTTGATGGGTCAGTGTTGAGTGTTGAGGACAGCTGTTAACACTTGAAAGCTGTATCAATATTGTTTTTTGGAACGTGATTTACAAATTTGTCATGGCGTTAAATAGCAAAATGGCAAAAACGATGCAAATAAATTGTGTTTCTTGCCACATTGAGAATGCCATTAATTTTAGAGAGCGACTCGTGCACGGCCATATAATATGCGCCTAATTAATGCAAAGCAATTAACTTAATTTATAAGCATTGTATTACGTCCCAAAACACGTACTCCTCTGTCCACTTTACTTTGCTTGAGCAATTGGCGTTGCCAATTATACAACTATGAGACGAAGAGAAAAGGAGAAGCTGTTGAAGCAGCATCAGCAGTTGAATGAACTAATTCGATTGATGTCCGCCATTTTCATTAGGTAATTCAAGTAAATCACTTCAATTTGGCACTGGTTGGTCTCCAATATGCCTCAAAGCATTGTTATACCCTGTAAAAAATTCAAGAAAAAGGTATGCTTAAGTTTTGCGAATGTTGATTAAAGGTAAATAAAATCATTTTAAGTATTTCTGTTTGTTGCAATGCTTTCTTTTTGCCCCTAAGACTAACCAACAGGGTATCTACTAACTTGTTCATCACATTCACAACGTAAATTGATTTTGGCATTGTGTTTTAGCCTTTGACTGGAGTGGCAAACATTTATTTGCCGCTTTGTTTGTATATAAATTAATTAGTTTTGCTTGATTTCAGTTGAATTTCAGTCTGTAAGACGATTCCAGCCAATTTAAAGCAAAAGCTCCGTGTACAACAATAAAAATTGATTAAGCGGGTAGCCAAAAAGAAGCTTAAGTCTGATAAGGGCATTGTATACCGATACTGACGTCTGATTACTATGCAAATGAGAACCAACAAAGTAAAACTCAAAAACAAAAGATGTTCTGTTAAACAATTTCCCTGCTGGTCATAACTAAATTGTTGCTGAAAAGTATGAAAAATGTTTGAAAAAGACTTTCTCACCATGAAACCAACTTTTATTTTACTTTGCGTCTTTCATTCTCTTCACTTTTGAGCCTCTAAATTTGCAGGATTCTTTTCTTATTGTGCTTTGTTTTGTGTTTGTGTGGAATAGTTAAACGAAATACATTTTCTCAATTGATTTTGTGGTGTTTGTTTGTGCGAAAGTGACAAGCTTACTCCCCCTATCTTTCTTTCCCTTTCGCTCTCTCTCCTTCTATCTTTGAACTTAAAGTGACGTCGCATTTGAATAACTGTTATACTGAATTTTGTATATTTCTAACATATTTTGATTTAACATTTGAATGTTTTATTCATGCGAGTGCAACGCCAACGACCCAAAACAATTCCATTAACATATTTGCACATTTAAATGTCTTAATACATACAGAAAAACAAAATAAAATAACAACATTTAAAAATTCCAGAAGTGCTTTCGATGGAAATGCAGAAAAAACAAGTATTAAACAGCTATGTACAATGTACATGAAACATTTTGCTGGTTCATAATATAAACAAGATTTTGGCACTTGCCCCGACCTATAATGAACTATCAACACTTGGAGAAAAACATTGTATTTCATTTGGACCACGACAAAAGTAAACTTTTAAAGAGTTTAAAAAATATAATAAAATGTTTTGGCTTTATTATATTTATAGATAATTCTGCTAACTTTTTTAAGATATGGAACTCATATATTATTCAAATTTGTTGCTGTATCCATTTATTTGTAATTTAATTATCTTAGTTCAACAACATTTTCGAATACAAACGATATCCGTTGCGTAGCTTTTGTTTATCCCCCGCGAAACAACTTGTGAACAACCAAATACGACCACGAACCAAAGAGATGACGTGGAAATTCTGGAAAATCTGTTAAGTCTGCGACAATTGAGCGATTAGCAGCGCATTAGCATCGAAAATTTATTGCCAGATTTCATAGCTGAGATGAGCTGCCAAATGCTTTAAAATCGCAGCCGTTGTTGTCCTTGTAATTTGTAATTTCCGCTTTGTGAGCTATAAAACCAACGCCTCTCTCTTTCTTTCTCTCTTGGGTGCTTTTTAAAGGATTTGATGTAAGCTTATGTCTCGTTTTAACTATGCTCAATGTCAAAGCAATTATATAATGTGTACTCGTTTATATTTACGCAGTTGAAAAGTAACTCATGGTCATGAGAGTCAGCAACAATTAGCTTTAAAAGCTTAGACATAAATCCCAACACGAAAAGCCAACCAGAAAGTGTATGTACCACAAATGTAGTGAAGGAACACGTTTTAACAAACGTCAAAGCTGCATGAAAAATGAATGAGGCACACGCTATGACAATATACACAATAAATCTAATTTGTATGCAGGGCGACTATGATATACCCTGTACTAAAACTTTGTTATTCAAACAACAAATTTCTTAAGTATTCTCTAAGAGTTGCGCCTCTATTATTTGTTTTTATAAATTTGCAGAACTCACTTTTGCATTCCCACATAGCATAATAAAGACAAAAGTCAGAATTCTATTTTTAGTATCATGCTTTAAATTGTTTTGATCAATTTATACAAAGTGTTGTTGTGGGAAATACCAAAAAACAGCTTTTGTTTAACTTAGCAAATTTAATAGCTTTAGCTCCTAGAACCTTGACTTTAATCAAACAAAAGTGAAAATCATGCCCCTACATTTTTTTGTAAGCATTTTTGAGTGTAGGGTATACAAAACAACAACAGTTGCTCGAGTGCTTGCCATGGCATGAGCCGCACTTGACATTGCCTGGCAAATACACACACTAACACACAAACACACACACACACATACACTTTGAACTAAGGCCTAAAGGCCAAATGTTATAAAGCAGCCAAAAACACAAAGAAGAAGCGAAGGGAAAAAACTGTTTTTTGCTGTAGAATTATAATATTGCATGCTGATAAAACATTGGAAGCCAAAGCCCCCAAGGGGATAACAATTAAAAAAGCCCACCCATACTGACACACAATCACACACACACACACACATGTCTCATATAGAGACATTGTAAAAAGTTGAACTGGCGGAAATCATTTTGCGCATTATGTTCATTTGTATTTTTACACTTTTGCCATGGCAGATAAAAAAGCACACAAACAAACAAAACAAAAAAAAAAAACGCGCCAGCCACTTGCTAACATGCCACACAGCCCCCTTCCACACACTTCAATCCCACCCCCTAACGCACTCAAGGCACACTTGAAGCACATTCCCAAATATCACTCGCACATAGGCAAAAAAAAAGAAAGAGTTTGGCCTTTGTTTTACGTTTTTGTTTTGTTTACGGAATGCCTGGAAACCGCAAACGAAGCAATAGGCAACAAATTCAACAGTTTGTTGCTAGCAACATGTTGCCAGCAGACCATCCAATGTTGCCAGCTAACATACACATTCGTATTTGTTGCATGTGGCGCCTACGCTCACAAGCCCCCGGAAAAACGTCGTTGGCGTATAAGCACGCACTCTCTCTCTCAGTTTTGTTTCACACGTTTTCTCTCTCTGGCTTTTCGGCCCCAAGGTGTGTTGAGTTTTTGGCTTTGATAAACCGTTTGCCAGGCAACATTTGAAGCAGTCTTCAAAGGATTCTAGACGTTAACGGTTCTTCTTGAATACCCAAAACCCGATACTAAAAAACTTCGTTGCGAGCGTTCTAACAGTTCTTGATTGTTTAAATCGAACGCACAAAATTCTTCTTTAAATTTGTGCTCAAAAGTGACAAAAAAATAACGCTAACAATTGTTAAAATTTTGCTAAAAGTTCGTGGAAATTTTTGCTGCATTTCTTAAAGTAAATATAATCATTATTTTAAATATCTCAAGTTTGATGAAACTTTTTTGGGAACTTTATAAATTGTGTGGGATTTTATAAATGTTTTTTGGTTAACTTTTTAATTCTGTAAAGAGTTGTGTTTGTTTTGAAATTATAAAAACAAAACTTTGCTGAAGTTTTCGTTTTCGAGCTTTTGTTTTATAAAACACACCTTAATCTGTTAGCCTGTTTCATGACCCAGCTTTATCATATTTTAGTTTCCGTGAACGATCTTTCATTCTCTTAAAATTAAGTTTAATGGGCAAAGTTTTAGCATAAAGAAGTTTTGTGACATCGTTAAAAACTAAGACAAACTTAAACCAAGTCGTACTATATAGTAAGCGATGTGATTTAAAAAGCGCCTGCAAAAATAAATGATTATTAAACACTTTTAAAAACTTTAATTTGCTAAAGTTTATTATAATTAAATCTGGTCTAAAAACAAAGAAGTACCAAGCCCATAAACATCAATGAAAATCATTTCTTCATCTGTACTAAATGATTCAAAAATCACAATCTGCTAATTGCTCTACATTTAAATTTCACTTGGTTTCTCATACACCGCAAACATTTGCCAATTGTCTGTAAGTTTTGTGGTCAACACAAAAGCAAAGACAATGTGTGCAATTATTTATGATCAAATTTATGATTTTGCAAGCCAAATCGTTGCCAAAAACAAGAATGATGCTTCGCTCGACAAGGTTGGGGCAAACACAGACAGCTGTCACAAGCCAACAGGGAACAAAGTTTTGGTCACAAAAAAATTATTCAATGTGCAGTTGGGCAAACAGTTTGTGTCATGGTCGAGAAAAGGTTGCACAAACGTAAATCGAATGCAAATATTTCTTCGCCAATTGGTACAACTTCAATATTGCTGCGACCCTTTATGCAAATTCTTGTGCGCACAACAAAAATTGGGAAAAGCCCCAACAAGAAAAACAATACAACAAGGGAGATACTTTAGAATGCCTGAATTCAATTAAAATGGGTCAGAGGAAAATAATTTAAATAAACGTTAATTTATATTCATATTACGTATACGCATCGGACACCAAAGCTTGCACTCGTTTAATGATATACCAACAAAAACAAGTTGACAATAAATTGCTCTGCTCTTGTTGTTGTTTTGTTGCTTTTGGTGCTGCCTCTGTTTGTTCTTTCGCTAAATTTAACATAATGTGCCCCCAAGTCTGTCTGTCTGCACATCCTCAGGACCTCAGATTTCGTCTGATGTCGTCTTTGTCACTGCTTTATGATAGCCCCAAAGTCACGTTAATTTATGCTCATTCATAAATATTATCACGCCACACACACACACACAAGGACAGCAGCTCACTTCTGTGTCCACCACACACATTTGCATTTGCGCGTGCCTTCGCGTATGCAGCCCATTATTCTTCACTCTTTCTTCTGCTGTAGTACAATTTATCATCAAAAGTTGTTGATTTAAGTGACATTTCACTCAAATTTATTGACTGAAATTTTGGCGCTGTGCGACGCGACGTTTCATAAATCAATAAACAATATTTTATTTAACTGAAAGATCAAGGTATTAATCTTGATTTAACTATTTTTGAATAAAGGATCAAGAACATATTTCTGCCTTTAACAAACAATTGCACAAAACCTTTCTACCAATTTAATTATAATGTACGAATAATATTAATTTTGCAATTAAATAAATCAAATTAAAAAGCAATGGTTTTTTTGCCAATCAATTACATTTGCTTATCGATGTTTTGTTGTTTAATTTCATTGACAAATTAAATTACAATAATAATGTTTTTATTATATTTTTTTACACTAAAACTTTTAAGTTATTTAATTAAATTCTTAACGGATGTAAACCAATTTTTGGCCGTTCTGTGGCAAATTTAATGTGTTTAATTTGTAAAACGGAAAATATGCTAAAATAAATAGCATTATACACAGTTCTTGTATATTAAATCATAAATATTTCAATTTATTTCAACGAGACTTTTGAGACTTTTAGCTACATGCCTCGTTGCCTTAATAATTGCGGTTGCACATTAACGCTTAATTAGTTTTGACAAGTGACATGTAAAATGTGCATTATATACAAAATAGCCACAATAAAATCACATTAATTGCCTGCCACTTTACAAACTCAACACAATCAAAAGTATTGTAAATGAAAATCGATCGCATGCTTTTCATCATGGTTGCCACACGTCAATCGAGTTGCAAGCAAGCCCTACTTATACTACCAACAAATCAATTAAATATTTATTTGCCATTTAACTGAAGGAATAAATGAGAAATGCGAGCGCAAACAAAAAGTCAACGCTGGGAAATAATTGACGCATTTTTCTTTTGGCCATCCTTTTTGCATTTCCTTCACCGGTGCAAATGAAATAATTAAAACAACGCAAATGCTCGAACAGCAGCGCACACATGCTGTTCAGCAGCAGCGCCAACCACAACAACAACAAATGCAACAACGAATTATCAAAATAAATATACAATACAGAGAACAATTGGACAGAATGACTGACAAACGCCAGGAAGTCAATGGGCCATAACTTATTTACTTAAAGCTTATGGCTTTCATGACCATGAAAACTATATGCTGATCAAAATATTTCCACCTCTTAAAAAACATGTGCCTTTAAAATATTTAATAAATTAAATTTTCTATTATTTACACCTACAACAGGAATACTTAAAAGCATTAAATTAAATTTAAAAAATCAAAAGTAATAAATCTTTCATTTGTTGTGAAGATGATTCGTGTTATTTACATGCACAGATTTTATTGATTCACACTTAAGCATAAAACACTTGCCAAAGCCTAAAAACGCAAAGCTAAAAGCAATAAAACTAATAGGTGTTGAGGATGTTAATGCCAGAAAGCGTTTCGCGAACGTGCTTCTGAGCTATGGGCCGAAGGGAAAAGTGAATGTATGAAATATGAGCTAAAGTGCTATGAAATAATCATCATAGTTTATTTTTTTTTTTATATAGCCAACTCCCCAGTCAGTAATCAGCATATATCTATTCAACATGACATTTTTGTGATTCCCAAATGATTTTTAAGATAAATGGAAGATATCAAAATACGTGTTTGACTCAAAACGTTAAATGCAGCTTAAGGCTAAGTTAGTAAGGGATGATATGCTCTAAAAACAACGCCACCCTATAAAGTTCTAGCTCAACCTTGCGTCGTAATAAAGTCATTGAATTAACCAAAAGTAGTTACTTTAAGTTAACCCTCAATGTAACCACTGTAGTAATTTTCATTTGGCAAACATTGCTATGCTCTTCAATTGCTGCCAACTGCCACTTGAAAGAGGCAATGTAAAAGCGCAAATTTTAAGCAGGCTACCCCAAACACACACACACACATGTACACACACACATTGGCAAACAAGGCCACAAGGAATTTTCCAAAAATTATCTTTACAAAATTTAAGGGGAGGTCGTAGAAAAAGTAAAAGTGCCATTAAGTAACTTTCACGCCTAGCAATAATAATTGGAATAATTACACGTTAGCCAGTTGCTGGTGGGGGCTGTGGTGGCAGGCGGAACGTGGCAAAAAAGTGCTGCCGTCATGCCGCAGGCGTAGCCAAATATTTGGCCAAAAAATATTTGAAGAGCATGCAGCGGAGGCAATCAGCATAAATTGCCATACCCTGTAGCCTAGGCAGTGTACATTTTATATGGGGTTTATTAAGCTCGAAGACTGACTATAAAATCATAAAGATAGGGTTTGAACAGAGCAAATGCTTGTCCGACTGGGCTCAGTGATCTCGGGAAGTATAAACACTAGAGTTATGAAACTTGGTATCAGGAATATTGTATGTATTCGTCATAAGAAAGATCGTTATATGGAAGGTCGACTGTACATACTTTCTCACAACTTATAACTCATAAACGCTTTGATGTTTTGGCATCTTAGATCTGAACAAAGAATATCTCTTAGTTGCGCACATACAGTTAGAGCTTTTGTACTTGTTATTTATTTTTATTATTTTTTTGCTTTTGGTTGGAGTGAAAAAACGAGAAATCTTTCAACACGTCCATTGCTCTGCCAGACATATCCCGCTGTTTAATTATGTTAGCCTGGTCCATTATTATTTATTGTTATTCCTACTGCTTGATTATTATTTATGGAAAGGCGCATAAAAAACTCACTGAACGACTGGATAAATATTTACAACATTTGCGCGTGTCTCAGCTTTATGATGGAGCATTAGTCGGTCAATATAACAAGATGAAAATTTTGGTCAAGAGTTTGAGGTGGAAGCGGTGTGGCGTCATTTGCGAAAGGCTTTAAAGTATTTTATGTTTTTTGTTTTTTAACCGACAAACAATTAAAACCTTCTTTGAAATGCCTGTTGATGGGTTAATAATATGAAAATTATGTTATAATATTGTAAATATTTTTTTGTCGGGAAAAAATTAATGATCTGTAGCTTGGCGTTTATCCGGCGTTCTGCTGATACTTTTTGGTTCGAGTTTTTTGTGGATTATTTTCCATGTGCCTGGTGATTTTCCTGGCCAAAAGCAGCTGCGAAATGGCCGATGACGCAGCAGATTGCCAGAATTTTTGGCATTTGTGATTCTGTTTATCTTTTTATAGTTATATTTTTTTTTTGGTTTTTTGTTTACCTTAGCTGCCTGAACAACACTTTGTTATTTATTTAGCAGGCGATACTACGAAATTGGCATTCCCCTTAATTGAGTAATTATTTGTATGTATGTGTGTGTGTGTGTGTGTGTGTTTCTGAAAATTGTTCTGCGGTTTAACTTATTTTGTTATAGCTTTTTGTATACGTTGCATGAGAGATTCTCTGTGATACGCCCACTGACCGCACCCACGGAGAATGACTGCTGTTGCTGACGTGTCCTTGCCGTGTTCTGTATCTGTGTGCAATGATTGTGACAATTTTAATATGAATGACTGACATTTCCATTTGCAAATTGACAAAACCCGCGAGCGTACCTCATTGTGATAGCTTTCACAGCATCAGCTAATAACAAAAACAATAGCAGGTTATGTGAGTGAAAAGTGAATAAAACTTAACTTGCAGATACCCTGTAAAAGGTTTTGTGTATTTACAAGCTTGCTTCTATACGCCCCATCCTAGCTGCTTACAGGGTATATTTTATAAATAAACTATGAGGTTTTAAATGCGTCATGCAATTTACCAGCCTCTGATATGCGAACTTTTACGCAGAAATTTCAATTGCATAAAGAAAATCATCTCATATATATTTCAAAGCACTTATTGTTGCATAACAATTGTGAAAAAAAGGCGTACGCTTAATAAATGTATAATGCACAAGTCTAGCTAACGTGCGCAAAAATGCAAATAACACTCTGAATATTTAATTAACATGTTTGGACTTGAAAATAAATTGAACCCTACTCTTGGCCTTTGTGTTTGAAAAGGGTATGCATTGCACTTAACCTTTTTGATCATTGGCACGTCATGGTAGTCAGTCAAGTCATTATAAACTTTACCCTCATAAATTTGTGCACATTTTATGCTTAATTGAACTTTTGTCATATGTCTGACAAGTTGTTTAGGATGTGTCCGATGGATGAAATGAACTTAACTTTGGCAGAGAAATGACTTGCTTAAGTGTTGTGTGAAATTGTTTTAAAATCAGCATGAAACAAAACAATGCAATAACTTTACGCAAGGCAAAAACAAAAACATCCAAAAAAAGAAAATATTTAATTAAATCACAGCTTGAAATTGCGCTTCTACCCAAGCCGCTCTAATTAGTTTAATGCTATGCTTAAGTTAAATTCTTAATTCTTTTTTCGGCATGGCCTGCCATTGAGTTTGTTTAATTGAATGCATAAAATGAAATGATCTACTTGTGTTAGGGCATATGGAGCATGCAACGCAACAGCGCTCTGACAACTGCAACAGTTTTTAATTAAATTTTTATGGCTACTTCAACGGCATGGGTGGTGCAGGGCGGACTGAGCTCCGTGTGTGTCCACAAAACACAAACACAGTGACTACTAATTAGAGTCGACGCCATTGTTTGAAGCTTAAGCCTTCAATTGCTTTAACGCATGTAGTATCTGGTATCAGCCCACTGTGTGGCGGTTCAATGTTGCGTATACGTAATGACAGCAGAAATATTGAGTGCGTTGATTAAACAGAAGTCCATTTTTCACACAAAGTAAACGCTGTCAATGTTCATATTCATTTGGTAATTGGTAAACTGTTCAAAGTACAGACAGTCAGATATATATATATATATATGTTGTCATGTTCATGTTAACTGATTGAGATTATGTTCCGGATAAAGTCATTTCATGGTTGAGCTAAGTAACCGAATGTCAAATATTTGCAATGAGATTATAAGCTTAGATATCCTTTGCAGTTGGAAGTTGAAATTGAAGCTGAAAATTCTTTGTAACGAGTTGTTAACTTGTCAAAACTTTTAAAACTGGCGTTGTAGAAAAATTTGTTCAATTTCTTTTTATGACAAGGAGTTGAAAAAACTTTTTCGGTTAACCAAAATTAATAGTTTTTTGCTTAAAAGTTGATATGCTCAGCTGACATAGTAAAACCGACTGTTTACTTAGGCAATTTGTTGTTAATCAATCAAATAGCGCCTCGTTTTCGATCAATTTAGTGAGTTCATTCCTTTATAGATGACGCAATCGCATCAGCAGCAGTTTTCCCTTTAACCTCTGACAATACGAGCACCCCACTAACCTACTTATATGTATCAAAATTATACCAATAATAAAATAATCATTATTTCTGCCTGTTTTCCTTCACATGTCAGTGTTTGCCAAAAATAGTTCATGATAATTCAGGCGTTTTAAGTTTCATTCACGCCTTCAGCCTTGTTAGATTGTCGTTGTTCTCTCTCCGACCAATTGTTATACAATATCATACATCTGTAGTCAGACAATTCGGCCAATTAGCAAAGACTAGCCAATTAAATGAGAATATCATTGAACTTGAATGAGGGATGCGCCATTAGCTAGCTAATTGAGTTTACACAGAGCTTGCGGAATCAAAAGAGATTTCAAGAATTTGTGTGGATTCTCAAAATAGTTTTTACTCGTTTTTAATTTACACACATTCAACATATGCACTTAGGCCAAATAATCGTGTGAAATCGCTCAGCACCCAACGATTTGAAATGAAAAGAAAAATAAGTGTTGAGATTTATTAAAATCCGAATGTACATAAACTATTTGATTAAATGCTACGCTCGCTGTCTTTTTGAGGCGCACTCTTTTTGCCTTTTGTGTCTGATTTATGCAATTTAAATTGCCATAAATTCAATACTGTTGGCAATGCTTTTGCCTTATTGAAATTATTTTGAGTGTGGCCATGTGTCCGAAAAATAGCATCAGTATAAACACTCGTAAATTGAGCGCCAATCTATTTCAATCGATTTAATATTACTAGCGAACTTCTAAAAAGAATCTAGAAAAAATTCAACAGCAAAAAATGTTAAATATCCAGCTTTTAAAATAATTTATAGTCAAACACCCACTTTATTTTCCTTTCACAATTGAGACACAAATTGGCCTTTAAAAATTTAACTGCATGTTTTATTAATATGGATGTTCCCAATCCAATTTGCGTAATCAAAAAAAAAAAAGGCACAAGCAAAAATGCAATAAATAATATTGTTAGAAATGTCCAAGTGTTTTGATAAATTGTCTGGCCTCAGCTTGACTTGGCCATAAATTATACAGACCCACACACGCTATCTGTCTCTCCCACCCTGTGCGGTTGAGGCAAACCTTTTATTGGTTAAGCCTTTTGGGATAGAGATTGATCGGATCAAAGATACTGTTGCGGCTGCTTCCCAGAAATCAAACGAGCTTCGAATTGAACTCTGAACTTGGTATGTGTAAATCATCAGCGTGCGGCTTAAAAGTATCCTTCTGTTTTTATGGGTCTTGTTTGCAAAAACCATTGGGCAGCTGATTTGGACTTGATTTAAAGTTAGCTGCTTGTTTGTTGGCTTTAAACTTATTATAAAACATTCCAATGCCAATGTCAAAATGCAACTTTTATTTCTTGCTCTCACTCCCGCCTCGTGTTTTTCTGGCTGAAGTGTTTTTGACTTTGAGCTGCTAAGCCAAGGCTAACTTTATTATGCTCGCTTGCATTCACACACAGCCAAGTGGATGAGATGCCTGGCTGCCCCTGCCAGCCTTCTAAGTCTTTACATTTTGGCGTGTTCTAATGAAAGTGAAATAGGGCTGGGTAAAAATATTATAAGACAACGTTAGTATTCACAGAACTCAACACAAAAACATGGTTAGAGTGGTTTTTGTTTGTAGCTGAGGAATGTTCAACTAATAAGATGCTCTGTGAATTATATGAAGAACTTATTAAAAGTAAGTTTTAAGACTAAATCAGCAAACACAAATTTAATAACCTAGTTTCAAGCCAACACATTCACATTGTGTCTGTTCTACTTTAATACACCCTATACTTTGAGTTACAGAGACAAAGTCTACTCTATAATTCAAAAGCTAAGCAGCAGGCACAATATTCAGGAGCGTACGTCAGTCAAACGCAGTCAGTTAGTCACTCACTCAGTCAGTCAGTCATTCAGTCAGTCTAAAACTGTAGCTTGTCTGTCTGTCAGTGCTTTGGGCAGCTCTTTGTAGTTGTTTATGTGTGTGTGTATGTTTGTACTTGCATAAATTACACAGACACAAACATATAGTATAAGAGCGTGACAGTGTTACCATATGTGTGTCTTTATGTCTTCATGTATTATTATTTATGAATATGACTTTAGCTGACACATTGCAGAAGGAAAGTAAAAAAGTTTTTGTTTTATGCACACACAAAAACACCCTGAAAACCCGAGAGCTCTTACTAGTGGGAACTGATGTCTGTTTATATGGGCGCTTGTTAAAATCTGAAAAGCTTCACTTTTCCAGCCAGTTTTTTACAGCTCTTTTACTCATTTCTACGATGTGGCTTTGGTCCCTGGACAAGCTGGATGGCATAGCACTAAGACAGGCAGGATTGACCATAAAATGCTCCGAATGTTGTTTGTTGAGCGCATAGTAAAACTAAAAAGAGCCCCAACATGAAAGGAAAATGCATTTATAGGCCAATAGCCAAATGGTTATACCTTTAAGCAACACCACAAACAGGAAATTTTAGTATGATAATGAGAATGGGGATCAGAAATATATTCAAATGAATAAGGGAAAGAACGGTGTGATTTATTATTGATATAATTTTTAATAAACTTTATGCTTCTATCAGCGAAAAGAAAAATCGAATCAACTTAAACATTCCCAACAAAATGAAATCAAAATAATCCACTCGTCAATTCGTTAAACTAACTTTTTGAGCACACGGCAAGGAAAAAATAAAATTGGGTGTCAACTGTTTGACAATTTCCCGCGTAGTTTTTAAATTAAAAAAAGTTGTAGAAGACTTATTGTTCAAGTCCTAAGTTTTTTTAATGGCATATCGAAATATTTTATACTCAAATATTTCAAAAAGAATTTTTAAGTTTGCGTGGGAAATCGAATTGTTTTCAAGTTTGTCAAGTTTTCCTTATTCCGAAACTTCTTTCGTATTTCCCACCAAGTTTTACAACACTATGTATTAATGTTATACATTATTAAGCATACGCCTTGCAACGGCAATTGACTGCTTAAACAGAAGAACATAACAATAACCTTATAAAAAATCAATATATCCGTTTAATGTTTAACCATCAACTTTAGTTGCAAGGCCAAACATCAAAAATCAATGGTGAAAAGCGTCACAAAATCAAGAAAAAGGCCAAAAAGTGTTGCTGTTTCTGGTTGTTGTTGTTGTTGTCAGTTATTACTGCTGTTTGTTGGAATTGTAATTGTCGATTGTTGATTGCCCGTAATTACATCTATAAATGTACAGTGTAAAAAATTAGTTGTTGAAGTTTGAAGCTTAATGATATATAAATTGTTAAGTGTATTTCTTTGCTCTCTCCTAGAATAATAATATCTAATGATTCATTAACTGCAAAACACAATGTTAATCATATTTTATTTATTAGAAGGTATAGCTACGATTTAAAATAAGTTCACTGTGTATATTTATAATTTGTTTTTTGTGAAATAAGTATAAAAATAGACGAGTCACCCAGAGTGAAGGCCAATAGGATAGTAGGTGGGTGTAATTGAAACAGAAATAAACAGACACAAACACTTAAATTAAATGCAAACCGAGAGCTTAATGCACTTAAAGTCAGCCATGCAATGGCAGGTGGGCAGAGTAAATGGAAAAACAAGGGGTTATCATCGTCAATGCTGGACAGCATAAAGAAGAAGTAGAAGAAAAACGAAGAAGAAGAAGGACACGAAGCACTCAAACACATAGACAGCCAGTTCGTAGTTCAGTGCTGCAGCGTGCCGCTTGTCGCTTTCTGGCTGTGGGGCACTTTAACACGCGCCATAGACTTGACTTATGCAATAGCAAAATGTCGTCGACAATACCTCTGACAATTGCTTAACCACCCTAGAACACCATTGCTGGCTGGCTGGCATGTGAAACGCCCATTAAGGCGTCCAAATGTCTCGCCTCAAAAATTTTGCCACAGCGTAAAATTTTTGCACTATTTCTGTTTCACCATTTCCGTTTCCGGCTTTTGTTGCGCGCTTGTCGTTGATAGCTCGCAACAAGCGCGACTTTCGAAACAATTTAATTTACCCAATTGTTTCGTATACCACGGATTTGGCATGACCATTTCCATTTTCATGTTTGCGTATACTTAATATTTTTATAGTTCATAAACATATGTATATTTATGCATGCTCATTGTTGTTATTAATGTTTATACACCTACTCTGCACATCATTTGTTAAGTGCGTGTACGAATACAATAAGTGACAGATTATATTTAAGTTTGTTTTTTTTTCGACGAGCTTCTTTTGAATAATTATGCGATGAGAAATACGACATGACATTGTAGATTATTAAGTTTTCGGAGATATGTTTCATGGACATCAGTTTATTATTTGAATTTTAACATTTAACTTTAACTGAAAAATAACATTGTGAAAGCAAAACCTGTTTCCCTAGAAAATAAACTTCAAAATCTTTGTCAGTTTTTTTTTATCATATAAATTTTGACATTGAAAATAAACCATATTGATTTTATAATTCTTATATGTTTTCTTTTTACCTTAATGAACTAAAATGCCAAATTTTCATAAAATATTTTTATAATTTATATTTCAATTTGCTATTTTAAGGTTAAGCTTAAATTTATGTGTCTGACTAACCAAATATTTAGCTTATTCTGCACATTTTCAAGGCTGCTTTTCGCTATTTGGCAATTTTGCAACTGTCGGCGACATAGAAGCTGTGTGAATTATATTTATAGTATAATAGAATTCACACAGCGGACTAATCTGGCACATAACTTACAGTTAAGAGCCAACGGGCAGCAGACTTGCGCCCGCAGATATGAAATGCTGGGCAAACATTAGCAGAACTTGAAGCTCAACGCATTTGCCCTTTTATGAAATTGCACATATACACAAAATACTTGCAATGCTTTCACAAGAGAATACGCTTTTCAAATGTCCTTTTTGCAGTCGGGCTAAAAGTTTTCACATATCCCACATAAGTAAAAAGATATTTGCTGCTGCCCCATGTAGTATTTATGGATGTGCACAACAATGAGACTCATATTTGTATTCCGCTATGCGTTTTGTAATAACAAACGGCTCTCTCGCGCCAAACAATGTGAAGGTCCTTCTAATGAGCCTGACCCAGAATGCTCGATAACAACAACAACAACGGCAATTTTCCTGCCCTGGCTTTCAATGCAATGCGCTCATAAAACTTCAGCCGCACACAATTCGCCAGCTTAAAGTCTTTAGTTGCAGTTGTTCATGTTGCAGTTGCAGTTGAGTTGCAGTTAATGTTGTTAGTTGTGTGTTAGTTAAAGCTCACACTTTGTATGCTACTGGCAGGTAGTGAGTGCTAAAAGTTTAACAAGCGCTGTTTGCCGGAAGTTGATCCTTTTGTTTTTCTATGTTCTTGCCATTGTATTTTGTTGTTGTTCATATGCTGTCGTTAGGGAACAATGTAAAAAGTTATGCAATATACAGGCGCCAATACAATTGAAAGTTAGTTGAAATTTACAGACGCGATTTATAGATACTCTTTAAAAAATGTTTGAGATCGTCTTTTCTTTAAATTATAAGCGTTTTAAATGACTTAAGCTTCCAATTCAGTTCGTTTTATTTTTAATCAAAAACTTTACTGAACCAAAATGAGCATGATTGTTATTCATCTCAAGCTGAGAGACCTAGTTTTCCGAGCAACACTATAAATCGGACATTATATTAAACAAAGTTTCAAATCGGCCAACCCACTGTGCGTGACTCATTCTGTAGCATAATAAAAATACCCCAAGCGCAACAAGTGTATATAAAACATAAAAAGAGCATGAAAGAACAGCATGATAGGACAAACAACAAAGAACAACAACAACAACTGACGGCAACAAGTCGTGCCCTTATTGCCCCCGCATTTGATTGTTGTGTGTGTGTGTGTGTGTGTGTGTGAGTGGTGCCAGGCAACTCATTTAGCGGCAGCTGCTTTAAATTTATACATGTCCGAGGCGACAGTAGGAGAACTCTTCTCATCCTCATCGTCGTCGTCATCGTGTACATCGTATATATCCTGTATATGCCACAAGAGCCACAAACAGAAACGCTGCCCGCAACTTCCGAGCAGGAGGACAAACGTTTAGTTCGCATCCTGTCAAACTGCGGCTGTAGCAGTAGCAGCAGCTCATCCCCAATCACTGAGATTGTTTTTTTTATTTTCTTTTCTTTGTTTTGATGTTGTTGTTTTCATTTTGGATTTTTAGTGTTACTTTGTTGCTTTGTTTTGCGCGCCTGCAGCGACCACAACAACAACAACGTCAACAAAAACAACGACAACAGCAAAAAAACAATAATTTATGCTTGTTATTTTACTTTGTAAAGCAATTTATTCCTTGTCTTGTTCATAGTATAAGTACATATTTAACTCCCACTGACGTTGATGCTATTGAGTGCTGTGAGTGCTGGCTACGCATAGGGCTGGCTGGGTGTTAGGGGTGTTGTGCCCCGGGAGTTTATATTGTTGTAGGTTAGCTCGATTTAAGTATCACATCTCACTGCACGTTGCGATTTATGTGACAGCGTGGCAATATTTTCTAGAAATAGACATTCTTATTGGCAGAAAATCAATTTTTGAAATGCGATACTTTTTATAATGAATTTATGGGTACAAATTGGAAAAGGTTTAAGGTTAAGCTATAATGGATGCATATTAAATGTATTGCTACAAAAATAAGTAGCTAATAGAAGCCAAAATTGACATAAGAAAAGAATTATGCTGCATATTTTCCAAAAATATTTAAAGGTTATTACATAATATAAATAACATTAACCTAATGCTTATTTGCTTTAAAAAACTTATCATAAGCCTCCAAAACAGAATATTTCTAAACTTAACTGTGCAGTGTTTATTGTTCTCAGCTGCAAGAAGGTAAAACAGCAAATAAGCAGCTTTCTTTTGTGGCTTTAAAAAACAAACAAACAAATAAACACACACACACGTACAGCTTTGTTGCTGCGTGTTGGCTCTAATCCTGTTAGTTGTGCTGGATTTTTTATTAGCTCTCAAATAGTTGCAGGCATGACGTCCTGTGGATAGCTCACAGCTACATTCACATTATCGTGTGTGTCGGATGTCCTTTTTTATGCTATTAATTTAAAGCTCCCCACACCGCAGAATACTAAGCCAATAATGTGCTAGCTGTCAAACTAATTAATTACATTTTTTTATTTCAACTTTCAACAACTAGTTGAAAATACTTTTAGCTTGCGTTCTTTTGGTTTACGGTTTTGGGATTTGTATTTATTATTTTGCCTGAGTAGTTTTTGATGTTGAGCGTTTTTTGATTGCAACTACGTGACTGCCAACAAATTGCATTGAATCGAAATTTAAAACACCTTTTGCAAAACTCCATTCTTTTTTCAGATTACGCAAAAAGAGAGAGATAGAGCGAGCAAGTGTGATTTATATTCACACATTCACTATATAAATCCAATAAATAAAAAGGAGAGAAAAAAAAACACAAGTTGAAATGGATTCCGCTGCAGCAGCTGCCGCCAAGCGCGTACAAATCGAAAAGGCGCACAACTTTATGCGCCAATTTCGTGATCCAGAGTCGCGCGAGCTAAAGAAACTATCAGCCAATCAATTTATGGACGTGTGGGCACACTACGATAAAGATGGTAGGTAAAACGGGGTCATGCACTTAAATAAAAGAAGGACTTGAACAAGGATAGCTATTAAAAGTTGATAAATGACTTTCAAGAAGCTTAATTTTCCAAATTCTATGCCACATGTTTTTGCCAAGTGTATGTTATCCCCATTCACTCCTCCCCCCCGCCCCCTTGCTAACTGACTGTATGTTTCTTTTTCATTTGGCCTGCAGGCAATGGCTACATTGAAGGCACCGAGCTGGATGGCTTTTTGCGTGAGTTTGTGTCCAGCGCCAATGCCACGGACATAAGTCCCGAGGTAAGTGCACAATGCCGAGCTCATCAGGGTCGCTCTCTAATGTTTGTTACACAACTATATTAAACACATTTGCCCGGCCCCCTAGGCTGTCACTGACACAATGCTGGAGGAGCTCAAGTCTTGTTTCATGGAGGCCTATGATGACAATCAGGATGGCAAAATCGATATCAGAGAGGTAAGAGATGACAAGAAAAAAAACAAAACCACACACCTTGCATTTTAGCACTCAACATGCTAAAACACACACAACTACTAAACATGTTCTGGGTGGTACTGTTTTGAGTTGCACAACTTATTTTGACATTTTCAGCGTTTTTTGCTGTTTATTTGCCACGTGCATACGTGTCGTATGCGCAATATGCTCGCCTGTACGTGTACATTTCACAATCACACACATCCACTTTGGGGATTAAAGTTGAGCGCGTGATGGCTTGGAAATATATTGTGTTTAGTACATCACGACACAGTTCATGACTCAAAACAACCTTAAAGGACATGCCGCGACTGTAAACATGATGCGCAAAGCACTAAGCACACAATAAATATGTTGAAAACTAATTGAAAACATATCTTTTCCGTACAATAAATAACGGAAATCCCTTTTGCGTTGATACAAAGTTTGCAGTTAGTATTTGTTCGTGTTTGTCAAATCTTTCACATCTCTAATTGTGCTATTTTCTACTTTTGCTGCTGCATTGCGAAATTGGTTTTTAAATGATGCTATCGCTCTACCCCTTAAAACACCCGCTCGGTTTTCGTTCCAATTTGCTGTGGCTCAAAAATTTATTTGACCATTTTCGCCACCAAACCAAAGTTTTGTGCCAAAAGCAACTGAAGATAAAGTTTCCTTTGGCTACCTCTTTAAATGAGTTTATAATTGAAACCAGATGCTTTGAAAATGTATGAAAAAATAAGCCAGCAACATTTTTAAGGCAAAAAAAGGCACTTTTTCATAAGTAGCCTTTAGGTTTTGTTGTTGTTGTGCGACAACTTTTTGTGACTGCAAGACAGCAGTTAACCCTTTTTTCTTTCTTTAGATACAATGTTACGTATACGCCATGTGTGAGCAGCAAATTTCAACATGCTATCTTTTTGTCTTGTTTATCATAGCTGACACTAATTAGCTTAAGTGCTGGCCCAAAACATCAAAATTGGTTGTGTAATAAAATTAAGAGCTCAAAAACTTTTTTAACTAAAAGTGGTATTGGGGTGAATAGTGAGGTTTATTTGTCTACTCTCTGCAGCTACTCCTTCCAATGTTCTCCACATAAATTTAAATTCAAATCGACACTCCAAATTTGTGGCTAAAGTTTTCGCAATGCTATTTCACACCTACACTTTTGCAACTGTTGTGAAAATCGTAGACTTTGCTTACAGCACAAAAATACTTTCACTCAACACAAACTATGCAATCGCTATCCAAAATGCCTCGCAAAACCCCACTTCACATTTTCCATTTCATCATACAAGCGGCTTAAGTTTGCAGCTGCAAATTGTTCGTCATGTTGTGAAAGGAGCTTTTGTCGACATTTTCGTCTGCATTGGAAAGAGTTTAAAGTTTGAGCTTTGGGCTTAAGGAACAGTGAAAAAAGTGAAAAAAGGATTTGAGTTGAAACTTGTTAAAGTGCAATTTAATAAATTAAGCGTTAAATTGGATTAAAATAAAAAAGAAAAATAATTTTGAAATCAGATTTAAAACCTTTTTCCTACTCTCAACTTCCATCTAAAGACTCGACTCATATAAAAATAGTTTTTAATACTCCTTTCCCTTCATTATATGTTAAAGTTAACTTTCTGTCCAGCTTTCCTTACGCTCCAGTGACACAAAATAATTTCTTTTATTTATATATATTTACAGCTCGCCCAACTTTTGCCCATGGAAGAGAATTTCCTTTTGCTCTTCCGCTTCGATAACCCCTTGGAATCAAGTGTTGAATTCATGAAGGTAAGAGGTTTTTTTTTATTTCCTGTTTAGTTCAACGAAGCAGAAAACAAGAGGCACACACTGGCCAAAAGTCAAAGCCAAATCTGACTTATCTTACACTCAAAATGTTTGTGCTAATTAATTTAGTTTGCTGATGTTTCTCATCGATTAGATCTGGCGTGAATACGACACTGATAATTCTGGTTACATTGAGGCGGATGAGCTTAAGAATTTCTTGCGTGACTTGCTCAAGGAGGCCAAAAAGATCAACGATGTCTCCGAGGATAAGCTCATTGAATACACAGACACCATGGTGCGTATACAAAAATAAACTGTTTGTTAAGGCTACAGCAACAGCTGACCTGACCAATCAATGTCAATGTTGTGTTGTGGCCCTCATTGTTGGCCAAGTCTAGCGTCAAATATTGCAATTAATTTTTTTTTTTTTTGCTTGACGTGACGAGAATTATGTAAATTTTCGCCGCAATTTATATGCAGTCAAAAGTTCTTTGTTAATTAAAAAGTTTATAATGGAAAAGCGTACACAGGGCACATGTGAAAGTATACTTTATTGTGTACACACACACATACACACACACATTTTGTTGTGCCTTATGCAACTCTTATGCTGCCTTTTTTTTCTTATTCATTTTCTGCTGTTTTGGTTTCTGTCTCGGTTGGTTGCTCTTCGCCTGCTTGTGCTCCATTTTATCTACACATTATATTTTTGGCGCACGTATCACAATAAGTGAAGTTCAAGAACAAAAAATGATGCTTGCTGGCGAAACTCGCAACTCATTTGCAAGTTAAATTACCACCAACAAAGTTGTCAAAGATTAAATGCACTTGTATAAAAATTTCCAACAAATTGTTGCCATAAAATATAACCCAACTTATTTGGTATGCTTGGCTAAGATATCTATCTAACTTGAAGAAAAGTCTTGACTTTTTATGCAGCAACTCGAGTGCATTAATGCCAAGTAACTAATAAAAAATATATAATTTGTTAGCTAACATTTGTTTGCCTGAGCAAAAGTCATGACAATATAGCATTTAAGGGGAGTATCTGTGTATTTATAAGTATTAGGGTTGAGCTTTAACGGAAGCGTCTCAAGAGACACACCAAGTAGTTTATGTATCATTAATTAAGAATAAAAGTTTATGTCATTGAGCTCATTAAGGTTTTCTCTTTCTTGCTTTCTTGCTTTCTATACCCACGCACGCAGCTACAAGTTTTTGATGCCAATAAGGATGGTCGTTTGCAGCTCTCGGAAATGGCCAAGTAAGTACGACCCAATGCGAATATTGTATTCGTTGTTGTTGTTGCCCAAACAAAAACGCCCATAAACTTATTTATTACAGACTACTTCCGGTTAAAGAGAATTTCCTTTGCCGTCAGGTATTCAAGGTAAGTGCTCGAATGCTTTTTGATTACGCCTACCTACAAACAACAAGGAAATTACAATCGAAATGATAGTAGTTGAGCAACTAAACTCAATATATGCAATCTGTTTAAAGCCAATCTATTCCTACACGTAACTAGCACAAAGGTCTTAGCTTTTAGCATTAGTAAGTTATTTTGCTAGCTGCCGCAGCCAATCTTAACTAATATTATTTTTGCAAGCGCCTGATTTAAATTTCGTTTATTTACTTACGTTTTTCTATGGTTCTGTGTCGGCTTGAATAGATTTTTGACATCTTAAATAACAATCAACAAAAAAAAAAAAAAACAGCAAAATCAGCAAGCGTGACACGCGTCGTATGCGTGATATAAAAAAAAAAATGAATCAAACACCTGCTTGCGCTGTTTGCTGCTTGCTGCTTACCGGATCTTGTCCCAAATCAATTTTAGCTCAACCAAACGTGCAAACCCAAAAGCCCAACCCTAATAACATTAACCCTGCTACCTTGAGTGGGCGGCAATAAAAAGAGCAAAGTTTTGTGTTCAAATTTATTTTTTTTGGAAAATAAGCAAAAACGAATCATTTTATTTGCTGAAAACTCAGCAATCTGCTTTTTTTGTTCAAAAACAAAAAAGAACTTTTGACTTTTTAATTAGACACTAAGCACACACATTCCACACCTTGCTACATCAGCAGCAGCAGCAGCAGCAGCTGGTGGCAACCAAATTGTGACATTAACAGACAATGGTGGAGTTTTTTAGTTATATTTCTTTTTCGCTTGGATTCATTTTGGGAATTCATTTTCATATTTAATATTTTAGCAGCAGCCGGCCATTGGGAGTTAAATGGAGCGCGCAGCTTTATTATATATATCAGTCACCAGGCATTCTTGTTCTATTGTTGCTGAATTGGCCGAAACGTAATTGGCCACCAGGCCACAGAGAAACAAAACCAAGTTACTTGGCCATAACTTGGCCACGTTATCTTACATAAACTACAACAACAACTATGCCTGCCATTTTTGGCAGGAATATTGTTCATTTCTTGGCAGTTTGCGAGCTCAGCGGTATTCTGAGTTAGCCGAACAAAAGGCTTGAGGCCATTAGGGACATTCAAGTTTTCTGAATAAAATTAAGTGCTGAAATATGGCATAGCTATAAAAACTCACTGAATAACTATGGAATAATGTATGAAATGCCGAAAAGAGCACTTTAAAAGGGTTATTTAATATTAGTTCGATTAAATGTATACAATAATTTTTACCTAAGTTTCAAGCAAATTTATTAAGTCATTCTCGACCAAATTACATATAATGTAATTTTTCTTATTTTTTATGTAACCATATGTTATCTAACCACACTGCTGTGACACAAATAACTTATGCACATACTATATATTTATATATATTTCCTGACAACCCCTAACGCTTGACGCAACTCGAAACTGTTCGTATGCGCATTTGTGTCTACTGCTCTGCGGCATTACTTGAGCAAACTCTTTTCTTTTGTTATTTTTAGCAAAAGTACGCCAAAGACAAACCAAGCAAGCAGATGTCCAACAATGCTTATGAACAGCTTAGTATGTCCAATAGAAGATATTTGGCTGTTCTTTTTGTTTCTGCTTTTGTTGGTAATCAACTAACTTCGACGTACGAAACGTAGCCTTGCAAAACGAAACAATTTGTGGAAGTTGCCAGGTTGCCCATTGTCCATTGTCCATTGCCCGTTTGGCAGATTGCGAATGCTAGTTATTGTTATTTGCTGCAAATGAACGTGCTTCAATTGTGTTCTGGCTGTTCAAACAGCATACACAAGTGCTTGTGCTTTGCAGACAGTCGAAAACTTTAAGTTGCGCAATTTTTAATTAGACATTCAGCGAACCGCAAGCTTAAATCAGATGCCAGCGTGCTTAAGCCGCTGTTTCACATTTTCGATTTGCATACAAAATGGAAAAAAACAAAAAAATACTGCAATTGCCAGAATTTCGTGGCAGCAACTGTGTAGCTGTGCAACGTAGCGTATGAGCAATGTGCAGTGATGTTGCCAACCGCAGAAGACACATCAGCAGCAGACACAGCCGCAGCAACATCGACCACATAGAGTCACTGTTACAAATAGTTATGTCAAGCCAACTATTTGCCGATTGTTACAGCTGGCAGCACAGCGGCATTTTATTTGGCTTTTATTGACATTGAGCATGTCGCAAATGTTGCAAATATACACACATTGTAAAACTAAAATGCGTAACAAGTTGAAGTCAACATTTGTGCCCTAAAAACACAGACAATAAGCCAAATTGTGTGAGTATTTGGCAAGAGCTAAGTAAATTTGAGCTTAATTGAGGCTATAACAGAATGTTTTATTAAAGCAAAAGTGTAAAAACAGATTCAATAGATTCAAATATTTAAAATAACTTTGAAACTTATTCAATCTACAAGTAGCTCACCTTTACAGTTTGACTCCCACTTCGCTTATTTCGATTCTCTTTTAATATGCTGCATCAGCATTAAGCTGACCATATCAATCAATCGTAAAAGCTATATTGAAGGTCCTGACACTGTGTCACACTGCAGCTGCTTTGATAAGTTTCGCCACCTGACTGTCCAAGACGATGCGTCGTCACATTGTTGCAGCATAACTTTTTTACGCCCGCAAGTATGCAATAAAATGCTACAAGTTTAAGCAGCTATCAAAATGGCATTTCCAGCCCATTTGGCCATTACATAATAACACGGTATGGGAAGATCCGTGCTCACACTGCTTTTGCAATAAAAAAAACACATTAAAAAAAATTTAAAAAAAATATATTGCATCAACACTTTTTAAGCCAGGCAGGCAGCTTCAAGACTTTTGCAAAATTTACAAGCATGGACAAAAGTCTGCAGTTAACAGTCAAGCTACCAAAGCAGCAAATACCATGCAGCAGGTACCAACTAACAGGCAGCAAGTGGCAGCCACTAGGTAATGTGCCATGCTCCATTACACTGCACAACAAAAGGTTGTAAACAATTTTGTGATGCGCAAATGGAATGAAATATAATGCCATAAGAGTAAAATTGCATAATAATAATACAACAACAGGGTGTTAAAATATTCAACATGTTAAAACAAATTGCATAAGCTTCAATATAATATTCATAATCATTTTCCAATGCCAATTTGCATTTTATGGCCAGCTCTAAAATGCGAAAAACCAACACATAAATTCTGCACAGCTTTTAAACATTTTGTTGCAGTCGCGATTGCTTAAACCAAATTACTGCTGCATAGTGTTTAGGCAGGCAAGCTAGACGGGCTTTGGCGTGTTGCCAGAAATGCCGGAACGGCTTATGCTAATGCACATCACGTATACGACGCGTGTGTCGCAATAATGCATAAGAGTTGCGGATGCTTTAGAGCTGCAACTGCAGCTAGCTTTAAAATTGAGCATTTGGCTAGGATGCTTGTGTGGGATAAACTTTTGGGGTTAAATGCGGTTTTTATCAAAAATTGTGCAGTAATTGTATTGTGGGTGGTGCTGGTGGTGTTGCTGCTGGCAGGTTGGTTGTGCAGTTTGGTGGCTTGCCCATTTTCACTTAACTTTTCCGGCTGCTGTCCTGTCCCGTTGCGGCAACCACTTAAACGTGTATATTTTTGTTTACGTCATTATGGCGTTGTCTCGGCGTTGCTCGTTTTCCTGCATTTTAATGCAGGCGGCTTACCTGAAAAAAGTGTCCAAAATGCAAAGGAGAGGCAAGGTTGCCACTACAACAAGCACTCTAAGCTGACTCAGACAATTTTTGGTTGTTTTGTTTTAGAAAAGTTGTTTTTTGTTCTATTTTATTATTTTTGGATTTTTAGTTTAAAGCTCTTTTGCACCTTAAAGCGGCGGCAAGTTATGAGAGACTGACGACTCTATAAATGCAACTGTAAATCGTCTTGTCTTATGGCTAGCTTTCATTTACTAGATAGTACGTATACTTAATATAGCTTTAAAATATTTTCGCTTTGCTGCATTTTTAGCTGAAACTTTGACTTAACTACTAACAACAATAAATAAAACGCTAGACTTAAACTAGAACTTTTATACAAAACTAGTTGCACAAAAGCTCGCAAATAAGTTAGTTTTAATTTAGCTATGGCAAGAATACAAAATATCTAAACTAACTTTTGCTTAACAATCTTTTATCAAACTTTACCAAAACTTTTCTGATTATTAATTTTTTCCCTTTTCCTCGCCTCTTACCCTATTTATTGCAACTCTACTTAAATGCCTAAAATCAACTGCAACTATCCAAAAAACAAAAACAAAACAACAACAACTGTATTTATATACATATTTACGAACACCTTATGCATATATACATATAAATATATATTACTCTATGACAAACCAACAATCAACACTTGTACATTTTATTTCATTTCCAAAAAACAAAAACTGAAATAATGATACAAAATTCGAACAAAAATATTAAATTCCCAACTGAAAAAATAAACAAAAAATACTCAAATACTCTGCACGTGATGTAAATTTTGGCTGCCCACAAATGTTACTTTTCACTTTACGCAATAATAATATATAAAACAAAAACTAAATAAATATCAATAATAAAAACTCGACCATAAATATTGAAACAAAAAACCAAATGAATATTAAACAATATGCTGTATATAAAATCGACAATTATTACAACTACAACAACAACAATCCAATTGCACTGCCTACAACAACAATAAAACAACAAAATACACGAACTACTTGCCATACTCGTATTCCAGGAGGGCATTGATGTAAGTATTTACCATCCAAGCCGAACCAAAAACGAAATCTAAACGTTGTTACCCAAAAAACAAATGGAATACAAAACTCAAAGCAACAAATAAAACCACAAAAACAAACCAACCAAACATTACAATAGGTCAATAAGCTTTGGTTTTGGCCGAGGCTTGAATACCCTTGCACACAATTCAAACACTTGCAAACAATTTGAAGAACTTATAAACATTTTCTTGTCAAAACAAACGTTCAAATATTATTTTTGGATAGTTATTAGAGATTGAAAAACTCTTTTAGTACCCAAACAATCTTTTCTACTTTATTAATGTTACCCAAACTTATTCACAATTTCAATGACTGCTGTTAATTGGTTTCCTACTCCTTAGGAAGAATACGTTTATGAAAATAAATATAAATAATTAATAAGTTTTTCCCCTCAAACAACTTCTGCTCTTCAATCTAATGTGTTTCATGATTATTTCTCTTAAAACAACTTAAATATTCAACCATTGTTTCTGCAAATAAATGAACAAAAGTCACAAACAATAGAAGAGCAAACTTTGCAAGGGTATTCAAACGAATTACAACAACACTTTTTTCTACTCGTATTTATTTAGTCACAGACAAAACAAAAGGAATTTACATTGCCTACAAATCTGTACCACCCCTTCCCCTTGCAGCCAGCGCCCCGTCGAACAGCTTTCAGTTGAATTGCAAAAATATTTCTGATTTCAAATGCTTTTGTTCTGAACGCAAACGAAAAATCCGAATGAAATTTTATTGACTTTAGCATATTGCTATTTTGTTACGTTTCTGTACGTGTGCATGATTTGTCCTTTTGTGACTTAAGTCTATATAAAAATATTCAGCATTTCTAAAGGTTACTTTACTTTACTAACGATATACATATATATATACATATATAGAAAAACCTAAAGATTTACATTTTAAGTGCATGCTGTGTGTTTGCTATGCTTTGCTCAAATAACATTTTGTTGCATGTTTATTTTTTGGCATGTTTTTTGGCAAATAACATACTAAACAAAATATCTAGTAAGAGCGTGCCAAAATGATTGTGGTTTGTTTAAAAGCTCAAAGAAGGAATGTAAATTAAAATGTTAGAGGTACGGCATTTAAAGCTAGGATTTTAAGAATTTGGAGACAAAATTGAATCAACATTAGCAGTTTCCTTCAGTTCTTTTGCTTGTTTTAAAGAACTTTAAACATCTGTAAGGCTGGAGTATCACGGCTCAATAGTCAAACAACAAATAGCTTCAACTAGTTACGTTTATCAAGATATTATACGGTTACTAAAACCTCAATGGGTGCTTAAGCTCTGTCCAATCCAATAAGTATATAACAACAACACTAGTATGTGTTACTAATTAGATATTTGCATCGAGTCACACACACCCCTTACATATTTATGTAAGTAATAAGTGCATATAGTATTTAAGTGCAAAGCTGAAATCTAATGAAGGTCCAGAAACGACATCGGAATTGCGACCCTTTTGCATAATTAAGAGACAAATACACGTGGGTGTGTGTGTGTGTGTGTGTGTGTGTAACGGAGCGTAAATTTGTTGCCATTTCAGCAAACGTGCCACATATGGATAATAGCAACCGTAAACATTCGTGGTCGTCGCCGTAACACCGAAAATGCTTTTTCGAAAAGTGTTGAAAATAATTACTTCATTTTATCAAGGATGTTGAATGCTGTCGGCTTGATGTTGACTTAACGTGACGCTCCAAATTCGAGCGGCCTTAGTGCGCAATTTGTCAAAAAGAGAAAGAGAGAGAGAGCTAAGCTCTGACAAAAACGTAAAGAGCATCAGGCGCACATAAATTCCAGCTAATTCGCTGTGAAAGTGTTGTATGCAGCAAATTAAACACTGAGGCTCACACACAAAGCCCATCTTTCAAGTTCCCTCTTCCTTTGTCGAAAATAAAACGTTGAACATTGCGTTGGTAAAAGGGCTGTAGAAGCGGGCACTTAATGGATTTAAAATCCCCAAAACGCAAACAAAAATAAAAATGGAAAATACGCAGAAAAATAATGTTTTTAGTTAAAGTCTGGGCTTAGCAAAAAGATATCCTGTAAAGAGATTTAATAAAAGTAAAGATATGATGCTGATCAATATGAGATATATTGAGAACTGTAATATATAAACTAGAAAAATCATGCTCCTTTAACCTTTTGAAAAGCAAAGCTTATGCAACCCAATCTCTATACTCTTATGATGTTAGGGAATCTGTGAAAAAGTAGCAAATGTGCTTAGCTCTATGCGTCGTTTCAAAAGCAGCTTACAAGTCTAAATAAAATAAATGTTATCTGTCCTTAGGGACACCACACAAACACTCTCACACACACACACGCACGCACGCAAACAACTACCTACCACACACATAACAAATTGTTAGCTAAAATTGAAGACGTTTCCATTTGGGTTTCGGTTATTCGGTAACCATGAAGCACCTGCTGCAACGGCTTGGAACCTGTATGGATGAATAGCTCAGGTTGCCTTTGTTCCCCTTTCCTTATTATTTGCCTGCTGCATGCGCTCGCTTGCATAACCGCAAGCAGTAAAAACAAGGTGCAGTCATGTCGGTGCCAGCAAAGCAAGCCGAATCAATAAATCAAACTGGCGCTTCTATAGCATACAACACGTACATTCATACACTATATTCACACATATGAATGCTGCAAATGTTTGCGCTGAAAAGTCTGCTACGTTACTTAAGCCACCGAAGCCAATAAGTAAGAGGGAGAGAGCAGTGAAAGTGACACAGAGAATACGCAATTTACCTTAATGCATATTAATTACCGAATGTCACAAAACCCAAATTGCTTAGATGCTTCAATTTGTTTGTTGAGCTGCAAAAAGAAAGCTGAAACGACTTGAGTAGAGATGTATGACCCCAATATTAGTCAGCTTAATTAAGTCATTCGTTATACAGTCGAACTTCCATGTAACGAACTTCCGTATAACGAATTTTCTATGCAACAAAGTCAGGAACCAGAACCCTGCAATTTGATTCAGTCAAAAACCCATTCTATATAACGAATTTTCTCTGTAACGAAGTTTTTTCTTGTCCCCTTGAAATTCGTTATATGGAAGTTTGACTGTAATACGCATAAGTATGTAATTCCTGGCGGTATTAACATACCTTAAGTAAAAAAACATAAGAGATGTATCTTTTTGTAATCATTTCGTGCGTAAAACAAATTGATAACCAAGAAAAATAATATGTATAAAAATACATTTCTTTTATCTTTTTTTGTCTCTAGTTTATGTATTTTTCGAAAAAGAATAATCGTTAAAACATACAACTCTAGTTGGGGGGGCAAAGCAGCTGCGTCTTTTGGGCAATGTCATGTATGCCTTTTGGGATTTCTCTATGCTTTCCGTTTTTTTGGGGTTTCGGTTTTCGGGTTGTGCAAATAATTGTTCACAAATTGGCTGTAATGTGAATGAAGGGACTTAACGAGAGATTGAGTCTAATGCAAACATGAACGCAAATATGTAAATGAAAATTGATTTGCATGCAGGCGAGCAAAGTCTCTGATGAGAATGAGTGTGTGCGAGTGCGAGTGTGTGTGTGTGTGTGTGTGTGTGTGCGGACGTGTCTATATATGCATGATTGTGTGAGTGTGGCTTAAATTTCCATAGGCAAACAGGCCAGCATGGATTGCATAATAACATGTTGAATCCAAAAAATAAATATACATATTTTGTTTGGCATGTAAATATTAATATGATATTAGTAAGCACACACACCCACACATAAAACAAACACACACACAATAACACGTAGACTTGAATATAAAAAAATAACCCTCCTTAATTGCCAGTGGCGATTGGATTGTGTGCCATATAAAATATGGATTGGAAACAGCATCATAAACTCAGTATTTTTATGCTCTTTTTTTATTGCATAATTTAGGGCGCAGCCAAGCTGACCAAGGACGATATTGAGAAAGTTTTCTCACTCTACGATCGCGTAAGACTTAACTACATATATAATATGCAAAAGACTATTATAATTGATAAATATTATATTATAACAGGACAACAGCGGCACCATTGAGAATGAGGAGCTCAAAGGTTTTCTCAAGGATCTGTTAGAGCTGGTCAAGAAGGTAGGTTTTTACTCCCAAACGCTTTAGACCAATTTTATATGATCCATTCTCTATTAGGACGATTATGATGCTCAGGATCTGGCTGCTTTTGAGGAGACAATCTTGCGCGGCATTGGACATGATAAACATGGCAAAATCTCACGCAAAGAGCTAACCATGATCCTGTTAACCTTGGCGAAAATATCGCCAGAGGATGAGCAGTAAATTTGTATTGGCCAAAATGTAAAGCTAAACAGTATCTTCTTAGCCATCAAGAGCACACACACACACACACATATATATTTTTGTTACCAATTTGGGTAAAATATGCAAAGGAGAAGAAGTTGTTCATTGGCCACAATTGCCAAAATTGATTACTTTAGAGAAACCAAAATGAAAACATAAGAAAAAAAAAACAAATCTGCCCGCAAGATGGAGCAGCTCGAGGACATTACCTCAAAAAACAAACAAACCAAAGCAAAATAAATTATTGATGAAGCGCAAAAATTTCTCAAAAATAATATATATAAATGCAAATTAAAACTAAATGTTTCAAATTAATTAAATGTTTATGCATGTTAAGCTTTTGAAAGTCTATTTCCTAAAAACGAAGAACTACAGCAACAACAAAATAAATCACAAAAAAAAACCAACAAAGGTATTATGTATATGTATTCGTAAAACAACAGCAACAAGTAAGAAAACTTAAAGCAAATAAATATAAAAAAAAAAAACTACCAAATATAAAAATTACTTTTTGACAATGCAACTCGAAACCAGCCATAAAAAATATATATTATAAACAAAACAAAACAAAAAATTTAAGTACATCGATTGAAAAGTCTTCTCTGAGATGATTAGCTTTTGAATAGCAATTTAATACACGTAACTTTTATATTTTCCATATGCTATAAATTGCAAATTCATTTACATAAATATTAAATGAACAACTAATTTTATTTTTCGACTTAATTGAAATCTAGCTAAGTGTAAGCGCCGACACTCAATAAAAATTTATTGCAAAAATACAAAAAAAAAAAATACAAATAATATATAAAAAATGAAAATGAAAATTAATTTATTCTATGTGTATGTATTATTATGTAGCGCGAATTTTTTAGATAATTGTTGTTAATAATTGTGTGTACTTATAATAATTATTATATATATTATATATGTGTATGTTAAACGAATATATACATACGTATAAGCATATATGTATATTTTGATGCGTGTGATTTTTCTGATTAGTTTTTTGGACAATTTAACTTAATTTTTTGAGTGTACAACTATAAAAAAAAAAAAATTGAAATATTGCAACAACAAAAAATGCACACACAATTTACCAATCACGCTAAAGGTGTCATAATAACGTTTTTACTTGGTAATTTTTTTTAGTGCATAAGTCTTACCAAACCAATAAAAGAAAAAATTATAAACTAGGCGCCCAGCCAGCATCAATCAAGGCCCCATTCGACGCCAAGCTGCCAATTGGCACTCGAACACGGCGCCTCGGTCCGGTCCGGGCAGGTATTAAAAAAGCCAAAAAAACACCAATGCATGAGAACTTAAATCTACTTACAGTGTCTCGTGTCTCTCCCCAAAGCATGATTTGAACATATGTATGTCTCAATTGTTCATGTCCTTGATCTCGTTTTCGTTCTCGTCATTGATATGCACAAGAGCAGGTGTGGGTGCGGGGGATTTTAAGAAGGCGCTTGAACATTGTTTAAAAAAAGATATGAATAAAAATAAATCATTACGAAGCTGATATCTTTTACTTGCGCCGTTAATAGTTTAATCCAAAACTAAAGTCATCTTTAAAACTCCTCAAGGTGCTATCGAAATTATAAATACTTGAAACCCAACTATTGGTATATATAACTATTATTTTCAACTTTCTTGCCCAACTTTATAGCCATAGCCCATAGCTAGAAAATTTCAGCACAGTTTTAAAAAACTCTGCTAAAATAATTTCTTATGTAAAACCTATTGAAAATTCCAAAGAAGTATATAAATATATATATATATATACATATGTTAAAGAGAACTGTACGATGCAACAAAATGCCAAGTAAATGAAAAAAAAAGAAAATACAAACAAACCGTAAAACATGTCGTATATACTTATTATATATATTATATCTTACTTATGCTATGATTAAGATGAACAAAATGAAACGAAATATCAGATGATAAACATTCAAGAAACATGCATGTAAAGCTTCAAGGACTTTCAATATACAAAAAAGGATGACAAAGAAATATAACATATACTTTAAACCCAAATACATATTAAACTATAACTTTAACTACAACTAACTATATACATATACAAACATTATATATATATATATATAAACTACCTACATACATGCATACTATATACTACGTCAAGCAAAAATTCTATGAAATAAAAATGTGTGTGTTTTAATAAACTATCAATAGATCACATCTCAAGACACAAACATAATATGTACTATAAATCGGATTCATTCAATAATTTGAAATTGATTTTGTTTTTCCAGCAACGAATTTAGCGTTTGAAGACATAAATTTAGATTTTGAATATGGGTGTTGATGTCAGGCTGGCAATTAATATTTTCTTTGGGCTGAGAAATCGTTTGCGACTTCGGATTTGTTTTCAATATCGATTTCCAAAGCTTCATTTCTTCAGCCGGCTGTTCAGTGTTGGATTCAGCGCTCCTAACAAGTTCCTCAACATTTTCCATGGTCTCCTTTATCTCTTGACAGTAGCTGTTTGAAATTTCATAAATATTTCGAGTTATGGGAGAAAAATATTATTCAACTCTTACCATGTAGCTTTCTCCAATTCGCTGGGATCGTAATAAGACCATTTACAGGTATGCAGATGCCACGGCAAGTCCCTCACATCCAAATGCTCCACAGAACGTACACATATTGTGGCACGTTTTGGCTCCGGCATAGAAAACTCTGCCAGATCACAAGTGTATAATATCTTTGGCTGTGCCTGCTTAATGTCCTCAATCTCGTCAGTTTCATATTGTTCAAGTGGCAGCCTTGCAAGCAATTCACGCATTGAAGGCGTCTGCCGAAGACTGCCATTTGGTGCAAAATGGCGTTGAAGAAATATTGTCGCCTGTCTGGCAGAATCTCCACAGGAACGATACCCGGCTATACCTGTGTGGCGAAAAACATGTCCCGATGGATTGTTCACAATAATACGAGTCGACTTATTGGCATATGTTATGTATGTTTGGCTGTGGAAGATGCATTTTGAACCGTTTCTTAGTAACTCTTTAACAAGAACTTACCCTCGTTCAATATTAACATTTAATTTGGTTATGCGTCCGCCGGACATTTCGGCTTGCACAAAGAATTTTTATTACTTTCTTGAAACAAGAAAATTTACATTCAATTATTGAGAATATAATTCATACTTTTACAAACTATCAGTTCGATGGCCTACTTTAAATTAAAAACTGGAATTTTTTCTTTTTCAAACTAAATGCTAGTGAAAGAATGCCTGAATATCCAAACGCTGCTGATAGGCCAAACGTTGCAGGATTGTTGGATGCGTATGATGCCAGCGGGCATACCAGCTATCATAGATAGGAAAGCTCATATGATCCGCATAGATCTTGACAAGAGCGGATCGTAGAAGTAAGGAGTAACCCAAGCGATGAGCGAAACGATCTGCGGCATATTCAAAACGTCTCAAGTTCCACAGCATCACAAAGTTGGCGAAAGTTAGATATGGCGTCAGGGCAAACCGCAGCACTATAATAAAACCGACAATAATCGGGCACAAACCGGCCACAAATCCAACTGCCTGATACAGCTGCGGACAGTGAAAGAACAATCCAAAGAGCACCATGGTTAACAGAAAATGTATCATCATTATTGCTGTGGCCTTGTAGAAATGTCCGTGATTCCAGTGTCCCAACTCATGGGCAACGACAGCAGCCACTTGTAGATTGGTCAAACCACGACCCACCTCAATCGGTTTAAGTTCGTGCAGTGGCAGGCCCTTATTCAACAGCAGAGTATCAAAGATGACAATCCTTTTGAGACAACAGCTGCCATAGAAGTATGCATTGCTATGTTGCGCCGATTTGGTTTTCATGATAAAAACCCTGTTGATGGGAAAGCCAACTGCATTGCAGAGTTGCTCCACAACCTCATACAAAGCAGTACCTTCTTGTATTCGTTTCTGACTGCCAAGGCAGGGTATGCACAAATATGGCAAGAAAAATACCAAAAGTAGCGTTATAACCGCCCACATAAGCCAGAAATATAAAAAGAACCAAAAGCCCAATCCCAGTACACTAAAATAGATCAACATTGTGAGCGGTGCGAGAACAATCTGTGACAGAGCAATCGCAAGGAGGCCCATAATGCAATATAGATAACATGGGAAACGCTGCTGCGTCCCATAACGCAATTCCAATATGCACTTGTCATACACTAAGACCGGCAAACAGCGTAATGTTATATAGATGGTCAAATAGAAGACAAACAGCAAACTGATCCAAAGCTCCTGCGCTGTCGCTTTGATCAATGACATGGCGGCCCAGCCCCATAGCAGTGGATACAGTCCAAACCATAGTTCCAACAGACTGATAATCAAATCTATAGCATGCTTCCATATATATAGCTCCATTTTGTGCAGCTCATAGATGCGAGCACGATAAAAGATTTCTGCCGGAATTATGTTACGTAGCTCTTGCGGCACCTCCACCGCTGCCAGGCACGTCATTTGCTACTAGACAAAAACCATAGAAGTGAAGTGAAGCTTATTTAACAAAATCGATTATAGTCGATAGAAATGTTTTGCTCCTCACCTGTCTCTTGGCCAATATAATTTCCCATATATTATCGATTATCAAGACCAGCATCAGCAAATAGAGCAGAATATTGGGATCAAAACTCGGCCATATGTCGTAAGAAACCATCGCTCACGATAAAATCATGTTCAACGATATCAATTAAAAAAATGTATAAATATGTTTATGGAATAATACTTTTTGACACTATTTAAACTTATACAAATTTATTCCGAAGCTACTGTGATTAAGTTCGACCCGCTTGCAGCTGATCCAAACGCTCCAAGCGATGAAGCATTGTGGGATGTGTGTGATGCCAACTGGAATAGCAGGCATCCGAGATGGGAAATGTTAGATTATCCGCATATAGCTTGAGCAGAGCCAATTTCAAGTTGCCAGCATGTCCCAACTTAAAAGCAAACTTATCTGCTTGATATTCAAATTGTCGCGTCACGCTATGCATTGTAACATTGGAGATCGTAAAATATGGTGTTAGCACAAAGCCAAAGATGATAAGGAAACCAGGTATGATTGGTTGTACGCCCATTTCAAAGCCCACGGCTTGATAGATCGGAGCATGGAAGAAGCAAAGATAAAAAAGCAAAAGCGTTAGAAGTATATGGATCTGAACCATGATAATGGTTTTAAAGAAATGTCCTTTCTTCCAGTGACCCAATTCATGGGCAACCACTGCCACCACCAGTGGATCACGCAATCCCTTGCCCTGATCCTCTGCCCGCAGATAGTCAGCGTTTGGCATACCCCGATTCACGAGCAGTGTATCAAAGATAACAATCCGTTTCAAACAGCCGCAGCCATAGAAAAAGGCATTGCTGGGAGTATTTGGATCTCGGACACGTATAATGTACACATTGCTTATAGGGAAACCAACACGTCGTGTTAGCTCCTCTAGAAGGGCCATCAGCGGTGTATTCCCGAGCCACACACGTTTTCCCATGAAAGGATCAATGACCCAAGGTAAGGTTATAATAATTAGCACAATTATCAGAACGGAAACTGCATATAATCCAAGGCAGAAGTATTTGCCGAGAGCCTGTACCAACGCTATTACCACTGCTATTATTATAGATATCAGCAGCAGTGATAGTATAGTATTTATGATCTGCATGAGAATGCGATGGGCCACACTCGGTTGTTCTCGATGAACTAGACTTGCAATGCAGCACTTCTCATAGATATGGCCGGGTAGGCTTTTGAGCGTTAAGTAAATGCTTAGCAGTATTATAAAGATGATGGACAACCAGATCTCATGCTCCATCCATTTCCAGCGCGCAGAATTTACAGCTACCTGCCAAAGAATAGCAAGGAAGCCAAAGTATAATTCCAAGCAACCACAAACGATCACCACAATAAATGTATTGACTAGGATGAAGCAGCTCTTGTGCAGCTTATAGGCTCGCATTTTATCAAACAGTTCTTGTGGGAGAAAAGGACGCAGCACTGGCGGCACATGTTCAACTCGATAAGCCACAAGGATCTGTGCAAGAGATACAAAACATTGAAAAATCATACCAAATGAACTAAGTTATTCATAGATTACCTCGCGCAGCAGCAAATACTCTAACCAGAGATTATCCACCACTAGTATGAATAAGAGTATATATAGTATAATGGCGGGATCATTCCAAAAGCCGCCAGACATGATAAATTTGTCATTTTTAAACAAGTGTTAAAACAAAAGATATTTATAATTTTCAATACGAATTTATTGAAAATTAAAACACTAAACACAACGTGTACTACAATACGGAACGTAGCTATGCGTAAATGCTTTGGTCTAGACATTTATGCTGTTTAAGAGTTTACTTTAACTTCTTTGACTGTCCCAACTCCTTCAATCTAGCGAGGCGCTGCAGAAGCGTTGGATGCGAGTGATTCCAGGTAGAGTACAACCAATCGTAGACGGGAAAACCCAGGTTATCCAAATTCAGTTTAATCAATGCACGTCCCAGCTGCTCCTCAAATCCAAGCTTGTGTGCAAACTCATCTGCTTGATACTCGAAGCAGCGCGAGAGCAGTGTCATAATGAAGTTTATAATAGCATTGTAGGGCGCCATTACGTAGGTAAAGACAATCAGTAGTCCTACGAGAATGGGACGAGTTCCTGGCTGGAAACCCATCGCCTCATAAAACGGAGCATATTTAAAGAAATAGCCAAAGGCGACAAACATGAGCAGCAGATGCACCTCCATAATGACAATATTCTTAGTCACGTGTCCAAGTTTCCAGTGGCCAAGTTCATGTCCAAGTACAGCAAGCACTTCCTCATCCGTACAGCCCTTGCCCTTCTCATCGTCGGTCAATTCGGTATCATCGGCTTTACCCTTGTTCAAGAGCAAAGTGTCAAAAAGTACGATTCTTTTCGAGTTCCACAAGCCATAGAAATAGGCGTTGCTGTGCGAGGAGCGTTTGGAGCCCTCAACCACATACAACTTAGTCAGTGGGAAATTCAATGTTGCGGACAAGTCCTCAATGGATTTGCGCAAAGGTCCCTCTTCCAGAGGCGTGTACTTGTCGAAAAGTGGTGCAATAAATATGGGATAAATGGTAAGCAGCACCAGTGAAATGACACCAGTAAAGATCCATAGCCAGAGGAAGAAATTATCACCGCCACGTTGCACGATGACGATAATCGCTGCTGTTATGGGCAGCATAATGATCTGCATGACCAAAAAGCTCTTTACCTGATCCCAGGCAAAGAATCCAGCTGTTTGCTTATTAAATCCATGCTTCTCCTCCAGTACAAAGATCTTGTAGATCTTAAATGGCAGCGATTTAAAGGTCGATAGCACATTCGAGATGAGTACAAATACACAGCTCACAATGATCTCATTGTTGGTATCCCAATTCAGTCGTTTAACCACATCCAACGATTGATTCCAGATCAGTGCAATCAAACCTATATAGAGTTCAAAACACAACAGTGCCACATCCATAAGCAGTGCTTTGAAGATGCCAAAGCTTTCCTGATCCAAGTTATATTTGCGTGCCTTGTGAAATGTCTCATCGCTCATATGACCTTTTAGTTCACCTGGAACTGTCAGAGCCGTGCGATAGACTTTTACCTGCGGCGGAGAGGGTTGAAAAAAAAGGGGAGTTGTAAATTAATATCAATTTGCTATTGTGGCGGCAATCAATGAACTTAGTTGACATTTTGCTTGCATAGACATATGTACAAACATATGTACATACAAATCTTTACTATATTTAAACATATAACTCACACAAGTGCACTCGCAACATTAATAGTCGGTTTTTTTGCACTGGCACGTGCCGGCTTTTGTTGCCTTATTGACTCACCTGGCGCAGTGCTATATAAATTTCCAGAGCATTTTCGAATATGACTAATCCCAATATGCTGTACAGCACAGTGTTCGCGTCTAATGTCGACATTTTTACTTTAATTTCATCAAATTGTGCCAAAGTCTAGACGCACACTTTTAACAACGCCGCTGTCGACGGCTTGCACTTAAAGTGTTGTTTAACGTCATAAGTATCGTATATCGATTAAACAAACAGCTCAAGCATCGATGGCTGCGCGCAAACACGCAATTTGAATTAATTTATTTTTTTATGTGTTGTTGGATGTGATAAGTGATTGTGATTATGTTGTTCATGAATAAATGATTAATAGTAGAATACTTAAAGCACAGTTGTAATATCAATAAACGGTCCTCTTTTTTGGCATTTCATTTAAACATAAGCTTGTTAAAAATTGGTTTATTTTCTTGTTTAATTTTGCTCTGAAAAACAAAATACAATTTAATGACTAAGACTAGCGTATTTGCACGTTAAAACTCTCCACACTGGCATCGGCAATGTGCTTATGGATTTCGTTGACCTCCGCCTGTGTCAAAGTGCGCTCCATATGGCGATAAACGATTCGAAAACAGAGGCTTGATTTGCCCGACTTTGGATGCTTGAACTTGTCCACCAAGCTGATCTAAAAAGATAGAAATTTAGAAGTTTAAGCTAATTTACTATGCATTATGGTCAGCTGGTTTCACCTGCTCCACAACATCGCCAGCCACAGAGCGCACTAGATCATAAAAATCATTTGGTGAGAATCCAGCATCCACTTCTACGTTTGTTGGCAGCCAGAAGGACAAATCGTTGGTACATTGTGGATAATGTGAGATGGGTTTGTATTTTGGCAGATTCTGTAGATCCTGTTCGCTGAACTGCGATAAAAATCCGCTGTCATTTGACCAAAATAGACGAATATCGGGTATATCAAAGAGAATCATAGCCAAGCGTTCCAGACCTACGCCAAAAGCATAGCCAATCGATTGGTGGACTCCAGCCTGCTGTAAAATCTCGTTACGCATTATCCCACAGCCTAGCACCTCCAACCAATTGTCCTTAAAATAGATCTCCAACTCCCACGAAGGCTGAGTGAACGGGAAATATGTATCCACCCAACGATACTTGATGCGCGGTCCAAAGAGCTCCTTTGTAAGACCAACGAGCACATGTTTCATCTCGTGCTCCATTAGTTTGACGGCCTCTAGAGTGTGGCAGGGCTGTTTGGTTTGATCCATGCACTTGGACGAAGGCAGAATGCGCTTGGGATCTGCCAGCGAGCCCGTCCAAGTCTCTTCAAACAATTCCAAGCCGGGATTTCGCTCGAAAAGCTTATCTTTTGTTACCAGACGCACTGCATCAGCCTGATGAAACACTGGATAATGTGTGCTATCGATCTCATCTCTACGATACACCTCGCCCACAACTAAAAAGTTGTCCAATCCACCAGAGATTAGCTCCACTTGATGTGCTGTCGTATGGGCACGAAGCAGATGCTCCTGATTAATATAATAACAGTCCGATTTCTGACGACTCACATGATCGCTGGGTATGAGCAGGTTATCAAAATTTTGCTGCACTGTCACTAGCGGATTCAGTCGATCATAAACGGAAAACAATGGATTACCACCCTGATTCCGATAGGCGCTATAGAAATAGTTGACAATACGTTTGCGTATTATTGCTAATGGATGATCACGCTGCAAATGCTTATTTAAACCCAAGTATGATAGAATCTTTGGTGTCACATTTGTCCAGCTGTCCGTGGGGTACGTGGCTCCATTGATTTCCAACTGCTGTGGTGTCGATGTCGTCAATTTCTTGGCCTCTTCGGCCGCGCTGGTGGCTAACAGACGGCGGCTCAAGCACAGCCTAGAGCCCTGCACTCTTAGCGTTAATAGCATTGTTTATGTTTTGCGAAATTGAAAAATATTACATTCATGTATTACCAAACAACAGCTGATAGACGTTATCGATGTCCGTGAGTGCCTCGAAAAGTATCGATTAGTAGAAGTAACAAAGTTGACCAGGGCTGCGATCAGCTGAGTGCCGATAACAATAGCTTGATTTTAAATAATATTTAAATATGAAATAAATACTTTCGGGCTATTCAGTATCAATACCTTAAACCTCGTCTGATATCGCTAATGTTGCTTCCCATATGTCAGAAGAGTTAATTAAGTTAAACCTAAATATAAATTCATCGCAAAATTCAGATATTGGTTTTAAAAATTTTATTTTATACAAAACATCAACATTGTTATTATACCTTATATCAACTTTAAATGGCAAATGGCATTTATAAAAAATTGGATGAGTTTTACAAATAAAGTATAAAGTTCACTGTTTGAGATGCTCGCATTGGAATATTGGTGTTGATTTTGTTTTAATGTATAAATGAGGTGTTTGTTGATTTATGTTGTTGATTTAAACAAGAGGATAACTGGACGCTGAAGCAATGCCACACTGATTGTCCTCATTACGGGCCATCTTAATGAAACCCTTGTCACCCCAGGTGGTGCCCCATGAGTTCTTGACCAGCCAGTAATCCTTGCCGTTCTCATCGGTGCCATAGCCAACTGCAAGCACACCATGATCCAGATTCTGAGGATCGCACTGGGGCTCGTTGTAGACACCCTCGGAATAGAATTGGAAGGACTCGTGGGAGGCATCAATGGCAACGGCAACTGGTCCAATGGTGGCCACAGCCTCCATCAACTTCTTCTCATTACCCTGAGGGATATCCGCAAAGCCACGATCTGTAGCACCAATGGTGCCCTTGTTGAAATGGCAGGAATCATCGATGCCCTCATACGGATATGATTTCTCGGTATCAACACCACCATTATCCTTGATATAACGGAAAGCGTTGTCCATGAGACCACCGTTGCAACCATTGTTTCCATACTTAGTGGAGCAATCGACCAGATTCTGCTCAGATAGTGAGATCAATGTGCCTGCCTTGCGGAAATGCTGGCCCTCCAAAGCGCCAGTGCTTGAGAATGCCCAACAGCTGCCGCAATGTCCCTGATCCTTGACCTCAGTAACAGCGCCCTTGATGCGCCAATCCACAGACTTTGGCAGCTTCACATGCTCCGGCGAAATGAATGTAACACCAGTAAAACTGACATCAGATGCACTGCAAAAATAAAATAAAATTACGTTGCATTCCAAGTGGATATTTTTTATTATCATAACTTTCAACTTACCGCAATTGCTTGTGCAGCGTATAGTTGAAGCCATTCATTGTCGTATGGAATTCATGGTGCAGCATATCGGCATATTTGTTAACAGCCATCTTGAAGGTAACTTCACCAGCAGCATAGCGTTGATTGTGCTTGGCAATTTTGTGCTTGTTTTCATTGAAGATCTTGAGACGGAAACGCTCCTCAGTATCGTCCATATAGTTCTTGCGATGCTCCAGCTGCAATTTAAGGATTGTGTGTTAGTGTGTGTGTGTGTGTGGCTTGCTTGTGTGTTATCAACAAGTTGTTTTCTGTTATCATGACTTGTTATTAGCATTGTAGGAACACTAGCCTCAAAAAGCGATTAGATAGCTGTTTGTTAGCTAATGCACATGCCGAAGTTCAGATTTACCTAAATCTATGTGCTCGAACCACAAACATCGATTTAAATTTATAGCTCTTCATAATCAAACAGCAGATAAGCCTGACTGACATCTCCTATCGGCAACAGACAATACAAAATTTGTTCCAGCCACATGTCTAAAACAAAGCCCAGTAGGCCCATATAAAAAACAATAAAAATATACATAATTTTACGAGCCTGTTTAACACAGTTTGGGTAAAAGTTGTTAACTGAGTGGTCAAGGGTAATAAAGTTCAGACAAACTTCCATTTATCGAACTTCCGCCCTGGAAATTGGTTCCATCAAAGAGCCATTCTATATTATGAATTTTCTCTGAAACATAATTTTTTCTTGTCCCATTGAGATTCGTTATATGTAAGTTCGACTGTAGTAGAGAGCAGCATATGTTTTAAATATCTTAGCAGTTTTATAGACCAATTAACAAGCGTTTTTGAATATTCATATTGAGAAGTGTTTAAGAACCGGAAATAAGAAGAATAAACAAATTTAAATTAATTATGTATGAGTTCAATATTAAACACGATTAGTTTTTAAATAGTTTATTCAGCATTTTTATGAATAATTCCAAAAATTACTTGTCAAAAAATAAAAACATGCTCAAGGCAACAACCCACATAACTTTAATACTATAATTAAAGTGGACAAAGCAACAATTGTCGCCCTAAAATGACCGGATGGTCATGATGATGTTGATTAATATTTTTCGTGTTTGTTCCAATACGTTGTTGCTCCCTGTCGTTGCGTGCTATTTTTTTATGCCTCTCGTTGCATATAATTGATATAATTGTTATTAATTAGTTTGCGCGTCTGCTGCAATTTGTGGGGAAAAATAACGCCCGCCCAAAGTTTTTGTGTGACCTTATTGATTTTTCTCATATACATTTATTTATTTTAAAAATTTACACATATAATTACGTTTTAAATAAAAACAGGCGTCGCGATAAAAACAACAAACAGATCTTAGGAACAGTAATTAAATGCACTGGCTTATTTGAAGTAAGATACAAATATAGATATAGATATATTTGCTTTCTATATAGTATTGTTTCGATGGCTGATTTGTGTTTCGTTTCATTGTACAATTTATTGCTTTGCACTTTTGTCATCGTGTTTAAGCGTTAATAGAAAATGCTTATTTCTCGCCCGCATCGACGACGCTGAGTATCGTAAAAACTATATTGTTGTACTACGGCTATAGCTAAGGCATATCTGGCAACACTGGATGGGAGCGGAGTGCATTTTGCCGTTAGAGTCTTTCCATTTCTATGGAGCAGCTGTCATCTTCCATTTCAGCAGCTGCCACTTCCACTGCTGCTGCCTGTGCTGATGTTGTGGGTTCATCGAATGCTGCTGCTGCTGCTTCATTTTGTTGCGGCAAGTCCTCGTATTCTTTGCGCTTACGCATGATGAAGCGCAGCACGAAAACGTTGATAACACAAAGTGCAATAATAAATACGACAGGCACAACGACATCCACAACAACATTTAAATCACTTGAGCTGGCCATTTTTTTGTCTTGTGTGTTTTATATAATTTATAATAAAGTTTTTATTTAACACTTTGTGTGGGTTCGATTTGGTTGGCTTTAGCACGTTTTTCTTTATGTCGCTCGTGCTTTTTTTTTTCCTTTTTAATGTGTGGTACGGTTTCCTCACTCTCTTCTTGGTTGTCGTTTTTGATTTCGGCGCGCGCGCTTCGTTTATCTCTCTCTCTCTCTCACTTAATGCTCTCTCACAATCGCATTGGTCGTTTGCTCCGACAATATTGCGTCTGTTTGCGTTGAGCGTCGGGTGGGTAATATCAAAAATAGCAGACTGACACTTTAGTTGTAGTGGCGCTGCTGAGCACGCAAATAAATACACACACACACACACACACATGCATTGAGAAAAAGAGCAAGCATTCATTCATACATACACACGCACATGCATAAATATGTACGTACATACATCAAATGCTATTTTTGTGCAAGTATATGTACATGCAGTAATCAAAAAACGGTTCCGCCAAAAGACAGGTAAACGAACCAGTTTTATAATTCGCTTAAAAGAGAGAGAGCGAGAACTGTAAGGATGTGCATGCATATTTAATACATATACATATTAACCGGTTATGCATAGCATAGCAAAAAATTTTAAAGCGAAATCAAATTCGCTTACTTTCGCGTTTATGTACATAAGTAATCGCCCACTTGTTGATTTATTTTTTTGACTTCTTTATGGCTTAATTTCGTGCAGTTTCAAATATCAACAACAATCGTCACCGAAAGAGCAAGAGCGAGAGATTTTTAGCATACACACAGCATAGTACAATAACAAATATTGGAACATAATTGATAAGCAAGACTCTCGCCAATGCGAAGAATTCTACTGAACAACAAAAACAAAAATTTGAATGAAAATAACAAAATGAATTAAGATAAACAGCAAAAATACACCTCAAAACTATGATCTAGTTGGAGTGAAGCATTTCACACGCTTATCACCGACAAACAGCAATTTCAGTTCAAAGGCCAATTGCCTATAGCCCGTTGTTTTCTGTAGTTTTGTTTTACTGTTACATACAAACATACGTTAACAAATTTAACGGCTAAAGTTTGCATTCATTGACAGGCGTTGCCAAAGCAACTTAAAGAACGAAGAAAAAGAGTCTTTAAAAGCGCCTTTTGCTTATGCTATATTTGTTTAGTAATTATGTTTTGTCTGTATTGCACAAAAGTAGGCAACACTTTTTGCCACAGCACTTAGCTTAAGTGTTCGGTTTTAGTTTTAAAAATAGCCGATGACGATGCAAACACGATGCAGCTGACGGCATCCAGGACTATGCTACTAAGTTTGCGGATTAGGCAAGGCGCTGGAACATCGGCATCATCATCGGCCGTGCTTGTGGAGGGGGCCCCTCTACCACAGTCGAATGCTGCAAAATATCTTGGAGTCACCCTAGATCACAGGCTCACGGTTCGCTAAGCAAGTGACTGCCATAAGAACGCGCATACGTGCTGCGGTGAAAAACCACTCTGTAACACAGTGACAATATACAAGCAAATCATAGCACCAATTTAGAAGTACAGGTGCCAAATCTGGGGCCTGGCCTGCGACAGCCAAATTCGCAGAATCCAGATTGACCAGAATAGGATTGCAATGATAATCACCGGTTGCGAGTGGTTTGTTTCTAACTCCACTCTGCACAGAGACCAGAAACTGGCCACGGTCTTTGACGAGATCAACCAGCACTCGAGTCGCTACCATAATAGACTTGGGGGACCCAGAAATCGGCTGGCAAACAGTCTTACCAGATCTCGTCCATCAAGGAGGCTCAATAGACGACAACCAAAAGATCTCATAGTTCGATCTCCTTTGATGACGGTCATCAAAAGCTGACGCATTATTGCATTTGTTATTTTCTTTTTTCCTGTATATTTTATACGCATTTATAGTTGCTATTTTGCAATAAGTCAACTGTGGTCTAGTCCAGACAAAGCACAAAAAACCTATCAATAGCCACAACTGATAAGCAAAGGAAATGGGCACATATTATTAATTTCAATTACTTAAACTGATAAGCGTGATTATAAACACAAACAAGCACGCAAATCTGAAGAGTTCAAAGCGCTCTGCGCGATTTACTAGCTCACGCAAATACAAAGAACTAAAGAATCGAATTAAAAAACAATTATTAAAAATAAACATGAAAGAGAACAAATAATAATAAAAACAATTTTAAATGAATCACAAAAAAGTTTGAAGCTAATCGCACTAGAAATTCATTTGCTGAATGGGGTTTATGTTTGGTTTATCAGGAAGCTGAGAATGCCGCCCCAGTCACGAGTTGGAACGCGGGCTTATCAATTACAAACGAAACGAACCGAGCTAATCCGCAGAGTACAATCTCCCTGCACAATTTAATTCTATCAGCATCTTTAATGCGACAATTTTCTAGATGGACTTCGTCGTGTCATGTGAGCCGGCATGTGACTGTTACATATGCATGTAATCAGCTTGCAACAACAACAATAACAATTGTTGCACCCACATGATTCAGTGCAGAAATATGCATCGGAAGCCAAAACAAAGGGCATTAATCATTTCATTCATTCAATTGTATTTGACACCTGCAACACTAAAAAACAAAACAAAACAAAAAACAGCTGTTGTCTTATATTCTTGTGCCTATTTTTCAACTCGTATTACTCACCTTGAATGTTTGCCATTCCTCCATGATAACATCGGCAAAAGAAACCGCTTGGGCCACAGCCACCAGGGCAAATAGGCCAAAAATAATGGTACGCATATTAGCTGAAAATTAAGAATTAGATTCAAATAAAATTAGAGCTTTCGGTTAAATATTAGAAATTTTAATTGATAAAATTAAGCTTCGTTCAAAATTTCAAACGATTAAAAATAAAAGGTTTGATTTGAGCTTTATTTAGTTTGAAGCTTAGCTGCCGCCATCACGTGATGAGCTTTGGCCCATACAGAGCGTAAGCTCCAACCACTTTTGTATAAGCAAACAAAGTTGAAAGCCAATGCTGATGAAATTCAATAACAACGAAAACAAAGATTAGGAAAAATCCCCAACAATGCTCAGTTTGCAGTTTAGATAATATGTGCTGATGTATGAAATAGTGGCATGCATGTCGGCAGATTTGCCAACTAAGCAGATAAATCAAAGTTCCAGCGAAATTCAGAAATGACATTCATTTTTGCTCTTATTCGAATTCAAAGAAAAAAACAGTTGCCGTTATCTTATCGGGCATTCGCCTTGTGTTTGTTGTTTGCTATTGTTATTTGCTGTTAGTGGACCACTGTTAAAGTTTGGCCCTTTTGTGCATTAGTATGCGTTTGGAAATGTTTTTGTTGCTGCAATAAGCACGACATTAATTGTGCCAAGTTCGTGGTTATAAAACAGGTTTTGCAACTGATTTGAAGGCGAATCAGCAGCAACTACATCAGACAGGTACTGACACGCATAAATAAAATAGAGGAAATAAAACAACAAATGATAAGACAACAGAAAAAAAAATAGGCCATAGCCAAAGAGTAAAGCAACAGCTGAAAACGAAATGCGCAAAAGCAGCACAAATATAGAAATGGCGGCCAGTGCAATAAACAATGACGCCAAATGAGTGAAAAAAACAACACATCGCAGAATAGATTGAACAAGAAAATAGAATATAGAAAAGAAGCAAATGTTGATGCTGCTGGAAAGTGCGGGCCGCAAAACGGTAAAACACAGAAACAACAGACAATGGCGACTTTGGCTTTACAATTGCATGACGCACTTTAATATTTGTATTGTAATTAATATGTATGCATAATTGTATTGAATTGTGTGCATATGTAATGCGAATAGATATTTACTATTTTGAGAAAGTATTAAATCTTACCACTTAGAAGACACTCGAACAGAATGACAAATCACTTTTGAGTCTTATTGCGCTTTAATAATAACTTGGTTTCAATGCTTGCCCTTAAAATGCAATTCAATCAGATTTTTTCTAATTGTTAGCTATTTAGCTGTATTTGTGCACCACACTCGAACACTTCTCGTTTTAAAATAAATTCAGCTGAGAGTTGTTGTTGCCAAGAAATCTTTATTACAAAAATTCGCAGCATTATGGTCACACTGGCAGTACCATATGAGTTTAACATTTAATCTGTTATGCTCAAGCTGAGCTGCTAGGAACGACCCTGTTTAAAATGTTAACGCAATAAAAGTCTCACTGTCAGCATTTATCGAATTACTTTCATCACTAACTGATTGTCTTAAAAATTGCTCGTCATCCGCAAAGCAGGCGATTTTTATTAAAGTATTTCCTAAATTGTTCTTATTTTCCACATTATATATCCAGTAAGTTGTTGTGCGTGATTGATCATCACCCATTTAAAAAAAAAGCAACAATCTAAACTTAAATTATTGCAGCTCTCGAGAAGCGCTCGCATCATGTTCGGCAGACAAAGCGGATTGGGCAGTTCGATAAGCTCGAATTTAGTGGAATTTCGTGCTGGTCGCATGAATATGGTCGGCAAAATGGTGCATCCAGATTCGCGCAAGGGTCTCGTCTACATGACCCAAAGCGAAGACGGTCTAATGCACTTTTGCTGGAAGGATCGCACCAGCGGCAAGGTCGAAGATGATCTAATTGTCTTTCCCGATGATTTTGAATACAAACGCGTTGATCAATGCAAATCCGGACGTGTATATGTATTAAAATTCAAGTCAAGCCCACGCCGCATGTTCTTCTGGATGCAGGAGCCCAAGACCGATAAGGATGACGAGCATTGCCGTCGCATCAACGAGCTCCTCAACAATCCTCCTTCAGCCCATCAGCGCGGCGGCGGTAGCAGCGGAAGCGAGGGAACTGATTTGCAATATATGCTGAATAATATGTCGCAGCAGCAGCTAATGCAGCTATTTGGCGGCGTTGGCCAAATGGGTGGCCTCAGCTCGCTGCTGGGTCAAATGAAGTAATCCAACATAAATTTTAACCTCAAATTGTTATGAAGCATATAACATATTAATATTTTATAGCTCGCGTACGCCCTCGTCACGTAATACAAGCTCATCGGGAGGTGGTGGAGGCACTGGCAGTGCTGCATTGACAACACCAGAGAATGTGAGCGTCCCAAGAACACCGTCCGCCCCCACGAAGGGTTCATCCAAATCGAGCAGTGGCAGCAATCGGAGCAGCAGCAATTTGCAAAGCGATGCCGCTGGCGGCGGCACATCTAGTGCTGGTAGTGATGCGGATGCCACCTCCGGTAAGAAAACGACAAGCTCGACAAATTTGACAAGTAGAAAAATCGAAGAAGCGACGAGCAGCGGAGCATTTGCAAATCCATTCCAAGCCTATTTATCCACTCTCTCCCCTGAACATGGCGCAGGACGTTCTCTCAATATTGATCTGTCGACGGCATTATCTGGTGCGGATGCAATTAATCAACTGATTTCGGATCCGGAGCGTGTCAAGTCATTAATTGTGCACTTGCCGGAGTCTGAAGATGCCGACGAGGATCGCAAGCAACAGATTAAGGATCACATCAGTTCGCCGCAGTTCCAACAGGCACTCGCACAGTTCTCCAATGCCCTGCAATCGGCACAGCTCGGTCCGGTCGTCAAGCAATTTGAGTTATCTGTTGATGCCGTCGCTGCTGCCTATGCTGGCAATCTGGAGGACTTTGTGCGTGCCTTGGAAAAATGTCTGCCAGCTGGAGCGTCCATGGCAGTCGATGAAGTTGTCAGCAAGGACACCAAAGCCGATAAGAAAACCGATGCGGAGTCCGTTAAAGAGGAGACAGCTGCAACCGCTGAGAAAAAGGCGGAGGAGAAGCAAAAATAGCGCCAACTCAACATATAATCTTCATATATAAATAATCCCAATTTAAGCTGAGTTCGTTTATTTTTTGCACATTTAATCCATATATATTCGATTCAAAAATAAATTGGCCATGAATTATAATGTTTGTATATGTTTATCGATAACAACTAAAATTAACCGACATAACCTCAAGGTCGAGCGTCCAGTGTCGTCAGCGCATATATATGTAAAAAAAAATATGTTTTAAAGCGACAAGTGATGCCAGGCTGTTGCTAGTTGCATGAAATCGTGTGCCCTTGAATCGTGTGTGTGTCGTTTCGTATATTATGATTTTTGGGCTGTCAAAAGTTGCGCATAGAAACATACAATTTGTACGCACTGTTTTGGTTGCTCTCGCATGCTATATTCCCCACTCTCACTCTCTTATTGGCTGTATTTTAACTGTGCGCTCACGCGCCGCCGCTCAGTCTCTCTCTCTGTCTTTCTGCGAATCGCACACAGATAAACACGAACACACACAAACAAGAGTGCATGGTTTGCGAATACTTGGAGCAGATATGTGTATTTATTCAACTTCAAACGGGCAAACCGCGCGTTCGCTATTTCGCTTGATTTTGATTTCGTATTTGATCTCGAAAATATCACAAAACAATAATCATTCATTACACATTGGCTAAATGCTTAAATCGTGTGTGTGTGTTTAATATCTTATTAAAAATAAAGGGGGGAGTTTGTGAATTTCTGTTTGCGATTTTGCGTCGTAAGTTGAATTGTTTTTGTTGGTGCTTTCATTTTGCAGCAAGCTGCTGCTGCTGTCGTCCATCGATGCACAGATACAAACATACATAAGTGTGTGTACGTGTGTTTACTGCTATGTGTGTATGGTTTTTTTTTATATTTTTCAATGCATGACTGCGCGCCGCATTGTTGAGAAGAGCTTTTTCCTTAACTGTATGGACATCAAATTTAGCGCGTCAAAGCAATAACAACAAATACAGCAACCATAATATATGAAAAAAGAAAAAAAATAACAACAATTAGCTGTAGCGGCAGAGCGGTTAGCCAGCTGCGTTGGTATTGGTGAGCAGCAACGAGTACTGAATGTTGTCGTCTCGTTCGCACACACAACGTTAAAAGCTTGCAAAAAATAAATATGTATATGTACATACAAATGTATATATAAATATGTGTGTATGTATGAAAAACGTCAGCCGATGCAAAAAAAATTGTTAAGACACATAAACATAATAAAGTAAAAAGAAATTCGCAAGTTTGTTGCTGTGGTGTCAGAGGGAGGTAGAGAGCGTGATAGCCACTCGCAGAGAGCAAAAGTAACTTTTATCCCGGTAACGATCTGGCAACACCAACAACAAAAACAGCAGCAGCAAAATCAGCAAATGAAATTGCGTTGCGGCAAAGGCAACAAATTTGCAGCAGCAATAAGTCGAAAAAATTATCAGTTTACATATTCAGTCATTTGATTCAGCAATAAACAAATAAAATAAAGTGCACGGCAACTACGTAATATTGCCATAGAAAAGCCACAGTTCCAAATTCAAGTTTATTTCACAATACAACGGAGTGAAAATAAAAATAAAATAAAAAAATACAATACAAATAAAAATAAACCCCATCTCTTTAATGTGTAACAATTTTGAAATAAGCATTCAACCAACAATATACAGCAAAATCAAATATATATATAACAATCACACAACAGCAAACGATTTGTCGCTGATAGGCAAGCCAAATTCATAAAGCGCCGCATCAGCTGCAATTGTGCGATAAGGTAAGCAAACATTGCCAGCTTTTAACAGTATATACAAATATGTATTTATGTGCTCGTGCGTGTGAGTGGGATAGAGGGGGTCTGCCGGCAGAGCTGATTGTTGTTTTTTTCTTGTAATGTTCCAGAACAGCTGCAGAAATTTCTGAACGCCCACACGACCAACGCTCGCGCGCCATTTTAGCTCGAAAAGTTATCTCAAGAAAGTTTTGGAGCCATTGCAAAATACATGCACAATTATATGCTGTGTGTGTGTTTTTGCAATTATGCTGTAATGGCGCCTGAGCATATGCTATGACAATTTCACGAACGAAAGAGAGCGGCGCAAGCGAGACAGCTCTATAGCCTAGGGTTGCTGGGTGAAACAGTGAGGAGAGTGAGCGAGCTTCTTTCTGTTTATGTTTTGGTAGAAAGGTCATGCAGGCAATGTTGTTTTTTTCTTTTTTTTTCCCATCTACACCGCACAGGCATGTGCAAGTGCATTACTGCATTTATTTTTCCAATAAAATTGATTGAAGGACTTTTGGCAAATATAAAAGCGCATGTATGGGTATCTTATTTTTTTTTCAGTATCTTTTGAGTGGTGTAGCAACTTTGTTCTAAGAACAATTTCACTCAATGCCCACGCAAAGCACTGGCGCTATTTGGTCAGGTTATGCAAACAAAAACTCAAACTCTCATTGCAAGAATGGAATGAACAATTTCCAATATGGCCGACAGGGCAAACCCAAATAAATCCCACGCATTTTCGAACATAAAATGAGGAGCTTTTAGCTTCTAGTCTGACATTGAACTTGAATGCATAAATACAAACAAACTCAACAGCTACATAAATACAAATGTATGTTCGCACATAGTTCATACATATGTACATTAACAGTTATAACAGTGTAATATTGCAATAGCTTTTTGCTGCAGCTGCTGCTTTCACCAATTTTGCAGACTGCATCTCAACAGTTTGTTGTTTGTATAGAAACTTTTAATCGATATGCATTGCACACACACACATACACACACAAGCATACAAAACGTGCGCTCGCCATTTTAAAAGTTTGACTCAAAGCTTTAGCTTTTGCGTACGCGAGCAGCAACAACTGCATTTCTTTTTCGGTGAGCAAATTTTACAGTTCGTCCACTCACACTACTATTTCGCGTTTTCTCTGTATGTATGTGTGTGAGTGTGGGCAAAAGAAAGGGCAATAGCTGAAATGAAAGTGAAAATTGTTTTTGGTTTTTTTTCTTCATGTGCTTCTTCGTCTTCTTCTTTGGCTTTGCTCTATTTCTCGCATTGTGTGCACAAAACACCTGTTTAACCCTTAGGCAGTAACTCAACTATTTTATTCAATGGAATCAAAAAAAGCTTCACATTGTCAGTGTGACCAGTTTTGGTTTCAGTTTGACCTCCTTGTCACAATGCCCAATTATATTCGCTGCAATTATATGGCTACCTACACCTCCCTTTCCACTTCCCCCTCATCTCCTTCGCCACAATTTTCTTAGTTAACGCAAGCTCTTTGTCCCTGTGAGTCTCTGGCGTCCTCCCCACGTCATTCCAACCATTGAGTCAGCATTTTTTTATTTCAGTTGAAAACAGCTAACCAAAGCAGATGATTTTCCGGTTTGCCAATGCAAAAAAGGAGAAATCAAAAAACAGTTGTATTTGGAAAAGGCGAGGTTTGAATACCCTTGTAACGTGTTTAAAAAACTCAAAATAAAGTAAAACGTAAAAATTTTAAACGATTCTTTAAATAATAGTTTTACGGTAAAGCTATTTTTTGTACTCTTGCTCAAATTAATTTCCAGAACCCTGAAAATTGGTTCAATCAAAACCCCAATTTAGTATATTACCAATTTTCTTTATAAGATTCGTTATAAGGAGGTTTGACTGTATATGCACTTTACCCGCTCTTTGTATTAACATATAATCGCTAAATACTTTACATAGATAAAGAGCAAATCTAAATACCCTCAGCAAGTGTATAAAAATCAGCCCATAACTGGTTTTTTGGTCACAGTCTTCACAGGCCCCAGAATACAAATGTTGCCCTTTTGCGCTGTCGCACAGTTGTTCCAAAAGAATACAACAATGTGGAGTGTTTGTTTTTACATGTTAAAGCTTAAGTTTTAATGCTGGTTCTCAGATTGGCTCAGAAATCGACAGGCTTGATGGTGATAAAGCGCGAAAGTATAAATGCCACCACAACGGTGGCACATACAAAACAAAAGGCGAACGTATAAAAGGACTCCTCCGTAAAGATATCGGTAAAAGCGGGTATATCCTGATAGATTTGCTCAATGACAGCCAGCGTGCCTTTATGTTTCCTCACCATGATGACGCGTCGGATAACGAATTGATCGGCTACTTCTTTTTGGTCGCTTTTTTTCCACCGGCACCGCCTGCCAGTTTCTGTTTCTCGGCTTTGGTTAGAATCTTTGTGGTAACTTCCTCGGGTGGCGCTAGTGTTGAAACGTGTTTATTGCACAACTGCAGCAGTTCCAAAGTATTTAGATTCTCACTGTTGAAACGAATCTCCTTCACTTGAGCTTTATCTGTTGCAAATTGTATAATATAATAAATATAGTAAAAGTTTCTTACTGAGATATTTCTCACCTTGTGCCGATTCTATAAGTGCAAATTTAATAAAAGCTGGTGAACGATCGCAGACAATGTCCGATTTGACAACACACTTTGGATTCGACAGCGATACTTTGGGCGTAGAAAGCAGGAACAGAAATTCGCTGTAAAACAAAAAGAGAATTGAAATTATTTTAGTGATAGAATATTGCATATTTTATAACCCTATATGGTATAAATTAAATTATTTTTTGATGTTTTCCTCATTCTAGCTGTCTTTTGCCGTGGCTTTAGTGGAAGAAACGCCTCAAGCTGACGCCGACACCGACTAAAATGTCAACGGAGCGGGAGCTGGCGGGGGGACCAGCTCAGCTCCATACGCTGCCGTTGACATTTCCACCCGATTTGGGCACTGCACTGCAATTGAACTCATCGGTGGGCATTATTGGCAAGGTTTATGGTAAGTTTTATCCCATTTATTATTATTAAATGCGATATTTGTGTAATACTTTTCTGCACTTTATGAATAATTTGTGTTTTTGGTTCTATTGTATTTTTCATACATATTTCGAGAACGCACTTTTGTTTTGTGAAAATCTATTTTACCATATGCGTAGCACTGCGCATGTTTCATTATCGATAAACTGTGTGTGTGTGTGTGGGTCGCTGGGAAAGCGCTTTTCCAACCCTATATAGCACTATTCCCAACACAAAACCCCTCCCTGAACATTTACCGTGTGGATTTTACATTTTCCGCAAACGGATCGAACTGCACTGTGATGCGCTTGACGCCTTTTAGATTAACACTCTTAAGTTGTTTGCCAATGGCTGAGACAATGCCACCTGAACGGCGTAGTGTGCCGCTAAATGGTACCGACATATTATATGCAAAACAATTTGCGAAAACAATTCGGAATTGGTTTTATAACAACACACAGGCAGAGCATATGCCGATAGACAGCAGTGTTGCCATCTGTGCAGACATTTGATGTGGCCACTCTTCAGTGCTAGCATTGCTCAACACTAGAACAATGTGTTAGCAGCACTAGAGCTGCCAATATGAGTTTAACAGTGCCAATTTGAGTTGTCATAAGCAATGCGTACGCAATAAATAAATGAGTAAACTAGTCTAAATAGTGGGAAATGTGTTATTAATGAGTACAATTCATTGGAAGCACACTAAAATTCAATTGATGAACATAAATGCGTCACGCTCACACTTCGCGAGGCAGGCTAACATGTTGTTATCACGCTCGCACGCATCAACCCCCAGTCAAAGTGCTTTGCCCTCATTTAAGTGTGGTTAGCGTACCAATATGCGTCTCACTCACTCACGTCGCGAGTAAAAATTTTGTGTTTGCTGCGGGACGTCCAGAGTGTGAAAAACTGAAGAAAATTGCATATTTTGCATAATGCGCGACGTGAAAAGCTAACAAAAGTTGTTAAAATCCAAAATTCAATAGTCTGGCTAACGTTTGTGTATATTTTTGGCAGCGCAAACGTGTTCGTGTGCACAAAAACGACGTCTCGAAAAAAATACAAAACATACGTGCACACATTTTTTGCTGCCCAAATCTAAAACGCATACAAAAGCATTTTCTTGCTGTATTTTGTCCAGCGGAGCACCCAGCAATTTTCACACACACAAACAAAAATTAAAAGACCCACACGCATTCACATACAGCCAAACAAAGTTAAAAAGAAGCATAAAGAATAATTTGTTCATAGTTGTATTACAATAAAAAAAAAATATATAAGAGCATTAAATATACATACATACATGTATAAATGTATATGGATATGTACATACAAACATATATATAAAACGAAAGCTGTGCCTACATTTGTGTTCTTTCCAATATTACAATAAACAACAATAAGAATAATATTAATATTATGAAATATAGAAATATATAATAGTTAACGAGACTCGACACAAAGCTAATTAAACGTAAATTCCAATTTTACATTAAAATACGCCCGCAACAAATGCAAATGCGAAAACCAACCAAACGAATAAAACTACTTTAAAGTGTGATAGCAAAAGGCTGAAATCAAAAAAACAAAACAAGTATAATAATTAGTAGGAACGAAAAGCAAAAACAAAGAAATATCCAACCAACAACTACAAGAACAATCAATTACATTTAAAACAACTACAAAGATACACCAACACAAAACTACAAACATAGAAAAATCCTTTTATACATTCATACATTTCATAAAAGAAATACAACTGCAAAATGTATCCAGTTGGACAACGTAAGTGGATTGCAAATATAGAAAAATAGACAACAACAAATCTGCCACATGTTACAAACAAACAGATACAGATAGACCCCCTCAGTCGCTCCTAACCCCCACCCTCCCCCAGTGCATTCAAACTCTCTGACGTTCTACTTTTACAAATGCAAACGCAATCACACTCTCTGTCTGTCTTTGCAAACACAATTCTCCAATGTTGAGATGCGAATGAATGAATGCGTAAAACGGCTGAGAGCAAGTCACTCGAGACATCCAGATGAGTAACTTTGAAAGTCTAATAAGGCCTAAAACACCAATATGCAAATATACACAGAATACAAAGAGTAAAAAAAAAAAAATCAACAAACAGAAAGGCGACATTTGTAGGTGGCGCAATAATTGAGTAATGCCTTTAAAAAAAGAGCGGGATGAGCGACAAAAAGAGACAGGAACAGAAAAGCCTGACAAACATGTGCGCAAAAATTGGGTCAACGACCGCAACGCAATAGTTGAGCTTTGAGCAGGGGGGACATTTGCTAAAGTGTAAAGTGAAGTATTTTTGTCAATTCGTTTCTTTGGGCTTGCTCCTTGGTTCAAGCATCACTTAAATTACGTCGCATATTTGTTGTAGCTTTTTGCGTATCAGACCTGGAGATGCGGATATGTATATTGTGTGTGTAGAATAGAGATGAATAGACTTTCGTTAAGTTTGACCATAATCTTTCAATACAGTGACATAAGATCTCAAAAACAATGGAATCAAACAAACTGTTTAGTGATAATACACACAAACACTTGTGGCAGATATACCTTATTGTAACTATAATAATAAATTGATAAATATTGATGATTAAGCTGGATGAAGCTGTAACTAAAATATTAATCGCACTCTAAATAATATAATATTCAACATATATATATTTTTTTATCGCCTTTTCTCTATTGTTTGTCAATACATTAATTTATTGATTTTAATCAAACATAATTGGCCATTTGATTTTATCTTTAATTTACACATATATTTTTATTTGTTTATTCTTTTAATTTTGATTTATATTCTGTTTTTATTTATTTATTTTATGATTTTTGACAATTTTGATTTTGATTCAATTTTTTCTGTTTATAGAGTCACAGTGGACAACCCCCTCGCCCACGAGGCCTCAGAGCCCGTCTCAGGCGCAGACTAGCTTCGACACGCTCACATGTAAATTTCTCTCCAACAAAACCAAATTACTAAACTACAAAAACAAAAACAAAAATCTAAATTGATGGCAACAACTGTTAATGGTTCTTTAGTTAATGTTTTAAAGAAAAGAAAATAACTAACACAAAATTCTATACCTTAATAATCCTTAAAACCAAGTCTACACACTAATTTTCATAAGTAATGTGCAAAATTTTTACTAACGAAACTTTTTTCTTTAATGTAATGTTTGTTTTTTGATTTAATTTTTGTTGAATGCAAACTTAACGCACTTTTTAACTAACTAATAACTTGTCACACTAAAACACACTCTACATAATACGTTACGTTATGTTACGTTACGTTAATTAACGGTCACGTGTAGTATTGCAACTAGCTGCATGTCAGTGTTGCTCCTAACCTAAATTGTTAATATACCCGTGCAGCAGTTGTTCTGTTGGTCCGTTTTTAAAGCTATGCTGAAAAACTTGGCACTGAATAATGCTAATTTAACTAAATTTATATTAATGTATTGCAAATTTATACACACTGCAAGGGTATTTAAAGGTTCGGCAATGTCGAGCTTGATATTTTTTTTTAGTACAAGTAATTAGTTTGCTAGTACGTCGCATTGCTGTTAAATTTACTTGCGTTTCGTCTACTCTTTCTCTCTATCTTTCTTTCTCTGTGTCTGTTTATATATTCAATGCTAGACTAATGATTAATTTGACTTGCAGCACCGCCAACGCCCGGCTCATCGGTTAATCCCACCGCTGTGACCAGTCCAAGTGCTCAGAATGTTGCTGCCGGCGGTGCAACTGTGGGTGGCGCAGCAGCCGCTGCGGCAGCTCAAGTTGCTTCCGCTTTGGGCTCAACTGGCAGTGTGTCAGCAGCGATTGCGGCAGCTGCAGCATCGCCCACCACGCAACCAGATATGCCCGTCTTTACGTGCCCCCGACGACCGAATCTTGGCCGCGAGGGCAGACCGATTGTGCTTCGAGCGAATCACTTTCAGGTGACCATGCCAAGGGGCTTTGTGCATCATTACGATATTAATATACAGCCGGATAAGTGCCCAAGAAAGGTGAATCGTGAGATCATTGAGACCATGGTGCATGCGTATAGCAAGATCTTTGGAGTGCTCAAGCCCGTCTTTGATGGCCGAAATAATTTGTATACTCGCGATCCGCTGCCCATTGGCAATGAGAGGTTAGAGCTAGAAGTTACATTGCCCGGCGAAGGCAAGGATCGCATCTTTAGGGTAACGATTAAATGGCAGGCTCAAGTCTCGCTGTTCAATCTGGAAGAAGCGCTCGAGGGTCGCACACGTCAAATACCCTACGATGCCATATTGGCTCTAGATGTTGTTATGCGTCATTTGCCGAGCATGACTTATACGCCCGTGGGACGCAGTTTCTTTAGCTCACCCGATGGTTATTATCATCCACTTGGAGGTGGTCGTGAGGTCTGGTTTGGTTTTCACCAGAGCGTAAGGCCATCTCAATGGAAAATGATGCTCAATATTGATGGTGAGTTTAACTGAGAGAAACTGTTGCAATCGAACTGACTGACAAAATTATTTCTATGTTATTCGACAGTTTCGGCTACCGCTTTTTACAAGGCACAGCCTGTCATTGATTTTATGTGCGAGGTTCTGGATATTCGTGACATCAATGAGCAGCGTAAACCACTCACCGATTCGCAGCGTGTCAAGTTCACCAAAGAGATCAAGGGACTCAAGATCGAGATAACACACTGCGGCCAAATGCGACGCAAGTATCGTGTGTGCAATGTCACAAGGCGACCGGCTCAAATGCAATCGTAAGTGGATCGAAATGAACCTCACCAAAGTTGTTTTTAATGAAAACTATTTTGATAAACTCATTTGACAGCTTCCCGCTACAGCTGGAGAACGGACAGACTGTGGAATGCACTGTGGCCAAGTACTTTTTGGATAAATATCGCATGAAGTTGCGCTATCCACATCTGCCCTGCCTGCAGGTGGGCCAGGAGCACAAGCATACCTATCTTCCACTCGAGGTTTGCAACATTGTTGCCGGCCAGAGGTGCATTAAGAAGCTCACCGATATGCAGACCTCGACAATGATTAAGGCAACGGCACGCTCTGCTCCGGATCGCGAGCGTGAGATTAATAATCTGGTGAAACGTGCCGATTTCAACAATGACTCGTATGTCCAGGAATTCGGTCTGACCATCTCCAATTCCATGATGGAGGTGCGTGGACGCGTTTTGCCACCACCAAAGCTACAGTATGGGGGACGTGTATCATCGGGCATAACGGGACAACAGCTCTTCCCGCCGCAAAACAAGGTCTCGCTGGCATCACCCAATCAGGGTGTTTGGGATATGCGCGGCAAACAATTCTTTACTGGTGTCGAGATACGCATTTGGGCCATTGCCTGCTTTGCCCCACAGCGCACAGTGCGCGAAGATGCATTACGCAATTTTACGCAACAGCTGCAAAAGATCTCCAACGATGCTGGCATGCCGATAATTGGTCAGCCTTGCTTCTGTAAATATGCCACTGGACCGGATCAGGTGGAGCCAATGTTTCGTTATCTTAAAATAACCTTCCCCGGATTGCAACTTGTTGTTGTTGTGCTGCCTGGCAAGACGCCGGTCTATGCGGAGGTGAAGCGTGTAGGAGACACGGTGCTAGGCATGGCCACCCAATGTGTCCAGGCCAAGAATGTTAATAAGACATCGCCACAGACGCTATCCAATCTATGCCTAAAGATCAATGTAAAACTTGGCGGCATTAATTCCATACTGGTGCCATCGATTAGACCCAAGGTCTTCAATGAGCCTGTCATCTTCTTGGGCGCGGATGTCACACACCCACCAGCTGGCGACAATAAGAAGCCATCGATTGCTGCCGTTGTTGGTTCGATGGATGCGCATCCATCGAGGTATGCGGCAACAGTGCGAGTGCAGCAACATCGCCAGGAGATCATTCAGGAGCTGAGCAGCATGGTGCGTGAGTTGCTGATCATGTTCTACAAATCCACCGGTGGCTATAAGCCACACCGCATCATACTCTATCGTGACGGTGTCTCCGAGGGACAATTTCCACATGTGCTGCAACACGAGCTAACTGCCATTCGTGAGGCCTGCATCAAGCTGGAGCCAGAGTATCGGCCGGGTATTACTTTCATTGTTGTCCAGAAGCGCCATCATACGCGTCTCTTCTGTGCCGAGAAGAAGGAACAGAGCGGCAAATCGGGCAATATTCCAGCTGGCACCACAGTCGATGTGGGCATCACACATCCCACTGAATTTGATTTCTATTTGTGCAGTCACCAGGGCATCCAAGGCACCAGCCGACCCTCACACTATCATGTACTCTGGGATGACAATCATTTCGATTCGGATGAGCTGCAATGCCTTACGTATCAATTGTGTCACACTTATGTCAGATGTACACGCTCTGTGAGCATTCCAGCGCCAGCTTATTATGCACATTTGGTTGCCTTCCGTGCCAGGTGAGTACTCACGACACTAGCTCTTTATTGTTGGATTAACCTATTAATGGCATATTTACTCTTTAACAGATATCATCTGGTTGAGAAGGAGCATGATTCCGGCGAGGGATCACATCAGAGCGGCTCCTCCGAGGATCGGACGCCTGGAGCAATGGCACGTGCCATTACGGTTCATGCCGATACCAAAAAGGTCATGTACTTTGCCTAAAAAGTATCCAAAAGCAACACCAAAAAAAAAAAAAACAAAACAAAACGAACACACAAAATACACAGCAACAACAAATGAACACATAATTTTCGACAAAAAACAAAAAGGTATTCGAATATGCTCGCTCAGAATAATGGAAGATAGAATGCCAAGTTGGGAATCATTAGTGAATAAGTTGAAAGCGATGATTATGTTTAAGTTTAAAATGTTAGGTCAAGTCGCGAACAGATTTATGCATTAGCATTTAGGCCAATAAATAAGACAAGCACACACACACACACACACAAACAGAATCACGAACATACACCCACACACACACACACAAATAACCCATACGCCAAAATAATAGGAATTTAGAAAACAAAGGGAATCGAATGTTAAAGCACAAGCATGCGCAAAAAAAGTGTAGGAGAATTCTCAAAAAGCGTAGCGGAACAAAAATCGAAAAAAAAAATATAAAAATACTAAAGGGAACAAAACGAAAGTCAAGTAATAACCAAAACAACACACATTTACGATAAACTTTTTGTAATACAATAAAATTATATTTTTACACAATGCAAAAACAAAAAATGAAAAGAAAAACAAGGGTATAAAAAAAAAAACGTGAAGACAAGAAATGCAAACAACCAAAGGTTTTTAGTATATCAAAAAGAAAAATTTTGCTGATTAACTAACACACAACAAACAAACAACAAACACACACAAAAATAACCAACCAACATCAACTCGGAATTCTCTGTACTGTAAACGAATACCACCACCAAGCTTAGAATGATTACAAAAAACAACAAAGAAAAAAACCAATAATAACAACAAAACGACAAGCATTAAAGTTTGTAATTATTAGCCATCAAATACTTCAATACTACAACTCAAATGTCCAGCATTGTAAAAAGCTAAATTTTTTAGTAGAATTAAGAATTGGTAAACACCAAAAAAAAAAAAAAAAAACAAAAAATCAAAACGAAAAACTCCAATTTCACAACAAGGGACAAACTTTTGGTCAAACGATTCAAGTTATATTTATGTATACTTATATACATAATATGTATTATTAAGGCAACTCTATATACATATATATATATATATATAAACGCTACATATGTCTTTTATGTATAAGAAAAAAAAAAAAATTACTTTCAAGTTTTTGATCAGTGTGCAAAATTCAATGCTAAAAAGTCAATAATCTTGGCAAACAAAAGTGAGTTATATTTATAGTTAAATAGTTGTTATAATTTGTATAAACCACACACACACACACACCTAAACATACACACACACACATACACAACACGGCATATCAAAACCCAATGTCCAATTAATTTATGTACCTCTATTTAGCTTCAATTTAAGTTTCTTAATTTTAACACACACTAAAAAAAAAAAAAACAAAAAACAAAACAAAGTAATTATGTGGTTTACGGGTAAAAATTAATATGCTTATTAATCGCAATTATAAAAATAATATTATTGTGTTGTTTATTTTTTTCTAAACAAGCAGCTCTTAATTTATAGTATACAATATATACATATAAATATATATGTTTAGTTTTTTTGCCAAACTTACAAACAAAAATACCATTAATAATTGTAATGCTACTAATACTACATATACATATTATGAACTTTTATCGAGGACACAGTTCAAGTTAACAATATGCTAATTTGTTCTTTTATAGAACCAAAATATAGAAAGAGCGAAAGAGAGAGAGCGAGAAGCAAGCAGCCCAAATTATTTATAAACTATTCCCACTTAAGACAATTCATAAATTTACGTTTTTATTTAAATTTTTTCCTCTCTGCCTGTCATAATAATAATAATATAAAAAAAAACGTGTCGTTTACACACACTCACACACACACATACATTATACAAAACACACACATACATTTGTAAGCATTATGAAATACATAAATTATAAACATTTTCAATTACAAATTAGTTGTTTAACGAGTAAAAAAAAAAAAGAAGAAACCAGGCAAGTTGTTGAAAGTTGTGTGGCTTTTTTAAACTTGTTTGTGGTTTTCTTTTTTGAATAATTGTATTTTTTATTATTATTTTAAAGATTATAAAAAAAACAACATTAATTATTTAGCATGTTTTAACACAAGGGATTTAAATTGTACATTTATTTCTAAAGAAAAAAAAAGAAAAACAGAGACAAAAATCACAATACTAATTTTAAGCATATCCAAAAGCAAGAAGCAACAATGTAAACGAAACAATGCAAATATTAAAGCGGGGTCTCTTAAATTTAGTTTTCAACTATTCGTAGTGCCGGGTCTTTCATGAACTCAACCCCCCCCTCCACAACCACTCTCACCACCCCCATTTTGATGTACTTTAAGCTTAACTTAAATTGAATTATGTGCCGACAATGAATGTAAACGATTCTTTGACATATATACATATATATATATATATATATATATATATATAAAGTGTGTAAAGATGCATAGAGCAAAGTCTAAAGCTTTAACTACTCCCAAAAAAAAAAATATACCCGAAATATACTAAACATATATCTATTAGAATATATATATATATTTATCATATACGCCCTTAATACAGTTTCCAACTTGTTATTAAGACATTAAAATGGGGGCATACCTTAATTACCATATAATCCATAACCTACATAAAGCTGATAACTGATAAACTGCAATAAAATAATATTTGTATTTCCTCAAAAAAAAAAAAAACCTTATAAGCAAAAAAAAAAAAGATAACAGAAAATTTCATGGTTTCTTCAGAAATGTCGGCAGCTATTAAACGAAGGACATTATAACACAATATCTCGTATATATATATATAGTATTTATATGTAGAGCAGAGAGTGAGATTTGCATAGGATGATATAGTATATAAATATATATTGATTCTTATACTATATTATCAGCTGAAAAGGCTTTAAACACTTGAACCGGAAAAATACTGAATACCAATTTGCCAACTGAATGAAATACTTTTATTTTTCTCTAAATACAAAGAATTGTTCAGGCATAAACCGGGAAGCCGACTATATATATACAAATATATACTATAATTAGTGCTTCTTCCACTTTCTATGTGTCGAAATTAAATTGAGCTTTAAACAACAACAACAAGAAAAGATATCCTTAAACAAAATAAGAGAAAATCTCGTTGTTTCTACCAATTATTACTTATAAATGTGCCGTTTATTGCAAAAACTCAATGAATAAATAAAAATAAACAATATTAGAATATTAAGTACACAATATAAATGTCTACAATAATATACAATATAACATTAGAGAGATATCAAAAAACAATATTACAAAAACAAAAAGCAAAAAATCGATAGAAAACAGCAATTGCACAACTCTTCCTGAAGGAAATAAAAATTATGCCACAATTAATAAAAAAAAAAAAAAAATAAAAATTACAAAGAATTAACTCCAAGCAATTATCTACGTTATATTAAAATACTGATATATATATATATTATATAGATGTATATTTGTGTACTCAACTCTTCCAATTAGTCGTCCCACACAAACAAAAAGCAACTACAACAAACCACGCCCACTGTCGTAGTGTTCCAACAACAAAAACCACATTTCAAAGACAACAAATTAATATTATTAATAATACGATTAAAAATAAAAAAAAACCCCTTAGCTAAAATTTGATTAGTCAAAATCTTGAACGCATTAAAACTTATCGAAAAGAATCGTCAAAGAAACTCTTACAAATTACAAAGATTGTAATACTTAAAATACTATATACAAACATATATCTGATTGATCTGATCTGACTTTCAAAACAAAATACAAATGCAAATGCAACATTCTTACTTTAAAGATTTAAACCAAAATGCCGGGTAATTAATCAATAAAATGAATTAATTATTAATTATAATTTAAGCAAAATGAGGTAAAATACATTATTCGTAAAAAAAAACAAGAAAAACAAAAAACAAAACAAACTAAATAAGAAACGTAAGCAACGTAAATATGGGAAATCTGTAACTTTGGTGATCTTTTTAAATGTTATTAGTAAAAAAAATAAAAATAAAAGCAAATAATAATTAAACACTAAAGAAACAACAACATTAAATCAAATCAAGTTCTAAATGTGACTTAAAATACGACGTAAACGTAAACAATTTTCCGCATTAATTCTAAAACGTATGTAGAGTAAACGAGATTCGTCAGAAACAATTAATTTAATTGAATTGAACTTTTTCAAAGATCTTTTTAAGATCACAAAAAATCAGCTGTCTAACAATTAGTTTTTTAAGCGCTTCGATACTAAATAGTTTATATATATGTCTAACAGTTAATGCAATTAAATTACATTTTATATAAAAGAAAAGCAAATCATACCTACCTTAAACTTTTTAAATTAGTTTGCAATTTTTTGCGGTTTTACAAATTGTTTTATTTTTGTTTTTATTTTTTATTTTAATATTCGACAACAATCTTGAAAATTTGGCAATCTAAAGATTTTGTAAGTAGAACCAACAAAACATATACGATTGCATTACAATACAAAATACATAGACACCTATTTTTTGTTCAATAAAATATATATATATTTAACTAAAAAAAGTGGTTTATTATTTAAACACAATTTTGTTAAGCAATTTGAACTTTAAGTCACCTCGACAGATTTCAAATTCCAATTCACCTCAGTTCATAAATTTTGGCTGGCAACAAAATTACCTTTCGATAAAAACTGGCTGCAACAATCGATATGTACTCATTGCTTCATTGGCCACTTCGATTGCTATCGCTAGGCAGAAGCCCTCAAGAAGGAATTTCATTCAACCTGCCAATATTATATACAAACCGCAATATGTCAAAAAGCGCATTGATTGTCCTAGCTCCCGGTGCCGAGGAAATGGAGTTCACCATTGCTGCTGACGTACTGCGTCGCGCCGGCGTAAGTAATAATGAAAATCCCTTCGCCGCCTATGTATAGAATAAGATAATTTCTTCTGGCAGATATCTGTTACTATAGCTGGTCTCAACGGTAGCGAACCAGTTAAGGGCTCTCGAGATATAGTTATTGTGCCCGATAAATCGCTGGAGAGGGCAATTGAAGAGCAGCCTTACGATGTTGTTGTTCTACCCGGCGGACTGGGTGGCTCCAATGCAATGTGTGCTTCCAAAGTAGTTGGGGAACTACTGCGATCGCAGGAAAATGCTGGCCGTCTCATTGCAGCCATATGTGCAGCACCCACAGCGCTGGCCAAACATGGCATTGCCACTGGCAAATCGTTGACTTCCTATCCGGCAATGAAGGAGCAACTAGTCGATAACTATTGGTGGGTATAGAAACACACGGTGTTTTTTCTAGCTTAATTTAACTTGATTCGTCTATACTTATAGCTATGTGGATGATAAGAACGTGGTGCAAGATGGAAATCTGATTACTAGTCGTGGACCCGGCACCGCCTTTGAGTTTGCTTTAAAAATATCCGAGCAACTTGCGGGTGCTGAGAAGGCTAAGGAGGTTGCCAAAGGCCTGCTGTTGAACTTCAACGAATGTTCATAAAATATCTCAATGTTTGCATCAGAGAACCAGTAAAGTGATATAAAAAAATAAAATCAGTTAAAAAAAATGAATTAATCGATTAATACTCGCAGCTGTTTTGTATTTCGATAGCAACATTCGATTAATTAGCATTTTACTGCCCTTCAAACAACCCTCACAAGTTTAAAAAAATACCCCTTAAGTAAGCATAAGACAATAAATAATTGCTTTGCAGTATATAAGTTGCTTTTAAATTTGTTTGATGCTACAAATTTAAATAGACGGCGTGTGACGTCACAGGCGCACAACCCCATTCACGCAATGACTATGTACAGAATGGACCTGTTTCACAACAATTCAGTTACTCTCTCGCTCTCTGGGTGTTATCGGTGCCGCAAAGAATATTTTATTCCACTTGCTCAATCGATAGACGATACTAGTTTCAATTCGTAAGTCAAAGAGGGTAGACGTGTTCGCGCTTCATTGTTGCCGCCTTGCCGTTACTCGCATTGCATTTTCGGTAGAATTATATTTCGCTTGTCTTGGGGCTATTCTAAGTGTGTGTGCGTGTGTGTGTCTAGGGCACGTGAATTATAATTATTTGTTGTCATCGTCGTTTCGCCCAGTGCACTAAGTACGCCCCGTGCATGTTATATGTGACTGTATGTGTGCAATAGTGTAAGTGCTGTCTGTGTAGACGCCGTCTTTTTGATACATTGCACAAGTGTAACGGTATCTACATGCATATATCTAGAAGTGCATCAAGCACAACAGCAATAACAACACCAGCAACTCTATTGTAACCAGCATAGTGTAAAGTGTGTGTAAAAGAAGTGAAAAACCAAAGAGTAACACAAATAAAAAAAATTGTGCAGTTCATTCAAACTGCACGCGTGTTAAAAGAGCAAAGAGATAGGAACAACAACAACAAAAGAGTAACTGCAACACGAGCAATAGCAACAACAATTGGAACGATCCGCTTGCTTAAATTGCCATAAATTATTTTATTAATTTTTTTCATGCAAACACTGTAACTATATTATACAAAAGCATTTGTATATTTACATGTATGTATATGTAAATTGCACTTTAAAGGAAATTGTTAGCTTGTAAATGTAAAAATTAACGCAAGCATCTGAGAAAGAAAGAAAAAAAAAAGAAACGAGGTTGCCAAAACGAAGAAAAACAAAAATCAAAAGTATAGTCGAAACAACAACAGCAACACATTACCCTTCTTGCATGCACAGCTCAGCCGCTCCTTGTGCTCTCTCTTTCTCTGTCTCTTGCCATATCCAGTGCTCTTTTGCTGTAACTGCTGCTCTCCCTCGTGCTGCTGCTGCTCCTTATGACTCAACAGCAGCGCTGCCTGCGTCGCAGCACGATTTGAGGGCAATGTATTGGAAGCAAATAAAATACAAGAAAAAAAAACAAAAAAACAACAAAAAGAAAACCACAACGTGCAAAACAAATTGTGCAAAATGCAAAGCTCCAACGTGTTTGGATTCTGTGACAAATGCAAAAGTGTGAAGCAACAACAACAAGAAGTATGTAGTTGAGAGAAAACTGCAGCAGTCGCTTTTAAAGTTGCTTTTAAGTACAAAAGTTACAAACAATAAACGGTATTTGTTCTCAGTTAAAATTTAGCTCTAATTGCTTAACAGCCGCCACCATTTGTTGCTTTGTAAATGTATGTGTGTTTGTGTTAAATAAACAACTATATATTTTGTTTATAAACTTTTATTTACCCCAAAAAGCAAACGCAACTGAGTCTGAGATGAGATGACTGTTTGTATGTGTGTGTGTGTGTTTGTTAAAGAATTGTGTCAGCCGCATTACCCGCTCCCTCTGCTGGCGTCGCTGTCAGCTGAGGCCGGTTAAATGCAAAAGCAGCGCAGCTTTCCAGAGATGCATTAGCTTATCTTCTTCTCCTTCTTCTTATTCTTACTCTTTGACATCAAAAGCTCTCTGCTCATCAGAATTCACATTGTTCTAATTAGCAACAGCTTGAGTTCGTTTTTTTTTTTATTCTAGTTTAGGTGTTTTTTATTTTGTCGCCTATACGCAGTGCTCTCTTGAAAAATCGATAGCACAACAGAGAGACAGGGCAGGGCGCTCATCAAGGGGGCCGCAATAAAGTGCTTGTGATGGGTGACACACTCACTCACATTTCACATGTTCCGTTTTGTTGATCATTCAATCGGCACAGGCATTAGCACACGCATTACACATACGATGGCATATTCAACCTGCTTGCCATTGCAATGGCAGCCCTGACACTGACCACAGCAACATTCACACGGCAGATAGCGTCTGCAGAGAGAGAGAGAAGTTTGTATGTGTGCGTGTGTGTGAGAGTGCAAGACTTCCGCTCTCAGCGTTCACCTTTGCTTATGCCGGGCGCTCTGTTTACAATTCAATTTTTTTATTCATGTTCTTTCATTTAACTTGTTCTTTTTATATATGTTCAGCACGCATTCAACCCTCAAAAACACATACATAAAAACGCAATATATGTATATGTAGTTTGGCCATTTGGCAGCCGGCCTAAAAGATAAAAAATTTTTGAATATTTATTTAAATAGAATTTTAATTCTTGTGTAAACTAAAATTTTTTTTGTGTTTTATTTTTTGAAAACTTAAGACTTGTATATTTAAGTAATCTGGTTTTTGTTGCCATTGTAAAGTGTAAACTGCTTCGCTTTCTTTCTCTCTCTCTCTCTGCCTGCTCTTTAAGTTCTGTCTCGCTCACACTCTTAACAACTTGTAACATCATCAAATTGATTTGCTGCCCTAGACAAGACTAGAAAAAACTCAAGGGTTGCTTTTGTTGTTGTTGCTGTAGTTGCAGTTGTTGTTCTGCTTTGTTGGCCCCGGAAAATGCACTCGAGCGTTGATTGTATCTAGCTGTTCTACTGCTTCTTCTTCTTCTTTAGCTTCTGCTTATTTTTTGCTTGCCGTCTGACAAGTTCTGCGTTTATTCCATGCCACTTGGTCCTCATGTTTTACTGCTTTGAAACTCTCCTCTCCATCCAGTTCCAAAGTTCTTGGCTACAATGTTGGCCCTCATTGCTGCGCTGGGTGTGTTTGCCAAACAGTTAACCGGCTGTACAGTGAACTCGTGCCTGAAGTTCAAGTGCCTGCTTTGCATGCGATTTGAAGGCGTGACGCCCTCAAAAAAAAAGAGGGTGTCTAGAGATGTGCATTTTATTTATTAGCCACAAATGATTAGCCTAATTGAAGCCACACTTTGTAGCTACTTGGTGGTAAATAAAGTTTTTAAGTGAATGAAAAGTGTATTTATCATATTTTAGGTTGCATGTCTATTATGTGGCATCTGTGATAAGCGTTGAGAACTGTAACAAAAAGAAAACGCAACTTTAATTTCCACAGTAAAGTGTTATTAATAAGTCAATTTTGAACTTTAAGACTAATTAAAGTTCTGCTAAGGCAACGCCTACAAACAAGAAGAGAATTCTCCATGTGAAAGGAAAGCTTCAATTAGTTCGGACAATTCGACGCACGTAAACATGAAAATTAAGTGTTTATGAACACTGAGAGGGGGCTAGCCCCCCTTCACCAAAAATCATTTAAAACAATTAGCGGCTAAACAGCTGAGAAGATGAAAGACAAACTGATGATTGGTTTGAGTTGCTGATTATTATGGCTTAAAAAAATGGGCGGTCCAAAAAAAAAACAACAAAATTATCGGGGATAGTTATAAACCAAAAATTGATTTAAATTAACCAAGAAATTGGTGTTGCAAAATGTCTTAAAACTCAGTTTTAACTGTGAAATTATTTATTCATAGCCAATTTGAACTTGCAAATCGTAAAAATTGTATCAAATTGTCTTAAAATTATTAAACTAGATTATGACTCAACTTTTCTATATTAAAGTTTAACTTTTAGTTGTTGTTGTTCAATGCAAACTTGATTGAAATATAAATTTATTTTAATGTATTTAAAATATGATTTTAATTGAACTCGTTTTTCAAACTGATATGCAAATTGTTGTCTAATTGAATGACCCCCCAAGGCTATCCGATAGCAACTAATAGCGTTGCCCCATAGCCCCAAGCCAACCCCAATTATTTAGTGCCATGACATAATCGTGCGTACGATATATACGATATATAACAGCTAACAAAGTAATGATCTAATGAAGTCATTTGCTTAATCAATGCATTTTTCAAATATGATTTCATTCCAATTGCCATTTATTAATGCCTGTCAGCTTTGGATAGACAATTAAAAAATGTAGTTCCCATGCTTGGGTTTATCTACCTCAACACACCCTCCTGTTAGACCCCCCCTCTTCTTCTATCGTTTCATATTCCTGTGTACAAATATTGCTTTTTTTCTATTCTTTTCAAGCAATGATGTTGTCAAACTTGTTTTTTGTTGTATTTTTTTTATCAGCGTTTATTATTTTGTGACGGTTTTTTTTTTCATTTATTATTGTACCCCTTATTGCTCTTATTTGTTCGGACAACTGTCGTTTAATTGACTTTGTCTCTCAATACTCTCTTCCCTCTCTCTCTCTCTCTTTGACGTTTGGTAACCTGGCTGTTTTAAGCCTAGATATTTAGTATCCCCACTGGCGTACTTTGTCCTGGTCTTAAAACAATGACAAGGAATTCTCTATTAAAAAATATTGCGGTATTTGTTTTAGTTTCAATTTTCACTCTCTCTTCACATTAAACAGACATAAATGCGAGTAAACATTTTTAATCGCGATAAAAATTATGTGGCATTGCTTCTTATAGCACATAATTGCACGTTTCAAGAGTGTTTATCAAGAAAAAAGTGTCCAGTCCAGCGATAAGAGATGTGTTGAAAAGTGTTAGAAACACAAAAGTTTAAGATTAAGCGTCTAAAAAAAAAAAAAAATTTACATATTTATGCTTAATGTATTTAAGAATTATAAAGTTGCAAAAAATAGAAAAAGATAAGGGTACATTGAGCAGCATTTTATTTTATGTATATAAAAAATTATCATAGGAAAACAATGGCCTAGGTGGTTGTCCAACACTATAAATGCTACCAAGTATGTAAATAAAAGAAAGGATGAAAATAATTATTTTTATAAAAAGTATATAATAGAAAAGTTAACAACAAAAACATTGTGGCTAATTCTCAAAAGCTATTTATTTAAGTAAAGTAAAATTCTACGAATTAAGCTAAACTAAAAAGAATTGTAAAAAAATGTATTACAAAAAAATATCAAAATGGTTCGATAACAAGTATTTTTACTCGATACTTTGGATAACTTTAAAGCACTTCAACGCCATACTTTTTACAACTTTACGACAGTAATTTTTTCTCATGTGTTTCGTTGTTTTTTTTTACGATTTTGAGTTTACGATTTTACGCTTTGCAACTTTACACCGACTAGTGAATACCCCCAGTATTTTTAAATATACTTTGCTTTAGAAATAAACTAAGGAGCACGTATAGAATTTCTATGAAATGAAGTATAAATTAAAACAAATGAAGTCAAAGCCAGTTTCCATTGCTCCACACTAAAAATATTCTAGCTGCATTTTTTGGTATTTGAAGTTAACTTATTTTTAACCACTTGGTACTTGATTACACTACGAACTCAAGATGGTTTTCAAGGCAAAATTTCCAGCAAAAACAATGTATTTATAGAATAAAACTTTTAGCACAGTGTAGATTTCCAGCTCTTCTCACTGTTTTAAGAATCTTCTTAATCTTTTAATTATATTGTTGGCGCTTGTGAAGATTTCTGTCGTCAGACGCAGCATCAACGCAGCTGGAGGTCGAATTTAAAGAAAAAAAAATAATTAGTCAGCGAATCTTGTTTTCGTTTTCATTTTCATTTTCATTTGCGTTTGCGTTTGCTAATTTGCATTAAAAATGCGTGCGACTCGGATGCTCTTAATTGATTCTACATAAATTGTAGATTTCGAGGCTTCTGTCTATGTAAAGCGTTTAAAGGCAATAATATTATTATGTTAAACAGAAACCTTCGTTAGATTTCGAGCAGCGATTAGATCAGCATATTATTTTGGTTTGCTCTCTTTCAGTTTTTTGTTTTTCTCCATTTTTTCGGCAGGTACAAAAGTTAAGGCCGTACAGTTTGAATTCTAACTGTATAGCTTATCAGTCAACAATTAAAGTCATGACTCGCTTATCTGCTTGATAGCCACAAAGCCCAAAACAGTTACAAAAAATTCTACTTGTTTTGTGGGCATTTTCAACGAAAAGTTTTGTTGACTTGAGGACGACAGTTTGACAAGCACTTGAGCATTGCATCACCTGTGCTGCAGTTTGACAAGCAATCAGTGTCTGTGACTGTGATTTGTTGCTGTGCTAATCATTTCTAATCATTAAGCTTGCCACTCACGTCTGCTTTGCTTGCTTGCCCTTCCCCATCTACCCTCATTCTCTACTTTAAACAGTTAGTATTTAATGTGTGTGCTCAAAAGTGTTCGCATTGATAAAAAGTCATAAAAAACAAAGACGCGTCACGACAATTCCATAAATCGCAAACAAACACACACGCGCACACACACACACACAAACGTTTACAGTTCGAGTGCCAAAAGACATTCAATAATAATACAATTGAGCAGCGATAATTGGCCATTGAGCCGCCGTTTTACAGATAGCGAGCAAAAGTAAGATAGACAGGGAGTGAGAGAGAGAGAGGGAGAGCGGAATATAGGTAGCTTCAACTGAAAGCTTGCCGTTAGCTAATAAAACTTTATTTTCCTGTTCGCTTGCTACTTTATTTATTTAGTTGTTTTTTCTTTCTTTTGATTATTTTGGCCAATGTTGCGTCTGCTGTCTGCCTGGTTTTATTTTTTTAACTCTTGCACATTGCACGCTGCTTCGCATTGTTGCAGTGCTGCTCTGCCGTCGCGACGCGTCGTCTGTCTATTTCCGGTATTTCATTGCGCCTGCGCAAATGCTCTCTCTCTCTCTCGCTCTCTCTGTGAAATAAACCGGTCTCGCACAGCACTCTCACGCGCACTCACTGCAGTCTTGATTGTGTTGACATTTTGTTGCACTTATCCGAATACACTGACACACACACACACACTTACACTTAACCGCAAGCACACGCACACGTGCACCTTAATATATATATTTACTAATACGTATATAAGCAAAGCGTAGTTTCCGTTGTTCGTTCGAATTTCATTGATTGTAAGTTTATTTTCGACATCGAATGGGGCTGTTGTATTTTTTGCTTAGGCGATTTTATCCATGTCACAATCGCTCTCAAACTGTACACAGAATTATCGCAAATGCCTCTTTCCGCTAGTTTTTTTAATTTGTAAAATTGTGTGGGTTACTGTATGCGTTGTTTTTGGTTGGCTGACATTGACCCACTGGTAAACAAAAGCGCCGCAAGCGCGTGATAACACTAATGTGGTTTTGTCGTCGTTGTTGTTGCTGTTGTTGCTGGTGCGCACTTTACACATATGCTGATAGCTAGACAGAAGCAGCTGCTGTTATTTACAGCGATGCCTAAGAGTATGCAACGCTAAATGGTTGCAAGCGAAAATTCTCAAACTGTAAACTTCTAAATTAAGTATTGTTTTTAAAATTGCTATAAACCATAAATTCAGTAATTGTGTGTTTCTTTTATTTATTTACTTACAGCCAAGTATTATAAGAATAACAAACAGCATGTTAGCCAAATTTTAGTGCAATTTAAACTAGTTCTTAAGTAAAAAGTTGAAAAAAGATAAGTGTAATAAAGCGAAAGAGAGACAGCCATCTCCTTCGCACATACACACACGCCATTTGGCAAAAACGCAAAAACGGCGTCCCCTCGCAACTACGTCCGTTCACGCTCCACACCGCAATCGCCACATTCGCCCCAACTGTTGGCAGTCGGGGTCGGGGTTGGACGAGGGGAGGCAATTAGTAACGGTTATACAACAGCAAAAGGATCAACAGCATCGGCATCGGCTTCTGCATCGGCCTCGTGCCCCCTGTTGCAGCCACGGCATCATCAATCGGAACAGCAATTGTGCAAACGGAGACGCATCTATGCATCAACGGGGAGTGCTGCAAATATCATGATGGATCGCGAATCCCTTAGCGAATGGGCTAAGGATAAGCCGCTCAGCATATTACAGCTGGATCCGGCTGATCGCGCCGTTTTACGGATAGCTGGTGAGTTGAAACGAATATAAAAATATACTGATTTAATTTTTCGTTTAATGATATGATATGAGATCTAAATTGCATCAAACACTTTTTGAGCCTATAGAAATGATAGGAACATATTTAAAACATCATTATTAACGACCTTTTTATGACATTTTCCATCCAACAACAACAAAAAGTTGTGTGCCAATTCTTTAGCCAAATATTTGCATTACAACCCACTCAAAAACAGGGCTCAGACCAACAAAAGTCTTTTCCCACACCATCTAAAGCTCTGGTTCAATGCACCTAGTACAGTTCCTGTCAAACTGTGCTGCAGTTTTGTTCGCAAACTAAAACTCAATCCATTTCAATACACAATTGTTGCCCCCTCCTCCTTTACCTATTTGTATGGCGCTCCCAATCCGTTCGCATATTATGCGCTAATTCCACGCCCTAACGGTACAGCCTCCGCCTGTCGCTTTTATTCTATTTCTGTGACACCCAACACAGTCCACAAACGCAGCCCACAGAAGTTGCAAGAAAGAGAGGGAGAGAGACCCCCGCCCCGCTCTCCTCTTGAACAACTTTGTCTTACGTTCATGTTCACTTTTTTTTATGCTGTTGGCTTTTTTTTTTTTTTGCAATTGCAATACAAAAATTGAAATTTATGTCGCCGTCATTTTGTTGCCAGCCAGCAGCTTGTTGAGGGTTCATTGTTCGGTTAACAAACAAATATTGTTGGCAGCGATTTTTTTTCAATTCGTTTATGTTTTTTTGCCTATTGAATCTATTGAATGTGCTTGACAAAAGCTTTTCGCTGGAAGCTATTTCTGTTCTGTTCCAGTCTTGGGGTGGAGTGGAAAGTATGTAATTGTAATTGGAATGTTTGGCATATCGATAGCACTAAGTTATCGATAAGTATGCGTCAAACTAAAAGCAATCAAGAATCAAATGACAAACAAAGTACATTAAGATAAAAAATGTATTTGTTAATTGATTTTGCCTAATTTGCATTTGATGTGGGACGAATTTGTGTGAAAAGTTGTTGTTAATCGAGATGATTTCAATCCGATTAACACTTGGCAACATCTCAAGACCAAAAGTCTGTTGGCTTATCCAATCAATTGACCTTGAATTGAAATAAAAATCTGTTATTGTCTATACAAAAGGCTTTGTTTTTCATATATTTTTTCACTCTTTTCACTTTCCATAACGCCCACAAAATCTGTTATTGAGCCACGCCCACAACTGTTATTATATTCAATTGCAATCTAGACTTGAGACAAGACTTGAGACTTAAGATCTGCAAACGGAAAACGAAAACCCGCTTGAGCTATGGGCGAAGAAAGAAAAAAGTAGATTGTGATTGACAGCTGATGTAGTTAAGGTTGCAGAGAGAGGGGCGGGCAACGAACGGGGGCATGTGGCACACACAGATAGGCAGACACCCACGAGTGTCTAACGGGGCAGTTGTGCGTAGGTTCCGAATCGAACCTGCAAAACTTTTGTTACGTGGTTTTGGACAACTTTTAATGTTGCAAAGTTTTTGTTTTTGTTTTTTGCATTTGATTTGCGTTTTAATTAGCTCTGAGCCCGTTTACCCACACGAGTTTGTTCATGTAACGGAAAAACAACGGCCAACAACAACAACAAAAACAGTTTAGAGCCACAATTCTGAGTCAACAACATTACAAAAACTCTATTTTTGTTTTTCGCACACAGCTAATGAAGTTGGCCATAATACGCCCCCTTAGCAAAAAATATTCGAGACTCAATTTGAGATTCATTATATTTTTTCTATTTGCTTCGCGTTTTTTGCTGCTAATAATTTGCTTAAACATCACCTTTATTTCTGTAAAAGCGCTTTAATTTATGCCTATTTTTTATAAATAGCTTTGCGCTCCTTTTTTGAGTATAGCTGTCTCTTTTGAGCATTTATTTTTTGGATACGCCTGCGCAACGTTAACCTATTCTGATTTTTTTATGGAAGTATTTTCTTGACAACACATTTCTTAAATGCTCTTACAATTTGATTGGGTTTTAAATCTATTCAATTTGCAAATACTTCGTGCAAAAGTATTTGAACTTCGGCTGAAAACTTTTTGTTTTGGTACTTTTTGTTAAAAATAAACCATTCTTGGTTAATTTTTTTTGCTTTTTCTTAGTTTCTATATAAAAAACAGCTGCATAAGCTTTTATTTATAGCTACTTTCGTTTGTTATTGTTAACTATCGATGAAGCTATCGATAATTCGTTGGCAGTCAAGCTGGCCAATCCCCCAGAGTTGCTTTTTCTAAGTCGATTTTTTGGCATAAAAACTTAACATGGATTTTGACCAAAAATCTAATTATATTTAAATGTAGTTTATTAAATGCAGTTTTATTCTAGTGGTCGAACCATGACTTTTAAGATATTGCTTTTGAAAACCGGGTCAGTTTTGCCGAAGTTATGGAAGTCGAAAGATTTGACCAATGCCCAAGTCGATTTTTTGGCATAAAAATTAAACATGCATTTTGACTAAAAATGAAGTTGACAACCTGCAGAAAACCGAAATTCATGTTCAAGCTGAAACAGCTGATTTTAAAATGGATGAACATAAGCTTATTTGTTTAGTTCAAGGATTATTTATATAATAATGCGAGCAAACATTTTAAAGATCACGCTTTTCGTATTCGCTTTAATTTCAAGTTTACGTTCACGTTCAAGTTAAGTTCACGTTAAGTTAAGTTCGGAAAACTGAGCCTTGAGACGGTCGAGCCACGCAGGTCTCCTGTTAATATGATAATTGTAAAGAAAAGGAATTAACTCCAAGATGTTTGCACATCTCCCGTGTGATCGGGCTAACATTGGTTTTTTTTTTATTTTTTTTTTAGCATATTTCATTAATAAATTTTCATAACTTGCCTCTCCCTCTAGACGAGAGATATAGTAGCTATTGAAGTTGATTTAATATGCAGCTCACAATCGCATTGTGTGCACTGTTTTAATGGCTAATTGGCTTGGCAACAGGCCACAACAAACCGGAAGTACTACAGTGGAGACTCTTTGACGTTGCCAAACACTTTAAATTATTTTTTATCTGTGTTTAAATGTTTTTTTTTTATTTTTGCTGCTGCTGTTACTGTTTTATGACTCTTTTTTTGTATCTTATAGATACCGATATGCCTACTGCTCGTACATAACACGATGTTCTTAATTGAAAACTGATAACGGTTTTGAGGCTTTCCTTTACTTCTCACTTTTTAACATTTTTAGCAAACTTTGGTTTGTTCCAGCACTTGGGAATCTGCTTCTGTTTCTGTTTTTTCTTTTGGCAGAATGTGGCATGTAGATAAGTTTTCAACCTATGAAATGGGTAAGAATGGGTATAATGGTTATGTGCACATGTATGTACAAAGCTTTAAGGAAACATCTTCTTAAGTATATTTTTATTCTTGATCAGCATTAATAGACGATGTAGGAAATTTGGAAGCAAGACTCTCCTATACCAGAGGCAAAACAAGTTTTTTGTCAAAATTATCGATACCGATATACACATGTAATCGATAGCAAAAAAGTCTTGCATTTGGGATACTTGGATATTGTTTTAAGAATTCTAGACAAAATTCGAATCTTTGGTTCAGAAACATTGAAGATATCACATCCGTACAATAATGCCTAGTCCTTAGGGTATCTTTATAGTCGAGCTTTCCTGACTCAACTCTTTTTTACTTGTTTTTAATTGTCATTACGTATGCGTGTCGTTTCGACCATATCAATGCGGCGTGTTTTGTTGTTTTGATATCTTTAATTAGTTTCCAATTTAATTTGCATTTTTACTTTTTTTCCTTCTAACCATCTCTCATTCCATCTCTGTCTGTTTCGATATATTAACCTTTTGAAGTAACGACAAATTTTTTAAGTGCTCATTTAATATTTATTTCGAATTAAACGACCTTATTAAAAGAACAGCTTTATAAATCGATAACTCTGATGATCTCTCTCTCAACTTGTTGACGACTTTATTTTGGGGATTACTTTCGTGAGTTATATTTAAATGTTTCTAAAACTGAAGGTCAACCAAATTCGACTTCCACTTCCAGTTTTGAAAAGTTCGTGTTTCATCAATATTTACTACATTGCATAGTTATCTTTTTGTATCTCGTTTGTCTCGCTCGTGTTTTTTTTTTTTTTATCTTTTCTAGCACCCCCAAGGCTGTGTTAGAGAAGAGCAAAGGGAAGAGCTTCCAAGCAGTTTTAGTATTATTGCTGTTTGGTTTCTCTGTCTGACTCATTAAGATAAGCAATTTTTGTGTGTCGCTTTGTCAACTCCAAACATAAATGTACTCTTAACGGAATAGTACAAAGTTTTTGTGGTATTTGGCTATATGTCAATGAGATATGGCATAAAAATAAGTGTTGATCAAAAGACAGTTGCCGCTTTTGCGTAATTCCAAAAAAAATACATGCAAGATTTACTCTCTTGGCGTTGTCAAGTGTACTTGACTAGCAGTTGATGTGTAATTGATACCAGAAATACTTACACAACTTTTTTAGTATATCTTATTTGAATTTCTAGTATAATTCTGTATACATCTTGGTATTTATAAGAAGATTCTTGGAGAACTTAAGTTTCTTACTTCAAATTGATGTTTACAATCAATTATATCATAAGTTTATTATGAAAAACTAGAGAAATTTGCAATATGCAAAGACAATATTTCGAAATTGTATATTTTTAGCGTTCTTATGAACTGTTCATAACTTTGCTAGTTCCAAGAACCAAGTAAAGTTTTCAATTAATTTCAATTGAAATCTTCTCCAATAACTTTTCTACCAATTTGCATTTGACTCTAGCTTTCATTTATTCCGAGTTCAATGAGAACATTTGTTGAAAATAAAGTTGCTTAATAAACATCCTTCTTCTTTTTTCTTACCACTTTATTACAGGGTATACAAATAAATACCAAACATTTTACAGATATATGTAGACAAATTGCCATTATAAACAATTAAATATTCTTTGATTTGCATTGCATGTCTTATAAAAAGAACACAAATATTTAATTACTTTACTAATTGCCAGTATATGAATATGCCGACAATAATCAAACACTTTGCTTCATTCTCTGCGAGGTCAAGAGACCATCAGATCCCCTCTCACTGCCCTTTACTCCATCTGCTGTTTAACCCTCATGTCATATAGCAGATGTTTTTGAGTCTTTCAAGTGACACAATAAAAAATATATCAACATCAATTCCACCTAGCACAAGTGTTGTTTTTTGGCTGTTCACGCCTACAACTTCAGATGGCGAGACTTTCGCACACACACACACACACTACGAAAGAATTGCAATGAGATCAGCGCTCGGGATTTGCTCAATGATCGAACAATTTCGAAGAATGCAACAACAACAATCAGTCAATAAAGCGATTATAATATCAATTTTAATGTTGTCTTTGTTTTGGTTATTTTGTGTGTTATTTATGGCCTGCTATACTACATATCACAAACTGTCCTCCATACTCTATATTCAGACTGTATGGTGTGGGTGGAGTTGTCATGTTTATGTTGTCTCTCTGCTGTTGTATGTCCATGACGTCACTACCTAAAACTAAAAGAAAAAAAAAAACTGGCTTTGCAAAACAAGTTGGCCTTTTCAGACAGACAGACAACAACAATCGCGCAAATCATTTAAATGACATTACACGCAAACACACAACGTAAACAACAAGTGAGAATTGTCATTCTTCAACAAAAAATGGGGTGTGAATGATTAAAGGATACCCTAAAAACAATGGTGGAGCAATAACCATGAAGGTCAAGAAGTGTAAAAAGAAAGCAAACCTAAGTAAGGTTCCGAAAGGTAAGGTAAAGAAAGAGAAGAACGGAAACTCAACAGAACCTGAAGAAAGAGAAGAAACAATAGAAAGGGAAACACAAGAAGACAAGATAGAAAAGATAAAGCGATGGGAGATGAGAGACCAGAAGATAAAAACGGAAATAAAAGCTAAAGCGAAGAAAACATTGAAATGGATGGAGAAACACAAGGAAAATATTCAATAAAGGAAATGAATGACATGGGAAAAATAGAAATAGAATGGAAAAAATATTTGTAATAGGAAAAGAAGAAAATTGTTTGTAGGGAAGAGTCAATTACGTAAGCGTTATCATAGAAAGGATTCGCCCAAATCAAAGTACCATTACGAACAGTATCGAGAAGGTTTCAAAGAACTGTTCAAATAAAAGTATCGTTACCAAGAGTATCGAGAGGGTTTTAAGGAACTCGTTATGTCCTAAGAAAAAAAATAGTATAATCAAAGTACACATTGCTTAAGCTTCACCAATACATCTCTTTTTTTTTTTGGTTACGTTCCAAGAAAAGCGAAGTTTTTTTTTAGCTTATGTAGAAACAGAGCCCAAATCACGTCTTAACCCAAAGACATCAACGTTTAATCAATCAAAGTCTTTTAATAAAAAAAACCAACGCTCACGTAGATTATTTTTCATTCAAGCACGTAACACTTACAAAATGTAATACACCCTACTATAACCAAATTCCTACGTATGTACATTTTATTTGCGACGCCTACAACAGTAATTACAAAACCTGTCTTAAGTCTGAGCATATAGTATATATGACTTTTCGTACGAATAAGTAGCTAAATCTTCTCGAATGGGGTCGCGTTTTTTGAGGGGTTCAAGGAGGTCTGTCACATTGGGTCCCTTGTCAAAGGCCAAAAGTAAAACAAAACATGAAAATTTTATTGTTTTGTGTTTTGCTTTCCCTTCTCGGTCTCTCCTTTGTTTGATTATTCCCCACCCAATAAAATTCATTGCCCAGTGCCACATTGACATACATATTTTTCGGGCATTGTTTTTGGAATACTTTCAAGCACATGACGAATAAGTGAATAGCTAATTCGAGTACTTGCCTGACTAAGATACTGACTCTGACTCTTAGTTACGTACTTAGTTATATATTTGCTTTTCGGTTGACGCTCCGAAACACAACCGGCATTTTTTTGTTTTCTGTGCTTTTTTTTGCAGCACGGAAAAACTGTCTGGGTTTTGTGAGCTTGTGAGTTGGGTCTTTGAGTATTTTTTTTTTAAGACGGATGTTGGATGCTTGGTAACAGGCGGAATTCTACAACCTAGTCTCGGCTTAGGCGTCAGCGTGGGCTGTTTGTAATAGACGGCAATGAATAATAGGTTGGTTTACTGTTGTTGTTGTTAGTTTGTTAATCGGATATTGCTCAACCAATGTAAAAAAATGTTCAATCAAAAAATACTCTTGAGTCTTATTCATGAATGCAATCATTACTTAAATATACTTAAGAACTAACAATTGAATGCAACATGCACTCAATACTTAAATATGTAAAGAATCAAACGCAGCAGAAAAATACAATTTATTATATTTATCTTTATTAAAACTCTTCTTCAAGGAAACTTACGTTTTAAGTTGAAAAACAGTATTCAGCTTTATCATTCATTCATTACAAATTTCTATTCATAAATAATTTAAACTTAAAAGCTATCTAACAACCTGTTCAGTTTTGAGAACATGTCAACTCACATGAGTGCAATTCATAAATATTGGGTACTCATTAATATGTGCTCGACAATGTTTAGTTGAACAAAACGTTTAAATAATTTATCATGCGTTTATCCTTGCCACGTAAACCTTGCATTGAATAAACACACACACACAGACATACATAATCCACAACTTGGCTTTAATCCGCAATTCATGCAAACAAAACAAAAACTTTGAATAATTTGCCATGGGTAAAATTAGTTGTTGTTTTTCTACACCCCCGCAACAATATTTGTGGGCCTGAAACTTGCCTTGATTTGGTTATTGGCCATCGTTTTGTTTGGGGCCCTGATTGAGCGTGCCTAAAGGCAATAAGGCAATCAGCCAGCAATTAAAGGCAGCCAATTGGAAATCAGCTCAAGCGATTTGCTTCTGAGCAATAAGTAATTAAAAAAATAAAATTGAAATTTGCGTAAGCGTGTTTTAACACCCACAAACAGAGACACACACGTATACACGCCCCAAGAGTGCAGCTCGCAATCTGAATATCGCACTTGTATTGATTGAGGCCGGCCACTTGAGAAGGAGAGCTGCACAAGTGGGCCGCAGCAGATAGATAGAGAGCGAGAGAGTGCTAGAGAGGTGAAGAACGACGTGTTTATCTAGCAATAAGAATCACTCGACTGCGACCAATTCCATGCAAATGAATGAAAACTATAAGACAAACACACACACACATGCACATACACTCACTCACTCACTCAGTGAAGCTTTGGCATTAAGCCTACTCATTTGCACTTGTATTTGGAGTGGATTAGTCACGACTTCCAAGGCTTTGGTCTGACTGATTTGAACTGAACTGCACTGACTCATTCATCAATTTGGCAATATTGGACCAATGACAATGTTTTATTTGTACAATTTTGGCATCACTTGCCATGCATTTCCGTTAATTAGAACACAGCTGTGTAAGCAAACAATTAACAATAACTCGACTTTTGTCTCAACTTTCCATTTTAATAACGATTGCACTCAATAAGCACTTGCATTTAGCGACGGCGCTGGGCAAAGTGCTTTACGCACACGCAAATGTGACGATTTCCAGTTCGCTCAGCTGTTTTAATGCCAGACTCTCCCAACGGAACTCTCTCGCTCTCTTTCAAAGACTCTCACACTCTGCTCGCTCGTTTACTCTTTTGCGCCTATTTCTTTTTTTGTTTGGCTGCTCTGTTGATGACTTGTTAATTTCTACATTTTTATGGATTCCTTTACTATTTTTATGCCTCGCTGTTGTTGTTATTTTTTTATCTGCTTATGTTTATAAACGCAAAGAGCGCCAAATAGTTCTTTCAACCGCATTATAATTTGATTTTGGTCAGCAAGCAACACACACAAACACACACTTACAGCACAGAGCAGTGGCGTTCCAGTTATCGGCTCCCGCATGTTGTTGTTGGTGTGTTTACATTTGTTAAAGTTAATTTCGAGTCTATTTTTGTGCACATGCAATGAGGAAGTACTTGTGTGTTAGAAGAGCACGCCCTCTTGCCATACATTCTTTTTTTTATTGCAGCTGTCAAAGTTCTTCTCTGTGTCAGAAAGTTGAGCGCATCATTTCTCTTAGTAATTTTTTTTTTTTGGCATCTGCTATTGGCTGTCTCGTTCCGCGTTCGAACCAAATTAGGGCTTTTTGTTTATTAACGGCCATGTCCATTAGCGGTTTATTTTCTTTTCTATATATCTTACATATTTTGCTGGTTTGCTTTTTGCAAAGCCCACATGCTTGAGCGCAGCTTTTTTTTTTAAGCTATAAGCGGCTCCCTCTCACACCCGCTGTCACCACAATTAAAGACCCACAGAAGAAGAAAAAAAAAACGGCTCACAGCAAATTTCTTGACCAAATATGTGGCATATTTTGTTATTTTTGCTTAAGTGAGACGAGTGAGTCTCTTTTGCTTTGGCTCGGTCATTCATACATAGCTCAACTTGCTCGCACTCTTACTCACGCACTCAAAAGATTTAAGCTCTGTTTGCGCTCCTACGATCGTGCTCAGCCCACACACATACACACTGGCTGCTCTGAGAGAGTGAAAGAGAGAGAGACTGAGAGAGGAGCGCGAGCGCTACACCTGCTTAGCTCACGCATACAAGCACTCACAACCATACACACACACTTATGCAGGCCCTGCACTGAGACACACGGGCACCCATTCAAAATCGTTGCTTGCGCTCTGGCCGTGTTCTCAGTCCAATTTGAACAACGATACCGAGCGGTTGGCGTTCTCCTCTGCAAGCAAAATAGTTATTTCGTTTTTTGTGTGTGCCTAAAACAGCAGTAAACTAGCAACAAAAACAACAAACGCAGCAACACTTTTGTAAATTTCTGCTGCCACCGCGCAGTCGTGTTTCTAACTTGGCCCTAAGCAGCAGCAGCAGCAACGAGAACGCGAAAAAATAGCTGTCGTGTGTGAGTGGAAAAAAAAATTGTGCAAAATTTTGCAGGAAAAGAAGATAATAACAGCGTAATAATTTTAACCAAAAATTCATGCGCTTAGTGTGCTAATCTTTAGTGCGTTAAAAAATACAACAACTACATATAAAAACTAGTGACTACAAAATTATTGATTAAATGACCAAATTACTAAATCAATGAAACCATAAAATGTCTGTCGCATGTTGCTTATCAGTCTCAAAGCGCGTACAAAAAAAAGGAACTGGAATTTTTGAGAACTTCCCTTCCCTCGGGAATACTTGTTGCAGCTGTATTTGTTCCTGCCATGTGTGTTTGTGTGTGTGTGTGTGTGTGTGTAAATTTTTCAAATATTTGCAACACTCAAGAAACTTCTTTGCCTTTCCCTTTGATTTTTTTTTTTGTCGGTATATGTGTGTGTTGTTTTTGCCATTTTTGTTGTTTGTCTTAAGATCTGCCTGCCTGACTTTTCATTCAATAACCAGTTTTGGGTTTTTTATTTTCGTGTGTGAGCGCTCTTTTATTTCATTTATTTTCTTTTCTTACTTTTTTGGGCGCTGCTTTTGAGCTACCTTCTTTTCAGTTGTCGATTCTTATGCGCCAGCGTGCACGCACATTATTGTACTATGTAGTTGTTGTTGTCGTATTACTTATAACTTATTGGTTTTCCAGTGATGGAATTGCCCCGCAAATTAGTCATGCCAGACAGCAAAAAAATGTCTTAAGTCTGTACTATTCACATTTCTTTTTGGCTCCTTCCACATGCCAAACATAGTTATGCTTCAATGAGAGAGAGAGATCGTCTCGCTCTTTCTTTTGATGGCGCTCACTAGAACAATGCAGCAAACGGTGAGCGCATAAAATAACCGTTCTTGTTGTCTGGTATCGAATGCAGCTTAAGCGCTCTCACAAACAAAAAAAAGAGTTGAGCTTAGACTAGGCCTGGAAAAAACAACACACACATACATATGCACATGTGCATTAGAAGTAAAGTGTGTGAAACATGTGAGATATTAAAATAACTGTGCCACACATTGCTGGAAAAAGTGCGACAAGAAATGAGTGATGTGAAAATTAGTAAAACAAGCATCAACATTTTTTATGAATTATTGTGTGAATTTTTGCATGTGAATGAAAACTAACACAAAACAAATGCAACAAAAATGTAACAACAAGTGAAAACGAACAAAACGATGTGAAAGAAAGCTGCAAATTAAGCTAAGCAACAACGCAAGCAATACTAACATTGAAAATATATTTGCCCAATTCAAAAATCATACAAATTATGCAAATCGAACTGCTCAAAAGCAAACATTAAACACAAAAAAAAAAAAAAAATAAATAAATAATAATAATCAAATGCAATTGGTACAAAATTGAATAAAAGTGCAAAAGCAAAAAAAAAAAAAGAAAAAACATAACATAAAAACATATTTATTTCATAGACGCCCCTCACTTTAAAAAATTTTGTCGTGTGTGTGAAAAAAACCTAGATAAAAACAATGCACATAAACAAATTGGCACGACCAAACAAGAGAAGAGAAATTCAAAAACCAAAAAAAAAAACTATCTGTATCTGAGTGTTGAGGCTACTTTTGTGACTCGTATCTAATCAGTGCGACAGCATGTCTCATTGGCCAGCCGCGTGCTTGCGTGCTTGCGTCTTTATACTATTATTTATGTAGTTAATTATACATAAATTAAATGGAAGTTGTTGGGGAAGTTGAAAGAAAGCCAACACTGCTGACCTCATGCAATTGAGAATGCAAAAAAGCCAAAGAAATTCCATTCGCAATTCAACTTGAATAAGCACCCAAAAATAACAAAGTGAGATACTCAACTCAAAAGAGTTTGTTAGTCACAAATGAAAGTACAATTTCTTATATTGTCATTGTCAGAGTTTTAAATGCAAAACAAAACGAAAAATCAGAGACAGGAGACAAACAATTTAGATCATTGCTTGCTTTTACTTGCGCCTTTGTATCTGTGTATCTTGTCAGAGGCAGCTGTGCTGTCTTGATTTCAATTTATCTTTATAATTTTCAATTTGCGCCCTGAGACCGGCACACCCTGAGCTAAAGAGCAAAACACACACCCTTAAATGGGAGGTACAATGCAACTATCCTATTAAAAGCTAACAAAAATGATCTCGTCAATGATCTCAAAACGCTTATATACCAAAAATTAATCAGACTTAATAAATAGTTTATTAGTTTTTATATGATGCCATAGACAACAATCTAATAATAAAACTCTAAAAATAATCATATTTCTTTAAGTTTCTTGAAAGCAATACAAGTTTTGGTAAAATAAGATAAAATATCCTTAAGATCTTTTAATAAACTTCCAGTAAGTCAAGCATTAAAAGACTGATCCAACTTTTGCCTGTTTAAACGTCTGTCTGTTTAATGCTTATTTATTTATTTTTGTCAATTGTCTGTAGTTAGTTGGGCGACAGTTCAAGAGCCGGACGACAAAATGCAGAAACAGCAAGTCGTCTGTCACTTGCAGAAAACCACTCACAGATACACAGATTCAGATACAAATACACGCACACACACGCATAAAAATATGCAAAAAGATACAGAAGTGATATGCAAAGGCAACTGCGTAGCCTGAGGATAAGTTATTGTTGTTGTCTTTTGGCTGTCAGCCAATTGGCACAAAATGCCGGCAAAACAGATAGAGAGAAATAGTTTAAGAGAGAATTAGCGAGATAAAGACGATTTCGCAAATAGACTTCCTCAACGAAACGGGCAAAAAACTTTTGTACCATTTTCTTTAGTTATTGCACTTGGTTTTTTTTTTTTTGTTTGAATTGCAATTCGATTCGTTTGATTTCACGTTCAAGTACGTACGCTGACTCATGCCGCTAATTTGCATTGGTTATTTTATTTTTATATTTGTTTAAGAGCAGCTAAAACTCCAGTTCGAAGCTTTATTTTGTGCATTTTTTGTTTTCTTGTCAACAGAGCAATAAAAATAAATCACAAAGTGCCATCCACAATAAAAATAAACTCCAACAAAACGTGCTAAAAATAATAAATAAATAAAAAATCCGCGAAAGCGAAAGTATTTCAAAGTGCCAGTGTTGTGTGTGTCGTGTAGTTCATGACAACGCAAAATGACATCGCATTCCTATTATAAGGATCGTCTTGGCTTCGATCCCAATGAGCTGCAACATGAGGCAGCCAACAGCAGTCAGCATCTACAACAACAACAGCAACAACACAGCACCAATTCGATGAAACGGAGCAGCTCAAAGCAAACGCATCATCATCATCAGAGCTATCATCATGCCACAACAACGAGCAGCTCAGCCGCATCGCCGGCACGAATCTCTGTCTCGCCGGGAGGTGTAAGCGTTGGCGTTGGTGGTAACGGCACCATCGACTATCATCAGGTGCAGCGAGAACAACGTGATCGGGAGCTATATGCGAATGGTCATAGCCATAGCAGCAGTCCCCATCATCATCATCATCCTCATCATAATCAGAGTGCACATCGTCATGGATCGCATGGATTGATTGAGGCTAGTCCGGCGGCCAAAAAGGCCAAACACTCGTCAACGCAGGCGCAACCGCAGGGCGGTTACGAGGATGCGTTGACGCAGTTTAAAGGTAGCATGTCCATTTGGGACCATTTTATTGAAGATTGGGATATTATGCGTAAGTCGACAAAGGTTCAGTTCTCAACTATCGTTCGTTGTTGTTCGCTGTTATTCGTTGCTCGTTACTTTGGTTACTCGTTGCCTGATTCCGCTTAATGTTCAACTAACAAATCCGCAATAACGAACTTTTCGTTACTCTTCTAGCTACAACGACAAAAACTCCACTTGATACTTGCCTGAAACTTTAAGGATTTTTTGGTGTCAAAAGTGTTATACACTTAAAAAGATATTACTCGTCAACCCTTACCCCAAACTCCTTACTTAGTAGTCGCTGCTAGTGGGCAGCTTGTTTTTAAGTAATAATAATAACTTCATGTTTGTTACGTCAGCGGCTTCAACTTAACAAAGCTCTTTTTTAAAACGCCGCTTAAGGAAATGATTTGCATTTTGCCAAATGCTTCGCAATACCACGATTAAAACTAAGCTTGCATAATTCTAATTATCATTATGATATGATCTCTGGCTTTTAGCAGCTGTACAGCTCAAAGTTCAAGGTTCTACATTACTCATTAATTTTTGTATGCGTCTATCCTACAAATATGATACATATTAATGAGGGGAAACCATTTGACACCTTTTTTTTATGAAAGCACTTTCATTAACTGACCATGACCATGAAAATTGATAGACACTTAACATTCCCAAACAGCTGGATTGTCAAACCTAGCCCATGTTTACTGTAAGCATTTCACCTCCTAAAATTAATGGGGTCTTTAAATAATTTTGCGTCATATTTGAGGTGGGTCGTCGTCGGCTAAGCTGTCTTCTACTGTGTATGCAAAGTTATGTCAATATTAATTTAACGCTGCTTCAGCGGCAACAAAAATAATTTTTTTTTTTACTTTTTGCGAGTTTAGTTAATATTAGAAAACTGGTTACTGACGACACTTCTTTGGACTGTGTCTCCGTTCTTTTTGTCGCTACAACTACAAACTGTGGCAATTAACTCTCTTGGCTTAAATATATTAGTCGTTATTCAGAATTCCTCGAATTTCGTCTGTGTTTTAAGTATTCAACATAAACCAGTTATGAAAAACAAAATTCATTTTATGAGATTTTTATGTTGATTTTTATTCATTTGAGCTTTATTCAAAATTGATACAAATCTGTTGATTTTGTTTATATTTTTGGAAAACTGTTAAATATGGAAATTTGATATACCCATGGGAATTCGATCCATTTGGCTAATGAGTTGATAGGGGCGCTTAACTTTATGATAAATGCCTTTGAAAATTCTTTTGTTGAACCGAAATTTAAGCTCATCAAGTGTTATAATGTGTGTATATAGGACAAACATGCATATGTATGAAATTACTTTTGACCAAATCGTTATGCTAGAGATTTCGTTAAGGAAAAAGTTTTAGATAGCTATACCAGCGATTTTGATATGAGGTTTTACAATAGATACATACACTAAAAACAATTTCTTAACCATTCTATCTTGTCAAGGAAAGTATATAAATTTTCACACTTGCGTTATAAACTAACCTTAACGTAACGCTTATCAGAACTTTATTAAAAAGCCGACCAATTATGATTGCTTGCCAAATTGTTGTTGTCACTATTATTGTTATTGTTATTATTGTGGTCAATCAACGTCCTTCGCTTTATATTTACTGGTGTTGCTGCTGACATTGAAGTGCACTAATCAAAAAATAGCGACGCCACAATGCAAAAATAAACATTAACGATCTTCAAATATGAACGTTGTTGTTAACAAAAAAGACGCCAACCAGCTGAAGTCGGCTAACAACAAAAACAGCAAACGTTAACAGCAAAACACATTAACAGGCATTTAATCGTGGAAACGAATTCATTTTAGAACGTGACATCATCACGCGCTCACGAATACCGCCAAATACAACAACAACAACAATAAAAAAATTCGAATATCAGATAGCAATTTTACTTGTATGTGTGTTAGAGATACTATATACAGACACACACAACACCTTTTTGTGTTGTCAAATTGAAGTGAACTTTACAAATTTATGAACTATGATGTATTGACTGTCGCCGTGTGGGCTCTATTATTATCAAAAAGGTGTTAATATTCCTAAACTACTGAAAGTTTGTCTAAAACAAGCCTAGACCTCTAACTCCAGAGTTGTAAAAGTTTAGAGATTTCTCACAGCCGCATCCGCGTTAGCCCTTAAAATTGGAATATGGTATAAAACATTGATGAAATTTGATACATTTGCGCTTGTTATTTATAAGCTTTTTTATAATTAGCATAATAAACTCGTTAATTTATTGAGATTAATAACTGAAACTCGTTCATTTTGATAGCGTACGCGTATGTGTGTTAAGTTTATGCTAATGTGTGTGGTATCTGTCTACCAATCGATAAATATCGATAAGTTGTTATTTGAGTGGTCTTTGGAAAGTCTTTACCATAAAATAGTTGATGATTTCATTACTTCTGTTTGCACAAATCCTCAAGTGCTTAGTCCCAAAGATATAGTTAAGTACACTCTATAAAACTTTATTTTTTTCGATAACAAACGTTGATCATCATTTTTCATACTATAGAGTGTTTCTTGGCTGAATATAGCTAATAATCTTCAATAACGATCTTTACTCAACTGCAGGCACAAGCTGTTAGACAGAAATAATACTGAATGAAGTTAACACGAACGAATGTTTGCAGGGGGGATGTATTCAGTGAGGCAACACAGGTTGTATCATGTGTGAGTCATTAGCTGATTATGTAGAACTTCAACTTAGTCTCGGACTGTTATTTTTAGTCAGCAGTAATTAATACAAACAGAATTAATAACACGTTAACAGCCTGCATACTCACTTACACACACATGCATTGTGTTAAAAAAGAGGGAGATATGTATATAAATATATATATTGTGAGATGGAGAGAGTAAAGTTTCTGTTTGACTCTCTTTCTTCTGAGTTTCTTTGTATACTTCAACTCACACTCTTCTGCTTTTTTATCGAGAATTTCGCTGTGTATTTTTTTGGATTGTTCTTTTTTTTTTTGCACATTTTGTTGTGCTTTTAATTTTCTGTTTCTTAGTTAGCATTGTTTGTTTGCTGGCCTCCTGGTTTTGTTTTATTTACCCTGCACTTCAATTTATCGGGTTTATTAACCGTAAAACTTCATTTACAGCACTAAGTATATGTACCTTAACACTCGACTTGATAGTTTATCAGTCAACTGGGCGATGAACTTTGTTTTCATATTGACGGCTTTTTTTCTTGCCTGTTTCTGTTTATGAATTTATAGCGTGTTTTGTTGTTTCAGCATTGCGTTATTTGATTAGATGTCAAGGAAGAATAATATGCTTTTATATGAATGATGTGATATTAAAGTGATATAAAACCAAATAACTTTTAAAGGTTCTAGCAATGTTAACTTTGATAAACTAATAATGTTATGCATGAGATTTTGTTTCGATATAAACAAAGGGTGTTAATGGCTTTTATATGTCCGATTAGATTTGAGTCAAGAGGCAACCAGATTACTTTTATTATGAGTAATACAATGTGCGTATTAAATACCCTTTAATATTATAACTATTAGATTAGATTCGTGTTCTCAGTAAAAAACAACATGAGTTTAATGGCATTCGATCAGATCTCCTCTTTAAATCGATTAACATGTGTAAAACTTATTAATGCGAAAAATAAAACTAGCGCTGCTAACATGGTTTTTTGTTGTTGTTGTGCTGTATTATTATCTGTAGATAGGGCGCCTGAAACAACTCTTCACCCTTTCTCTCTCTGTGTATCGTTCGGTCAACACTTGTTTATAGGCCGACAAATCAAGTTATAACTTATCATATTTCCAGTCTTATCGGACTTTAGCCAAAGTCAATGCTTGAGGCCCTGAGATTTATACATTAAACAATTGACATATGTACAAAAGCTGTTTGAGACTAATTACGTAGCCTTAACTTAAATGAATTGTTCAATTAAATTAGCAAAAAATAATAAAAAATTTACTTTGTACAAAACAAGCTCATTAAAAGTTTAGGCTATAATTCAGACGCCTACGCTTATAAATACTTACATATAATCAATTAAAGACACAAATTTGAAATTGATTCTAATAATTATTTTTGTTTTTTCTACTTCTAAAAAAGGCGTTGAATTTAGCATAAATAATTCATTTTTCAAGCTAGGCAGCAGCAATTTTTGAATGATGTCGTCAGTGCCTGCAGTTTAGATCATATCATATCAAAGTTTTGAACATGATTTATTTATTGTTAAAGTGTTTTTTTCCTCCCCTTTGTTACTTGAATGACTTAACACGAATGAGTTGCAGTTGCATGAATCTTAAACGACAAAAAAAAAAAAAAAAAATTGTATTACGTTTACATAAATAATGGCTTAAAGTATTAATGTGTATAATAAACCTTTCTCGTTTTACGTTTTTCTCTCGATCTCTTTAGACGAACGCGATGCCATTCAAAAGAAGACTTTCACAAAATGGGTTAACAAACATCTTAAAAAGGTGAGTGCATAACAAAGTTACAAGATATTATCATTATCATCAACAATATCATCATCTTCATAAGTGCGCCTTAACTGGTTCAGGTTTTGCTAAAAGTGCTCCACATAAAAATCCCAACCAAAGCCTACCCACTTATGAACCTTGTCAGTGTATAGGATTTGTCTCTTCTTTAAACTTTACTTACTTTAATTAACTGCTTTTCGTGTATGTTCTTAACAAGCAGCATTGGAAGTATGCCAAGGTATAGTTTCTATATATCGTACAGCTTAATTTTCTTTCGATGAATTATCTTCACTTTTTAAAATCTCTTATTAAATTTACAGACTTATACCATGCTACATGTTTGTGTTACCACAAATGGTATACCCTGTTGTTCACAGTCTGTAAGTTTTGAATTATGCAAAAAGCACCAATATTCACAATGTATATAAATGTTGTGTAAATTTCTTTCTTTTGTTAAAATTTTTATTTACTTAGTTTTGCTTTTGAGCAATATTAATATTGCATATTTTGAGGCGATGTTTCGTTGCTTTTACTCGTTGTTGTGTTGCTGTTTGTTTATTTCACTGAATGCACTTGCCCACTAAGCAAAAAAAGGCAAATTAAATGCATTGTAAAACACCTAACCACCTAACACCCCTGCATGCCATAACCTTGCAACTTTTACTTTTGATCTGTTGTCTAACTTGTTTTTACCAATTTCCCATCACAAACAAACACAGGCCAATCGACGTGTTGTGGATTTATTTGAGGATTTGCGCGATGGTCACAATTTGCTTTCACTCTTGGAGGTGCTATCTGGCGAACACCTGGTAAGTGTTGTTGTTAACTCAACTTGATATCGAAAATTGAATTCATAATTAACATCCTGCCAAACTTGAACTGTTGCCTTATTCCCCAAACAAAAATAGCCAAGGGAGAAGGGAAAAATGCGTTTCCACATGCTGCAAAATGCACAAATGGCGCTGGATTTTCTGCGTTACAAGAAAATCAAATTGGTTAACATACGCGCTGAGGATATTGTGGATGGTAATCCCAAGCTGACACTTGGTCTGATCTGGACGATTATTTTACATTTCCAGGTAAGTGAACAGGTTTTTCGTTACTTTTTGTAATTGTTTTATAGATAAACGTAAATGAAGCAAGTGTTAATTAAATGTTAGACATAAAAACTTCCCGTAAGACTGTCAACTTAGAGATAATGTTACATAGAAGCCACAAAGAGCTCGTTCATTTTTAATGATGTGAAGTACTCGTTACAAACGAGTTACGCTTAATACTTAACTTACTCGTTCATTCAACTATTCGTTACTTTGACACTCGCCACAACTAGGACAGTTAGACCTACGGATCTCTCGTTACTTAAGTAACACCACTTACTCGTTCCAAATGTAAGTACAGAACAATCGTTAGTTTACTTAATCGACTTCATCTTTACTTACCCTACTGGATTATTGTCTTAATTGTTACTTTATTGACTCGCTACAAACTCAAACACCAGTGAAGTCAATATGTTTAATGCGTAAATAGAGCAAGTGTTGGTCAACAGTAGGCAGCGCCACAATTTTTCGTCCAACATGGGGAGACATTATTTTAAGCAGCCAGCAGCAGTAACGCATCGCCCACACTCTCACACAATGAAAACAACTGGCCAAATCGTTGAGTTGGAGTCCAAGTCTGAATGAAGGTGACCCTCAAATTGGCCGCCCAATTCGTGAGATCGTTTACTAAAATGTTGACACACAACTAAACAAACATTATATGTTTTCATTTGGGCGTTTAGGCTGTTTGCTGTTATAGTTTCGCCATCGAATCGATTCATTGAGCCCCAAACAACTGCAGCTCATTTTGAGTAAAGTTGAGTTGTGTTTAGTTTAGTTCAGCCCACACACGCGTTCATTCAATTTCATTTAGTTGATGTTTCATTTCAATTTTTTCGTAGCGATCTCTGTTGAAGCTATACTCCTACCCAATACAATAGCAGCAGCTGCTATTTTTACAGGCTCTGTTGTTGTTATTGACTTATTTTGGCGAACGCGGCGCTGCCGTTTAAGGCAGCCAGTTTACCTTCTCTTCGCCACCACCACCACCACCACCGATATCGACGTCGCAAAACGTTGACTGACACACATAACCAAGTCCAAGTAGCTGTTACAGTTCGTCAACTGTGTACAAGGCCGCCACAGATCAGCCACTTGGCCACTTGGCTGCGGGCCACCTACACAGCCATAAAAGAGAATTAAAAATCGGCAGCAACAACATCAAAATACATAGTTGAAAAGGTTCCCGGCTGAAAAAAAAAAAAACAGCAGCCTGTTGTTGTTCTGCCACACTTGGCGCAATGAAGTTGTTAAAGAATAAAATTGAGCATTGATTTATAGCCATGTTTTTTATCAGATAACTTTTCATTGAAAATTTTAATAGATTGAATCATTAAAAATAGCTTTAAGTAATCGTTATGAATCTGGTATTCCTATTAATATTTGCCCCTGAGCACTTAAATAGATTAATGTATATTAGTCAGACTAATTATTTTACAAAATTTCGTTTCGATTAAAAATGTATTTTAGTTGGCTTTATCTATTCTAAGTTTCAATATCTTAAAGGTTTTTGAAAACTTTTCACTTGTGTTGAATATATATATTTTATCTTTACTTACCTGTAACTTAAAGTTTCACTTTTCCTTTAGATGTATTTCGCATTACTCGAAAGTTTTTCTTTTGAAAATTTCAAACCACCTATTGGATTTGTCATTAGTGTTGTTATAATATTAATTCCCCAACTTGAAATCAACTTTAAGCTTTAAGCTTCGTTTGCTTAGTCATCGATTGTCATTTCCGCACTGCGTTTGTCTCCAAGTCTGGCTGACAGTCTCAATTCCAATGTGTGTCAACAACAACGGCAACAACAAAGACAACAACAACACCACCAGCTGAAACTAGATGCAATTTAAAACTCGGGTATTTCGTAATTTGTGACGGCGCATGCCGAACAACGCTGCAACAACGTTGCAAGCTCGATGCGTTTGTTCGGTCGTTCGTTCGTTGAGGCGGCTTTGGATTGATCGATGGCGCGCATAAATGCTCAATGATGCTGCCAGTCAGCCGCGATGGCAGCCAAGCAGCAGCAACAGCAACAGCACCAACAACTACAACAACGACCATGAGAGGCAACAACAACAACAACAATAATAATATCGACAACTGTTGTTGCTGCTGCTGGAAAACGGCGGCTGATTCAATTGAGGCAAAACGAATTGTAAATCACTTGACAATGTGAAACTCAATCGCGCGTCATTTACTGTTTATGTTATTTATTATTTCTTGCTGTTGTTGCTCCCACTGATTTAACCCCTGCCCCACTCTACTCTTTGTCAATTGTCGAGATCCAAGGATTTATGTAGATATTGCGTGCCTGCGATTTTTGTTGCGGGTGTCTCTCTGCTTATGTGTATTTGTTGTCTGCTGATGTCATTTGTTTGTTCATTTTGCTTCTTTTTTTTAATTCTGTATGCAATGCAAATTTTGTGAACGCGACTTAAAAGGATGTTTCTTTATATATGTATGTACATACCCTAAAGCCCCAAAAATGGCTAAAAATTTAAAAGAAGTATAAAATCAAGTTGTGCCAGTAAGGAGTTAGTTAAACTTTAAAGCAATTTTAACCATAAAAATATATAAAGTTTACATCGATTTACGGATTTTTTAAGCTTTAACAAACAGAACTTAAGGCAGAAACAACATATATGATGTGCTTGTTTAATATTACTATTTAAACTCAGATAGACAATTCGATCTAAACTTAAACATCACAACTTAAGCTATTAAAATTTAATTTCTCTATTTTCTTATTAGTTAGAAATCACATTAGGAATTCTCCTCAACACACACCCACCCATCCACACAACATGCGATTAATATCAATCAGTAAAAACAAACAACACATTATTCGCAAATTAAGAACACTTTTTAGCGTTTGATACAAATCTTTAAGCTTGTGCTATTTTGCATATGAAATTGTGTTTCTCTCTGGGCGACGTTTTTTTTTTTTAAGTATCTCGCGCTTCGAATCAATTTCAATTATGACATAATGCCTATTTATATATGGCAATTGCATAAATCACATATTCACATTGTTTGTGTGAGTGCGTATTAAATTCAATTAAATGGCGCATTTTGTAGGTCAATGTGCATATCGGAGAGAAAAAAAAATGTATAATTCCCAATCGGAGGCGATGCCAATAAATTGTCAGTAATTTGCCAGCAACAACACGAAAAGAAAACGGCAGCAGCCGGCGGCAGTTTTTGTTGTAGTTGTAACGCTGCTTAGACTATAATTAAGTTATAAATTTGTGCTGTGCCACTAATCGCTCTGATCTATGAAACACCCACAAAAGCTTTTAGCAAGCGGGTGGGTGACAGAAGTTAACTTCCATTGTATTGTCTTGGCTAATTTCTGAGTGGCATTTTTGCCTTGACTTTAAAAATTGAAGCTCGTTGACTTCCGTCAGCTAAAAATCTTAAGTTATTGTTGTTAAGCTGTGCGCTCAATTGTTGAAACAAACATGAAAAGATTAAAATCTATGATTTAAGCTGACAATTGACAGTTGTTTGACCTAAAGTTACCCTGTAAACTTACAAACTAATAAGGTTAGTTGAAAAATAATATATACCTTTTAGTATAGGGTATTAAAAAGTGTCGCTATCCTCATGTGGTAAAAAAAACCTGTGAAAACTATGTTGAATTATGTCTGACAAACGTTTTTATTATAAAGTTGCGTTTAATTTTTCACAAGCAGTATTTTTTCACATTTTGCTTTGTCTCAGGTGTTTTTGTGTATCCGACAGATACAGATGCGGTTGCTTTATTTGGTCAGTTTACCATATCAAAAACACAAAAACAAGAAACACACTGCATTTAATGTTTATTCAAGGCGCCCAGGCGTTAAGTAATGCCTCCCAAATCACTCATCCTCAACTTTCAAGTCAATGAAAGTATCTGACAGATACTTTTTGCACGCCCTACAGCTGTAGTTACACACTCATACACAAATTCTCACGTCATCAGTTTGGCATCCAGTCAACCATTTGGTATTTTGATTTATTATAAGACGTTGCGGTGTGTGTTACAATAATCAAGTCAATGACAGACAATTTAAACATTCAAGGCAAAAAGAAAAAAGATAAAAAAATACGGTTTATGCTTTTTGCCCTTATGTTCATGACATCAGCTATAGATATAGCTGACCTAACTCGCCAAAACAAAATCCGAACAAAATGTATCACGTACTAAAAACGAAAGACTTCAACGCAAACAAAAAACTTGCTTGCTAAATCAGAGTACCACAAATGCACTTATACGTCTTAATTTATGATATTGATGACTGAATTTTTGTTCGTGTTGCTAGCGTGGGTGCGCATTGCTCGAAATATCGAAAATCTATAATTTTTGATATATATCGTTTTATATATTTTTTCTAAAATGTTTGCCTTTTCGTTTCATTCAAGCTGCTTGTGCACAAATATGGCTTGAAATATATTCATTCAACTATTAACTTGCCTTGCTCTGTTGCCAGTTTAGACAGCGAGGTGCAACCACGCAAAATACAAATACAAATTTCAAACAAATATTCCGCATTTTCGTATGCAAATGCTTAAAGCTAGCCATATAAGCAAAGATCAGTTCAGATCACTATATAGCTTTCATGTGGCTTGAACGTGTTTCAATATATATGTACTATGTGTATAGTATATAATTAATATGAATGAACAACAATTTCAACTCGGTACATCTCAAGTACACATATCTGTTTTTTATTCTTTAGTAACAGCTACAGCTTCAGTCACATTCTAAAACCTCTATATAGCATTGACCGATGACGAGCCCACACATTTCAAACGCTCTCTGTGTGACAGTAAAAGCGGACAGGAATGTTACATATTTGGCGAGCCAAATCAAATGACTTGCCCACTTATTACTAGAGATATATAGATAGATTACATAACACGTTGTCTCGTCGTTACGAAGGCTAAATTACTAGGTTCATAATTTAGTTTCAACAGCTGTTTCAATAAGTTATTTTCATACTGTAACCTCTGCAGTTACACTTGAATAAATATTCTTAGAATATTTTTCTTGTAAAAAGTTGTATTACGAAAAGTGTTTATGGGTTAGTATCTTTACATAGGGCCAAGTTTTCTACTGCCACAACTTTGGCATACTTCCATAACTTTGTTGAATCTGGTTGTAGTTTTATATTCTATATCTATATCTAGATCAATGCTGCCTATAACATATAACACAGAAACCTTTCTCTATTTAGTGCCAAGATTTTCCCTCGTTCTCTTTCTTTTTGACATAGTTTATAGTTAAAGCTTAAACTTCCATTAACACTTCCATAAACGGAAATCACAACAGATTTGTTTCCGTATTGAATAACAAAATTAGGATTGTAGTTATTGTGTGTGTGTTTGCATCGTTGGGGAATTAGGTAGGGATCTAATTGCAGTTGTAGTCACATTGAGTGCTACTGTTTGAAATGGCATAGAATACTACTCCCGTTTGAAACTGTGTGTGTGAACATATTTTGTTTAGCCACCACAAACAACACGTTTCAAGTGCGAAACGTTACTCAAATTACCACAAATTACAAATTACATAGTTAGATGAACAATTATTTACAACTGGGTTTGCATCATATGATTATTAATAAGTTTAAGTCGGTCTCTAATTAGATTTGCAATCCGTATTTGTATGTTTACATGTGTTGAATAAAACGGCAATATAGCTATTTATTAGCTGACTGACAATATGTTTACCCGATAAATACATATAGTATATATATTGGCAGCTCGTACTATAAAACAGCTGTAGTTCCTGTCTTTAAGCCATGTAGGGTTTTGTAACATGTAACATGCTAATTAGCTCCATGCTTGGCAACACAGTATGTGACTCCCAAACTGTATCTCTATATCGGTCTGTCTGTCTGTTACTTCCAACCCTTCCCTTTCCACATAAATCAATCGTTGCGGCATTTCCCGTCTCCGTTGTACAGTGAATTTATAGAGATTTCAACACCCGCACACACTCTTATCGCATGAATTACACTTTCTAGATGCCATATATGTATGTCTGATGTTGCGGTGACAGTTTGTGTTTTACCATACTGGGCGGATCACTTTAAAACGATTAGAATATGCCGCGAACGCGTTTTAATTGCTGCCTTCGAATGCGCTTTGAAAGTAAAAATTCCGGCACGTTTTACATTTCAAATGTCATTTCTGTCACTTTGACTAGTTGCTTTGCTTACTTATAACAGAATTGGAAAATATACTAAGCAGACTTTTATCTTGTGTTTTGATTATTTAGAAAAAGATTTCTCTTCAAGTTTAAATTATGTTATAGTTTATAACAGTAATATATCTTATCTTCTTTTTTAGTTGGAAGATTAATTATAAGAATCAAACAAAATTGGCATCATCTTGTTCAGCTTCTAGCTATTGTTTGCCATTTTTGCTATTTTGGTTTTGCTTACAAACTGAAATTTCCCAGCAATTTTTTCTTTTTTTTTTGGGGCTTGTGTAGCCTGTAAAAGTAATGGTCGCCTTTGTTGTGGTCGGTCGATTTGACTATCTGTTTTCTTTGGCCTTTTTGGGTTACTCCATGGTTTCTTTTTTGTATTTTTGGTAAGACTGTCCAGCTGTGTAATGACTTGGTCGTGATATGTTATGAGCTACACAAATTCAAATTACTTGCCTAATTTAGATTTTTGTTTTTTTTTCGCTGGTTTGTTTCGCGATCTTGCGATGCACAGATACGAAATAAAATGTCGTGGGGTCAGGCAACTGGATGTCGCTTCTAATTAGCTGTTTTATCCGATTACAAGTAACTTGACCCACTGTGCGTACAATTTTAATTATAAAAACTTGTTGCTTGCTGGTATTTCTGGTTTCTCTTTGTTGGTGGTTATGCTTATTGGTTATTATGAGCATTCTGTGGCTTTTCGGTTGTTGGTGTTTATTTCTGGCAACAATGTACCAAACTAAGAAAATATACATCGACTACCTGATGGCGTTTCTGAGATGACGTATGCTTTTTGGGCCTTTTCAAATAGGTGCAGAGAAGCCAAACACATATTGGTAGCAACATGTTCAATCAAAGCTACCACACAACAACAACATCAAATGACAACAGCAGCAACTTTGAAGTTAAGGCGCCACTAACTTGTGTAACTTTTGTTGTTTTTTTCGATACCCTGTAGGCGTTAGATGTGCGAATAAGGGTTTTGATATAGCTGATTGAAATGTTGCTTTTAGGCTTTAGCATAGTATTTATGTCCAGTTCAAATTGATTGATCAAAAGTTGCAGGACTACAGAAATTCTTTTGGAATCTGGGTCCTTTTAAAGGGCAATTGAAAATTGATCATTCTAATGCTACATATGTACAATGTATTTATCCATTACATTTTATTTTGCTACTTTTGCAACCTTCATTTTGTAGTATGTTAGTTGTTGTTGTTGTACTGCGTTGGCAGCTGTTGTTGTTTTTGTTCTTTCGACGCTGCGTTGGCGTAGGCGTTGGTTGCCATGGTTGTCACACACACGCAGGTGTTGTTGTTGTTACCTGTAAATATATGTATAGAAAAATACGTCATGCGGTAGGAGCGCAGAGCTCGAAGTCAGCAATCCATAACGGGGTTGGCTGCTGGCAGCGACGTCAACGTCAGCGCTACCAACAACACTCACACACACACACGCTTGCACAGACACTTACACACACGCACCGCTCTGGCTGTCAGCACGATCGCAATTTCAATTCCAAAATATTTTGTCGTTATTTGTATTTTGTTTTTTAAGCCTTGCTTTTGGCTTTTTGTACGCCAACGCGCCGGTTCGTGTTTTGTGCCAATTCCATTTTGTTTCAGCCATGTTGTTGGTTTTGCTGCTGCTTTTCTATTCTCGCCACCTGACGCTGGCTGCGCTGCCGTTAACACACCTGGCCAAAGCCAACACTTTAAGCGTTTTAACTTGGCCCGATCGCGTTTAGTCGTTGTCGAGTCGCCGCACACATTTGTTGTTAGTGCCCCTCCGTCGCATGTATCTTTATCTTTGTATATACTTGTATATAGATACTTTTACAGATGTATCTATAAGTCGTATTACTAAATAGTTGTGTTGAAAGCCTAGTAAGACTGGATAGTTAGAACTCTAAACTTTGAAAAAAACTTAAAACAAAGAATATAAAAAAATATAAATTTGTGAAAAAAATGGTTTTTTCATGTAAAAATAATTGAAAAAATCAATCAAAATACTTTACGAACGGAAAATAAATACCTAAACATTTAAAAAAAAATAACATTTCTTTACACATACAATTCGAATAATTAAAAAATAACATCAATGTGCAATACAAAATGAATATACTATATATGTATATAAAAAGCGATAAACAACATCATCAAAAGAACAATCAAACTCTTTTTGCATGATGTCACAATTTGCCGTGGCTTCAATTTCGAATTTCCAATTTCGGGATATATATCTCGCAGCGCTACTCATCATAATAAATAAATGCGGCTGTTCTGTGCAGTATCGTTATTTTTTGTGTGCTTTATTAAATGTGCCGCCAATACATCATCAATTGATTTCAATCTGAAATGCAATTGAATTCAATTTTGTTTCAATTAAGATTTGTGCTTTAATATGACGAATTCATTTTTTATGCGATTCTCAAGTGTTGTGCTACTTACTCTTCTTGATTGTGTGCTTGTGATTGTAATAAAGTGTTGCTGTAATAGCTATAATATATATATAATGACGTGCATAGCTGCAGATATGTTTACTCCAGCTACAGTTTGTTTATGGTTCAGCAATTTGTAGTATAAACCTTTTTTTTTTTGCTATTTGAGCTCCACTTAAAAAGTGCTTTAGTTATTTTGTCTCATGCTTATACGACTTTAATTTATGTGTTGTCATTTTTTATGATGTGCACAAAAACAATGCAAATTTCAACTTAAACAGCTCTTAACTCTTCTATCGTCGACTTCAAACGGTAGCCAAGGCATCCAAAAATAGGCAACAGCTGCTGTTGTTTGCTGTTCGCTTTAAAGCCATTCAAAATGTCAAGCTTTTAACGCCTCTTAGTGTCGCCTCCGCAGACACTTAAAAAATCCAAATCCAAATGTCTGTGCAACTTTTTAATAATGTTGCAATTAACATTTTTGTGTGGGGCCTGTATGTGACCGCCAAGTCACGCATCTGCGCAGGCGTCACCTTTCAATGATATGTATGTATCTAACGGGTGGGCGCACAATTTGTCCAAAACAACAAGCTTGTTGTTGATGTTGTAGCTTAGCTTGATCTTGAGCTGTAAAGAAAGAGATTAGATTTCGGGCTAGTTACAAAAAACATGCATCAAATCAATCGGCCTTGCTTATCACGTCCTGTCCAGATATATTTCCACTTAAATCAAAATATACACTTTTAGGAACACTTATCATTACACTTTATCTCATTTGTCAGTCAATTTTCTAGACATATCTATTAGGGAATTTGATCGACACTCTTATGTGTTGTGTTTCATTCCATAACGTTTCCAAGCTAAACTAAATTAGCTGGCTATACAATTAGCTTTGTTGTGATTTCTGTTATGGTTGTTGTTGTTGTTGTCGTGGTTTGTGCCCCGCGGCGACTTTGTTGGGCCGCAAACATGAACTTTTTGTTATGGTTGTTTTTATTTTTTGTGCAAAACATAAATAAATTGAGGAACATAAGCGAAAAGTTAACTTGAGCTTGACGAACAAGAGTTACCCTAAAGTAGGGAATATTTCTATTAGATATATCACAGTTTAAATAAAAAAAGCTCTTAAAGAAAATCTGACTAATGTGCTTTGTATATGATCTTTTCATTAAGATCGTGTGTATCAAAACTTAATTTGAACTAAAAGTTGAAACTGCTCATTGTTAGAGTATAAAAGTCTCAAGGACAGATAGACAATCTTGACACTTGACTAGTCGAATGAATAATTATGTGAATGAGTTGACCAAAAAACAAGAAGGTCTGAGCATACATAAGCTTTTAAAAACTTTGTTTTCGTCATCCCTTAACTATCTTATTCAAATTGTTACACTTTGCATAGCAGACTTCTAATACATACGATGTTAGAGTATGGCAAAGAATCCCAAAGACCGCTAGACATGTGAGAACAGACTAGACTGTCTTTCTCTATAGTTCGTTTGCTTGGATAATTATGTGTACGTACAAGAAATAAATAATTTGCTCATCAGCCGCAACAACAACACCAACAACAGCAACAAACAACTCTGTGGGTGCCTCTTTTTAGCTTGGATGGAAGTTGTGGAAGGGAACAAGAACAAGACATCCGGTAGTGTTGTTGGTGTTTGCCGCTGGTTTTTGGTCGGCTTTTTACTTAATTAAACGCAAATTGCGATGTCGGCAAAACTCAATTGTCTGTGAGCACGTAAAGTGAGGCAAGGAGAGATGGTGGAAAAAGCGTGGATTGTGATTTAAACAATTAAAATAATTTTTTATTTTTGAATCACGCACAAAAATAGCAAAAACTGAATTGCGAATTTAAAACGAAACGAAAAATAAAATAGAACTTTAGTAAATATATAAAACACGAAACGATAAAAAAAAACCTACGATAAAACACAACGATAACGATAACAGGCTGGCGTCCTAACAGCAGCAAACATGCACTCCAGCACAAGCTCACAGTCGACTCTGAAGCGCACTCAGCAGCTGGTACGCCAACAGAATGGCTCACAGCCCTACGTCACCGGTGGCACCGAAATAGTGCATACCACCCGAGGACCGGCTATTACCACTAATATTGATGACTCTAGTCTGCGCTACCGGCAAGAGACGAAGCGCGAGCGTACCGTCGAGGCTGTCATCACGGATTATCCAGGCGTGTCGCCATCAGGTATCGTGCCACATGAACGCAGCCACATCGAGCGTACTGTTACCTTTCAAGATGGCATCGGTGTTGGTGGTGGCAGGCGGCCCTCCGACAGTCGCGCTTTGGTACCCTCAGCGGGTAACATCAGTTCCAGCTATCAGCAGGTGACACGTAATAAGCGCATCTCCACCGAAGTGCTGGGTTCCAGTGTGGAGAGCACCAAGACATCGCAACGTGCACCCAATGGACATCGGCGTGTCACGACGCACATCGTGCGCAAGGTGACAACATTGAGTCGTGCCGAGGAGAATGCACAGCCGGCAGAGGATCTGTTGCCACCAGCCAAAATGATACGTAGCTCTGAGTTGGAGTATCGACGTGCTTTACCGCCGGCTATTGAGTCATCGAGTATGCAGCGCAGAGAGGTAATCAGAGAAGAGATGAAACAGGGATAAACTAAGAAAAGGAGTCGAAGTTGTTGCGTTGAACTCTTATCAAACTTTATGCTTTTCCTTTATATTTGATAGAAATGCTTTCTTCCCAATTTTAATTGTACTAAAAACATGCTTCACTTACGTTTTATCTAAGCATCAAATTGTATATGTATTTTTTAATATCTATATTTTTGAGCATATTTTATTTGATCCTAACTCTATTTTCCGCTTTCCCGCTATACAGATCTCCGATATTGTTGTTGGCAAAGAAGACAACGTATCCGCACGTGAGGCATTGCTGCGCTGGGCACGCCGCTCGACAGCTCGGTATCCGGGTGTGCGTGTTAATGATTTTACATCATCATGGAGGGATGGTTTGGCCTTCTCGGCATTGGTGCATCGCAACCGACCGGACTTGCTTGACTGGCGAAAGGCAAGGAACGATCGGCCGTTGGATCGTCTCGAGACGGCATTCCACATTGTTGAGAAGGAGTATGGTGTAACGCGTCTATTGGATCCAGAGGGTAAGATAAATGCTCATGTAAAGTAAACAGTTAATAATTTTATTCCCTTTATAGATGTGGACACAAATGAACCGGATGAGAAATCGCTTATTACGTACATATCATCGCTGTACGATGTATTCCCGGAGCCACCCTCCATTCATCCACTGTTTGACATGGAGTCACAACGTCGCGTTCATGAATATCGTGATTTGGCCCAACAGTTTATCTACTGGTGTCGTGAGAAGACCGCTTACTTGCAGGAGCGCTCGTTCCCACCCACGCTGATTGAGATGAAGCGTCTGCTAAGCGATCTGCAGCGTTTCCGCAGCGAAGAAGTGAGCGCACGCAAACGTGAGAAATCCAAGCTCATTCAGATCTACAAGGAGCTGGAGCGTTACTTCGAAACAGTGGGTGAAGTCGATGTAGAGGCCGATTTGCGACCAGATGCAATTGAGAAGGCATGGTATCGTATGAATACAGCGTTGCAGGATCGTGAGGTCATTTTACAGCAGGAGATTGAACGCTTGGAGCGTTTACAGCGACTGGCCGATAAGGTTCAACGCGAGATAAAACATGTGGATCACAAGCTCACGGATCTGGAAACACGTGTCAGCGAGGAGGGTAGACGTATTGAGCGTCTACATCCCGTAGATGCTAAGAGTATTGTTGAGGCACTCGAGACAGAGATAAGGCATCTGGAGGAACCCAATACAGGATATGAATCAGGATTGCCATGTGCTCAACGAGGGCCGCTATCCACATGCAAGTGAACTGCACAAGAAGGTCAATAAGCTGCATCAACGCTGGGCTCAGCTGCGCACCAATTTCCACACGAACCTGGTACAGAAACTAACTGGTTTGAAATTCCCCGTCCATGAAACAACTGTGACGCGTCAAACGCGCATGGTCGTCGAATCCCGACAGATCGATACGAATCCCCATTTCCGTGATCTGCAGGAGCACATTGAATGGTGCCAAAACAAATTGGTAAGTTTGGATAAGCGAGCTTATTACGAAACACTAGCTAAAATTATTGCTTTTTGTAGAAACAATTGCTTGCCGCTGACTATGGTAGTGATCTGCCATCGGTCAAGGAGGAACTGGATCGTCAACAGCACGAACATAAGATTATCGATCAGTTCCATTCTAAAATACTCAACGATGAGCGACAACAGAGCAAGTTCTCCGGTGATGAATTGAACCTCTATCAGCAGCGACTGAATCAGCTGCAAAAGGTCTACGATGAGCTGCATAGCACCTCGACAAAGCGTTTAACCGATCTGGACTCACTGCAGCATTTCCTTGCCCAAGCATCTGCTGAGCTACAGTGGCTCAACGAGAAGGAGCAGGTGGAGATAACGCGCGACTGGGCGGACAAACAACTCGATTTGCCCTCCGTGCACAGATACTATGAGGTAAATTGTAGTTATTGTAGAGCTAGTTCCAGATGGGCAGGAAATATTTTTAAGTCTATCCTATAAATGTTTACTGCACCGTAATGCATGTACTAGTTCTACTCTATAACCGGCTAGCCGATATTAGTTTTTATTGCCTGTTGTTTATATCTATGTTGTGCTTTATCTAATTCCAAGCGTGCATTTGGTAATGGCGACGAGGTAAGAATCGGTTTTAAATTCCCTAGGGAATGCTTTCAAATTTTCAAAGCAAACCAGCCAAGTGCACCTTCTCCGCATACAACTTAGATAACTTTTACTAATCGATCTTAATATATTTTCCGCTAACAGAACCTTATGTCCGAACTGGAGAAGCGTGAGATGCATTTTGCGACGATCCTAGATCGTGGTGAGTCATTGCTTAATCAACAACATCCTGCCTCCAAATGCATTGAGGCACATTTGACGGCCCTGCAACAACAGTGGGCCTGGCTACTACAGTTAACTCTTTGTCTGGAGGTGCATTTGAAGCATGCCACCGAATATCATCAATTCTTTGCCGAGATCAAGGATGCCGAACAATGGCTAACAAAACGCGATGAGATACTGAATAGCAAGTATTCGCAGTCTGATTTTGGTTTGGATCAAGGCGAGGCTCTATTGAGAGGAATGCAGGATTTGCGTGAGGAACTAAATGCTTTTGGAGAGACAGTAGCTACTCTACAACGTCGCGCTCAGACAATTGTGCCCTTGAATAAGCGACGTCAGCCCGTTAACCGTCAAGGTCCGGTTCAGGCCATCTGTGCCTACAAGCAACAGGGTCAATTGCAGATTGAAAAGGGTGAAACGGTCACACTGTTGGACAATTCGGGACGTGTCAAGTGGCGTGTGCGTACTGCCAAGGGACAGGAAGGTTCAATACCCGGTGCCTGCCTTCTCCTGCCGCCACCCGATCAGGAGGCCATCGATGCTGCAGAGCGTTTGAAGCGTCTCTTCGATCGCTCCGTTGCTCTCTGGCAGAAGAAACACTTGCGTCTGCGCCAAAACATGATCTTTGCAACGATTCGTGTGGTCAAGGGCTGGGATTTCGATCAGTTTCTGGCCATGGGACCCGAACAGCGTACAGCGATTCGACGTGCCTTGAACGACGATGCGGATAAACTGCTCAGCGAGGGCGATCCCAATGATCCGCAGCTGCGACGCTTGAGACGTGAAATGGACGAGGTTAATCGATTGTTCGATGAGTTCGAGAAGCGCGCCCGAGCTGAAGGTGAGTGTGGGTGTGGGCAGGGACGTAGTAGTTACTATAAAAAGAAAAAATGGGCGTGGGCGTCAAAATTTTGCTCACTTTTCAATTGACGGCGCTTGGCCAGCTGTCAACGTTTGCCAATTAAGCTTTAGCTTAATTGAATTGAATTTAATGGTCGCTTGATTTGAACCCAACGTCGTCGACTAGGAAGCTAAATTTTAGTCTCAAGTAACAAATCAAACGCGACACAAGTTGAAAGACGAAAGCATGAGAAAACTATTTGCGAGTGCCAAAACGCGCGGTAATCTTGTTGTCATAAGCAACCTGAAAACAAACTAAAATCTTTTTTATAACATCCTTATTCTTTTTTACAGAGGAGAGCAAACAGGCGAGTCGCATCTTTACCGAGGAATGCATTGCGATCAAGAGCAAACTAGAGGATATGGCACGTGAGTTGGATCAGATAATATTGGCGCCATTGCCACGTGATCTAGACTCGCTGGAGCATGTGCTCGAGATTCACTCGGACTATGAACGACGTTTGCATCTGCTCGAACCGGAGCTGAAGCATCTGCAGGAAACTTTCCGCACAATTGCACTAAAGACCCCAGTGCTTAAGAAATCGCTTGATAATCTAATGGAGCTGTGGAAGGAGTTGAACACCCAGAGTGGTCTGCACAAGGATCGCTTGAAGCTGTTGGAAGCCTCTTTGGCTGGTCTTGAGGATAACGAGCATGTCATCTCCGAGCTGGAGAATGAGCTAGCCAAGCACCAAGATTTGCCCTCAACAGCCGAAGGTTTGCAGCATGTGTTCAAGCAGTTAACACACATGCAGGACATCATAACACAACAACAGCCTCAAATGGATAAAATGAATGATGCTGCCGATCAATTGGGTCGCATGGGTGTGCCCACCAAGGTTCTGGGTGATCTTAAACGCCTGCACTCGAACGTAGAGCGTCTGAATACGCGCTGGAGTGCAGTCTGCAATCAACTGGGCGAAAGGTAAGCAGTTCTTTGAACTTAACTGAAGCCTTATGACCTAAAATTGAGGACGACACCTGTTCAACAGATGTATTCAACACCTTACCTCAGTCTAAACGCTTCATTAATTTACCCCATATATGTATATACAGAAACCTGTTAATATCACACCTCTATTTACCTATTGTAGAATGCGCTCATGCGAAACGGCAATTGGATTAATGAAGAATCTCCAATCGAGCGTGCAAGTCGAGGAATCATGGGTTGATGGCACTACCGAACGTTTATCTGCAATGCCCACAGCGACTTCAGCTTACGAACTAGACGTGAGTACTTTTCATATATTTTTCATTTTATTATCATTTCTTTGATAGTGTATTATTATTATTATTATTATTATTTATGATCAGTTCCTTTATAGATTTTAGCTATGAATATGTATATATAAATATAAATATGTTTTTCAATTCCTTGTATAGATTTTCACATTAGTGAAAGTATTCAAGATAAGAAAATCACCTCCCTTTTAAGCAACACAAAGTATATATATTTTACTTTATTTATTTTATTATAATGTACAATATATCAAAATCGAAAGCGTAGTCAAATCTAATGCCTTTACAAGTGCCCCGTCCCTTCCTTTTGCCCAATAAGTAGTTTTTGCATTAAATAAAATACCTTGGGTCAAAACTTCGGTGTTGGACATGTTTTAAATGTCTGTAATGTGTGCCAAGTCTTATATATATTTTTGTTATTTTGTAAACTGTCCCAAACTATATACATTTATACCCTAAATACTTGTTTAAAGTCGTAGTTCTTGTCTAATCCAAACAACAAGTTTTGTAGCAGGCTGCCAGTTGTCTGGCAGCTAAACACACCTACACTTTTGTACAATATGTATAATGTACATTATATATATTCCAAAAACACGAACTCTGTGCTGTCCCCCACACAAAATTACATCCGACACACACCCTGTAAACTCTCAAAAATATATATATATATGATTGTGTCCAGTAGTTATTTTGTGTCTCTTATTATTATGTTTTTGTAGATTTGTTTCTAGTTGTTTAAGCTGCACCATCCTATATACAAACTCATATTTCACCTATACCATGTATTGTCATATTGTAGTCTTATTTGTATTTGTAGTTGAAAAACTAATTGTATATGTATTTTTGTCTAATTTCTTGTATCTTCACCCAAAAAAATCAATATCACACTCTATAAAAAAAAAAACACTACACAACGAACAAACAACACTCAATAAATCAATAAAAAAAACTAAATAAATATGCCCACAAAATTGTTACCCAAAAACTCCCTTCGCAATAAATATATATAAAAAACAATGCATACATAGAAACTGCTCGGAGCTGCTATCGAACGAAAACCAAAAATTGAAAATGTCAACGTGGCTGGAGGACGTCTGATACGCGAAGCTAAGGTAAAAATTATGAATGAATGTCCTTTTGTATGTCTGAAACCTTTCTATAGATATATAGAAGTAAGGCAAAGGGCTTGACTACAAGATTTTTGTTCTATGAATATTACATGAGAAAAATTCTTATTTTACTCAAAGACCTCTTGAAATGTCTTACCCCTTTGTCCAACGTCTACTCCTTCTTCTAAGTATGTATGCCTATGCGTGTGATTGTGAAAACTTTCGATGAAAAAAAAAACTACACAAATCTTGAACAATCCTTATGTTTTGAGATATATAGTACACTCTTCTTCTTAGCTGTTTTTGTGTTTCTACTTGTCTTTGCTATCTCTATCTACAAATACTTTCAATATTTAATGCTTTTTACACACACAATTTGTGGTAAATTCTAAAAAAAAAAGAAAAAAAATGTCGTGGCTCCATTTGGATGCTCAAGCTTCATTTTGTTGAAGAGTAGTTAAAAACTGCGGGTACAAGGTGCGTCAATAACACTTGGGGTACAACAACAACAACAACAACCAAAACAACAAAATTCTTACCAAATATATTGACCAACACAACAACAACAACCAAACAACAAAACTTACACAAAAACCAACAATTAAAAAACAAATGTAATCAACTTAATTTTTTATGCGTATTGATTAATTAACGAAATAAAAAGCACTAAATATATCATTGACTACAAGCAATATTCCCACCTCTTAAACAAAAAAAAAACAACACACAACAACCAACAATATACTTTGCTTAACACGAAATATTACTAACATTTAACCGCAAAAATTAACACGAATCCTGTGGACAACAACAACTTCAACATCCAACATTTGTGACGTCATCATCACCATTATCATCGATTGGTGGATACTAGATTTACGATAGTAAATGTATGCGCTTTGTGGATTGGCTGCTTGAAGCACGTCCCTCATTTTCACCACCACGCCGCGATCTGCGTCCAGCGGATAGCGATCCGGGTGCCACACAGTATTACAGTCAACGTTTGGATAATTTAAATACGAAATACGATAGATTGCTGGAACAATTGTCACAGAGGCTTAAAACTGCAATCGAGGTGAATGGCAGCGATGGTCTGGTGAGTATCTAAAAATTCCCAAAGAGAGCGAGAGAGAAAAAAGAAAGAGAGAGAGAGAGAGAGAAGTTTACTACAACTCCTTGATGCTGCATGCTAATTTTAGACACAAACGTCAACTTATTAGCAATGACTGAAAAATAACAAAAGTATTTCAGGTTCAAGTTCATCAAAGAGCTTTCGTTTTCTTTGAGTACGTCATCAGTTCTAGCTTAGTCTATGTATAGTTTTATCTTGTTTGTCGGCCTTATGCACTGTTTTTATTAAATTAACCTTCAACACACACACACACACACTTGTGAAATAATAATGACATCAGAACGAACAATATAGTTTCGTTTGTCAACGCTTGACATGTTGCCTCATAAATCAACCAACTTGATTAATTTATAAAAATTTCATGCTAAGTTTTTTCTATCAAACGTTTTTTTACTTATTCGCAACTCGTGCCAATCTTTTGTCTAATGTGCAAATTGCATTTTTTTATGACATACGAGTCTTGTCTATCTTGAATTGCAAACTCTGTACATCATATTATATAGCTTTTTTTTTTGAAAATAAAGCAAAGAAAATTAGCGTTTAAATTAGGAATTCCGTGTTTATAATCTCATAATGACAGTATGCAAATATGTTAAACATAATTCGCATAACAAAATATCTTTAATTCTAACTAATTCAATGCCAAGCAAACGTCATGAACTTTTGGCGCTATACATATTTTATCTGTCAACTATTTAAATTTTATTTTGGTTACTCTCCGATTATTTTTGGCAACTGGTTTTTTGTTTAAGCGTCGCAATTGCTTCGAGAAATTTAATTAAAATTATGAAAGTTGTTTTTATTTATTTTTTTTTTGCCAAAATGTACTTAAATATCGCTTACAAATATTTATTTTGTTATTTACACATAATCAGTGACAAAACAGAACGAATTGTTTCCATAGCAGCTGCTGTTGCTGGCTGGGTCAGTAAACCTTGGAGTGTTCACAGTCTATCAATAAATGCTGGTGTCATCAGCTCTCTAAGTTCTACCTGTAAACCTTTTTTTGCCCTCAACCAAATTAGCACAATAGATGCGGGATTAAGCATATGCCTTGACATGTGTACCTCTCAGTGTTTTCTTAGGCTGAGTGACATCATGAATGCTGCTACCTCATACATTTAGATATTTAAAAACTTCATTGCCAGCTTTGTGAGACTTTGTTTTTACGTGTCTAAAGGCTTAACTTGATATGCATAACATGGGCGGCGAAGCTTGGCATTAAGTGGAGTGAATGCGCATATATATTGCTACTTGGAAGGTTAGCTTCAACATTTGAAACAAACAGTAAACTGGTTTTCTTGTTTATTTTGTTACTGATACATATATCATCTAGCTACAAATTAGAACGGAGTGTTATATGAGAAAGGGATGTTTATGTGGATAGGCTATTTTGCTTCAGCCTCAAAGGTTATTGTTGCGATGGTATGCAACATTTAAAGCATTATTCAATAAAGTCTCTGTACCTGATCTAAAGCTTGTAAAAATATAAATTATGTGATCCAAACTTTTACTCTTTGCTTTGACAACTGAGCACAGAGCATTTTCTAGTCTATCATCCAACTAGTCTTAATTTCATTCTTGTTTTCAAAAATTCGAAAACAAACAAAATCTTCAGCTTCATTAAGTTTGGCACAACAACAACTTCCAACAGTAGACAAACAATAGTTGTTCGGAACACGTTGTGTTTTTTTTTCCTACAACTTCCGCGTATTGTTTTCAACACTTTGATAGCATAACGAATTTGAGTAGCCAATTGTAAATGGATTGCGGATTCAAAATTCTAATCGTCACATGGAGAAGCAACAGCTGAGCATATTTTAGCCGGCATTTTTTGTTGTTGCAGCTTTGCGCTCATCAAAAGCTCTCGATTTAATAAAAAGTAAAAAAAAAAAACTATGCGCTCATCGGCATATGGTCGGAAAGCTTGCGCTCTCTCTCTTACATTACGGACTCTACAACTGTCGATTCCGTTGCTTCAATTTAGTACTAAATGCGACGTGGTTGTATAACGACGTTAAAACTGAACGCGTGCGAATATTTGTAGTTTTCTTGTGTGTTCTGCGCGTGTGTGTTTTGTTGTGTGTTTGAAACGGTGTACAAAGGCTAAAAAAACCCTTCACAAAGGTTGCAAAATTCATTTATATTGAATTTTGTTTATGTTTTATTAAAGAATTTTTCGCAAATTTTTGAAACGTGTAGGCAAGCGATAATAACATATAACAACAACATTACCCTATACTAAATGTATTAGATCACGTATAGGGCCGGTGTAATACTCATACGTCGCGTTGTCACCATGCAATGAATAGAAAGTGCGATTGTATCTGTGTGTGTGCGTGTTCTACTTGCATTGTCTGTGTGTTATGCGTGTGTGTGTCTTCAATTGAATACGAAATACATTTGTCTGTGGCCCGCTTTGAATTGTCTAATAGAAATTTAAATATTTCATACACAATCCTACGAGAAGCCCACACGGAATAATCCAAATATGCACAAAAATGAAATCACTCAAAGCCAAAAAAACTAAATAAGATAGAATAGAAGAGGGTCACACATTAAAAATTGGAAGTGTGAAAACGAATATAAAAGGCCGACAAGCAAATAAAAACATGCAATATTCATATAGCCTTGAATATGTCGCAAGAGTCCATATGCTATTATTCTTTCTATTTTTTCTCTATATACACTCTATATTTATGTGTGTGCTAATGAAAGCAGACAAAACGAAGAAAAAAAGTATATATATGTTGAGAAACTACAAAAACTATTTAGTGTGTGTGCAATTGGGGAGTTTGCACAAGCTGTATGAGTCAAAAAGCTTGTTACCAAATACATAATGGTTTAAACCTTTTAAATGCCGGCAGTTAAAAAATTGCGCTACCGTTAGCTCGATCCATTAGACAATTTAATATTTAACCATTTAGTGTAGCCAACTGACCTAAACACATATAGAAACAAAAAAAATAGTTAAAAAACAAAAATCATTAATCAAACGTGACATATGACAGCCATTATCAAATAATGCGATCAGCTGCTGTAATCAGGCGGGCCAAGGCTCAAAAATAAAAGGGGCGCGGGCATGACTGTTACTAATCTAATCTAAAAGCAATATCAAAAAACAATTTCTCTTATAAATGGGCAAACTGCTATTAACTAATTGTCTTTTGATAGCTGGTAGAATCGTCTTCTTTGTAGCCAAAAATGGTATATGATTTGACGATAATAAACATCTTAATTAATAACACCAAGTTTGGGTTTGCGACTCCCACCAAGAAACTAATCTGTCTTAAACTCCCACAGTTCTTTTGTTAAAGACTCAACCAAACTTGATTTTAAAGACTGTTAAGCAGCAAATAAGTAATCCAATAGAACAGTTGTCAACAAATTTGGATAGATTCTTTGAATGCCTTTAAGCACCAAGTACTTTAATAAAAAAAGGTTTAATATCTGTAAGGAATGTCCTCAAAAAAACTAGAGTATCACGCAGTCAAAACGTCACTTCCAAACGTAATATTTTCACTTGATTTTGCATTAATTTGTTGTGTTTTCTGTTATGTTTTGTTTGCTTTTCATTTTCCTGTTAGAAAATTTTCATTAAACGTTTATTTTTTGCTTTTATTCACATGTCATTGCGCTTTGGCATTTTTTGTTTCTGCATTTCTCATGCTTGCAACGCGTTGCTTCTAATTTATCGATCTAACGCGGCAAGCACAAAATTTGGCCGCCGCCTTAAACAGACACACACACACACAAGTATTTTTAGTTATTATTTATGTGACGGTGTGTGTTTTATACAGAATGAAATGAAAGCGAATGCGGCGCCCGTGTGACATCGTTCAAAGAGCAGCGTCGCCTATTTTTATTGAGGTGACAGATATATTGTGCAGCATGTGTGGCATGCTGCAGTTGCAGTTACAAAAAAAGCTCAGCCATTTGCCGGCAGAGAGTACAAAGCTTCCTTAGGAGTCCCCAACCAAAAGCGTGTCAAGCGCAATAGTTACAGGAGCGGAGTGTGAGGGTGATATCATGGCAAATGAAAAAAAAAACCTATTTGCAGCTTCAATTTCATTTAAGTGTTCTTAATATTTTAATGTATTTTTTTTTTTTTTTTGTGGGCGCAGTGCGAAAACTTGTTTTAGATTATATTGAAATCACTGATGACATCATTATTTGTGCTTATTTCAATGTATTCGTGTTTGCTCTTAATGTGTTTGTGTTTCATACTTGTTCATATTTTGTTGTTGTATTTTTGTTAATTATACTTTATTTTGTTGCTTATACTACTAACTCTAGGGCGACCTTCGACAGCAGCTACTTTTTGAAAAATAAAATAAAAGTGATTGCCTCAGCGTTAATTGGGAATTTATTGCCGAGGCAAACTAAATTTTTAAATTTAAATTAAAGCAACAACTCCATTAAAAATCCAGTGCTATAAAATCAGAAATTTTTATAAGTGCAGTCTGACAGACAATTGAATTGGTACATTAAACTCTCTTGTGTCTATATGCCAGATGTTCAGATATCAGATAAACAACAAGATATGCCAGAATAAAGCACTCCATCATGAGTCAATGCTGGCCTTGTTGTATTTGCTATGCGTAAATAAAAAGATATAACTTAATTACATTGTTTTGTTCAGATTGAAAGTGTTTTTTACATTAAATCGTCAATTTTTAAAGTTGACTCAACTGTTGGATAAATAAATCCACATGCATTAATGTGCCTTGCACTCTCTTTTTTATTTTCCCGGTATTTTCTGCGGCTGGCATATAGAACACTTTTTTATACTGTTTATGAATTAATATATGTATGTATGTCTTTGTGGCCCTCAACAATAGCGTCATTTCTATTTTTGTAAAGGCTTGCTGGCTTTCTGTGTGTGTGTTTTGGTATGGGTAGTTGATAAACACAATATTTATTGTTTAAAGAGAGCGCTGATAAGTATAAGTGCCGGCATTTTAAATGTTTTGTGTTTTTTTTTTTGCTGAACGAAAACAAATCTCAAGCATATGTTTGGGTTTTTAATTGATAACTTTTTTGGGCAGACATAAGGACTCCCATTTTTAGTTTGAGTGTTAAATATTTGGCAAATTCTCTAGATTTGATATCAAAAGATAAATTTTTTGCCTTATCAATAAATATTTCGAATTCAATTCCATATGCCAAACTTTTAAACTCTCAATGACTTATCTCTTTCAAACGAGAATAAATCTCTTTGAAGATTCAAAAAACCAACAATCTATAAACCAGCTCATGCAAAAATTTTAAGTGTTTTTTGAAAGTTGTCTTCGTTTATTTTAACTGGTCTATAAAAAAGTAAAGCTCGTTAATTTTAGGTTCTTATCAATACACCTTAAAATAAGTCATTAATTATTGCAAGTCACACATAGTAGACACAATCAACATAAACTAAAAAGAAACAAGTTTTGGAAGCGAAAATGTGCGTGTAAAATTTCGTTATCTAATTTGTTGTAAATCTCGCAGTGCATTGAAGAAAAATCAAACTTAAAACAAGTGCCTAAACCGACAACTAACGAATTTGCTGACAATGACTATGTCAAATTGAAAGAAACGCAAGACTTAGACATGCCTCAGCATAGATCAGGTCGCAAGGCGACCCAAACTAAAACCAAAACCAAAACCCAAACTACAACTGTCCAAGTGGCAGAGGAAAGTGACTATGACTTCGCGTTCGAGTTTCAGGTAATGCAACCACCACTCTTACCAACTCTCTCTTTCCCGCTCTCCTGCAAAATTCAAGTACACATATTTATTTTTGTAACGCTTTGTCTAATTTCTATTGTTTTCTCCCCTCAACAATGTTTAGCAATACGCTGAAAGTCTACAGAAACCGCTCAAGACCTTTAGAGTTGACTTCAGTGCGGGCAGCGTGTCAACTGGCGATGGTTACGCTGCACGTCCGGAAGATCTTTATACCACAACATATAGCACAACACAGTAAGTAATCGATTATCCACTTAACCCGTAAGTTCACTGAATATTCTTTAATGTGTTCCTTTCTCTTTGTAGATTCAGCTCAACAAAGACAACGAAAAGCTCATCAAAGAGCATTTACAACAGCGATGGCATTGATGCCACAACTAGTCACGAGTCGAATGTTTCAACACCACAGTCGCAGATACAATTCAACGAGATACGCAGCCTAAAGCGGATGCAGCAGCTAGGCGGTAACAGCACCTCCGTCCTGGATATAGCCGGCATTCGCGATCCTCGTACGGGTCGTGTTTTAACCATTGGTGAAGCGATACAGTTGCGTATTTTGGATGTGCGCACCGGCGAAATGTTGGTTGGCGATAAACGCATAACGCTGGAACAGGCTGCCAATCAAGGTTTGATTGATGCACAGCTTGTCCTACAGCTGTTAAAGCCAGGCGCTGGACGAGATGCGTCCGGCAGGGAACTATCACTTTTGGAGGTGATACAGCGCGAGATAACAGAGGCCGAGTCCGGCTATGAGACAGCGGAGAAACGCATCAAGGTAAACAACACAGTCACAGTAGAGCAGTCGCAAACACAATCGTCGGATGTGGCAACATCTCCCGAGAAACCTAGAAATATTGTCGATGCCATTTGTGCGGGCAGTGTCGATGCCAAGACAGGTCTTTATCGCGTCAAATCGGGCCAAACTATTAGCCTGGCCGAGGCCTATGAGCGTGGCTATCTGATACGCCACGAATCGGTGACAATCAAATCGAATGCGCTGTGTTTGAGTGATGCCATTGCACATGGCTTGGTAGATAGTGCTGGGTGGATAATTGATCGCAACTCGGGTGATAAGTTCCGTTTGGATTCGGCTATTGCCAATCAGCTGATCGATGCAAGCGTGCGCGAAGTAGTCGATGCGAAACGCGACGTGAAAATAACCCTGCAAGATGCATTGCAGTCGGGCGTGTTAAATGCAAAAACCGGTCGCTACCTTAACGAGGTGACCAAAGAGAAGCTGAGCTTCTTAGAGGCACGTAATCGTCAATTGATCGTTAAACCGTATACGCTTAAGGATGTATGTGACTTGAATCTGCTGGATAAGCAGTCGCTCATCACATCGCCTATGCGTCGCGAGAAGCTGAGCATTATGCAAGCGATTGAGGCGGGTGTTTTGGATGGTAATCAACTGAAGTGCATTACAAAACGCAAGGGTGAGTTAATCACACTGCAGGAGGCAATTGCCGATGGCATTGTCCTGCCAGCCGAGTGTAAATATCGTGATTTTATGACCGGGGAATTGATTAGCATACCCGAGGCAGTAGAGAGGGGCTTAATTAGCTCAGTAGCGCAACGTTCCATATTTGATATCGATGGTTTCAAGGATTTGCGTAGTAATGATTTTGTTAGCTTTAATGTGGCCCTCTCGCGTGATCTTTTACGTCGCAAGAGCACGGGCTTTGCCTTAGAAACGGGAAGAGATAGTCTTGTACCATTGGAAGTAGCTGTTAGCGAGAGTCTGGTACGGCAGGAGGTATACGAGATGTTTAATCGCGGCATTGGTGTACACAATGCCAGCGGCAAGGAGTTGAATGTCTTTGATTTGGTATATCACAATCTGATTGATCCAAAGACGGGTTATTTGCTCGATCCAAAGACTGGGGAAACAGTGCCTCTGGACACTGCCATTGAGCGCAAGTTCATAACACCCGAGGGTGCATTGTTGCTCAGCAGCCTGCTCAACATTACACTGACTACAGAGACTGTGACGAGGACGATCAATCGTTATGTGACCATACGTGCCGGTTCTCAGGAGCCAGGTGATACAGTTTTGTTGACTTTTACTGAGGCTGTGCGTCAAGGTTTCATTGATGAGGATAGGCAGCTATTTAAGGATCCCAAAACGGGAAATGTTTATTCTGTGCAGCAGGCTCTGAACTACGGCCTACTAGTACCAGATAGCAATCTAACTGTGCCGGATCCAACAAATCGCAAAAAGACAAAGTCCACAATCACAATAGTGACGAAACAAATAATGCCTGAAGCAGAGCCCATTAAACTAAATACACAACATACTAAATATGTGGAAAAGTCGGTGGAAATACCCATTTCTCAGGAATTAATAAAACCACAACGTGTCGTCTCGGAGTTTATAAATTTGGAAAAGAGCAGCTATATGGAACAAAATGTAACAGAGCGTCAAATAATGGAATTACCACCAGGAGGTTGGCGTCTTAAGGATGCAATTGAGCAGGGTCTGTTTAATCCAGACACTGGTGTATTCCATGTCCAGGGCACTGATCGTTTAGTCAACTTTGAGGAGTGCATTGACAAGCAGATTATAAACAATTTATCGGTGGCTGTTATTGAACCCAACACTGGTGATAAACTTTCTGTTAAGTCCGCCTTTGAGCGTGAAATCGTGGACAGCTATGGCAACTATACAAACAACAGGCAGCAGGTTCTAGGCATGCGCAGCGCAATCTCAGAAGGTAAAATTCTTTTAGAGACAGTGCCGGCAACGCGTGGTGCGAATCAAAAGACAATACTGCGAATAACGCGCGTTAATAACATGCCCGATGTTCTAGAGGTATCAACACCACTTAAGGATGCACCCCCACGTTTCGTGGAGGTCATCACCTGTCAACGTGAGCTGGCCTCACCCGAGCCACTACAAATAGCTCCAGGTGCGATTTACGATCCATCAACAGCACTTGTCATATTTACACAAAGTGGCGAGACAGAGAACATCTTTGATGCAGCGCGTCAGGGTTTAATCGATGAGCATCTAATTAAGATTGTGGATCCAACAACAAAGCAAACGATTTCGGTTACAGAAGCGATTGCCAGATCTATTTACGATCCGCGCACAGCAACTATACTGAATGCTGAAGGTCAACCGGTAGATTTGATTACAGCCACAAAGCTGGGTCTGCTTAGTGTGGTGGGTGCACCACTTGTGGCAGCTGAGGGTGCTTTACGCACCGTTCGGTTTGTTGTTGATCCACGCACTGGTGAACAGATACCCGTTGAGGTTGCCTACGAGCGTGGAATTGTCTCACGCGATCAGCTACAACGGGGACGCTCGTTTGACAGCGAACACACCACAGAAGAAAAGGTTGTAGTGCTGCAGAAAATGCGCAAGATAATACTGAAGCCGCGTGATGCTCTACGCAAGGGTATTCTCGATGAGGAGACCTGTGAAATACTGGAAAATACAAGCAACTTTACCACTCCCCATGGAGAGGTTGTCAACATTAGCGAGGCTCTGAACACGGGTTTGATAGATGGTCGTCGTGGTCAAGTAACGGATCCACAGCGCAATCGTGTGCTGAATTTGCGACAAGCTGTTGAACAAAAGATCATCGATCCTGAGCAAACAAACCATATACTCATGCCTCTGGCCAAAAGTCTGTCCATACCGAAGCTAGAATCACAGGGTCTGATTGATACAAAAACACAAACAATTGTTCACCCAGAGAGTGGATATCCCTTGAGCATTCAGGAGGCTTTGATTTGTGAGGTGCTGGATCCACATTCCAAACTGCAGAAGCCTACACAATGCACCATAGAGGAAGCTATTGAAAAGGGCACCATCAATCCAGATGAATCCACTTTTAGCTACAAAGGTAAAACGCTCAATATTTCGGAAGCCATTGAAGCAAATCTCTTCGATTTGAGCTATGATAAGCAGAAGTTAAGAGTCGAAATTCCTCCCGTAGGCATGATATTCCCCGTGGCTGTGGAGAAGAGTCTCGTGGAGCCCACAAAGCGTGTTGTTCTACATCCAAGCACAAGGAAGCAAATGCCCATTAAGCTAGCTATTGATGATAACTTCATCATGTCAATACCCTATGCTCCTAAACCGGATGCCACTGAAATCGTGACGGCGCTGGAACGCCATCTCATTGATGTCGCTGCACAAACTTTCACACATCCCACTAGTGGTGAGCGATTTTCGCTGCGACAAGCACTAGAGAATGGTGAGCTGGTTGTAAAACCATTATCCGAATTCGTTGTCACCCAGAAACCCATAGCCAAAACTGAAATTATGGAGACGTTGCGAGCTGTGCACACGGTCACAACAAAAACAATTGAACTGATGCAGGGTTACGTACTCATATCTAACAATGAAGTACAGAATGTCAACACGGGTGAGGTGGTCAGCCTAGATCAGGCCAAGGAACTAGGTATTCTGCGTGAGGAAGCGATGACACGTGAAACTAAAGCTACCGCAGGAGATAATGTAGATCAGGTTACTAAGCAAACGGTACCCAGTTATAAGGATCAGACGGTGGTCGTTGAGGAGCGAACACAAACCGTTGTTGTAAGCTCCGACACTCAAAAGAAAGAGATGCAAGTGGTCAGCACCACTCAATCCACAAAGGAACTATCGGAGAACGACACAAATTCCGGAAAGGAGCCAAACAAAACGCTGCAGAATGTCAAGGATGCAGCCAAATTAGGCGCCTTGGGTGTTATAGCAGCGCCTGTTCTCGCTGGTAGTGCAATTGTCAGCGGGGTTAAGAGCTTGCTCAAATCAACAAAACCACCTGCAGAAACCACAACAACAGCCGCGAACATAAACAGCTCATTAATCAGCTCCAAGGAGCCAGAGAAACCAGAGAAACCTCAGGTCAGCTTTATTGATGAGGAGCTCAAGGCAGCTCAGCGTCAACCTCAACTTCAACCACAACAAGTGCCAAGTGAAGTAGATAACCTGCTGCAGGATACGCAGAAATTTATAAGCAGTACTACTGCAAGCTTTATAGCAAGCGAAAAGCAGCAGCATTTGCCAAAAGATCTGCTTCAGACAGTAGTTTCCGAGGAACAAACCACTGCGTTAACAACAACTACAACAACTATAGTTACAACCACGACCACATCAGAAGCAAATGAAACACAATCAGACATTAATGAACCAGTTAAAGAGCAGCCTAAGGATTATAATAAAGTAGCCGAAAAGACAGAACCCAAAGGAGAAGTTACAAAAACTATTGAATCCGTCCAAACTGTGATCACCAAAGAGCCAACTACCGTTAAATCCGTCCAAAGTATAACCAGAGACGATCCAATTTCAGCTTCAATGCAACCACAAAAGGAAGCGCCGAAGCCTGCACAACGGGAGTCCACGCCGGAACCAGCTGTTAAGCCAGAACCTGCTCCAAGATCCGCTGTTAATGAAGGAGAAACAGAATTTGAGCCACCCTACACAGCACCGCTGGCTGCTTTCCGAGAAACGGTCACAAAAGTCACGGAAACTGTAACGGAAGAACCTCTTACCACAGACGCGCAACAGACTATTACATTCACCACAACTCAGGTAACCACAACAAAAACTACTGAAGAGCCGGCTATTGAAGATGTAACAGGAACAATTGTCACAAGTCAAGAGGAACCAGAAAAGCCCGAGAAGATTGTAGAGTTGCCAATTGGATCAATAACTCCTAGCAATGTTTTGGAAGAGGAAAGAGTTTTAATTGTCGAGGAGCCCACGACAACTGAATCTACAATCACAAGAACAACAATTACTACAACTATCACTAGTAAAGAGCAGACACCACAGCAAGTTGTAATTGCTACGGAAGTTATAAAAGAGAAGCCTCAGAAGGAACTATCTCCATCACCGGAAATTGTTTCCACCGAAGATATCCAGGAAAAACCTACAAAGGTCATTCCAGAAGAACCTAGAGACGAAACAGTAACCACAACAGCCACAATAACAAAAGAACATCCACAGATAACTGCTGGTGCCCTGGAACAAATTACTCAACTAGATTCAGCCACAGACAAACATCAAACAGTTGTCGATTTTATACAACAAGAGAAAACTACTCAGAGCTCAACAGGCAGCAATATTATGCAAAATGTCAAGGATGCTGCTAAACTGAGTGCTCTAGCTATAGTTGGTGCACCTGTTCTAGCAGGTAAAGCTCTGGTGGATGCTTTGAGCACAGATAAAACAGCTAAAACAACACAGAAGGTTACGGAAGTTATTACACAAACAGCACAAGAGCCAACGTTGGTGGAACCTAATACCTCAAGTAGCACAACAATTCTTACCAAAATAACAACAACTACCACAACCACAACAAGCAGCAGCGGCTCAGATATTACGCCCGATGATGAAGCACGCGATACAATGGAAATACAAGTCAGTACAGTGGAACACACGGGTAAACGTGAGGTGCCACTGACTCTGGCAATTGGCGATGCTATATCACAAAATCTTATTAGCCCCGAGGAGTGTCAAGTCATTGTTGATGGTGAAACACAATCGCAATGTGTGGCTACTCTGCTCAAAGAGGAACAACTAAGTCCGTTGGATGAGGTGCAGATCATAGATGATAAGTTGATTGTACTTCAACAGATAAGCTACCTGGTTGACATAGATACTGAATTGACAGCCGAAAAACTAAGTGAACTTCATATTTACGATGAGAAACATCAGTACTTTATAGATCCCTCAACTGGACAGAAAATATCGTTCCAAACGCTTGTCTTCGACATGAACATCTTCAACCCCGAATCAATTTTGGTCAAAAACTTAAGTACAGGCAAATATGAGACATTGACAGCTGCCCTAGAGCGTCCATTGTTAGATAAGCATACTGGTCACATGGTCGATCCGAAAACAGGAAAGAAAATACCATTCTTTGAGTGCATCAAACGTCAGTGGATAATCCGTGCCAATCCCGAAGAAAAGCGACCCGCTCCAATTGAAAATGTATTCATAGATTCCCAGACAGGAAAGGTTTTCCTAGACGATGGTCAAGTTTGCTCTATTGTTGATGCTATCAACAGTGGCAAACTGGACATTCAGTCGATATCGGTGCGCGACCCAGTTAGCGGTGAGGTAATCCCACTGCGTATGGCAATTGAGTTGGGTGTGGTTGATATGCAGGCTGGTACAGTCATTGATATACAAACTCTGAAAGAAATACCCATGGAGCTTGCTTTCCAGCTAGGTTTCCTTGTGCCTGGTGCACGCAAACCTATTTCTCTCGAGGCTGCTGTACGCAAGGGTCTCTACGACCCAGAGACAGGCAAGCTCTACGATTCAGAGTCACAAAATCAAGTTGATGTTCAAAAATCAATTGAAATTGGTCTGGTTGATCCCAAGATTTCGCTGATTGTGGATACAGCTACCAAAAAGGAGCATAAGCTTGATAGCGCCATTGAGGATGAGCTTGTTGTACCCGCAACCGGACAGATCAAGGATAATAAGAATAATACGCTTGTACCATTCGATGTAGGCGTCCAACAGCGGCTGGTGAAGACCGACAATGTAACTTGGAGCCTGCCCGAGGTGCTGCAGCGTGAATTTTACACTCCCAGCACGGGCAAGGTACTTAATCCCGTTACGGGGGAAAATATTTTACTCCAGCAAGCTATTGAAATGGGTTTTGTTGAGCTTGACTCGACTCTGGTCAAAGATACCGAGCATGACAAAATTGTGCCAGCTAAAGAAGCTGCTAAAGTGGGTTTACTTGATACAGTCCGGGGCACACTGAGCTCGCCTAACCTTAGCCTCGATGAGGCCTTCTACAAGGGCTATCTAATCAGCACCAAGAAACCATGGTCCCTAGTCGATTGTCTGCTGCGTGGTCTCTACGATCCTTTGACAGCCAAATTCAGCATAGATGGCAAACAGCTGGACTTGAAGTCAGCTATTGCTCAAAAGCTTATAAATCCCGATGAGCTGGTGCTACTGGATCCCAAGACAGAGTCTATTATTTCTCTAAACGAGGCCATTGGCAAAGGTTACCTAGACCCAGTTGGTGGCTATGTCATAAATCCTTATGCTTCGACGAAGCTCTCACTACACGAAGCCCTTGAGAATCGCATTCTCATACCGCCAAAACGCAAGCGCAGCTTGCCTGACGCTGTTTATCGCGGATTATACGATCCAAAGACCGGCCAGTTTAGCAATACGATCACGCGCGAGAAACTAACAACTGAACGTGCCATTCGTAGGGGTATACTCGATCCCGATTCGACAATCGTCAATATAAGTGGTCAAGTCATACCATTCGGTATCGCCACCGAGACGGGCATTGTGGACAGCCTACAGGGTAGGGTGCGGGATGAGGGCGACCAGCTAATTGATTTCAAAGAAGCCTTTGATAAGGGTGTTCTCGTTGAGGCCAAGAAACCGTTGCGTCTGGTTGAAGCGGTCGTTAAGAACATTTACGACGAGACTGATGGACACTTTATGGATCCCAAATCTGGGGAGAAACTGAACTTTGCTGAAGCACTTGAAACTGATCTTCTTGATGAGCACAGCGTACAGATTAGAGATTACAAGAGTGGTATATACAAACAGCTCAGTTTGACGCATGCTAAGGACGAAGGACTTATAGACGGACAGAATGCTAAGCTGCTCTATAACAATCAAAAAATTACAATTAAGCATGCTTTTAACATTGGTATCTTGATGGATGTGAATGCGCCAATAAGCGTACAGCGTGCACTACATCAGGGTCTCTTTGATGATAAGACAGGTAAATTGAGTGATCCAAAAACAGGTCGCAAGATTACATTGCTAGAGGGAATGCGTAGCTTTGTCATAAATCCCAATCTCCCTTGCTATTTCGATGAGCAAACCGAACAAATGTTTAGTCTCAGTGAGACCTGTCGTAATGGCATCATAAATAGACGAGAGGGTGTCTTCAAGGAACCCGGCAGCTCCAGTTTTGTGTCGTTGGGCGAAGCTTTGAGCTTAGGTTTGATGGTTGATATCGAAAATGCAGGCTTTGGACTTTACGAACTATTGGCCATGGGCTTTTACCATTTGTCCACACGACAGGTTCTCCATCCAGTAACAAATCGTAAGCTTAATCTCAATGAAGCTTGCGTTGAGGATGTCGTCAGTCTTTCCTCCAGTTTGATCAAGCACTATGAAACTGGCAAGTATATGCGCCTAGCAAATGCCATTAAGGAGCAACTAATAGATGATACCAAGGGCTGTTATAATCTGGGTACCGAGCAGTTGGATCTACAAGCAGCTAGAGCACGTGGCTTAATTGTCTCAAACCGTCGTCTGTTGAGTCTAGAAATGGTGCTACGCATGCAGCTTTACCGACCTGAATCAGGTAAATTCTGTGATCCGACAACGGGCGAGTATCTAGACCTTATAGAAGCTATACATTCGGGCTTCATAGATCCCGCCACCACTGTTTTTAAGAATCAGGTAACAGGTAAAGAGTTGCCTCTAACTGAGGCTATTGAGAATAGTGACATTGATGTGACAAGGGGACGCGTGCTTGATCCAAAATCTAAGTCTACATACAACTATGATGTTGCTTTCGCGCGCGGCATACTTGTAACTATCGCACGTCCTCTAACCGACCGCAATGAAGTTGTTCGTCGACAAGATAGCGTTGAACTCCTTAGTCAAACGCCCGTGAGCGTTGTCATTAGCAAGCCGCGCGAAATGTCTCTAGAGGAAGCTATCAGATATAACATAATTGATCCGAAAACAGCACTTGTACGCGATTTCGATAGCTTTAAGTTCTTGCCGTATAGTTTAGCTGAGGAACGCGGTCTTGTTGATACCTCAAAGCGCACGATCGTCGATCCGAAAGCTCTCTTTTTTGCATTTGATCCCACGCTTTTGATCTATGTTCGCGAACCGATGACATTTGATCAAGCAGCCGAATCCAAAAGTCTGGATTTGCAAACCGGTATGTTGACCATTCAGCCAATTATCCCCACCAGCAACAGCGATGACAGCGCAAACGATTCACTGACTGTCATCGAGACAACGCCCAAGATATACACGCTCAAGGATGCCGCCGGTGCTGGCATTGTTGATCCCGATTCAGCGCTGGTCAAAGATTTGGCCAAAGCGAAACTCGTGCGTTTGCCAGAGGCCTTCCGCAAAGGCCTTATGGATGCCAACAAAGCGAATGTATTGAATACCCAAACCTCAAAGCTATGCACACTACAGGAGGCCTACGAGAGTGGCCTGATCTGTACACCCAAACGTTCATTTGGTTTGCTAGAAGCCATTACCTTCAACCTGTACAATCCTACGAATGGCTGTCTAGTCGATCCCTTCCAAATGCATCCTGACATCATCAAGCGTAAAAAGTTCACGTTGGCCGAAGCCATCAGTTCCGGTTTAATTGATCCCTCCTCGACGGTGGTTCGTGATCCCAGCACTGGGGTGATCCTACCACTCGCTGCTGCTATAAGCAGCGGTCTTATCGATGCCACAGCGGGTCGTCTTAACGACACCAATGAGTCTAAGAATAATATCGATTTTGTTAAGGCTGCCGAAAAGGGTTTACTGCTGCCAGCCGAACAGAGGGTAAGTTTCACAGACATGTCTAAATTGTATATCAGGTTAATTTACCACTTTCCAAAATTTCAATTCACAATCTGTACTCGAAAACCAAAAAACAAATTGTTGCAACCAAAATTCGCTTCGTGGCATGTTCTTTTTTGGTCTACTCAATATTAATAATTATATCTTTTTAAATTTTTGTTACGAACTTTTTTTGATCAGCGCGCTTTTAAATTAACTCTCTACTCTCTTTCATCAGACTAATCCACAAAGCTCTGTCTGCTTATCTAAAAAAATACGAATATCTTTTTCATTTTTAATTTGCAAATCATATTTATGGTTATTATTATTTCATTTTGCTTGTCCTGAAAAATGGACAGCAAATTTCTTATATTGCAGCGCATGGCATTGAGTTTTATATGTTCTCGTTCACAAAAAAAAAAATACTACATCAAATATATATCTATATCGTATAATTTTTCAAAATGAGCCAAACTTTGTTGCTGAACTTGCTTTAAAATTTTCAACTTCAAAATGCAGCAAGAACAAATCCAATCAGCAAGTGTACTCTACATATACCACATATAAAATCACAACCACAGATCGATCGTATCTCATACATCCTACATATCAATATCATCAAATTGCTTGATCTGGCAAAACGCAAAACGCAAACGCGAGTCTCCATATTCTCCATACTCTACTCAGCACGAATGACGTCGGCAATAAATATTTATAATCTCTCTTTATATACATACATATTCATCGATTACACAAAACATATACATACACATGCATATATATTCGTTCACACATACATATTTTATTACTATACCTCATACCCTATACTTTCTAAAAAAGTAATATTCCTTTATAGGCAGAATTTTCCTTAGGACCATTTTTAACCACAACCAAACTGTAACGTTGTAGAGTCCCATTTGTTTGTCAATATTTTTACTATACTCTGAGCTCTATTTTGAAAATCTATGGAATCCCTTAAGTACCTTTAACTACCTTCAGCATTTTGCTATACTAAGGATTTCTTAATATAACATTACCTCAATTCTAAGGTCCTTTAGTGTGCCTACGTTACAGATTGGTCCAGACTACAGTTTGCTCATAACATGATCATAGCTAGTCAGTATTTATCTAGTCTTTTATTTTACATATACATATATTTTAAATTCCAATTTTCTACCTATTTTCAGCATATATACATACAATTATTTTTATTATATTATTTCGTTTGCAGTTTTAATTTTTTGAGTATGCTCAGACCAAAAACAATAAAACCAAAACCTAAAACTAACACTAATCCAAACAAAACAATAAACCTCAGCAAAACAAAATAAAACCATTAAAACGTAGTTAGTTGCCCATACTAAAAGTATAAACCAATGTAGTCTCCTTAGTTCCTTAGTGCTTGTTGATTTGAGTAGTGCCTTGTAGTAAAACTTGGTGTTTTTGTTTGTGCGTCTTTAAATTACTATAAAATTAATTTTGTTTTTTTGTTATTAAAATGCTTCAACGCCTTACCTAAAATAACTGTGCCTGTCCTATTAAATGCTATACAAAATAAAACTTTGCTTGTGTTTTCGCCGCCTCTTAAGTTTGCAATAAATATTTCAGCTATTGTATGTTTGTGTGCTCTATATATATTTTGTGTTCCATATTATATACCTTTCGATTATATATTATTTACGAACATTTCATATGCTCTCCTCTATATAATATTTATTATACCTCAAAAATCAGGTCTATAAGTATCAAAATGTAATCTGCTAAGCTATGCTCCTTTCCTTATGCCATTTTAATAATAATTATTTTGTTTTCACCATCATTATCAATAATTAATTTTGGCAAATAGCAAGCAGTATTCGAAAAGTTCAACATGTGCGAGGAGAATGTCAACGATCTTCTCAAATGGGTTACGTCCGTCGAACAGAAAATCTCAAACGTTGGTGGACCACGTGTTAAAATTGATGAGCTACGTAATCAAATTAACGCACTGAAGGTTTGTAAAATGTTTTTCACAGCGATAACATGATAACATGACTTACAAATTCCTCACTTACAGCAAATCAAGGATGAAATCGAATCCCAGCAGCGTCCAGTGGCCACCTGCTTGGAGCAAATCCGTCAAATTGTTTTAACCGGTGGCGATGTGCTCTCCGCACCGGAGGTCACAACCCTAGAAAACTCTGGCCGAGAGCTGCGTTCACGTGTGGATCGTGTAAACGATCGCACTGTGCGTCTGCTCCGTCGTCTCGAAGCTGGACGCGATGAGCTGACTAAGCTGCGCAGTGAGCTGGATGTTTTCTCTGACTGGCTGCAGCAGGCTCGACGTACGCTGGAGGACAAGGAGCGTTCGCTCTCCGATCTGACACGTCTCTCATCACAGGCGGACACCATTCGTGAGTTTGTCAGCGATGTGATTGGTCATCAGGCCGATCTGCGTTTCATCACAATGGCCGCTCAGAAGTTTGTTGATGAGAGCAAGGAGTTCTTGGCGCTTCTGAATGATTTCCGTACCTCATTGCCCGAACGCCTGCCGCATGTGGAGCCGCTTTCGAGTGCCGAGAGTCCCGTTCGCCAAGAGGTTTCACTGGTGACTGCACAGTACAAGGATCTGCTGAATCGCGTCAATGCGTTGCAAGATCGTGTTTCCGGCTTGGGTGGCAGACAACGTGAATACCAGGATGCCGTGGACAAGGCTAACGAATGGCTGCGTAGCATGCAGCCCCGTGTCTCACGCGTCGTCTCCGAACCCGTTGCTGGAGATCCCAAGGGCGTACAGGATCAGATGAATGAGGCAAAAGCGCTACACAATGAGCTTATGTCCAGTGGTCGTTTGGTGGACAATGCCCAACAGGCTTTGGATAATCTACTGCGCAGCCTGGGCGGTCAACTAAGCCCGATGGAAATCAATCAGCTGGAGCTGCCTATTGCAGATCTGAAGAACAACTATCAGCAGTTGCTGGATACGCTCGGAGAGCATTGCAAAACTCTAGATAAAACCTTGGTGCAATCACAAGGTGTGCAGGATGCACTCGATAGCCTTGCCAGCTGGGTCAACCAGGCCGAGGATAAGTTTAAGCTAAATCTGCGTCCTGCTTCGCTCATCAAGGAACGCCTGCAGGAGCAAATACGCGAGCACAAGACACTTCTGGCCGATTTGCAATCACATCAGGCCAGCATCGATAGCGTTCAAATCTCTGCCAAGCATTTGTTGGCTAGCGCATCTAATGCGCGCATCGCCAAGAAGGTGGAATCGAATCTGAACGATGTCACTGGCAAATTTGAGAAGCTGTACGAGAAAGCCAACAAGCGTGGTGAATTCCTGGACGATGTCTACAATCGCCTTTCCAAGTACCTGGATGACATCAGCACCGTTGAGCAGCGCATGGGCAGCCTACAAGAGGCTCTTGATAGCCGCGAGACCAGTTTGCTTTCTACAGAGGAGCTGGCACGTCGTATGCTAGACTTGGCGCGCGAAAAGGATCAGCTGGCGCCACAGTTTGAGGATTGTGTGCGTAATGGCAAGGACCTGATAGGATTGCGTGATGTGACCGATACTGGTGCATTGCGTGATCGTATCAAGGCGCTCGAATCTCAGTGGCGCAACATCAACATCAGCATCGATGAACGCGCCAAGCTGTCGAAGCAGAAGGCCGAACGTCTACTGGCCTACGAGGGTCTCAAGGATGATGTGCTGTCCTGGCTAACAAAAACCGAGGGTCGCGTCAATGGACTCGCACCGGTGGCTATCGATCTGGATAAGATACGTCAGCAGCACGATGAACTAAAACCCATTTGCAAGGATTATCGTGACTATGCGCCAACTATTGATAAGATCAACGATATTGGTGCTCAATATGATGCACTTGTGCGACCCGAAAGTCCAGCACGCAAACGCTCCACTTATAGTCCAATCAAGAGGACAAGCCCGCTGCGTCGCATGTCTGGAGACGCCAGAAGCCCCAGCCCGACCAAGGGAGGTATACTGTCGCCACTATCGACTGGTTCCAGTGGATTTGGTAGCCGCAGATCCTCTCAGGATGGCTTCCAGCTCTCTGAGCTGTCTCCGGTGCAGCAGCAGCTGAGCGAGATTAACAATCGCTATGGTCTTATTGGTGTGCGTCTTAACGATCGCCAGAATGAACTAGACAATCTAAGCGAGGAGTTGCGCAAGCAGTACGAGAACTTGAAGGGCTTAGCCCAGTTCCTTGATCGTGTTCAGCGCCAGGTACCCAAGGAGTCGGTCTCGAATAAGGAAGAAGCGGATCGCTGCATTAAGCAGGCTCGCAAAATCCTCGAGGACATGTACGAGAAGCAGAGCCTGTTGGACACGACCAAGGCGCAAGTTAAGGATATCCTTAGACGTAAATCGGATGTGCCTGGCGCCGATCAGCTTCGTCTGGAGAACGAGAACATTCAGGAGAAGTGGAAGAATCTCAATGATATCTGCAAGAATCGCATTGCCTTCTCAGAAAAGCTGCGCGATTTCCTTGATACCCATGGCAATCTCAAGAGCTGGCTGGACAGCAAGGAACGCATGTTGACCGTACTGGGTCCCATTTCGTCGGATCCTCGCATGGTTCAAAGCCAGGTGCAGCAGGTGCAAGTGTTGCGTGAGGAGTTCCGCACACAGCAGCCGCAGTTAAAGCACTTCCAGGATCTAGGACACGATGTTGTCGATCATTTGGCTGGTTCACCCGATGCCCAGGCTGTTGAGCTGAAGCTGAAGGATGTGCTGACCAAGTGGGATGATCTGATGGGCAAACTGGATGATCGTGCCAATAGTTTGGGTGGTGCTGCCGATAGCTCCAAGGAATTTGATGCGGCTGTTAATCGGCTGCGTGAAGCGCTGCAAAACATCAGTGATAATCTGGATACACTGCCTTTGGATGGGGATTACCAGGAAAATCTGCGCAAGATCGAGAACCTCGAACGCCAGCTGGAGGGTCAACGTCCACTCTTGGCGGATGTCGAACAATCGGCAGCTACGTTGTGCAATATTCTCGGGGATCCCGCTTCACGAGCCGATGTCAACTCGCGTGTTGCCGCTCTCGAGAAGCAATATCTAGCGCTGCAGAAGAAACTGGACACGAAGAAAGCAGAGACGGAAGCCTCTCTGCGTGACGGTCGTCACTTTGCTGAGAACTGCTCCAAGACTCTCGGCTGGCTATCTGGCGAGCTGTCCAATCTCACCGATCGTCTTCTCGTATCGGCCCACAAGCCAACACTGCAGCACCAGATCGACACGCACGAGCCCATCTATCGTGAAGTAATGGCACGTGAACACGAAGTCATTATGCTTATAAACAAGGGTAAGGATCTGACTGATCGTCAGCAGGATCGTGGCGTTAAGCGTGATCTCGATCGCATTCAACAACAGTGGGAGAAGCTGCGCCGTGAAGCCGTCGATCGGCATACGCGTCTGCAGACGTGCATGGAGCACTGCAAGAAGTACTCACAGACTTCAGAGACGTTCCTTGCCTGGCTGCGCACTGCCGAGGATAAGCTGGCTGATCTAACGCCTGGCGTTCTGTCCAAAGCAAAGCTGGAGACACGTTTGCGCGATCTGCAAACATTCCGCAGTGAGGTGTGGAAGCACTCAGGTGAATTTGAAAATACCAAGGGTCTGGGTGATACCTTCCTTACTAGCTGCGACATCGACAAGGAGCCGATCAAGGCAGAGCTGCAGGACATTCGTGATCGCTGGGAACGTCTCAATAATGATTTGATAGCACGCGCCCACGAGATTGAGAACTGCTCGCGTCGTTTGGGCGACTTTAATGATGAGATGCGTAATCTAGATCATTCATTGGGTCGTTGCGAGGATCGCCTCGCCGCACACGACGCGCTGGGTGGTGCTGCCAAAGATCCGAAGTTGCTGGAGCGTGTTAAGGCTATACGAGAGGAGCTGACAAAGCTGAGCAAGCCACTGCAATCGCTCAAGGGTCTGGCAAAGGACATAAGTGCTGAGGCTCGTGCTGCAGGCGGTGATGCGGATCATTTAAACAGCGAAGTTGATGGCTTGGCCGATCGCTTGTCCGAGCTGCAGGGTCGTCTTGATGATCGCTGTGGTGAGCTCCAATCGGCTGCAACTGCAGTCTCTCAGTTCAACGAACAAATGAAGAGTCTGGGTATTGATCTAAACGATCTGGAGACAGAAATTGAGAAGCTATCGCCACCAGCGCGTGAGATTAAGATTGTGCAACAACAGCTGGACGATACGGGCAAGCTGCAAAATAAACTGGAACGACTTGTCGGTCGCCTGGAAGATGCCGAACGTGCCGCTGATGTTCTCGTCGATGCTGGCTTTTCTGCCGACACCAGCCAAACCCGGGAACAAATCGCCACGCTGCGCAAGACCCTTGGACGCCTCGATAATCGTGTGCGTGATCATGAGGATAAGCTGCAGAGCACGCTTAAGGCACTTCGGGAGTTCTATGACATGCAGTCGCAAATTTTGGATGATATCCAGGATGTCAGTGATGAGTTTAAGCGCATGAAACCCGTAGGCTCTGAACTGGACCAGATCAGACGCCAGCAAGAGGACTTCCGTAACTTCCGTGAGCGCAAGGTCGAACCACTAGCTCACAATGTGGACAAGGTCAACATGTCTGGACGTGATTTGGTGCGCTCCGCGGGCAGCGGTGTTTCCACGAACGTAATTGAGAAGGATTTGGAAAAGTTAAACGACCGCTGGAACGATCTGAAGGAGCGCATGAACGAACGCGATCGTCGCCTCGACGTTGCACTACTGCAGTCCGGAAAGTTCCAAGAAGCATTAGCAGGACTTTCTAAATGGCTAAGCGACACGGAAGAAATGGTTGCCAATCAGAAGCCACCAAGTTGCGATTACAAGGTGGTGAAAGCGCAGCTTCAAGAGCAGAAGTTCCTTAAAAAAATGCTATTGGATCGCCAGAACTCAATGGGTTCACTGGCTAATCTGGGCAAAGAGGTTGCCAATCACTGTGAGCCCGCTGAACGCGTTTCAATTGAAAAGCAATTAAATGATCTGATGAAGCGTTTTGATGCCCTGACCGATGGGGCCGAGCAGCGTGAACAGGATCTAGAGGAGGCCATGGAGGTAGCTAAGCGTTTCCATGATAAGATCAGTCCACTTGAACTGTGGTTGGACAATACGGAACGTGCCGTTAAATCCATGGAATTGATACCCACCGATGAGGAGAAGATTCAGCAGCGTATTCGCGAACATGATCGTCTCCACGATGAGATTCTGGGCAAGCAGCCTGACTTTACAGATCTTGCCGATGTGGCCGGACAGCTAATGCATCTGGTCAGCGATGAGGAGGCTGTCAATTTGGGCGAGAAGGTGCGCAGTGTAACCGAACGCTATACAGGATTGGTTGATGCGAGCGATAATATTGGCGCACTGCTATCTGAATCTCGTCAAGGTTTGAGGCATCTGGTACTCAGTTATCAGGATCTTGTCGCCTGGATGGAGGGCATGGAGAATGAGCTGAAACGCTTCAAATCAGTGCCCGTCTATGCAGAAAAGCTGTTGGAGCAAATGGACCACCTGTTGGAGTTGAATGAGAACATCGCAGGTCACGCAACCAATGTGGAGTCCACTGTGGAATCTGGCGCAGAGCTTATGAAACATATTTCGAACGATGAAGCTATACAGCTAAAGGATAAACTAGACTCTCTACAACGTCGCTATGGTGATTTGACCAATCGTGGTGGTGATCTGCTCAAGAATGCCCAGAGTGCTTTACCTTTGGTTCAGCAATTCCATGAGGCGCACAACCGTTTGGTTGATTGGATGCAGAGCGCTGAGTCTGCCTTGGCCCCCAGTGAACCACGCCAAGCTGATATACTTCGTCTCGAGAGCGAGCTTTCCGATATGCGCCCCATATTGGACACCATTAATCTGGTCGGACCACAGCTATGTCAGCTGTCCCCTGGAGAAGGTGCTGCTACCATTGAGAGCATTGTTACCCGTGACAATCGTCGCTTCGATGCGATTGTGGAACAGATTCAACGTAAAGCCGAACGTCTGCATTTAAGCAATCAGCGTGCAAAGGAAGTCACCGGCGATATTGATGAGCTGCTCGAGTGGTTCCGTGAAATGGACACCACATTGCGTGAAGCTGATCTGCCAGCAATGGAGCCGAAACTGGTGCGCGCTCAACTGCAGGAGCATCGCTCGATCAACGATGACATATCCAGTCAAAAGGGACGAGTCCGTGATGTGACTGCTGCCTCCAAGAAGGTGTTGCGTGAGTCGCCACAAAGCGAGAATACTGCAACGTTGCGTGAGAAACTGGACGATCTAAAGGAGATTGTGGACACCGTTGCACAATTGTGTAGCGAACGTTTGGGCATCTTGGAGCAGGCGTTACCTTTGTCAGAACACTTTGCTGACTCGCATCAAGGCCTCACCACCTGGCTAGATGATATGGAACAGCAAATATCGAGGCTGAGTATGCCTGCCCTGCGACCTGATCAAATAACACTGCAGCAGGACAAGAACGAGCGCTTGCTACACTCGATTGCCGAGCATAAGCCTTTGTTAGATAAGTTGAACAAGACGGGTGAAGCTCTGGGTGCTCTCGTTGCCGACGATGATGGCGCCAAGATCAATGAGATTTTGGATACAGACAATTCACGCTATGCTGCACTTCGTTTAGAGTTGCGGGAACGTCAACAGGCGCTGGAGAGCGCTCTGCAAGAGTCCAGTCAGTTCTCCGATAAGCTGGAAGGCATGCTACGCGCTTTGGCCAACACTGTGGATCAGGTGAATCAATTGGATCCACTCTCAGCATTGCCCCAAAAGATCCGTGAGCAGATCGAAGACAACGATGCGCTGATGGATGATCTGGACAAGAGACAGGATGCATTTAGTGCAGTGCAGCGAGCGGCCAACGATGTCATTGCTAAGGCTGGCAACAAGGCTGATCCTGCTGTGCGTGATATCAAGGCCAAGCTGGAGAAGCTTAACAATCTGTGGAACGATGTGCAAAAGGCCACCAAGAAACGTGGCAGCTCTCTGGAAGATATACTCAGTGTAGCCGAACCATTCTGGAAGCAACTCAATAGCGTCATGAAGACCCTTAAGGATCTGGAAGAGACGCTATCCTGCCAGGAGCCACCAGCGGCACAGCCGCAAGACATCAAGAAGCAACAAGTGGCATTGCAGGAAATACGTCATGAAATTGATCAGACCAAGCCTGAAGTGGAGCAAGTGCGTCGCCATGGCAGCAATCTGATGAACATGTGTGGCGAACCCGACAAACCAGAGGTCAAGAAACACATTGAAGATCTGGATAATGCCTGGGACAATATCACTGCGCTGTATGCCAAGCGTGAGGAAAACCTTATCGATGCCATGGAGAAGGCAATGGAGTTCCATGAGACTCTTCAGAATTTGCTCAAGTTCCTCACCAAAGCAGAGGACAAGTTTGCTCACCTGGGAGCTGTGGGTTCCGATATTGATGCCGTCAAGCGACAGATTGAACAGCTCAAAGCGTTCAAGGACGAAGTCGATCCGCATATGGTCGAAGTAGAAGCATTAAACAGGTAAGCTTGGAAATTATTTGTAACATAAATATATAAACTACAGCTCTCATATCTATTAATCTGTTGAATCGTCGTATTTAAATGTGTGGTCTTCTTCCATTCAACAATTGGCAGAGTTCTAGAAAGGCAAGATACTAGTTGCAAAATTTCGTACGTTGTTCAATCGTTCGCTTATTTGATGTTGTTATGTTCTTTTTAGTGCCTGCCATTGCAAGCTGTGTGATCTAGATCTGTAATACAAGATCTTAAACTCTGATTTATGATTTAAGCACTGTGATCAGTTTTGCGCATGTTTATATTCTAATTTGTGCTGTTAGCCACTGGGGAACCTACAGTTCCTTAAAAAATTAATGCATGTGCACCAGCAGTCAGCTATTTTTGTAAAGATGAGCATCGACTTTATACATTGCATACTAACATTTTGCCTGGCAATTTACAGACAAGCTGTGGAATTGACGGAACGCACTTCGCCTGAGCAGGCGGCATCAATAAGAGAACCACTGACTGTGGTCAATCGCCGATGGGAGGCATTGCTGCGTGGCATGGTCGATCGCCAGAAGCAGCTGGAGCATGCTTTGCTTCACTTGGGTCAGTTCCAACATGCTCTTAACGAGCTGTTAGTCTGGATCAACAAGACAGACAGCACTTTGGATCAACTAAAGCCGGTAAGATAGAACGCAAGTTATGACTTGGAGAGCAAATTTTAATTAAATAACTTATTTACAGATACCTGGAGATCCGCAACTGCTTGAAGTAGAGCTAGCCAAGCTTAAGGTTCTTGCAAATGATATTCAAGCACATCAGAATTCAGTTGATACACTGAACGATGCTGGACGCCAACTCATCGAAACGGAGAAGGGCTCTGTGGAGGCATCTACAACGCAGGATAAGTTACGAAAACTGAACAACGAATGGAAGCAGTTGCTGCAAAAGGCCAGCGATCGTCAGCATGAGCTGGAAGAGGCGCTTCGCGAAGCCCAAGGCTACATAGCCGAGGTCCAGGATATCCTAGGCTGGTTGGGCGATGTGGATGCTGTGATTGGTGCCAGTAAACCAGTTGGTGGTCTGCCAGAGACTGCAACTGAGCAGCTGGAACGCTTCATGGAAGTGTATAACGAGCTGGATGAGAATAGACCCAAGGTGGAGACGATTCAGGCACAGGGACAGGAGTATATTAAGCGTCAGAACCAGATGAAGGTCTCCTCAAGCAATCTCCAGCACACGTTGCGCACATTGAAGCAACGCTGGGATGCGGTTGTATCGCGTGCATCTGACAAGAAGATCAAGCTAGAGATTGCTCTTAAGGAGGCAACCGAATTCCATGACACTTTACAGGCCTTTGTCGAATGGTTAACCCAAGCAGAGAAACAACTTGCAAATGCTGAGCCGGTTTCACGCGTCTTGGAGACCATTCAGGCACAAATGGAGGAGCATAAAGTGCTGCAAAAGGATGTGAGCACACATCGCGAGGCCATGTTGCTACTGGACAAGAAGGGCACACATCTCAAGTACTTCAGCCAGAAGCAGGATGTGATTCTTATCAAAAATCTGCTCGTATCCGTCCAGCATCGCTGGGAACGTGTTGTTAGCAAAGCGGCGGAACGTACACGTGCTCTGGATCATGGCTACAAAGAGGCGCGTGAGTTTAATGATGCCTGGAACGGCATGATGCAGTATCTGCAGGAAACTGAACAGGTGCTGGATCAGATCATTGAGGAGGCTACTGCTTCCAAGGAGCCTCAAAAGATCAAGAAGTACATTGCCAAGCTGAAGGAGACTCATCGTAATCTAGGCGCCAAGCAGACGGTCTACGATGCTACTATGCGTACCGGCAAGAACCTCATGGAGCGTGCACCCAAGGGTGATCGTCCCGTGCTGGACAAGATGCTGCTGGAGCTCAAGGAGCAATGGACGCGCGTCTGGTCGAAGAGCATCGAACGACAGCGCAAATTGGAGGAGGCTTTACTGCTTTCCGGCCAATTCAGCGATGCGCTCGTTGAACTGCTCGACTGGCTGAAGAAGGCCAAGAGTCGCCTTAACGAGAACGGACCAGTTCATGGTGATCTGGAGACAGTGCAGGGTCTGTGCGAACATCACAAGCACATTGAACAGGATTTGCAAAAGCGTGCCGCACAAATGCAGGGCGTCCTCAGAACGGGACGCGATCTCGAGCGATCGGGCAATAATCCCGAAGTGGGTGCCAAGCTCGATGAGCTGCAATCCACTTGGGAAGAGGTCCAAAATGCGGTAGGCAAACGTGGCGAGCGTCTAGAAGTGGCACTCGCAGATGCTGAGAAGCTGAATGCTCGAGTTCAAGCCCTGTTCGATTGGTTGGATCATGCGGAGCACAAATTGCGTTATGCCAAGAATGCACCCGATGATGAGAAGGTCTCGCGTGAGATGATGGACATTCACATGGAGTTCATGAAGGATCTGCGCTTACGTGAGCGTGAGAAGAGCGAAACGTTCGACTATGCCGAAGAGATTATTGGCAAGGCCTATCCCGACGCCATACCCATCATTAAGAACTGGCTGTCAATCATTCAGCAACGCTGGGAAGAAGTGCGCCAATGGGCCATCAATCGCGAGTCCAAGCTGGGTCTGCATTTGCAATCGCTCAAGGATTTGGATGATACCATCGAAGAGCTGCTCGCTTGGCTGAGCGGTCTGGAGGGCACCCTATTGAGTAAGTGAATTTATTCGACACATTTAGTAGCTATTTCTAAATTGACTTTTAATGTTTTTTTTTTAGATCTGAAGCACGAACGACTGCCAGATGAGATACCACCTGTTGAGAAACTGATCGAGGATCACAAAGAGTTCATGGAGAATACGGCACGTCGCCAAAATGAGGTGGATCGCGCCTGTAAGCCGCGTCAGCTGCCACCAGGTGCTCGTAAACCATCACGTAGCGGCAAGACGCCAGTGTGAGTATTAACAGAGTTGCCATCTTGGCTAAAAATCAGACCTTTTGTATATATGGTTATTTGATTATGATTTCTTATATTCCTTCTTTTTGTTTTTGCTATATTTTCACCAAATTTTATTGCTACAACCAATCAAATCAAATATTTTCCCCCTGCAACGTTTTTGCACCCACCAACTCTTGCCTATCCAAAAAATATAAATACCAAAAAAATACTCTATACGACACCTTGCAACAACAACAACTTCAACTCTATCAATATATATACAACTATATAGTCGTGGCTCCAGTCACGATCTGCGCGAACAGTCGCCCGATGGCCAGCTGCGTCGACAAAGGTTTGACACCTTACCTTTTATACTCTTTACTCTAAAAACTACTGCAAGCCACATCAAAAACCACAATAAACCACACACATTCACATACACAAACGTTAAACATTACAAACTGGTTAAAGTCACAAATATCAAATAGAAATTCTTTAAAAATGATATTTCTTAACTAAATGTCAACGGTCATGAAATATACAATATGTATGGTTAATAGTTTTTAACTTAAACCTTAAGTTATGAACAGAATAACAGCACTTAAATGAGCTAACATATCCTGTTTACTTAGCATACCTATCTAATAGATAGTACCTAAACCATCTACCATATCACGTAGTCCTCCCACACCACGCACCCGACTAAATCACTGCTATAACTGTTGCTTAATTATGTTTTATTCAACAATGTTTCTCAACACTGTCTAATTTTTGAAATGCTTCTCTACTTCACAGCTTCAAGGGCTCACGTGATCAAGGACTCAACGCACGCAAGGGCAGGTGAGTTATCAAACTTTTTTCCGATGGGTTCCAAAAATAATAGTGCATGCACTTTCTAAATTCTCGAAATATTTTTGTTTTTTCGACTCTGTTTTTCTTCGGCTCTATGCAACACTATTTTTGGAAATGCTGCGAAATGTTATTTCATTTGTGTATAAATTTTAAATATATTAAAAATACGTAATGTATTGCTCTTTTGTGTTTATATTGTTTCGTAATTTGATCGTTCTTGTTTTTGTCTCTTCTCTCTTTTTTGTGAAACTCTTTTCATCATGCTATACCGTAAACGTTTGTCTCATATCAAAAATCTATGCATCTTGCTGCTTTAAAAATTGCTCTGCATAATCATAAATATATGTATATATCTGCATATATATCAGTCGTGTTACGCCTACGCGTGATACGCCCGACAGAGATCGCCTGCCGCATTATGGCCCACGTTTCTCGCCAAGGTAAGTTGCCCGCTCCTGCTACCCATAATATTCAGTGCAGGTCAAACTGTGCGCCTATGCTAATTACAACTCTGTTAAGTGCAAATTTTTGTGTATATTAGTTTTTTTGTAGTTTTGTTTTTGTTACTTTTTTCATCTTATTAGCTTTTATTATGAATTCTGTTTTGTTATATAAGTTAACTTATACTCTTTCACTCGTATTCCTTAATAGCTCAAGTGGTCCCGAACTCGAATTCCGTTCACCACGCGCTAAACTGTTGTGGAACAAGTGGCGTGATGTGTGGATGTTGTCATGGGAGCGTCAACGTTTGCTTCATGAGCATCTCATGTATTTGAAGGATGTGGAGCGTGCTCGCAACTTCAGCTGGGATGATTGGCGCAAGCGCGTAAGTATTAAATCACTCTTAACACTGTCAAAAAAAATAACAATAAAACATCTCTTCTCTTTCTCACAGTTCCTTAAGCACATGAACCACAAGAAATCGCGTTTGACTGATCTGTTCCGTAAGATGGACAAGGATAATAATGGCATGGTGCCACGCGATGTCTTTATCGATGGCATTCTCAATACGAGTAAGTACCAAGAAACAGAAAAAGAAAGTTCGAGATACTGAAATGCTCTCTCCTTAACAGAATTCGATACATCGGGTCTGGAAATGAAGGCTGTTGCTGATCTATTCGATCGCAATGGTGAGGGTCTGATTGACTGGCAGGAATTCATTGCCGCTCTGCGACCCGATTGGCAGGAACGTAAACCCAATACCGAAAATGACAAGATACACGATGAAGTCAAACGTTTGGTCATGCTCTGCACTTGTCGTCAAAAGTTCCGCGTGTTCCAAGTTGGCGAAGGCAAATACAGAGTGAGTCTTGCACTTGATCGATGTTTAACAGCTGCTAACTGTTTTGTTATGTTTTCAAGTTTGGTGATTCCCAGAAGTTGCGACTAGTACGCATTCTGCGCAGTACTGTTATGGTGCGCGTGGGTGGTGGCTGGGTTGCTCTGGATGAATTCCTGCAGAAGAACGATCCTTGCCGCGGTAAGTTCAAGCTCAAAAAACACATCTATTCTCTCTCAATATTATATTTAGTTGTACACGTACACAACACTGTGAAATTATCGATAAATCTTGTTTGGACTTCATACATTTATCGCATATTAATTCTAGTGTAACTTTTTGTAGTCCACACCACACCACAAAACAAATAATATACATATATACCATTCCCATCAGATCATGCATTTTGTCTATACCTTAGATTACATATGCATCATAATTTTTATAAACCATTTTTGATCATATCGCAAATCTCACATACATATTTAATACATTTAAGTACAGTTGTGCTTAACAACTAATTTCCTTTTTTTTCACAAGCTAAACATTGTTTTTAAAACATACCAAAATATCATATTAATATAATACCAAACGGATATGGTCATTTAACCAACAAAATAAAAATCAAAACTTTTGTGCCTAAAAATATATAACTAGCATATGAAAACCCAAAAAGATAAACAACATAACCTAAAAACAGTTTTTGAAAAACCTCATTAATTTGTTTGGTCACAAAGTTGCTTATAAAAAATACCAAAAATTAACAGCGCGCTTTATTTTTGAAGATAATATTTTTGACATTTAGCCAGCGCCCGTTTTTTGACGGCTATCTCATACACACAATAACCAAGCGAAAACAAGAATCCCAAAATAAACCCCAAAACTGAAAAGCTCACAGTTTAAGGTTACCATATTTTGTAATCATGCTCATTTTTTGTTGCTTTTATATGTTAACTCTGCGTTTGAAATACTTTTATTCCCATACCACACATAGTATTCACCTTATAAAACTGGTTTAACAAAGACTAAGCCTACTATTTGACTAGAATCTAACCTTACCAAACCTAAGCTATAAAATATCTTGCTTATTACTTTTTAGTGCATGCTTTTCATTACTTTTACTGCTTTTTTTTTTCTTGTAGTTCATTTGGCTTTAACTTGTTAACTTTACTTTTTCATGTCATGCTTCGTAAATTCGTTGATTTCTGTTTGTTGTACGTTTAAAAAACATGTCGAATTTGTTTTTATTAATAATTTTGTCAACCGTTTTTCGTTTTACTAATAAAATTTTTATGTTTTTCCTCCTTTTTTCTTTTCAAATGTTATAATTTTGTTTACTGTTCTTTAAAATGAAAACTGATATCCGATAACGCAATGCCCGATAAATCCAATACATAAATCCGCTTGCGCTGACCGCTCGCTCAACCGCCCGCCCACGCCCAATATGCACTTCGCCTACGCCCAAAAAAATAATACAAAAACCAAAAAAAAAAAAAAAAAAAACAAAATACTATGACAAATTCTATGCGGTAACAAAATTTTGTTGTTATTGTTGTTGTTATATGTTCGCCCTGCAAAAAAAAAAAAAAAACAAAAACAATTTGCCAAAAAAAAAAAAAAAAAACAATACAATACAAATACACGCTCATGCAAATGTGTATATATATGTATATACATGCATATCACATGCTTAATATATATGTGTGTATATCGGCATTAATCGGAGCAGCCAAGGGACGCACTAACATTGAGCTACGCGAGCAATTCATATTAGCTGATGGCGTCTCACAGAGCATGGCTGCATTCACGTCCAGACGTTCCACACCCAATGCTGCCCAAACTGCCAACAGTTCGCAAAATGGCGGCGCTGGTAGTCCCAACTTGCCGCCATATATGAGTGGACAGGGTCCCATCATAAAGGTAAATCAACAAAACACAAACGAGTTGTGGGTTAACAAAAAGAAGAGAAAAAGCAAAAAAAAAAAAAGTAAAAATCCCCAATCCTTACACTATCCCATCAAATCAATATATCCTTTGGTAGGGTTTAAATACTATTTGAGGTAAGTTTTGAGCTTTCGTTTTGGGTTCATTGTGTGTGTTGTTGACAAAAGCTCGCTGCTGCCGCCGATTCTTGATTTTTGTGCATGAGAATTTTATATATTCTATAATAATTCTACTCCATATAAATATGTTGATTGTATTGAACGTATTGTTGCTGCTATACCACATATACATATATAATTCTTTATAATTTGGTACTTTCTTGTTTTATGTTTTGCTGCGCCACTATTTTTTTTTATAAAATGCTAGATTCGAATTTCACAATCAAGCGCTTTAGTGAGGTTAGGTAACAAAAGTAGGATCTATTATTTTTTTAGGCTATTGTTGTGTTGAGTTTTGATTGGTCAGTCGCTTAAATGATCATATACCGTTGCATCAGCCTCTAAGATTTAATTGAGCAACAATTGTCAACGAACGAATTTGTTGTATTTCTATATATGTATATAGCTGATGAGCACTTGGCTGAGTTAATGCCAATATTTGAGAAAATCCGTGCACAAGACCAAGTACCATGCGCCTTTCCCATACACATGGGCGCCGGCGGCACAGTATTCGTGCGCTGCAATACCAGCCGCTCGGTACCGTTGAGTCCACACGTCCTCCATTGTCATCCAACAACACACTGGGTAAGTCGGAAACAAAAAAGGAGCAGAAGGAGAGAAGTAAAGAGGAAATAGCAACAACAAAAATGGGGCACTACCTTAGTGAACTACCGCATGTAAAACATCCTACTAATTCTTAACACTTTACCTTCCAAAAAACCAGGTTCGCGAGCGTTCAGTACGTTCTATACCGATGTCGCGACCATCGCGCTCTTCACTTTCGGCTAGCACTCCGGATTCGCTTAGCGATAACGAGGGTAGCCATGGTGGACCCTCGGGTCGTTATACGCCGCGCAAGGTCACCTACACGAGCACACGCACCGGCCTGACGCCAGCAGGCTCGCGTGCCGGCTCCAAACCCAATTCACGCCCGCTCAGCAGACAAGGCTCTAAGCCGCCTTCACGTCACGGCTCCACACTTTCGCTGGATAGCACTGGTAAGTTTTGAATAGATGAAACCTTTTACAATAAAATTTATATCTAAAAACTTACCTCTCTTACAGACGATCACACGCCATCGCGCATACCACAGCGCAAGGCGTCCGGAGCAAGCATAGTTAGCGGAAGCGGTACAACGCCACGTCCGGCACGCCTGTCTGTTACGACAGCAACAACTCCGGGCGGAAGCCGACTGAATGGCGGTACCAGCACCATAACACGCAAAACCGCATCCGGTTCGGCAAGTCCAGCGCCAACAAGGTAAGAATTTTTGTACCGTTTAACTAGATTTAAGTTAAGGGGAAGAAATTTTTCTTATATCTACATATCAACTTTATTAATTTGAATATTTATTTATTTATTTTTTCAAAATTATTTTCGGTTACCGCATTAACATATTGACAACTCACACAACAAAACAAAAAATAAATACTCATTTAAAATGCTACTTACAAAAACGAATTGGCTTTTACAAAACATATCAAACATAAAAAAATCAACAAAATATATTTACAACATTGGCTTGATTGAAATAAATATCATATACATATATAAATCGAAATTGAATGCTTGAATGCAAAACTAACTGCAACATCAAAAAACAAACAAAAATACCAAAAAACAAAACAAAATACCATCTACCTACAAACTTGTGCCTGACAAAAAAAAAAAAATACTGCAAATACAGCAATGGAGGCATGAGTAGATCATCAAGTATACCAGCACTAACCGGCTTTGGCTACAAACCTAGGTAAAAAACAAAATAAAATACATTCTACAACAAAATACTAAACATAACACTTTTATAAATTATGATTTAAGTTTTGAAAAACTAAGCTAGTTTTAAGCTACCTAATTGTTACGTTTATATTTTTGGTAATGGTTGTACTTATTGCTAACTATATTCAATATAACATATATATATATATACTAAAGCCGCCCATCACGGATACCGGTAAAGATACCCCTCAACGATTCCAAAACCTCATCGCCCACCAGCTCGTCTGCAAATCCAAGCAGCTTGGGGTAAAGTTCTCTTTTAACTATAAGTAACAACAAGAGCACAGTAAACACACTATCAGCTCTAGCCACTTTTTTAAGCAAAGTAATTATTATAATTTTTATATAATCATTATGTTTTGTTTCAAGTTATTTTGTTTTATAAGTTATGTATTGTAAAGCCAGTGCATGGCAAACTGCAAGCGCTTGGCCTGTTTTTTGTATTGTTTCTCAATTCGACTAATGCTTTAAGGCTTAAAAATATTTAATCCATAACTATCATATATTAATTTTGATTTAAATTTGTTCACTTGTTAAATTGTTTTTTGTTTTGAATTTATAAATACTTTAACTAATATTCAATTTGTATATCCTATTGACAGGCGCAATATCAGCGGCAGCTCAACGCCATCGGGAATGCAAACTCCGAGAAAGAGCTCTGCGGAACCAACTTTTAGCTCAACAATGCGACGCACATCGCGTGGAACCACACCCACTGAGAAGCGCGAGCCCTTCCGCCTATAAATCGGAGAGGAGAAATGCGGTTACAGCACCCAGTCGCCAATTATCAATTAAACAAACCAACAATCAAAAACAAAACACTAATCTAAAACAACTAACCACGCACTGAAGTTCTTTCAACTAATCAACCCGAAATTGTGAATTCCCCAAAATCCTTAACTGTCTTTAGCAGAGTCTACATTATTAGAAAAAATGTAGCAAAAACAGGAAACACTCGCTGAGAATTTATAAAAATTATAAAGGAACAGCAAACAGAACTTTTGGTAAAGCATAAAAGACACACACAAAAATTAGATAGAGAAATGCTTAAGTTAAAAATTAAAGCTATTCAGACACACACACAAAAAGTTGAAAAACTACTTACGAAAAGAGTACTACTAACTAATGCAAACACCTTTTGCTACTACTAATATTTAATGCCTATACTATTTACTAGATATACTTCTATATATGGATTTCCAAATTTATAATTTGTATATACTTATATAAATTCAAAATACACTCCAAGTGCTTTAGGGCAATTAAAATGAAAACAAAAAAAGAAAATACAAAATTAACGAAAAACTATATAAAAAAAAAAAACATAAAAGAAAAACATTCGAATTATAAGTCGCCGCATAAGCAACTATTAGCTCTTCAGTTTATGAGTTTGTCTACAAAATCGCCAGTTTGTGGGCGCACTCTGTCTGTGGGCGTGGCTGTTTCATGTGTGCGACCAAAAAAAGAAAAAACGTAACCCCATTAATGCAAATGATTTTGTTCTGTTAAAAACTAATAGTTAAAAAAAAGTGAATCATGTAAGCCGCAACAAGAAATGAAAGTAAACAAAAATATTTAATTATATACTAAAAGTCATTACTATAAGTTTAATTAATATTTAGTTTTTAAGCGACAATACAACAACCACAAACACACAATTTGTAATGCATAATTATTTTTGTTTTGTATATGCAAGTGGAACATTTAAACTAATATAATAGAGAGAAATGCAAAACGTTTATATAAAAATTGTATAATACTAATACTAAATTATTTTGTTATACGAAATGAGAGGAATGCATTCAAAGTTTTTTGTAATTCTATTAAATTAAAACAATTCAAACGAGAAATAAAAACTTACAAAAAAATATTAATAACAAAATACCAATGTTCGTTTTTATTCAAAGCAGAAAAGGCTGATTTTTTGTGCAGTACATTTCAATGGAAAAGCCTAAAAGTATGCATTATAATTCATGTTTTATTTGTTCCAGAGCAAAAATTTGTAGTTGCACAATGCACTGCCAAGTATGCAGCTCTTTTTATTCTAGTTGACAAAACCACCTGCTGCTGATTTCTGTTTGCCTGGTACCTGAACTCGGAAAACAACAGAAATGCGATATTTTTGGGCGAGAACGTAATAAAAATGAAATTGTGCCGTGCCGCTACTTGATGGAAAAATAATTTAATATAAACAATATGTAATTTTTTTTCTTACACTTTTTATTCAAATATAGAAAAAATATTGTTAAATAAATAATGGTTTTCCGGAAACATTGGACCCGGCGTTTTGCGATCTTTGCACATATTTCAGTCTTTTTTCTGATTGATGTACCAGGCGAACAGAATTAGCAAAAGAGTTCTGCCCGCACTTAAAGCATTGAGCATTAAGCTTTTCGTTCCAATGCACTCAAACAAAGAGCGTAGCTTCCAGCTCTCTTTACTTTTAGGAATTGCACTCAACTCTCAACTGCACTCAGAATATTGATCAAAGCACCCGCCAGGCATTTATGTTCGCCTAGTATATGTTGCACTTTACCGTCGGCATATTCAATTGATTAAGAAGAGCATTTGTTATTGTATTTTTGATGGAATTCAATTTATTTATTTAAGCTTTTAGTTTTTTTATTTTTGACACATTGAAATTTGGTATTCGTAGTTTATATGGTTTGCAGATTCTTAAGAATTGCTGGAGTTGTTTTGTTTATTTCTTTCTACACAAACATTCAATTAGTAAGACATTTAAATATATGAATAGATACATACATATAAATGTGTATGCATACAAATAAAATTATGTATTTAATATCGGCTCTGTCATCTTATACTGACTAGAATGGCGCACGTACAAGCTAGTGTTGTGCCTAAGGGATGTATTTTATAATTTGTTTTACTTTTTTGTGCTAATTGCTGTGTTACGAAAGAAGGAAAGGAACTAAGCAGAAAAGTTGAAGAGTGTAATTTGGTTAGAGATAGAATTTAAACATTTATGCTAAAGTTTCAAGTGCGAAATGCAGATTATGCGTTATAGTTAATATCTTTAAATATACTTTTGTGTGTGTGTGTGTGTGTACGTCAACGCCAGCGCTGCCAATTTAGTTGGTGCTGCTACGAAAAATTCAATCTAGTTAAATTGAACGCTTTTACTCTATACTTCATACTGCCTACTACTCCTAACCAATAATATCGCCGGCACAATAATGCCACAAGTCTTTTGTATGCAATTACAAATACAAAAATAGTTACATCGTTACACAATAATCATAATAATAATAATAATAACATAAAACTAACATGCATTGATTATACATTTAGAATAAACAGTGCAGTTTATGCAGTGGATGCTGATCAGACATTCTTTTAAACCGCATTGTATTCGTTGAAAATTCGCTAAACCCAACTCGCTCTTAAGCTAAACTAAATATCAATTGAATCACAAGTCACAGAAATCGAGTGTTGAAAAAAAAAAAAAAACCAACTTAAAAGTTGAGGAGCTGGTTTTGTTGTTGTTTGTTGTATATTAGCAGCAGGGGCAGGGCAGCAGGCGGAGCTGGAGCGGGAGCAGCAATGATGGAAGCTTGGGCATTGGCGTTGTATGCGTCAGGGCTGCGTTTTTGTTGTTGTTGTGGTTAGTTTTGTTAGTAAATAGTGAAAGTGTTAGCCGCAGCAGCCTGGTGCGGCGCCAGTGTCACCTGGCATGATTGCTATTGGCAGTTTGTGCCTTTGGCTGTTTGCTCGCGCCAGTGGCGGCTGTCGATCCGCTGCCAGCAGCAGCTGTAGTTGCACCGCCTCCTCCACCTCCTCCGGTTGCACCCGAACCAGGTGCATCGGCTCCTCGATCTCCACGCTGATGATGATGGTGATTATGATGATGATGCCGTCGGCCGCCACGATAATGCCGTCGATTGTGATGCTGATAGTTGTTGTTGGTGGGCTCCGGCATAATGCGTTGCGTCTCTTGCACGACGGGCGCAAATGTGCTCACGGGCTTTACCAATGTTGAACTGCTGCCCGGCTCCTGTTTTTTGGCAGCATCGGCTTCCTCGCGGCGTCGACGCCGACGCACATCCTCCTCGGTTTCAATGGCAATCACGGTGCCCGCTTCAGCTTCGGCATCGATAATGGCACCACGACTCTTCTGCTGCAAATACAGCTCCGACATCCTTTGCTGCATTAGTCGCAGCTCCTGCGTGACCTGAAAATCAGGAGCATTCTCCAACTCCGATGGCGGCATAGCACATTTAAGACTGTCCGATTCATCGTGTATATGCTCACGACATACAGGACAGAGTGCTTGAAAGGGATCCGCGGTTTTCTGTAGCCAGCCGGGCAACTTGTCGTACTCCTCCTGATAGGTGCGACGCAGAGCATTCAAATGACGTGCCAGGCAATAGCTGTGCAAATAATGATAGCACTCGGTGCGCGTGAACTCATCTCCCTCACTAAAGCCATACAGGCAGATGACACACTGACCACTTGGCAGATTACTGCCAGTTAAATGCTCTCGCACTACTTCAATCAAATCAAAGACGACAGGCAATCCACTGGATTCCTTGATCTTGGCGTTGCACGCACTACGTATAGCCTCGAGACGCGCATCATCCAAGCCGCGTGGACGCAGCAGCTTGAAACTGGGACTTACATCGGGATATCCTGGCGGAGGCAAAACTTGCAGCGTTACACAAATATATTGCTGCTCGTCATCCTCGCCGGTTAGCGGTAGCACCGTTGTCTCAATTACATCGACAGCGCCGCTAACAAAGCAAAGCGTTATAAATCATAAATAAAATAAATAGATTTCTTAACAATCTCACCTGTCGCTGCGCTTTATTCGCACATCGTCCATAAGAATCGCTTCCAGCGATTCTAATTCTTCGTCGAGCAAACTGCATCAAAAAAGGCTTGCAACTGAGTTAAATATGAGAAACACATGCTTATTATGTACTCACGTCTCCATTTATGTTTGTTGGCTATTTTTTTTAGCTTCGTTGATGCTGCTAAGTTCTTATAATTCCTTAAATATATAAAAAATCGATTGAGACAAAAATTTTGCGCCTGACAACAACAACTCGAATTTGACAGTCGCAACGGAAACGCGGTATTTTGACATTCACAGCAGGCGATCACATAAGTAAACGCCATCTGGCGATTTTACGTGGAAATAGTTGAACAGCAGTGTTAGCAGACTATGAAAGTAGTTTAAGGCGCGTAATTTAACTTTAAATTCAATCAAAACTTATTAATTCCATAACTTTGTCATAGCTGAACAAGTTTCAATCATTGTTTTTTTCTTCAACTGTTAGTCTTGTGCTAATATAAATTTGTTATTTTATTCAGCAGTTAAGTCGGCCATATTTTGACTCTCTATTTCTGCCCGAAATATTTTACTCGCATGGTATTTAGGGAGCTAAAGAATTTTCTTACAAGTCCTGTCGTCGCCTATTTGCGTCAATTCTATGCTTGTAGCGGCGATGGTACTGGCGGCGTGTTAGTATTGGTGGTGGTGGTTATCTAGAACGCTATTCACCACAGCGCGCTGTCGCAAGCTATTCGCCGCGTTGTGCAATCGAATGAAGAGGCAATCGAATGTAAAAAGCCTAAACGCTATTGAGTCAAATAGCATTAGCAGCATTTTTGGTGCTCGGCGCCAAGCGACAAAATCAGTTTACAACGAAAAGCACAAAGCGACGGTCGTGAAAACTGAGCAGAGCTCCGCGCAAAATACAAAATAAAATAAATTTAAAAAAAAGAAGCACTATTAAACGCAAGTTTTTACGTTCAATAAAAACGTTGCGGTTTTGTGTATGAGCTGTATGAAGTGCTGGAAATTCCACAAGTTTAACCAAAGCCTTTTCCGCTAAAGGACAAAAAAATAACGGCGGTCTGTGTTAACAAATCCGCCCTTAAATTAAACGAAGCAAAGCCAACAAAAATTTTGGTACGGCAAAAAAAAAGAAGAAACCAAAAGATGGAATAGAATAGCGCAAAGAACTTTTATCCTGACGTGTCCTGCGCACGCAGCAAGGAAACTCACATTAACACACACACACACACACTTAAAACAAAAAGGATGCACGTGCTTTTGCTGTAGCCGATGTTCTTAAAATTTGTGTGTCTGTCTTAAGCGTTTTTATGCGCACCAAAATAAAAATAACAATAATAATAATAAACTAACGAAGTGCGAAAATTTAAACCTACATTCAGCAAAAATGTACATTCAAAATTTTATGCAAAGTTCGCAAAGTTTTTCCCTTTGTTTTTTCTTATTGTACTTGTATTGAACAAAAAAGAAACAAATTTATGCAGTGGCACGTGGCTTTTTGCAAAATTAACTGCGGGATTAACAATTATAATTTGTGCTATTTAGGATTTTTGTATTCTATTGAACAAATCGTGTGATCGGTTTTTGCATAACCGAGAAACATAAACATTTTTAATGGCATGAAAAATGCCATTTATTAAATATTGTTGAGAGCAATTTCGCTTGATTTTCCTACAAGCTTTTCTCTCCTGCTCTCTCCTACTGCCTTCCTCATTCTCTCTCTCTATCTCTTTCTCTAACTCTGACGCTCTCATCTTTTTGGTGTGGTAAAGGGAAATTGCATTGAGGCTGGCAATGGCATTGGCTGGGGGTTGTTCCGACCAAAAGCTCACACCCCAAGGCAGCCCCTCGCCCCTCGCTACTCTACTTCTACTCGGATACATATTCGTAACCACAGCAGCCCAACAAACCCAACAACATAACAGTTGATGCGATGCCAAAAAATACAAGATGAAAACTGTTATCTTTGGCATGCTGTCGTTTATATACCCTACATAAGAGTATTTTGAATATAAGCTTGAAGACTTAGTAGAGCAATTCGAATTCCATAGTACTACTTTAACTATATATCTAAAAAGAAGAAAACAATTATAAATTTCCCATTTATTCCAATAACACTTCGGAAAATACTCTTTGCAAGGGTATGTAAAAAAGAAAGTGAACTTTGTGCTTGGCTGATTGCGATTTGGCCCTGTCAAATGCCAATTTCCATTGCCTTCTCTCTCCCACTGCCTTGACTAGAGTGAGAGCGAAAGTTTTGTGCTAGAATATATGTATATGTATGCATACTTACATATATAGTTGAGATACTCTATATAAGGCGCTCGCTTTTAACGTTCTTATTTTTATGTTTTTTGGCATTTGTCACAAGTGCAACTGTCAACCTGACAAATGGCTGTTATCCGTGCAACAACATTGTTCACTTGTGCACTTGCCCCTGAGCAATGTGATTGCTTATTAGTTATAATTTAAGGGCATGTACGGCGGAATTCCTTTGATATGTCAGCTGCGCTTCCTAATGGCTTATAATCAAAGGTTTCCATAGGAACGAAGGCAAACGATTGGCGATAAATAGCAAAGTTTTGTTACTTTCTTAGATGGTTGAATAGTCTTTCAGTCTACTTGGGAAACTTTGTAGATTAATCTAGATTTTTGTTGTTGTCAGAAACTTTCCATAACAACTGCTTATTTTCATAAGTTGCATTGTGTTTATTTTAAAATTGAGCTAGGCTTGTGTTAGAGATTAATAAACAATACCGAACCAGATGTAATACAAAACCATTGCTTAATGAATCAGTTAAAGCAGTTCCAAGTGGCTCCAACCAGAACAGTTCAGTCCAAGCCATGTCGCTAAAAACTATTGAGTCTAACACTGATTTGCAAGGAAGTCGAGAATTGGCGTAAGAGGAATTTTTCTTAACACATGTGTCTGCAACATGGCGCAATCAAGGCCGGAGAGGAAGATAGATAGAGAAAGAACGGGGGCGAGGCGGAAACGTTTGATGCACTTGAATTTTACCCATCGAAAAGATTACATAGATTTTCGGCGCCATTTTGCCATGGCCAAAATCAAATGAATTACTTTCATTGTTAGCCAGAATAAGAATCAAAATCGAAGACTGAATAAAAGCAAATAAATGAAAACTTTTGGATAAGAAACAAGGGCCAAGTGTAACACATGAACGGCATTTGCGCTCACAAATTTACCCAAGAAAAAAAAAAAAAACAAGAAAAAATAATAAAATAAAAATGTGTCGAACTATAAATAGCGTTGCACAATTTGTGTATTGCAAAAAGCCCCCATTTGGCATTTAATGTTTACAAGTGCAGCAACGGTAAAATTTAAAAAATGCAAAGCAAAAACTACAACAACTATTAAACGTTCAAATCGATTGGATGATTTGCATTGAATGCATTTTATAGGCAATCAAACTGCATGAAAAGCTGCCCCCTCCCAGCCTAATGCACAATTCCTTGCCTCTAATCCCCCCCCGACCGATTTATGTCATTTCATATACATACATATATCTAAGTTCGCTTATCGATTTAGCCTGACAAACACGCCATGTCAAATGCTCTTACTCTTTGTAAGCAGAGGTTGCCTCTCGGGTGCCATACCTGACGACCCTTCCCTAACATATGTGTAAAAGTGTGTCTATCTGTGTGTGTTTGTGTGTGCCTTAAACTTATCGGAGTCAGAGGCATTAGAAACGACAGCAGCAGCAGCAGCAGCTTTAAAGCAACCCTCAGTGGGCACAGCATTTGTCAGGCTGAAAGGGGGTTAAACCTGATATAGTCTATAAACTCATAATTTGCATTAAAATTAGGGTATTTGCGTTTGGAATTTACTGATTTATTTAACACTCATACATTTTTGGAAGTGGGGATATATATTTCGAGTTTTTCCTTATCAGAATGGAATCCCTTTTAAACAAATTAATTAGTTTGTAATAAATAAAAACTTTACTGTGAATGCGACAAGATTTCTCTGCTACAAATTCCTACAGGGCATTCACTAGCCGAGCATGCTTATTTCACACAGCGCACTCACTCAATTGTTTTGTATACAATTTTGGCACAACGCAATTTCGTATTGTCCTTTATTCAGTGAATTTAAAGTTGAAGCACACGAAAAACAAAAAACAAATGTATAGGTACTTACATATAAATACATACATATTTATGAAGAAGTATTCGCATGGTAAATTTCCATTCATTAAAAAAGTATTTTTGTGTCAGGTAAAAAATGGTTTTAACCAGCGTTTGCGATGTTATTCAGTTGTTTGCTGTGCGTTATGTAATTGAAAATGAGCATAACGATAGAGAATATATAAAAACCTAACTGTAGATATTTATATAGTTAGATATAAGAAAGTTATTTTTAACGGCAAGGCTATCATAAAAAGACAGCACAGAGAAAACCTCTTGGCCTTTTGTTAGACAGCCTGTTACTGAGTAATTTGCTATAAAATTGATTTAAGCATCGTGTTGCAGACCACTTAGCCATCAAAACACACTCCCCCCCCCCCACACACACACACACACGAAGGGAAGGACGCTAACAGGGCCAGGGACACACGTGTATTGTCCTGTCCGAAAATAATAACGTCGACATCTTGAGCTTTATTTAGCAAAAAAGCCGGTAGGGTTAATCTATAGGTTAGGGGTTAATAGGGGAAGTGAAAAGTGGCACAGCTGCTAGGTGACTTTAACTAAATAACAAAACTGCGACGCAGAAATCCGTGTTAAACAACAACAATGCCAGCAACAAAAATAGCAACAGCTTCAAACTCAGGACGCAGTTTTACGTAACACAAATGGTATTGTGTAATCAACGGAGAGTGAAAAGATAGAAATGGCAAAAAGGCCAACAAGAACTAAAACACGAAACATAACGACTGGGTCAAGGGTGTTCAAATGCGGGGTGTGAATGAACAGAACAAAATAAAACAGGACACAAGTGACTTTTAATGCGATTGTTGCAAATGAATTGAGTTGACTTTGGCTTTTATTATTGCCTTGTCTCTGTTTTCCTCTTATTTTACAACTCTCAATAAATGCTTACAATTACTGTCGATACTTCTTAATAATAAATATGAAGACCTCCCTCCTCCTTGAGGAAATTCGTCTAAAGACGCAATTGCCGCTGGGTTGCTAAAGACGTCACAACACATTACGTATACGCAATGTTCAGCACACGTACACATACGTGTGACGGTGTGGGAGTGTGTGTGTGTGTTTTTTTTTAATAGACTAGAAAGTGCCTAAGCGCATTTCGCCATCAATGAAGCGGCTACCGCAGCAGGACGCCAAAAAGTCGCAAAGCTTTTGAAATTTGGCTAGCTTTGACTCTCTCTCTCTCTCTCTCTTGTGTGGTGAGTTTTGTGTGTGCAGCTGCTGCTTCTGTTGCTTGCTGCACAGCTGCTCACACACACACACAACTCCCACTCAATTGCTCTCTCTGTCTTTTTATCTGCCTCTTTTGGGCGCCTTTGCTTCCGTGTCGCGACACTTTTTACTACGTCAGCAGGCGAGACGAGCCTCCAAGTAAATAGCACACAATACATAGGCTATATATACATACATACATACATACATACATACTACATACAAACAGCTACGTATATTTGAGTGCTGCTTTTGTAACGACCTTCTGCCATAGATTTCCTTTTTTGGGGGTTTCTCAACACTGAGCAACATGTTTGTTTTTCAGTGCAGTTTAGATAAGCAGTGACTGCAAAACTGTGGCTGTTTGGTGGCACACACAAACAACCATACATATGTTTATATATAATTAGCAGTGACCTTTTCGCAATAAAAGCCATGAATAAAAACTGTTGACAGTTATATATACTCATATATACTATACTATAGTTGGAGGAAGAATGTTTAGTTCAGGTGCCCAACTTTTGATGGCTGCTTTTGGCCTGGTGTTTGAATTTGTTTCTTAAATAAATATTTAAATTCTTTGTTACGGAAAATTCTGAAAATAAAAAAAGCACGGTTCTGAATTTTCTTAAGACATACTTCGTTATATGGAAGTTCGTTGCATGGAAGTTCAACTGTAATTAATCCAATTAAATTTTTTGCTTAACAAACTTTTTGTTTGATTGATTTTGGTGTCCAGTCCACAAAAAATTGTAATAACCAAAAACAACCCCTAGCTAACTTATTAAAGTTAAGCAAACACTCCAAACACAAGAAGAAACGAAAGTTTCTTAATGGCCCTCAATTAAAGCACAAATTAAGTTAAAAGACGTCAGACTGAAGGCACCCACGCGCAAATATAAGAAAAAAAAAACCCACCTGAAGGCAAAAACCCAAGGACAAAAACCACAAAAATGGCTAACCATAACAGATTTACATATAAAATCTTTCAGGGGTAGCACACACACGCATACACACACACGTATATATGCAGCTAAAAATTACTTATTGATCAAACAGGCAGAGTGTCCTCAAAGAGTTGCATGCTGTGTATGTGAGCGAGAAGGCAGTAAGCAGGAGCGTGAAATAGCTATAAAGCAAAAACATACTTAAAACAAAAATTAAGAGGCAAGAATCTTTTACTCGATAATACCCTAGAGCTAAAACAATCAACAACCGAAAATATAACAAACTGATATTTTGAAAAACTTATTTCTTGATCCAAATCAGAAATGGTAAACTTTAATAAGGAAATGTTTTAATTTGCTTGCTCCAAACATGTAAGCAATGATCAAACACCCCAATTAACCCACTAATTGAGTACAGGGTATAATAACTATGTTTGAAATTGGCTCTTGATTGAGTATATGCAACAGCGTATTCACTTTTGCCATATGTCATGGGGCAAACAAAGTCTGTAGAGACTGTAAAGCAAATAATGAATAAAAAAACGCTTCTATTTTAGATGTGGAAATTTACTGTATATGAAATAAGCTAATCCAAGTACTTGGGCTTACAGAAAACGGCTCGTTGGAAAGGAAATTGTAGTCAGTTAACTCCCAGCGTTGATGGCAGCCACGAAAATTATTGATGCACCGCGAAACGGTCATGAGATGGCGCCCTTAAACACAAGAGCCAGGGGCGATGGCACCCATGGTGTCACCATCGTCCTGACCGCACCGCAACGCAACTCGGTGCAATCGGTGGATATACCAGGTGAACCGGATCGTGCCGCATGGAGTGGCAAGATGCAGTTCTTTCTCAGCATTATCGGATATTCGGTGGGTCTGGGCAACATCTGGCGTTTTCCCTACCTCTGTCAACAGAATGGTGGCGGTGAGTATAATTTTTATGATTATTTGATTTTCAGATTATCACATTATCAGGCTTATCGTTTTACCCACAACACTTCTCCAGTGACAGTCGATGTCCGACCAATAATGTGCAATGTGTTGCACTTTTTTTTTCCTTGTATTCGAGCGCGTTAACAAGTTTGCTTCTTGGCAACCCGATGATAGGTCAAGAGCTCCCTTCTAGCCTCGTGTCATGGCTACAATAGTAATTTCACTCCCAGCTGCAGACAATCGACACCTGCGCTTTGTTCATAAAGCTAATTACTTTTGCAGTTAATCATATTGGGTGCAGTACCTGCCAGGGGTGGATTCAGGCTGTAAAACACTGGGCGCATTTTAGCTGGCAAACTATCACAAAAAACTCCAAAAACGTAAAATATTCGATTTTCACTTATTCTATTTTAAGCTATTAAACTATATGGAAACCCCTCTACTACTTAATCCGCTCCTGTTTTTCTTTTTTGTATGCACAATTGCATACATTCATAACCGATATCAAGTGTCTGTGCTGTAGCTAATCAAATGCTCTGCTTTGACAACAACATTATGAGATTTAATGTGAACTAATTGCAGGGCATACGGTACGTCGTATGGGTTCTACAAGTTGTCGAGGGGGCAGTTGAAAGGGCAAGGGTTGTTTGCACATTACTTGTCTGCCTGCCGGAAAAGCTTAATTGGAGGGGCTTTTTTATAGGGCGGGGTTGGGCCGCATTGAGTTGAATTGGGCTGTGCGCCTCGTGCCAAACGACGCATTTTTATTGAAAGACACATTCCAAATTTAAATCCCACACGATTGTAATTCAATTACGAACGAGAGACAAAAATAAATGAAACGATTTCTAGATACACTAAGAATAAATAGAATTTTGCTTATAATTTCTTATGAAATCTACTTGAACTTGTTAATTTATACAGACCTTTGCTTTTTTTTTTCTAGGTGCTTTTCTGATACCCTTCATGATTATGTTGATACTGGAGGGCATACCGCTGTTTCTCATTGAATTGGGAATGGGTCAGCGTATGCGTTTGGGTGCTCTAGGCGTATGGAATACCATACATCCCTGGCTTGGTGGCATTGGTATCTCCTCGTGCATTGTGACATTATTTGTGGCACTCTACTACAATGTGATCATCACGTGGGTCTTCTTTTATCTCTTTAACAGTTTTCGGGTAAGTTGAGAAACAAATGAAAAGAACTTCACCTAAACTAATAGTCTCTATCTTATACAGAATCCATTGCCCTGGTCTACCTGTCCCACCAACAGCAGTGGATTTGAGCTGGAGGAATGTGCCAAGTCGTCGGAGACAACATATTTCTGGTATCGCACCACTTTGGATGCGGCACCCTCAATGGATGAGCCGGGTGGTTTGAAATGGTGGATTGTTCTTTGCCTGCTGCTCTCGTGGACCATTGTCTTCTTTATTGTAATGAAGGGCATCCAGAGTTCGGGCAAGGTGGTCTACTTCACCTCACTCTTCCCGTACATTGTCCTCACCATCTTCTTCATAAGGGGCATAACGCTGAGGGGTGCCGGCGCCGGTTTGATGCACATGTATACGCCGAAGGTGGAGAAACTATTGGAGCCTACGGTCTGGCTAGATGCAGCCACACAGGTCTTTTACTCATTTGGGCTTGCCTTTGGCTCACTGATTGCCTTTGGCAGCTACAATACCCCGAAGAACAATTGCGTCCGGGATGTGTTGCTGGTGTCGGTGTGCAATGCCGTCACCGCCATCTATGCCAGTGTCGTAATTTTTGCTATACTCGGCTTCAAGGCCACTGTCAATGTGGATCGCTGTATCGCGGGGTGAGTTCGCTATCTAATACCCTGTACCATGGCTCCGAAAACCTATTGGTACGTACTTACTAAAAGTCCTAAAATAGGTAAACTGGATCTAAGAAGAAAACCTCAAATTGGGTACAAAACATTTGACAACAATCTAGCTGTAGGGTAACTCCCAATCGAATACAGTCTTTTTAACCACTCTTAGACTACTTTTGGGGTTGAGTGCCAGAGGTTTTGAGGGTCATTGCAAGTTCAGCAGCACGCATCAGCGACCCGCTTACTGGGTGGGTCATCATTCATCAGTTAGTCAATCAGTTTGTCAGCTGGTCAGTCTTTCCATTAACCAGTTGTAACCGGCAATGGGCAGCGGCTTTTGTCTATCTTTAGATTTGTTGTTTATTCATTGATAGGCAAATCGATACGCGTTCGTCCCTCTCTCTTTCTCTCTCTCTATCTTTTTATGTTCTCTCAATTTGTTTCAATTAATGGTCGCTGCACAGGTTTCTGCAATGCCTATGCCCCTATTCCAATGCCCCCTCTTAAGTTATTGACAACTGCTCTTGAACTATTTGTTTGGCCCATTGAGCCATGGCGTTGACCAGATATTGAGACTATTGTCTGGATAGATTATTCTGCTTGTAACCGATATAAGCTGGTTATTGAACATAACGTTTTTTGGTTTACAGTAATACGGATATACTAGTGAAAAATGCGTTTCTGACCTCCAAGAATGTCACCAGCGATGAATACGATTTTGCCATGCATAAGTTAAATGTCACTGAAAGAACAGAATTGCAACTCAGTGTGTGCAGCCTGTCCAAGGAACTTGACAATGTAAGTATTATAAAGTTTTCTCTAACCTATATATTCTTAAATATTTCAACTTTCTTCTCTCTCCCCCACAAACCTTATGTAGGCCGCTGAAGGCACCGGTTTGGCATTCATTGTATTCACTCAGGCCATAGTTGAGCTACCGGGTGCACCATTTTGGGCGGTGTTATTCTTTACCATGTTATTATCACTGGGTTTGGGCTCACAGATTGGCATTCTAGAAGGAATGCTGTGCACGTTATTCGATATTGACATCATCAAGCGGGTTAAGAAACAACATGTCACTGGTGTGGTATGTCTTTTCTGCTTTATTGTCGGTTTCATCTTCTGCACAGGTGCCGGTGAATATTGGCTTAAGATGTTTGATTCATTTGCCTGTACAATTGGTTTGGTTGTTGTTGCCCTAATGGAAATAATTGCGGTTATCTTTATCTATGGACATGAGCGGTAAGCTATCCAAGTATATAAAAAAGTTATAGGAATAACTAGAGTTTATAATTTTTATAGCTTTACTGAGGATATCTATCAGATGACTGGCTATAGACCTGGTAGATACTGGCAGTGGACTTGGAGATTTATTGGCCCTGTTATATTGGTGTGCATATTGGCCTCATCGATCGTTGTTATGGTCATACGTAATCCAACATATGGCGCTTGGAATGCCGATTTGGTAGGATTATAACTTTCTATCTATGCTGTCCATCATTTACTTATTTCTCATGTATTTTGTTTAGGGTATGGTTGAGCAAAAGTCGTATCCCAATTGGGTTATGGGCGTAGCTTTGGCAATGATCTTGGCTGGTGTATTGCCCATGCCAATTGTATTCCTTATGCGTAGCTTCCAATGCCTCAAAGTGGATCTGGACATACACCAGGGCTCCATTAGACGCAATGAGACGACTGCGTCTACCAAGGAAATGATTGACAATGATGATGATGTGAGTTTTGCATGAATTAATACCAACTTGATTTTGAAAGCATTAGTTTGTCTCGTATTTGTATCTCCAACTTTATTTTTTGTGTTTGTTCTCAACGTTTCAAATATTTTGATGCGAACTTTAGGCTAAGTTTATCTTTGTCTCTTTCTATAAATGTAACTAACTGTGTCTTTCTCTCACCTAATAATTTACTACACACAATTACGCTTGTTTCTCTATCTTATAAATAATGCTTCAACAAAATACCAAAAAAACAACCAAACAAAATACCAAAATCCAAAACATTCTTCATACTCATTTCGCGCTCAATGTCGATCAGAATATGAGTCCGGATATGCCACCGCAAGATTTATTAGCGACACGCTTCACAATTGGAGACTTTGAAGTAAGTTGTATGTTGTCCCAAAGATCCTGAAAAGATACCAATTCCCCCAACATACTCACACGCCCCATTAACTAGCTGCTAATCACACAATTCTCTACTTTTTTTTCTCTCTCTCTCCTTGTGTTAAATCATTCAGAACTAGAAACTAAAGAGCTAATCACGTTTTAAGCATCCAACAAAAAAATACCTAACCTAACCTAAAACTAACTCAAAACGTAGCTTCCTAAACACAAATACCGTTGCAACGCCTGACACACACGCTGTGAGGATGCCAAAAATAAAATTCACGCGCCGTCTGCCCGACTAGAAAGAAAAACCCCATTAAAAAGTATAGCTCACACATAACGTTACATAACGATTCGAACCGATCCGAATTCGCCATTAAGTAATATACTATAAAACTTAAAAAAAAAAAAACGCACAGCAAACTTACTTAACTAGCAACAACAATCGCAATGCCATTTAAATGTATCTTGCAACTCTCATAACTAGAGTTTGATAAACGATCAAGTTGTTAGCGCCTTCGTTACAAGAAACAAGAAATACTAACTGTCTTGTTAACACAACATAACGGAAAGCAAGCCGTTTACAATTATTTACCAGCAAATTAGTTTAGTACAATGTTTATAAACTTAATGATAACCTAAAGTTTAGACTTAGAGACAATTTAGAACAGCGGGGCTTAAAAAATAATACATTAAATTCGGCCATTGATGGTTCAATAATGCACAACATGAAGGTAAAGTAAATTATTTGGAATTAAATTTTATTTGTTTTTCTCTTGATTTTATTTTTTATGTTTCGTATTTGTGTTTGTTCCGAGTTTCTTACATAAACGATTCTAGAAACTGATTTTCAAGTGTTTTGTTTCGTGAACTTAAAGTAACTGCCGCTGTAAGCGCTGCGTGCAGCGCCCTCTGTTGGCTGTTATATATATATATTTTATATGTTGTTTCTATAGAGCTTTTTGTCAGCTTAAAGCTTTGTGTTATCAAGTATGCGCCCCGCGTGTCCATATGTTTTGTGTTTATCAACAAATAAATATATATTTTAGTTTAAAATAAAAATATACTAAGATTTCATTGTTTAAAAATTTAATTTCTTTAATATTTATTAAGCATTTTTAACAAATCTTCTTGCACAACCCCAAATACAGGAAGACGATGAGGATGATGAGAATGATTTCAGTGGGCCTGCGTTGGGTGGTCATGTAAAGACCCAGAGCGACTTCTCAGACGATGATGAAGAGGATAAGCCCATGACCATGCGTATGATGATGATGCGACCAACAACCGAAAAAATGACAGCAAAAACATCAGCAACAACGCCCCTTAGAAAAGTGGACGGCAATCAGCTAAATGTGCCAACAAGCAGAAAGCAAAACTACAACAAAAAGGACACCTATGATGTGTAGAACAGCTAGAGTGCTAGAAAGGTAGCAGGGGTAAGAAACCCTCAAGGGAATATACAGAAATCGAATGCTGCGAAAGAAGAAGCGCAAAAACATTTATATATTTACAGTTAGTATTTTAACATAATTATATTTTAAACTTAAAGTTAAGTTGAGTAAAGAGTTTGTTAAAAAAAAAAAACATTTCAAATCATACACACTCACATACATACAAACACACACACACTTACATACTAAACTATGTACAATGAGCTACAATTGAACTACAAATAACGGGTTATGATAACGAAAAGTTGATGAAAATTCTAATTTCTGTTGCTGTATCATTTAGTTAAGAATGTTTTATTAGGCTAAAACTGTTAAGCACAATTGAAATATATTTGTGCCTGTTTAAAAACAATATATACATATATATATTCACATCTATAAATACCTAAATACTGTACTATCCAGTTGTAAGCCCTGCCTAGCCATGAGAACTTTAATTGCAAAACCCTTTTGTAGCTTAAGCTCCCAAAGAAACTTTTAACCAAACGCATTTCCAAAGAGTTTAACTCATTATTTTTTATTTACTTAGTAGCATTCAGTTTCTCAAGTTGAACTTATCACACCCAAATATTTATTCAGTTTAGCTCTATAACAAAAAAATATATAATAAATTTATGTTGCAATGCAAAAGTGTTGTATTAATGATAAGTATTAATTCAAAATTTAATATGAACAACAAAATAAATAATGTTTAAGCAAGTTAAATTATTAACTAAAGTAATTCTATATGAGTTGTTAAATGCAAAAAAATAGTAAGAAACTAATTCTAAGAATACTAAATACACAGACACTGACATACAAACAAAAAAACAAAAGCAGCATGGCATGTGTGATATTTGAAATAATATCCTCGAATTGTAGTCTTAAGTCAGCATCATCAAAAATCTAAACCAAATGATTTCACTTACGTTTTTCAACACTGTTATATTGTTTAGATACAGTTACTGGCTTATATATTAACAAATATTATTACAATTCTAGTATTTTTTGCCTACAAATCTAGTTCAGTTCCTCAAAACACTTTTTTACACTCACAAAAACAAAGAACACACGTTGAAAGTATTTTCTTATATTCAAAACGAAAACAAAAACCAAACTGCTGTGAATAGTTTTAGTGGTTGTAAAGTTCTAATACAAAGAAGATGAAGAATTACATAAAATTAAACCGTTAAAAATATTTATAAAAAATAGTTCTTAAGGCAACACTAAACTCTGATCTACCTAAATGAAAAAAATCTCTCATTCATTCAAATAAGTTCACTTTGAGTAGATTCAGAAACATAATCCTTATCCTACCTTCCAAATTCGGTTTCCGCAAAGCACTGCAGCAGGTTTTTTTTACAAACAGTTCACAAACACAAAATAATCACACTCATAGTTAGAAAAACAACTCAATGGAATTTCGGATAACTGTAACCAAAATGAAACATGGAATTTTCGAAGAACTCGTAAATGGCAAACGTTGAAGACAATAAGACATAAAATAAATAGACAAAAATAGTAAACAAAAAATAAAGAAATACTTATTAGAGCATGGTCAAGACTTGGAAACGTAGGCCACCGACTTGACAAATTCAATGAAAAACATATTAACTTTAAAGGCAGAACCTTTTTGTATCTATCATCTTTTCGTAGCGATTTTTCAAACAGTTTACAAAAGTGAACAACAAAATTTTCCTTTTCTTATAAATAGTAAAAGTTGGATGAAAGTACCTGCGATTACACAGGTCGTTGGTTAGTTGGGTTAGTTGATAAGCTTGTATTCGAAGAGCAAGAGCATAGAAAAAGAAGAAGAAATTTAAAAAGTGTAGAGAGTTAGAAAGCCGAAGAGTTGTTTTGTATATGATAGTTATAGTCCAGTACGTATACTTGAAAGACGAACTCAATGATAAATATACATACAAAATCAAAAAAAAAAAAAAACTACTCATAAGTGTTATAAATATAACGCTTAAAAGAAAACAAAGGATGACCACACCACAGTTAATGAACCCATCACATCATATCCTCGCAAAAATCCGTTAGTGAAACCAAACAGTTACCAAATCTAAGCGCATAAATTATTCTCATCCAAAACTCTCTAATCTCAAATCATAAAAAAAACCTATAAATATATTGTATATCAATTATTATTGTCGTAGTGCTTAAGAGAACTAAGCGATATACATAAATACGTATAATAATTATATGCGAAATAAAAAATGGACTCGTGTAAATTTGATTGTATTTAAAACGTAAACGTGAAATTACTTATGTGAAACATTATTATGATATATGCAGGTAAATTATTATTAAAATAAAACAAATATAATGAAATAGTGCGTTAAGTTCAAAGAAGAAGAGCAAAAACAATAAGAGTTTTATTTAATGGATTGATGCCTTTTTAGACTTCTCCATTTAAATACCCCTAAATTAGCTTTAATGGTTCTCACAGACTAATTTATTGAATTGTAGATCCGTTCCGAAGTACTTTGTACTGAAAGTTATTAGTAAGCTCAACATCATCACCATCCAAAGATTAGGTTTATCGCTGGGTTCAAGTTTCGACTGTATGAGTTTTTTGTTTTTTTGCAGTGGTACAAAAGTACCATTTGATTAGTCAAAAATAAACAATGCTTCCTCTCTATGGTTTATTCACTCTCTTTAAATTTAAAGTTAATTATGCAGGTGCAGCTCAGCTTGAGCAATTAGAGCTGTTATAATGGTGAAAATTTGATCAAGAAGCACAATTATAAATGACATTGGAGCCACCGAAGAATGCCGCCTTGCAAACGAGGAATAATGGCACTGTTTGTGATATTGATAAATTGATAAGCGTACATTGTTTATATGAACATTGAACGAATAGAGGATGCTCTGTACTTAATTTAAAAAGAAATAAGTGAAAGTTGGGCAAATGATCTGTTGGAAACCTTCTTGTGATAACTTTATCTTCTCTCTTGATATCTGATCGACTAGCAGATGTTTAAAGTAGTTATGGAAGCAAGAAAACTTCTGTTTTTTTCTCTGTTTTCAACATTCTAGTATTCCCACCAACGAATATAAGTACGGGGTATATTGGTGAACGTTAGTTTGCACACGAAAATAACCTAAATAAACAATTTCAGTATTGATCGACTGATAAGAAAACAGATTCAAATTTTGCAGGTACTCTATATGTAAATGTGCAACAAATGCAGAAGGTCTTGAGAAGTGCGAGAGAGAGAGAGAGAAAGAAAAAGAAAGAGAGAGAAAGAGAGAAGATAAAAGTTTAGCATTAAAAGCTAACAGATACTCTGTAATTATAGAACATCTGATGATTCTTCAACTACTCAACCAATATACCCATTGTCTCGTCAGTAACTTTATATAGGGAAACTCCGAAATAAGCCTGATTCAACTGAACGATAAGCTTCTACTTTTGCTGATGGATGATGTCGTAAGCGTAATTCGGAGCAGACACGGAAGCAGCGCACTCCACAAAGCCAGCTGCGATAAGGAAGCTATTGAATGAACTTGAATAACAAAGCTAAACAGAAAGAGACATTGATAGTGTGTGTGTGTGGGTCAACAAAGTTGTAATTCAGACAAAACAAGTATATGGCATCTGCAGGAGGCATGTTGTCTGCTGCTGCTATAAAAGAGGTTCGCATGTGGGAGGCGACAAGTACGAAACCAAGCAATTGTGGGAGGGCAAATGTGTGGGCATGTCTCTTATCTTATCAGCTGTGCAAAAAAACAGAAACGGCAAAGAGCGAAAATAAAAACTCTCGTATACAATATTATTATACTACATCTGTTACTTAAGCGCACATAGAGTTTCAGTTTCGATTGTTTGGTGAACGCAGCAACAAGTGCTACAGGCAGCCAACAGCAACAGCAGCAACAGTTGCACCAGCTGTTTTTTTCGTTGAAGCAAAACAAGTGCCACGCGGGGAGGAGAGAGAGAGAGAGAATGCTGTAGCAGTGTACCACGTTCCTTCAAAGAGACATTTAAATATAAATTCGCATTAAGTCTTGTTGCACTTTGATTAAATTAAAAAAAAAACCCCCAACTGTCAACGCAGAAGACTAAATAAATTCATTTAACGACTAAATTCGCTTGGCAGCCAGCATAAACAGCTGAGCGGATACAAATATAAGAAAAAGTGAAAGGCAATTCGTTAAATAAAGGGCAGCAACACAAGTGGAAATGCTGCTCAAAGGCGTTCAACTGCTGCGTTGTGGGTAAGTTTTTTTTAACAGTTCTCAATACACACATATAATAAGTATATATATAGTACATGAACAATTTATATGGAGCATTAAGCGGGTCAGTGTCAGATTGTGGTTGGGTTAGACAGCATTGGCGGTTAAGGCCAGAGGAACTGGCATTGTGTGGCCTACTCTGCTAACCAAAGTGCTAAGCTTAGTAAATACTTAAGTAATTGGCTGTGGTATTGGGGTGTTAGTGTGTAGTCTTTGTTCTTGTTTCTGACAGTTGTACTATAAGTTTCTAATGCTATGCCTTATCTCACATCATAACCTACCCCAAGATCAATCTATACAGAGGTAGGTTATACAGAGCTAATTCGACACTTTAGCTGTTCCATCTCAAACCAAGGAAATTTCCATGTTTAATCCATACAACATACAACATTACAGCACAAACACACACATATTTATATGTATTGAAAATACATATGTAGAAATAAGCAAAGCATCTACATTGTATGTGTCGCAGATAGTACACAGATCAATGAACTCGTCTGAGGAACCGGCAATAATAACAATAAGAACAACAACAATAAAATCAATCCCTAACGAAATCGTTCTTAAACTTATCTCTTTCTCTCTTCTCTTATTTCCCCTCTCGTACACACATTATTATAAAGTTTATAAAAAGTTTTTCTCACACGCTGCCCACCTCTCCCTCTTGCCCTAGTGTTTTTTATCAATGAATTCGTCAAAGCTTTCAAAAACATTTTTTTTCTGCACCTAAAAATGTGCAACATTTTTCGCAGCTCCATTCAATGGGGGTTAAGAAATAGAAGGAAAAAGTGATATCTTTTTATATCATCTGCTGTGGTAAGAAGGCAGAGCTTTTTACTCTAAAGAATTCAGTTCGCTTCACTTTATAAACGAGCAGCCTAACACTAAGAAATCTTAGCACTTTAATTACATATTTTATACCCTGAACCCATTTGTTAGGAAAAGTGTACTATAATAGATTTTTGCAAATGTTTGGGTTTTAGGTTCGTGTTAACCACGCGCAGGTAAAGATTGTTTCAAATTAACGATAACTCTTCCAGTTTGAGTAGCTTTGAAAATATAATCAAAATAGGTCGAGAAGCACCGCAGATATACAAGATTGAAGTTTGGCTGTCATCCGGTAGCGCAGAAGTTTATGCAATTTTTGTACATGACAGCTCGCTTTATGTCTAGGGTTAGGGGTATCTGCTAGTCGATCTTTCTGGACGAGAGCCGTCTTACTTGTTATAACTGAAAAAAAGAGTAGCACACTTTTCAGCATTCTCGAAAATGTATGTTTTGAGCTACTTAAATATTTTATTGCATTCTTTGCTGGGGCTGAAAAAAGCTGCAAAAGCATTTTGTTTTGGTTTGCTTTGTGCTTCGTTCTTTGTTAGCTTGTGTAATCAATGCGTGCCGCCTTCCTCAAACGCCTACGCTTTAAAAATATTTTTTCTTTTTGTTTTGGGTCCGGTTTGAGTTTTAGGCGCGTAACAGGGAGAGATCGGCAAGCGACGCTGCAGTTGACCGACTGGTTCCATCTATCAGTGTGCGTGTGTGTGTGTGTGTGAGTAAATAAAAACAAATCGTTGGCTGCCTTTTGTTTTTGAGGGTGCTTGGCAACTGCTTCGTCGGACACTGGAAATCAGCACGAAAAAGAGAGCAAAATTTACTCTCTATATCTTTTAGTTGTTGACTTGTTTGGCTTGTTGTTTGCCTTTTGTTTTGATAGCCGCCTTTGGTGTGTGGCGTGATTTTTTAACAGGTTATAATAATGCTTATAATTCTCTGCATGGGTTTTCTTTCAGCAAGTACAATGTTTTTGTTTTTCCCTTGCAAAACAACCACCACAGTTATGAAGAGCAAATGAATCTTGTAGATACACATCATTTATTGACAAGCAAAGTCTGTCTGAACTCTCAGTGTGATAACCTTAGACAACCCGAACGAAACCGACAATAATAACAACAATCTTGTTTATGTTGTTGTTATTGACGTTTCACGTTGGAATCTATTTTGCAATATAGCCGAGCCCCCCAGCAGTGAATACAGCGAAAAGGAAAAAAAAACATAAATAGAAATATAAATACGACAACAATAATAATAATAATAATAACACGTCTTAAAAATAATGCAATAATATTTGTATGACAAATAAACGTTTGATTCGTATGCGTAATATCTGAGTGTTATTACATTTCGATAATAATTTTTGCTAACTTAAAAAAGGTCTTAAATTCCCATTAGTTCAATTGCCAAATTGTTTTAGACTCTTATCGGCTAATTGTTTGTTTACAGTTTCATTGAATTTTTAGGGCGATAAGATAAGATAAGATATCAAACCAATTTAGTTATTTATTTTGGGCTCAATCAGGAGACATTATTGGCAAATTTGATGACGAGTTTTACAAAAACTAATACTCTATATAAAGCCGGATCTATGCATATTTACTACGCCATCTTAAACTTTGTTTACTTTGTGGCACCCGCATAGACAAGGATTGTATCTATTACGACGTTGACACAGTATTACCTACTAAAAAATACATATGTATATGCAATCTAAATAGACATATAGGCATTTGTACTCCTACGTTTCTACAGAGAACCATGCTTATCAGTTTGGCAAACCCCAACACATATATGTATATTGATAGACTGTTGTTTGCTGTTGGACTTTGATTTGCTCATAGAGCTCATTAATACAAATTGAATAGCATTTAAGGTATACTTTTTCCTCTGTTCTTACTAATAAGTACCAGTTAGAACTGGTAGGCGAAGAACAGTTTCGTGAAGCACCTCATTGACCTGGGCCTCGAGTATGTGACACATTATGTGTTGTTTAGTTTGTCCAAGACAATATACCTAAAGTTATTGAGTAAGTTTCAACATAAATGTTGAAAAACTTGTTCATAGCTGTGAACAGCAGTTACCAGTTTTCACTGGAACTTTCAGTGTGCAGTTTGCTGAGCTTAGTATTGAACTTGTAGCATATTCTGGCATTGCCAATAGTTTTTTTGCTATTCGAGCATCTATTTTCTTTTATACATTTTGCAACTTCTATCAAATCGAATATTTTAATGGGCTCTGGTCGAATAGAAGATTTCACTTCTTGTAAATTGTTCTCAAACTACATTTCTACAGATTTTAATTGATTTTGTTTTTCCTTGGAATAAAAACATGAATGATTTCTGATTTGATTGTTTGGAGAAAACAATTACTTAAATTCTAAGTAAAAAGCTGATGTAGTTTTCATTGAAATTTTTAAATGGAGAGCAAGAAATGTGATGTTTTGAATGATGCAATTTTGTTTGCTTATTGCTGATTGTGCAGTTAAATATATTAAAATGACGCTGAAGGAAAGCAATGTAAAAAGAAAATATATTTTTCATCAGATTATCAAAAGCCCTTGAATTGTGACTAACTCAAGGCGAATTCCCCTTAAACAGAGACGTCACAAAAGACGTAACATGACAACAACTTTTCACACAACAAATCGTTAAAATAATAAACAAACTTCAGTAAACTATTTTTCCAGCCTATTACGCGACTCTTTCAAGACACTCGTCGTCATCAATATGTTGTTGTATATGGCTGCGGTGGGAACTGGTTCAAACTGGCGCAGGGAAAAACTTGTTTATTGTTTTTTTTTTTTAGAGCTTGGCCGACGAATTCGATGGCCAGCTGATAAAACGACAAAATGTTGGGGTTGTGCGCTACATGAAATGTGTGTGATTAGGTCTGCCCTTACGCAGTATTTTTCGAGTGTCTGGTTCTGAAACTAAGGCCAAGGCAACAAGGTGGAGTTAATGAACTTGTTCAAAGTCAAAATTTAGGCACAGCATTCCACGGAGAATATGAAATAAAATTCATTTGAAAATTGTCTTATCCACTTTCTTATCATCAGCTAAATGAAAAGAAGAGCGAATATCTGTTGCCAGGCATCCCAAAATAAACATGCCCATTAAAAGTATATATAAATCTGGATACAGATACATATATCTAATTGTTGCCATAGCGTGATAAATTTCCCATCTCTATATATACAAAAACACGAGCTTGTTAATTTTCTGCGCATTTCTTTTCGCAGCGCATGAAAATCTCAAAAAAAAAAATAACCAAAAAATAAGAACAAAAATAAATACACGGCATAAAAATAAGTTTTCCACAGCTATGGCAACAAATTTAAAAAAAAAAAAGCATTCGTTGTGGCATTTCCACAAAAATATGGGCGTGTGTAGGGAATACCCATTACTACAAGGCTACAAAAAGTAGACATACAGAGAATATAATCATATTGAACCCATCCCCCATTTCGTCTTTCTAATCAAGTATAAATAGTAGAATTTTTTAGTTTTGAGCGCGTGGCAGCCATCAAATCTAAGACGCAGAACACTGTGCCGAATTGTCAAAACTGATAGCGAAAACCTTCACGTTATACATACATATGTATGTATGTATACCATATATGTACATATAAAATAAGCGGAAGCAGGCAGACATGCTGTAATTAGTTATTGCTATGGTCAGTTCTTATCATTAGCAAAGTCATAGCAAATAATTAATGCAAAAAGTTAAAAGTGCCATCAAACCGAACTAAAATCATCCTCACAAAAGCAAATAGAAGCAGCAGCAAAATTAATAGTAAATATTTAATTTGGGTTGGGTTTTATTTTCTAAATCTCAAATGCAAATAAACTGGAGAAGTAAGTAAAACAGAAAATAGAGTGAAAAGATAAACAAAATCAAAATAAAGTCGAGTATTGAGAGTATACCAACCAGAAACAACAAAAACAAAATGCATTTATATAAAATTCATTCGCAACGAATTAACCGAACAACTTAATTAGCGCTTTGCGATAAACGTAAATAAAAGGAAGGTTAGTTTAAGCCCAAAGCGTGTAGATTGCGAAAGAATTAAGATATATACAAATTAAAAATATTATTCAAGTAAATATGTATAAAAAAGAAAGGTCAAGACGTTGATATTTGTGCATACATACTATGTAATATGCATGGGAGTAGAGTCTTTCAGTTGGAATACCAAAATTTTTGGCATAAAAATGAACGAATCACATAGCTAAATTCTTATCTACAACTAAAAACATCAAATCTATAAGTTTTAACACCAAGTAAGGCAGACACTCTAACACATTCATATATACATAGTGTATTTGATTAGCTAAACGCGCCATCAGAAAATGCGCAGTTCCAAAAAAAATTGTCGCCAGATCGACCACAAAATTATTTTACAGACATGTAGACGTGTCGTCACCAATGTAAGCAGATCAAACGAATCAAAATGAAAACGTCCATGGACTTTGTACCGACCGACATGCAATATAACAATATCTATACACTTCAGATATTGAGATATGAGAACTGATTAGTTTGGTGCTACCGAAAGAGATTAAAAGAGAATTAGATAGCCCTGATAAGCAATTGATTTGCGATTGATAAATCGCAAGTTTCTATATGTCAACTGTATAAAAACCAAAACAGAAAACAACCAGATCATAGCAAAATAACCATTTTATTTGAAAATATATACTAATAGTACCAGCATCTGATGCTGGCTGATGAAACATTGCATCATTCAGTTTCGAGTATTGAGAGTACAGCCGGTTCTTGAGACATGACGAGACGATGTCTTTGTATCAAATGAAATTGACGCACTAAGTGACGCCCTCATTTATGTGTGTCTCTTGTTATTTTGGTTTTCACTATGTCTCTGTTTAGAGGCAATTGAAGGTTGTCTCTCTGTCGCTGATGCTGCCTCTGCTCAAATTGGATTCCCCAAAAAAGCCGAACATGCTGTGCAAAAGTGTGAGCAAGTTTCTTATGAAATCAAAACAAGCAAACAAAAATATATTAAGTAAACAAACAAATGGGGTATTATGAACTGTTGGATGATCTATCAGTTCGTATTGATTAATGCAAGGCCAAGGTTTAACTAGGGTAAGAGTAAAGTTTTGTGTAAGTTCAACTATGTAGGCCAACTTATGATTATTATATGAAAATTCTTCGTTCATAAGAATTTTCCCGAAGAATCACTGAAAAGGTTTAGCTGTCCGCCTGTTGCAAACAACTATCTTATTTTACAGGGTATAGGCAGAAACCTGCACGACAAGCCAACAGCTGATTAGCCAGTTTGAGTTTTAGAATAGTGTGTGGGGCAAAATACGACGACGAAGTCAACGCAATACCTTTTTTTTTCCTCCATCAGAAGCAGCAGCAGCATACTTAGAATACTAATTGTGGTACAGTTGTGCACAAAAGGCGATTAGCTTAAGAAGAAGATGAGGTTTATACTGTGAATGTATACCCTATAAAAAAGCAGTAGGTTAGGCAGTTAGCTAATAAATAAAAGTTAACTGTCAGTTAATCATCAATGTATGAAATCAAGTAATCCAATTCAATACTCTTCTCTCTCTTTATCTTTATAGGCTTGTTGCCCCACCAAAGTGCTACAACTTTCGTTTGGTTTGCCGAGCACTTTCCGTACACTATGGCGATGCCAAGACGCTGACTCCAGCTGTCAGAGATTATGTGGATAAGTGCGTTAATCTTTGCCAGCCGGAACGTGTTCACATCTGCGATGGCACTCAGGCGGAGAGTAAAATTCTGCAGGGTCTGATGCTTAAGCAGGGCACAATTAAACCTCTATCTAAGTATGAGAACTGCTGGCTTGCTCGCACCAATCCGGCTGATGTCGCTCGGGTTGAGTCCAAGACATTTATCTGCACGGAGCGCAAGGAGCAGACGGTTCCTGTGACGTCTAAGGCAACGCCTGGCACACTGGGCAATTGGATTTCCGAAAAGGATCTGCAGGCGGCCATTGGGGAACGTTTTCCAGGCTGTATGAAGGGACGCACCATGTATGTGATACCTTTTAGCATGGGTCCAGTGGGTTCTCCGCTCTCCAAGATTGGAATTGAAATTACCGATTCTCCCTATGTCGTCGAGTCTATGAAGATAATGACGCGTGCCGGTACTCCAGTGCTGCAGGTGCTCGAAAAGGGTGACGGTCAGTTTGTAAAATGTCTCCATTCCGTGGGAGCCCCTGCAAATGGTGTCCAGGCACAAGAATCTTGGCCCTGTGACCCAGAGCGTACTATTATCCTGCACAAGCCAGCAGAGAATGAGATTGTTTCCTATGGCTCGGGTTATGGTGGGAACTCGCTGCTGGGTAAGAAGTGCTTTGCTCTGAGGATTGGCAGCACCATTGCCAAGCGGGAAGGCTGGCTAGCAGAGCATATGCTTATACTGGGCATCACCAATCCACAAGGCAAGAAGATCTATGTGGCAGCAGCATTTCCATCAGCTTGTGGCAAGACCAATCTGGCCATGATGACCCCTACTCTTCCAGGCTATAAAGTAGAGTGCGTTGGCGATGATATTGCCTGGATGAAGTTCGATTCACAGGGTGTCCTTCGTGCCATTAATCCCGAGAATGGTTTTTTTGGTGTTGCACCCGGCACCTCCATGGAGACAAATCCAATTGCCATGAATACCATCTTTAGGAATACAGTCTTTACGAACGTGGCTTCCACATCCGACGGTGGTGTCTACTGGGAGGGCATGGATGAAGCTCAGCTTAAGGATGTCACTGTCACCGATTGGTTGGGAAAGCTGTGGTCCAAGGAATCGGGCCGACCTGCTGCTCATCCCAACTCTCGCTTCTGCACTCCGGCTGCTCAGTGTCCCATTATCGATCCTGCTTGGGAGGATAGCGCTGGTGTTCCCATCTCTGCCATACTCTTTGGTGGTCGTCGTCCAGCTGGTGTACCTTTAGTGTACGAAGCACGCGATTGGGAACATGGTGTCTTCATTGGAGCTGCGATGAGGAGTGAGGCAACTGCTGCTGCAGAGCACAAGGCTAAGGTTATTATGCACGACCCCTTTGCGATGCGTCCCTTCTTCGGTTACAACTTTGGCGACTATCTGGCCCACTGGCTGAGCATGGAAAAGAGAGGTCAGGTACCAAAAGTCTTCCATGTCAACTGGTTCCGCAAGAGTGCGGAAGGAAAATTCCTTTGGCCTGGATTCGGTGATAATTCGCGCGTTCTAGACTGGATTTTCCGACGTGTACAGGGCGAGAACTGCTACGAGGATTCACCCATTGGCCGTCTGCCCAGCAAGGATGCTCTCAACGTAACCGGTCTCGTGGGCAAAATTGATCTCAAGCAATTGTTCGAGCTTCCTAAGAGCTTCTGGCAAGAGGAAGTCGACGAGATTGAACAGTACTTTGAGGCGCAAGTTGGCGGTCATTTGCCACGCCCAGTTGCCAAGCAGCTGACTGAGTTAAAGAAGCGCGTTTCCAACATGTGATGTGCGCCATTTGGGGTTCAATAGGTTATTTATAATCTTATGTTTTAGTTTAATAAAGTCATCTCAAAAGACAAGTACCAAAAATTGCAATGCTAGCTTTTTGATACACTAGCCTAAAGGATTTAAGAATAAAAACATTGAAACCAGCAAATCAGGCTACTCTTGGATGGAAAACTTTCCTTTCTTCCTATACCATATAGCTGACCTAGAAACAATCTATATATTCTCTACAGCTCTCAAGTGTATTTAATCTTCGGCATGTTAAAGATATTTATTTTGTCTTTCTTTCTTTCTCATGGGGTGTGCCCAAAGCTTATCAAAAGAGCAAGAGTGATGGATAGAGACAGAGAGAGTAAGAGTGTCAGGAGGCCCGCCCATACAATTGGAGTAAACAAGTACATAAATCCATAATCGTGTTAACCTCTTTGCTCCGCTGCCAGTTATCAAGATCGCAACAAAAACAAGCATATAAAATGGGACAATAACAAAGAAATTAGTACATAAAATTCGGCACCAATAACAAAAACTTAATAGAACGTTGATCTTGAAGAACGGCACAAAATAATAAAACAAACAACGGGCCTCCGATGTTGCCAGGGTCTGATTAACGGCATTTCGGTGGTCATGTGATGGTGTGATTCCACACGCAGCAAGTCAAAAAGACCATTAAAAACACACCAACTGATATGGTATAGAAAGGGATTTCTGATCCGATGAATTCTTCGATAATTTTTGACAAAGATTTTATTGTGTTAACCTTACCCGAAGTGGGGCTTGATTTATTAACAGTAGAAGCCACTTCAAAAACGTTTCATATCTAGATTTAGAACAAAGAAGGGTTTATAATTCGGCTTGGTTCGGAATATCTTTCAGCTTAATCAAGATAAGAATTATCGTTAGGTATTTAGGTACTCCATATGAAGAGCAGAACATTTTTCTAGGATTTTATAGTTTTACTGGCAGTGCTCAAGCCTCTAAATAAGGAAAAATACCTCTTTGGCTTGACAATTTTTAAGGTCCGGTTCAAAGCTATAGCTATGAACTAAAAAAAGTGCTCTGCTCTATATTTAGAATGTATTTTCCACTGCAACCAGACGGATCAGGGGCTTGTTTACACAGCTGATAAGTTTCAAATAATAAAACGATGCTATATTAAAATAAATAAACGTCTATATATATATATATTTGATTTTCATTACTAATTTATTGATCCGCCAAATCATTGACGTAAATTCAAAAACATTCAAGTCAAGTCATACAACACGCTTCGCTATAGAAAGTTGATCTTTGTTCGACGCAGGGAATGGATGGCTCTGGAAGGGCGAGAGGTAGGGTATGGCTGGGTATGGCAGGGTATAGTGGTGTGTGAACGCAAGCGGACAGTTGATGTCAATGATGAAGCTGCTTATCAGGCTGAACTAGAAAAACAAGTTCATGGCTTATAAATATACATACTCAAAAAATAAAATATTTCAGCGATTTTTGTGTTTTATTTTTGCCCGTTTTAAAAGAACGCTTGAAGGTCGCCTGATAAAACCTTTTAATTGTATAATGAACCTTGTAGAAGGATTGCAAGATATGTAATTTTTTAATTTATTCTTAGGTTATTTACTCGAAAAAATTTTTCCCCATTTGGAATTTTTGAAAACCTTCATTTCTCCTTCCACACGCATGTTAGAATCTAAACATCTGTTCTTGGAAAGAAAATGTCACAAATATTTGGTCGATAAGCATAAATGAAAATAGAGAAATGTTTCTGGCACTGTGACAACAGATCGAAAATGCCATGTGATGTTTCAAAATGGACGTAGGTGGCGGGCCAAGTAATACCGTGGCACCACAGGGGGGTTGTTGGCAATACTTCGTCGTTATCCAGGTACAAGATGGGAATCAACTTTATATGTCAATATGATTGATGGTTAAAAAAGAATCGTTTGTCATAAGGAGCTCTTAATAGACTGCAGGGTGTATTAAGTTCAGGACAAAAGACATCGAAGGGTGCATGTAGGGAGCAATCGGTTATATCCCTTTCTAACTAGGTAGATTCTTCAGTTTGAGCCTATATCCCATCAGTTTAAGTAGTTCAAGGCGTAGAGCCTCAAAATATTCAATCAATTTTCGCAAAAATACGAAACTGCTGCTTTATGATCAAAAGAGAAAGTATCGTAAACAGGGCAGAGTGAGTTATAATAGTCTCGACGTAGTTTGATTTTATTGGATATGAAAAATTATTAATTAAATTAGCAGCATGCGTTAAAAAGTTAATAATACGTAATAAATAATCAACAAGTGTAGCACAAATAGCTAAAATTCGATTCTTATCAATGCGAATCATTAATAACAGCAAAAATGAATCGAAGCGGCAAAGCGACAACAACAAGTAAACCGAATTACACAAAAATGCCAAACAAAAATCAACCTAGTAGCAAGAAACTAACAACAACAATAACAAACTGTTGCCAAGCGGCAGCAAGTTCACCACACCTTCCCTCCCTGCTCCACGAGCTGGGTTAAAAATCAAAACAATTGCCGAGCCTCCCAACGAACGGCCAATCAGCGGGTCCGAAGATTGACCAGAGTAGTGCGCGCGCGAGCAACACAGAAATAAAAAAATAAACGAGTTCTGTTTTGCCGAATCGAGCCGAACGTTAGCCGATCCAGATAAGCATGTTCTAGTCGTATCGGGCAAGCGTCAGCCGCTTCGAACCGATCTGTATATAAGGCCGACTGCAGCACGCAGTTGTCATCAGTTACTCTTGAACTGAGTAAATGGAAAGATCAAGTGAAATATTTAATTCCAGTGATCGTTTGATCAAATTGATCTTTGATAAAAAACTTTGGAGAAATATATGAAAACAAAGTAAAAAGAATAAACAGCAATAACAAATACCAAAACTGAACTTTAATATAAACAAGAACGAATCAAATTGTGATAATTAAATTGTGATAATTAGCAAAAGTGAATTTGTGCGAAATATTCCAAACGTCTTCAAAAGAAAACTATATCTTTAATAAAATACAAAACAAAACACACATAAAACACTAGCAAAATGCCTGAGCTCATTGAACAAAGCAAAATTATGTAAGTACATGTGGTAGCATAAGAAGAAAAAATAGCAAAATAAACAAAAAACATGCGACTCTTTGTCTCTAGAAATATATAATTCTTTTTGCATGCCCCAAAAAAAAGTATTTTTAACAAACAAAACAAGAAGAATAAAACGTGCATTTAAAGTGAACTTTTTGAACGTCACGAAAAAAAATACTGTGCTTAAATATTTAGAAAACTTTACATGCAAAACTAAATTTAAAAAAATATTTGACTTCAAGTTCTTTTTAAAAATCATAACTTTTACACTGTGACCCACTGCCTTTTTGAGCAACTTATACTTATAAATTCTCTTGAATTTCTTACAGCTCCGTCAATGGTTGCGTTCTTCCCCAGCTGCACAAGCAGCGTCATGACAGTTTCGGTCTTTATAGCCACATTCGTGGCACTCCCACCTCATATGGCGATGTTATCTCTTTGACAGCTGGTGTGCGCAGCTTTGTCGAGGAGGCAGTTGCTCTGTGCCAGCCGGACCAGGTACACATTTGTGATGGCTCCGAGCAGGAGAACAAGCTGCTCATCAAAACTCTGCTTGAGTCTGGCACCATTGTTCCTTTGCCCAAGTATGAGAACTGCTGGCTGGCTCGCACCAATCCCGCTGATGTGGCTCGTGTAGAATCCAAGACATTTATCTGCACCGAGGAGCGCGAGGAGACAATTCCTACGCCAAAGGATGGCGTCAAGGGTGCCCTGGGCAACTGGATTTCCCCCATGGACATGGAGGATGCAATTCAGCAGCGTTTCCCCGGCTGCATGAAGGGACGCACCATGTATGTGGTGCCTTTTAGCATGGGTCCAGTGGGTTCTCCACTCTCCAAGATTGGCATTGAGGTAACCGATTCAGCTTATGTCGTTGCATCGATGCGCATCATGACCCGTATGGGTGCACCAGTACTCCAGCAGCTGGCCAAGAAGGAAGAGTTCGTTCGTGCCTTGCATTGTGTGGGCACACCAGCCAATGGTATTGTGGAGCAGGCTTCCTGGCCCTGTGATCCAGAGCGTACCATAATTCTGCACAAACCTGCCGAGAATCTGATTGTCTCCTATGGCTCGGGTTATGGCGGAAACTCTCTGTTGGGCAAGAAGTGCTTTGCTTTGAGGATTGGAAGCACTATTGCCAAGCGGGAGGGTTGGCTAGCAGAGCATATGCTCATCCTAGGCATCACTGATCCCAAGGGTGTCAAGAAGTACATCACTGCTGCTTTCCCCTCGGCTTGTGGCAAGACCAATTTGGCCATGTTGAACCCATCGCTGTCCAACTACAAGGTTGAGTGTGTGGGAGATGATATTGCCTGGATGAAGTTTGATTCTCAGGGTGTCCTTCGTGCCATTAATCCCGAAAATGGCTTCTTTGGTGTTGCACCCGGCACCTCCATGGAAACAAATCCCATTGCCATGAAAACGGTCTTCAGGAACACAATATTCACCAACGTAGCTTCGACTTCCGATGGCGGTGTCTACTGGGAGGGTATGGAGAGCAGCCTGGCACCCAATGTACAGATAACTGATTGGTTGGGCAAGCCCTGGTCCAAGGAATCCGGCAAACCTGCTGCTCATCCCAACTCTCGCTTCTGCACTCCGGCTGCTCAGTGTCCCATTATCGATCCTGCTTGGGAGGATCCCGCTGGTGTTCCCATCTCTGCCATGCTCTTCGGTGGTCGTCGTCCAGCTGGTGTTCCTTTAGTCTACGAAGCACGTGACTGGACCCATGGTGTCTTCATTGGTGCTGCTATGAGAAGTGAGGCAACTGCTGCAGCGGAATACAAGGGCAAGATGATCATGCATGATCCATTCGCCATGCGTCCCTTCTTCGGCTATAACTTTGGTGACTATGTGGCCCACTGGCTGAGCATGGAGAAACGTGGACAGGTGCCCAAGATCTTCCATGTCAACTGGTTCCGCAAGAGCGATGAGGGCAAGTTCATGTGGCCCGGATACGGTGAGAATTCCCGTGTGCTCGAATGGATCTTGCGCCGTGTCAATGGTGAATCCTGCTACGAGGATTCTGCTATTGGTCGCATACCAGCTGCTGGCGAACTGAACTTGGCTGGCATGAAGGAACAGATCGATCTAAACCAATTGTTCTCCCTGCCCAAGGAGTTCTGGACACAGGAGGTGAAAGACATTCGCACCTACTTTGAGTCTCAAGTCGGTGCCGATCTGCCCGATAGCATCTACTCTGAGCTGGATAAACTGAAAGCACGCGTTGCCGACTTGTAAATCATTTGGGATATCAGAGAATTTATCACAAAACACTTTTCCGTTTACATCTTTACCCGCCTTCCTGACATGCACCACCCATAAGCCTAAGCAATCGTCAATCCCCCACACATATATATACTCTATATAACCTGAAGACTTTGCCTAACCATAAATTATATCATTTAGTCGTTTCTATAGCATTTAAGACAAAGACTTCCAAACCTATTAATTGTTTAAGCTTTTAATTCTAAGCTTATTTTAGGAAATGTATGTTTAAACACCTACATATATGAATAGTATAAAAAATAAAACAAGAAAAAATTACAAAAAATGTCAAGCTAAATTTTTATTACCAACAAAATTGACACAAAGATAATATTTTTTGTACTTCTTTACAAAAAAAAAGTACAAAATTAAAATAAAACAAAAAAACCAATGTGAGCCCGATCACACGGGAGATGTGTAAACATGTAAACTTGAAATTCTAGCGATTGCCTTCAAATAGAACAGAACAAAATTAGAATTTAATATAAATAAAACCCAAGCAACCCGTTTTTTGCAGTATCTTTAAAATGTTTGCTATCATTATTTTACAAATAATCTTTTCCTTGAACCAAACAAATAAGCTTATGTTCATGCATTTTAAAATCAGCTGCTTCAACTTGAGCTTGAACTTGAAATTCAAATTTCTGCAGGTTGTCAACTTGCTTTTTAGTCAAAATGCATGTTAAAATTTCATGGTTTTACCCCAAGAATAAAACTGCGTTTAAATAACTACATTTAATAAATTCGATTTTTGGTCAAAATCCACGTTTTATTTTTATGCCAAAAAATCGACTTGGACATTCGTAAAATCTTTCGACTTCCATAACTTCGGCAAAACTGACCCGATTTTCAAAAGCAATATCTTAAAAGTCATGGTTTGACCCCTAGAATAAAACTGCATTTAAATAACTACATTTAAATAAAATTCGATTTGGGCATTGGTCAAATCTTTCGACTTCCATAACTTCGGCAAAACTGACCCGATTTTCAAAAGCAACATCTTAAAAGTCATGGTTTGACGAAAAATCGACTTGGGATTTGGTAGTATCTTTCGACAATAATAATTTATAATAATAATTTTGTCAAAACTGACTCGATAGCATCGATAGTATAATTGATGTAAATGCTATGTTTTCGATATAAAATTGGTGCTATAGATGTTTACACATCAAAACAATATTAATTTCATTAATAACGTGTAAAACAAAAATAACCAATTTAACCACAAAACAAAGAAGCCAAGACAATTTTTTCGAAAAAACGGTACACTCAAGTGAATTACTTCCAGACTGGAAGAGCTTTCGGCTAAAGCGAAAGCTCCTCTTCAATTTTGCCTGCTTGCCTCAAAATGCAGCTGAGACCGCATTGGTGGCCACAGTTTAGCTCGAGCTGCGAGCGCGCTCGGTCGCCAGTATTTTGATTGTGCGACAAAAAGCGGCAAGTGAGAGCGATAAGGAGAGAAAGAGAGAGAGCGTTGTTGCAGCGGGCGTTAAGCGAAAAACGGAAGTGCAGCAACAAAACTGTACAAACTGTTGCTTGTGTCTTGAACATGTTTGTGTGTGTTACGTCCTAGTGGATGTTGTTTTTCTGTATGTGTGGATTTTTGGTTGTGTGTCGTAACGCAGTTAAGACAATTACCAATGTTAATTTCACCCAATTAACAAACAAATTTGCAACAGCAATAAACAATTCGACACGCAAAAAGCAAAGTTGTGCACAAAATGGTAAATATACATAGAATTTGTTTGATTTATAACAGCTAGACAGTTATTTGAGCTGTGTGTGTGGGTGCGTGTGTATTTGAGTGTGTGTTAAGCTGCGATTTGACATGTTGATTTATCACTCGCATTTCCACTTTTTCATGTTGTAATCCCCATCTCTCTCAGTGTGTTTTGATGAACTTTTAGTTGGAATTATTTGTTTAGCACTTGTTGCGCCTTATGCTTTTCACTCGCAAAGGACACTCGCTTAATTGCTAATCCACCTGCTGCAAAAGTTGCGACGAGAGACGCGCACCCACCAAATTGCCTTCAACAAAAGGAAACTGGTCGCTCCTTCACTAAATATGCCATCAACATGAGATTTGTGCAAATGGCGCGCGTCAAGAATTATGTGTTGCAATAAAATCGTTGTCGACAGCTAAGGGGACAGTGGATGTCGGGTGGCATGGAGTTTTTGTGGGTGTTGGTGAAACAACAACAATTCAAATTTTAACTGTGATTGTGACGATGATAGTGATGAAGCTTCTGCTATTTATGTGAAACCAAATTTAATAGAATGTTTAAATAACTGCTAGAAAATATATTCACCATTTAAATCAGCACATGAAGTTAAGAAGATGTTCCCGGGAAATAATAAAACACCTACATTTAAAACTAGACATTATACTTGAATGGATTTTAATGCTTACTTCTTAAAAAAGCCATTGAAACAACTCTAATCAAGTTCAAGTAATTTTTTCATTCAATTCCATAAGCTATTTAATGGCTCAAAAAGTTCAAGTGAACCCAGTCGAAACAATTTTGTACACAACACTGACCGAAGGTTTTGCACTCAAGACTGCGCCACTAAATAGGCTACACTTTCTTGACGTTTCATGTATATTGTTTGATCCTAAGTGTTTTATGGACTTTTCTTGTTTATGCTTTAGCTATATACAAACGGAAACGCACACACACAGACAGGCACCATGCTCTGCCACACACTTGCTTATTTTTACGACAAACGCTAATTCTGCTAGCCAAATGCTGGTCAGAAGCGCAAGTTAAAGGAGAGACGGGAGGACATTGTATGGTGGCTGAGAAAATATTTATGTTAGCTTAGTGTATCTGTGTTTGTAGCGTGTGTAACGTGTGTAACGAGTGCGGGCATGTAATTAAGCAAAGTTTACTTAAAAGGGTTGTCCAACAAAACCAGAAGGATAAGTTCAAACTGTGCTCTACGACAGTGTCTAAGCCACAAGTTAATGGCTTTGCACAAATGCATTTTTGGGTTCATTATACCCTTATAAAATGTGAAAAGGACTTGTGGGTAACCAAAACCAACCAACAAACACAAAAGTTTATAGCTGCAGGTCAGCGGCATTTGAACTTTTTTTGATGATGTTTGGCTGGCTGACTGGTAACTATTTTATCTACTACAACGCGTAATACGCATACAAATTACATTTGACAGTCAGTTCAGTCCGGATTCGGAGTCCATCGAATATGCAAATCCCTTGCTCACGCTCTCCCTTTTTATAGCTTGTGGCTCCATTTGCTTTGTCTGCACCGCAATCCCGGAGTTCAATCAAATCAGTTTCAGTTGGTTTGGCCCCTGAGGTTATTTTACAAAATCTGTATGCATAATTTTGTTACAGTTGGACTTCAGTAAAACGGACGAATCCTTTGTTTATTGGTTAACTCAATCAAAACTTTAATGCTTAGGCAAATTTGTTTTCTTGCGTGCCAATTTTCCTTGGTATTGTATCCCATGTTTTTTTTTTTTGTGCAGAAAAAACTTCAAAGCAAGTAGAAACCTTTCATAGATTTATTTTGAAATCTCAAAGTAAAAATATTGTTCAAAAAATAATAACATTGATTTTTTAATTATAAGAACAACAAAAACTTGATTCCACAAATGACGCCAAACAGAAAAAGAGAAGTTAGTTTAAAGTTCATTTTTCTTTTACTAGAAGTGTTAGCTAACAAGCATATCGCTTAAACTAAATAGTTTGAAATAATTTAACTCATATGTACAATAAATGCTTAAAGTTTCAGCATTTCTCCCTATTTCAATGTTAAATTTAATGATTCAACATCAATCCGATTGACTGATTGCCATGACAAATTGAATTTAGATAAAAGCTAAAGCTCCGGTTAAGTATCCTGTAAAAATGTAGCAATTATATTTGCCAACATAAGCTGCTTGTATGCTTTAAAATCTGTTCAGTTGCCTTTCCGTTATAAATTCTAACAAAATTCAATTCAGAGAACACAATGCCATAAGCCACAAAGCTGGTGTATAGAAGAGAAGGACCTACGTCGTTCGTCATTGATGGTGGGAATGGGGTGAACATAACATTCATGCATAGACAAAACTCATAATGCCAATAGAAACCCGAAACGTAGACCAGTTGAATGAGAGATGGCGCACGGCTTTTTATTGTTGGCAGGTTGAGAAGTTGGCAGGAGATTTGAGATCCGGGCTTAGTTCGATTTGTTTTGCCCACCAACCACCACTATTTCTCCTCATCTTGTTGCTGTTGTGATTTTCTAGAGAATTTTACACAATCGAAAACGAAAACTGTTGTCCACGCCTCTGACACTGGCCTTGAACGTAGCACAGTGAACTGTTTTCTATTCAAACAGTTTTATGATTATTCCATCCATGTCACAATCCATTCTACTCCTCGCATCCCTCTGTATGATTGGTTGCGTTGGCAAACCAGGCTGGGTTACGTGTTTTCTAGGGACACCGTACCTTAACAAAGCCATCACTTTGTCAAAGTCTCGATCATAACTTTGTGATATACTCTACAAATTGGACAAGTATAAGGGTAACGTTACAAAGTCATCCGAATGTTTAGGAAAAACGTTACATTTTAGAGTCTCTTTTAGAGTGCTGACGCAAAATACAACAAGACATCTGTATTTCAAACCTAAGCAAAGTGGCTGACAGTAAAATAAGAGATTAATTAATTTTTAGCAAAGAAAAGTTAACTTTTACGAAACTAAAGCTTTCGCATATTCTGAAGGAGTAAATAATATGACATTTCTAAGTTATGTTACAAGTTTCTTTTTCAGCTGTCAAATATAACTTGGCCATGAATCATCGTAAATAAGTTTGCCCATCAGCTTTGCCATCTTCTCGAATATAAACTGCCTGACAAAAAAATACTGTTAGCAAAGTTAGCAGCTGTTCTTAGTTTCATATAACATAACTTCGAAGTTGCTTCTTGTGAACTATACCATTGGTTATTTGTATTTAAATTTGTCAAGCTACCGCAACGCAACTGCGCAATAAGAGCTACGTTTAGGTTTTTAAAACACCAACAGGTACCAGCATTCATTTTTACGTATTTATATCAATACTACTCAAAGTCATATGTGTGAGTATTTATGCATTCAGTGTTTACATTCATATTATTTGCTTAAGAATATAAACACGTATCCACACGCTTTGTGTCCCATGGTTTATTTGTGCATGTCAGCGTAAGTGTGTGTGGGTGTCTGGCTATTTGTATGGAGCACAATACATATACATATATATATATATATATATATATAATTTTATATATATACACAATAGATAAGTTATTTAGTGGGCAGCGGGTCAGGTGGCAAAAGCGAAAAGCATTGGCAACAGTTGAGAATTTAGCTGTGTGAACGGAAAGAAAAATAAAGGAGCTGTTGAAGAGGTATTTATACCTTTCCTCTCAACTCGTCTTTATACAATTGGACAATAGAATGAGACACTAGATTTGCGCATGTACATGTTATTGGCGTGGCAATTTTATTGGAATGGGTCGTGCTTGTACTATACCATTTAACTATATGTAGCTTAAATGGGATACTCAAGATTTTTTTGTATTTGTGTATCGACGACATTGACAATTTTGAAGGTTTTTTTCACTTTAAACAACTAATAACTAATCAAACTTAAACCCTTTTTCTTAAATATAAATTATTTAATAATCATTCTCTTACGATTTAGTGGGAACTTAGTTACTTTTTCACCTACTACAGAGTATCTCACCATTAAAAACTCTTTGCTACATTATTCCGTTTCGCTTTTATTGTCACTGCAGACAGAAAAGGCAGACAGTCATAAAACTACTTTTGTACAAATAGTTCAATGTTCGTCTTGGTGCAACAATCAAAACAAAAACAGTTAGTACCTGGCCTCTAGAACTTTTTGCTTCTTCGTCTACTTCGTTATCACCAACTTTTTGTCGCATTACCTGCTCGAAAGCGAAGCAACTTTCATCGACTTGGATCAATTTGAGCGTACTGCTGCAAAGCTGTCAAGCAAAAAGTTCTTGAACAAATCTTTTGTAGCTAATACACAAAAGTTATGAGAACATGTATGTGTGTGTGTGTGTGTAAGAGTGTTAGATTAAATATGTGTGTGTGCTATGTCAGTTAGTTAAGCCAAAGCAGGGTGAAAGACAAACATTAACTTTTCAGACACTGTGGGTAGACAAAAAACTGTTGCATGCAACATGGCTAAGAAGAGACTTAAAACGAGATGAACGCAGTTTTCACAACAATTTGCTGGCACACAAAACATTAAATCCAGTCAGAACATAAAACGATTGTCGTCATCGACTATGAAATACACTGATTTTGATGGATATGCGTGTAGAATTTAATACAGTATTACTATTAGTTATACATATTAGCAGTTGCATTCTCTATTTCCTTTCGAACCAAAGTATAAACACTTGCCTGCAAGGCATTAAGGCAAAAATGTGGAAATTACACTTGCAATTTTCATGAGTTTTTAGTTTTCCTTATTTTATTAAATAAAGATAAAACCATAAATTGTATTTACTTGCTGGATATGTGTACGTGTGTGTCTTAGTGTATGTTGAGTAATGGCTCGTGATTTTTAAACATGAGTGACATTCAACTTTTTGCAGCGACAGCAACAGCAGAAACACTAAGGATATTCAGACTCCAGATTCCCTCCAGCAATTTGTAAATATGGCACAGCAGCAGCATAGCTGGGATGGTGGCGATGCCTCTGAGTATGGCGGACATGGACATCCACACACACATACACATTCACATGGAGGACACAAGACACCAGCAAGGGCCGTCAGCAATCCGTTGCCATATAAAGGAGCCACACCAAAATCGCCCAGGTGAGTAAACAACTGGTGTTTTAAAGAATGACCGAAGATTAAATCATAAGAACCTCCGTTGCAAATGATTTAACTTTGTCTTGACAATTCTCGACTCTTTTAGAAGTTACCATCCAGCACCGCCTTCGGTGTATGCCACGCCCACACAATCAGGCTACAGCTATGGGTATGAAAGTTATGAACCTCTACGAAGTCCAAAGATTACAAAAACTTATGCAAATGAAAGCTGCGATGATCCGAGCACTTCGACACCTTCCTCCTACTACCAAACACCAAATTCGGGCTCCACAGATGATTCCGCATCCCTGTTAAGTGGTCACGGTACGTCACGTAGTCCAAAATCGCCGTGTCAGTTTGTTTTCGATGCCGTCAGTCCAGGCGGAGGAGACATTGATCAGTCGGGCATGAGCAAGAAGTTTGAATATTATGAGCCCATCTCACCGGACGACGGATCTTTGTACTATAACCCGCCAAGTTCGCCAAGGCGACAGGGTTCCAAGAAGCTGATGCGAACAGAGCAGCTACCCCATGTGACCACAACTGGATCGAGCGGTAAACGACGTCGCGATGAATGGGAGCTACCGGTTATAACCAATATTGATGTACGTTGTCTAAATGCAGCGGCGGCGGCAGCAGTAGGTAACTATGGTAATTCAGTTAGCTCTGGTGGTACGTCTGGTAGTTACTACACACTTAAGCGTGATTCTTGCGTAACGGAGTGCACGCAGCTTTCTATGGAATCGGGTGAGACGCAGACACAGCACACAAACACTACCACGACCAGTTTTAGCTATACAGATACGGATGCCGGTACGGTCACCACAAGTGAACCACAGCAACCTCAGCGTCAGCGTCGGCATGCCATTAACATTACTTCGAATCCGGGCTATCAAGTGCTGCACAGCTCACATTCCACACTAGATCGCACCTGCTCGGATAGCGTTGTCTCACTGCGCTATCGGAAGTCAACGAGTGATCTTACCCAGGATGCCGAGCATGAGCTAAGCGGCTGTAAGCCTGCTAAGCCTAAAAGGGATCAGGTTGAGTATAAGCCACGTCGAAGGGGCAGCTCCAAAGGGGGCTTGGCCTATTTGGCAAGTCGTCGAAGCTCGCGCGAGTCCATGAAGAGCGCTTGCTCCAATACATCAATTTTTTCCAACGATGACATCGGTCCGTTGGCCTTCCAGAGCTCAAATCGCGGACGTCAACGGCGCACTTCGAATTTTCTAGAGTTGCCAGGTGAGTAACTTTGGGGATGCTTGGAAATTAAACATTCCATCAAGTAGAATGTTAGCTGCCGTCTAATGTGTCAATGGATAGTTCCCTAAAACCAATGCCCATTCTTCAACAGTACCTGATCACGTTCGACCACGAGTATGCTCACTTCCAGAACGACCGTATAATCCACGTGTCAGTGACGATCTTTATCGATTGCGTCACTTTTCCATCAGCAAGGGCAATGTGGTGAATTGTGGGGATTCGATTATATCGAGACGCTCACGTAGCAATACTAGCGTCAACTCAACCAATAGTCGGGCAAGTGAACGTTCTCCCTTTGAGGGCAGCTGCTGTGGCGGTGCCTATGCAAATGTGGACTCCTTGCCCGCCTCACCGGATGATTCGGATAATATGGACCCACCGCCGCCGCCAAGGTATCGTGTCGTAATGTTGGGCGATGCAGGTGTTGGCAAGACGGCCCTGGTTAATCAGTTTATGACATCGGAATATATGCATACATATGATGCGAGTCTAGGTAAGTTGATAAACCTGCATTACACCCACCCCTCTCCTGTTGAGTGGTGAGAAGTGTTTGCTGTTGCAATCCTTTGAGTTGGAACCTATGCGTGTCAAAAATGATCCTATGCCGATCCCATGCCACCTAGTTTCCAATTGCGTCTATAGAATTTAATTCTGATCCGAGTTTTAGACGATGAGTTTGGCGAGAAGACGGTGAGCGTTCTCCTGGACGATGAGGAATCCGAAATGGTGTTCATCGACCATCCCAGCGTTGAGATGAGCGTGGAGAATTCCCTATCCACCTATGAGCCGCATGGCTGTGTTATCGTCTTCTCTGTAGTGGACAAGGGCTCATTTCGCATTGCCGAGGAGATTATCAATTATTTGTGGCAGGAGAATTATACCAAGGATAAGGCCGTCATACTTGTGGGCAACAAGGCCGATTTAGCTCGTGCTAGGCTTATCACGACACAGGGTGAGTAATCGTTTCGGCTAGGGCGTGGGAACTTTCTCTTAGTCTAGGGCTGGATGCGTGATACGAATAAGCCAAAGTTCTGTTCGGCTATTCGTACTTCATTGTTTATGAAAACCAAACGCGACCATCTCTTTTTCTAAGAATTATGACCTGGTTGGTTCTAGTTGGTTTGCTACGCATTAATAATGATTTCTCAATTTCTCGTTTCATGTTTCATATTTCACTTTCGCTCAGAGGGGAAAACATTGGCACAATCACGCGATGCTAAATTTATTGAGACGTCCAGCGGCATACAGCACAATGTCGATGAGCTGCTCGTCGGGATACTGAAGCAGGTAAGTAATGACGGTGACTGTGACGGTGACGGTGTGGCTAAGAGTGGATTGGCTTTGCGGTTGTTTAAGTTTAGGTGAGAAATACACGCAACTCATTGTTGCATGCGAAAATTTTGCAGGAAATAACTTAAATGGATTTGTGGCTTAAGTGGGTTAAGGTGGTTGGGATTTTCTTTCGCATCGGTTCACTAATTAATGAAAATTGAGTCGACAAGGCTAGACGGACCGCTAGTTAATGTTATTAAAACTGGAAACGTAGCAGGCATTTTGACACTTTGCGAACACTCGTATTTTATTTGCAGATGCGTTTGAAGGAGAAACGCGAACAGAAAGCGACCGCATCAAAGATGAAAACGTCAAGAACACACATCTCGTTGCATTTGGCCAAGGAAATCCTACAGAAGATATGCCTTAGTGACATTTCCAAATCAAAAAGCTGTGAGAATCTTCACGTGCTATAAAAACGCAAGAATAATAAATCAAAATAAAATCCAAACCAAGGCGAGACAAAAAGCGCTACAAATCAAACCAAGCCAAAAAGCAAAAAAAAAAAAAAAACAGAGCTAAACAAAAATTATTTTGCTAGCATTTTAAAAGAAAATAAGTATATATACATAAAGTACAGATGTACCTCTATTAAAAGCCCCATATATTATATATGCATATATATTGTATATTATATAGCCAATGCTCAGCTTGCATTAAAACTGTTTTGATGTTCTCTTTTTAAAGGCATTTTTACGAGTAAGTACTATAAACATATAGAAATTATTATGAATGTTGGGACAAAATATATATTAAATGTGTTACAGCCAATTTGTGTGCGATATATAGGTATATAAATGTATGTATATGCAGTATGTGTGAGCATTTGTTTTGAATTGCTTTAAAAACAGTTGGGCGCAAAACGTTTTGCATAAGATGTTGTAAACATTTGTGACGTTTAGGCTCGTTCTTTAGGAATTTGTAAAACTGAAATTGCCTTTTTTATTAAGAATTTGTCTTCTTTTCAGCTTATTTGCCTGTCATAGGGCTGGCATAACTTTGACAGGCAAATGAGAAAATGTTCTCAATCATTAACTTTTTTGAGAATTACTATGAAAAAATACTTTTGAGAGTTTTTAATGAAAAAATGACTTGGATTGTGAAAAAAGAGCAAGCGTACGTTTTTTAATCTTTCTACAAGTTATTTCGCCTTACTTAAAGCAGAGTTAAATGACTTGACTTGACTTATAGCTTCTTAAAGACCTTCAAGACTGTTCGGTCAGGCCCCCTATTTTTCAATTTCGAGCACTTATCGGCAAAAGTCGAGTCTTTGGCCTTGGCATAATCTACTCTACTTTTTGGTGTCTCAAGCCTTGCTGATAAAGGGAAAGTATATATTCTTAATTGTTGCTCACATACGTACATACAAAGCATACTAATACGCATTTAAATAATTGTTTAATTGTATATTTCTATGTGTTCCAATGCAAGTAAACAAACATTTTTTGAATTCAATAATGTGCTGTCAATTTTTTTTCAATGAAACGAAAACTTAAAGTCAAACAAAATCAAATATGCCTAAAGTACTTATATCAATAAATAATCAAGTAGAACTATATAAATGTTTTAAGATAATTTACCTTTTTTATGTGTGTATTTAACTTGTAAATGTATATTTATGGTTAAAAGCTCCTTTGAGTAACTTAGATGAGAAGCTTAAGATATACAATACAAACACACAATACATATATATTTTCAAAACAAGCGCCAAATATATCAAACAGATTTTCTTGAGACTTGGTAGCTACAAACAAACAAAATAAAATCTCTTCCATTACAAAATGCAAAAGAAATTCATATCGGATTGACTGTTAAATGTTGACTGTTGTTTATATTACCTAAGCCTAAAATGTTACTGAATTTAAAAATGGTAAACAAATGGAAAACTCTATACTACTATATAGATATCTATACATACAATACAATATATATATAAATATATTTATGTAACTCTCTTTTAGAATATCTTAATGCGAAATGTTATCTTAAGAACGAAAGCTTTGAAGTCTATTTTTGTGTACTAACGGTACCTCATACACACACACACACTCACACGGACACACACACAGATCCACATACACACACATTTACACATACATACATACAAACGTATACACTGAGCCAACTAGTTTCATACGCAAAAGTGGAAACTTGAACAGAGAACCGGCCCAGAACTTTAGCTTTTGTTTACCCTTCACTCACAGCATTCTCGAGTGCACTTTATTATTTGGCAGACAAACACACATACAAATGCAATGCCACAACACTTATGTTTATTCAACTGCAGCTTAAAAACGAAAAAAAAACTTTTCACCTCGCTCAACTTTTAATTTGCAGCGGTAAAACTTTATTGCAACCTAAACAAAATCAAAAACTAAACACGAAAAAAATAAAAATCAACAAGTATTTATATACGAATATACTATGAATGTGAAAATAAATAAGCAAAAGAGTAAATCAATATTTATATATATATAAATATAAATTTGTAAGCAAGGCGTATACGCAATCTTTATGTGGCATCCCAAATGGCGGCTTTAAATTTGATTTACGCAACCCTTACCAAAGAAAACCAACTATCTCTCGCTAAGCATAAATTCAAATCGAAGCAAACTCAATGCCCACCGAATTTATTGTGTACTCTAACAAATACACACTTCATCTATGTGTAACTAAGCAAAACGATATTTAAACAATTGTCTAAGAATTCAATTAAATTAACTAGAATTTATTGTGCTATCATAAAAGGTCTAGGATTAAAATGGGAGTATCAGCGAGAAGCATAGGGAAAAGTTTTAAAAGAATAGAAAACGATATCGAGAAGAAAAGGAAATATAATCTAACTTATCAGCTTTCTTTAAAGTAGAAATACAGAGAGAGATGTTCATTATTTGAAGCGATTAGCAAAAAACAAGAAGGATCGTTTGCTTTTAAGCTTGTTTCCAAAGCGAAAACTATGATTAAAGAGCATTCATTAGAACGGCTCCTTTATTTGCTTCTCGCTGGCACTCTAGACGTTAGCAAAAGAGGGCATAAACTGTACATACTTATACAAAAATATATATATTTTTTTCCACTTTTAAACTGTGCAACTCTAAAAATACTAAAATTTAATATGTAACACTTTCTGATCATTTTGCGTAGCGCAGTTTACTGTCAATTTTTAGATCTCAAATTTAAGCTACCCAAGAAATTCGAACGATTTTTGTTACAGAGTAAATATTTGATGAAATCAAATAACACTAGAAGAGAGTAACAAAATGGCAGCGCCTTCATAAATTAAACAAAATGTGCTGACATCATGATGATGAGTCTGCAAGAAAGAATAAATAAAGCGAAAAAACACTGTTTGAAGCCAACTGCAAAGAAATATTAAAAACAAAAGCAACAATATTCGAGATAAAAATGCAATTCGTTATTGTTCTTTCACTCTATCTCTGTCACACACAATCTCTAACTCTCTCTCACAATATAAGGATAATAAAGGACAAGGCCAAAAAAAATATCATCTCTGCAAAGTGAGTGTGTTTTATTTAGAGGGTAAAATGTGTGTTTGTAAATAAGGAAGCACGTGCACATCCTGCCAACTCATGTGAATGCCGCACAGCTGTTGCGCGCACTTACGGCGCCTCATTAACAACGATCCGCAGGACGCCGCAGGACAACAAGTGGTAAGTGTTTGTGTGTTGTTGTGTGGCACTCTGTGAAGTCCACTTTCTGGTGACACAAAAAAGCTTTAAGTGCCTCTTGTCAATCACAGAATGAGCTAAAAGCCGTGGGACAAATAGATAGCAGCATTGTTAGATTATATGCTTGACTGCATCAGTGTACGATGTACGGTGTGTAATGCCATCTCTCTATCTCTCTATCGGTTATGTGAATCAATCAAGCGCATAACTTTCATAATAAACTTATAGTTAACAATGTAAGAGAGTGACTTTAGGACTGCAGACCGCTTCATTACTTGGCTGATTGATGTGGCAACGTGTGCGACGGCTGGCTGTGTGGCAAACGAGGCAACTGTCCCAAATGGCAACTATTATTAGAGATGAGCGCCATGTGAGCTTAAGGAAAGTTTTTAAATCTACTAAAGCAAATGAAAACTGATTAAAGAATACTTTAAAAAGACTTTATGTGTGTGTGTGTCTAAAGTTAATCTGCCTAGATAGTCAACAAGCTATAGAAGAAAATAAGTGAATTAAATTTTAAGAGCCCCAAGGATTTTACAGATGTTTCACAGCATGGAAAATATTACAACGGCAGTCAGTGGAGGAAAAGGTTTGATTTATTATGCTAATCCATGTTGTCTTGAATTTAGTAAATATTTTTATTTATATAAAGATGACGTGATAAATGTATTTATCAATCACCAAATTGCGAAAACCTTTCGGGTAGATGGAAAATACAAACGAGACGTAAATATATAAAGCCGACTGCCTAATGCCAAATACAAATTTTATATATTTTTATGGGTTTCTTATTCATTGATTAAACATAAAAACATGTTTAGTTTTGTTTTCTTTGCATTCACAAAACCTAAAAGAGTAAAATTCCGGCTCATCCTGCTCATCACAAAATCCAGCCAACGTTGCGTTATTTGTTTCTCTGAATCTCTCTGTCTTTCTTTCTATCTTCCTTTTTATCAATCTTTCGCTACCTGTTTGGGCATTTATTTCCCAACTCCTCGTTCTTAGGTTCATCACCAAACTCTGGGGCTCATCATTTTAATGGGCTTATTTCATTATATTTAACGCGCAGCAACCTTCGGCCTGGCTGCCCGGCTGCCTTGCGGGCTGGCAGGACTCTCATTGCTTGTGTGCGGTAACAGGACGCAAGACGTATTATACAAATTGCAGCGCCATTTTGTATCATATTATTTTGTTGCTGTATGTTCAAGCCTCATCTTGTTTGACTGTCAATTACAATTAAGTTTGCTTTGGCCAAATAAAACTAATTTAAAGTTCAATAAAGAAGCGCTAAATATTTGTATATACAAAAATATATATATGCAAGTATATATCATGTTTGTCCTGTCCTCGCCTGGTCTCTTCCTTTAATCAACGACCTTTGCATCAACGCAAAACAAATATTGGCATACTTTAAATAATTTGTGAAAATATCGTATCGTCATTGGCATTAAGATACCGAGAAGGAAGGAATAGAGTAGCATTCAAGGTGCGCTTCCTCTCTCCACTTCCCCCTTGCCTTCATTCCTTTTGCTTTTCTTTTCTTTGATTCAGCTCATCGCGGTGTCGTTATCGTAATTGAGTAAGTACATCAAGTCTGCTGCAGGGAAGGAGGAGCGAAATGGCATCCAAGGCGCACCCTGAAACCTTACTGAAATACACACACTCCTACACACAATCGATTAAGAACTTAACAAGGATTATGCGAGGATAACTTGGCCAGCTTAATGTACCGCAAAAAATAAACACAAAATTGAAGCGCCCAATTAAAGCCAAATCATCTCAAGACAAAGGCGATACATTGAAAAGCAATGTGAAATCAAGCAGGTTCTGCCATTAGGTTCGAATAAAACCCACATATCAAAAATGTCGCTGACATGACATCATTTTGAGGGAAAATTAAAGCTAATGACATTTGTAACTGTTATTTGTTCAGACAAATCCGAGAATAATATTTTCGTTAAGTTTGTTTCTCACGTTTTGTACCCTGAATGAATGCAACAGGTATCATTGACTGCAACTTTAACTTCAACTTATATTTTTATTTTTATTTCAATTTTCCTTTTCCAATTCTCTTAATGCCATATATTTTATGCAGATTAAATTGCTTTAAAGCTTTCTTAGCAACGGTAGATAACGGCACAAACAGCTGTCTTAAACCTTTCATATGGTCTAGTTGCCCTTCAACTTCACCACACATAAAAGGGGGCAAGTAAAAGGATCATAAAAGCAAGCAATGACATATACAATTTTTAAAGAGAACGAGCTGTGTGTATATTAAATTCTAGCAGTGCCGTTAAAGATTCGCACAACACCTGCACAAACACACACATAAAGTACGATAAAGTGTTATGAATAAATATTAATATGTATAAATATATATTTCGTGCTTGAGGCTACACACACACTTGGGACTCATAACCAAATAAGTTCAAATTTTATTTTTAGAACATATTTCTACATTTACCTCTGAAGCGCTCAAATTGCCCACAAAACCAAAAACCAAAACATGTAGCAGAGTAAATGCGACAGGCTTTCTAAGTCTTGAAAATGGAATTTGCGGAATGAAACTTTAAGCAATGTAAGAAATGAAATTTAAATAACGATTTATTGCCTTTGAAGTATGATTATTTGTACAGATGACAGCCCCGCTACGAAGGCGGCAAATAAAACAAAACGACGTTAGAAAGGCGCAAACAAAGCAAAGATGGCGACTAGCAAATGCGCTAAAAAAAAAACAAAAAATTATGAAAGCCAGCAAACTTACGATTTCAAAAAGATCCGCTTTACCACTTAACACACGCACTGTTTATTGCAGACTAAAAGCTGACTCCCTCTCTTTGTAACGAGGAGCAGCAATATATGTGTGTATGTTGGCGTTTTGCATAACTGTTCTTTGGTCTGTGAGAGGAAGATCGACACACTTTTGTGTGTTTACGCTCTTTGCTAGTAAACATGTAAAATTTAACTGAGAGTAAAAGTGACAGCAATACAATAACTTGTGAGTGTGAGGATTGCATACAATTTTTTTATTTCTCTCCAAGATCAATTGTGAGCTATATAAAAATATGTTTCAAGTGTTTCAATGTGCCCCAATGGAGGTATTTTTTCTTGATTATAGCTAGCACGGATTAAATAAAGGCCAAATTTGTAATGCGTTCAAACAGACAAACAGGCACTCAAACACAACGCAATAGTTAGCCAGCAGTGGAAAGACTCAGAGAGAGTAAGAGAGTGGGAAGAGAGAGACGTCTTACGTCTGAGTGCATGAGCGGGCGTCTATTTTTGACTGTGTGTGCGTTGTCAAAATCAAATACGGTTAGGCTGAAGGGAGCAAGAGATATAAACAAAGGCGAAGGGCTGGGGAGGGGAAGGTGGGTGGCACATCAGACCTGGGGCCAACATGGTTGGTGTCAGTGCCTAATAGAAATGCCATGAAATTGCTTTTTGCAAAAAGTAACGGTTACAGCAACAAGTAAGAGAGCGCGCTCGCGTCTGTTTGGGTGTGTGTTTGTGCGTGCAAAAAGGAAATGAGTAAAGGTTGTTGCTGGCTTCCTTTCGTCGCATTTGCTGTGTGCGCTTTAGTAAATTTGCTTAGCAATGAGCAAATATAAAGTTTGGCGGAACATTGTTTATTCTACAGTGGAGAAATACCAGCCACGAAACGCAGCGTGTAGCAAACAAAATAGGACAAAAGCCTACCAAAAAACAAAAAATATACATAGAAGAGAAAACTCCAATGGGGAGCTGCCTTCATAAATTATAAGAGGAATTTGAATTGTTACCTAGCGCAACGGATGTCCTTCAAAAGAAAAGAAACGAGAATGTTTAAGAAAGTCAACAAAATAATCTTTGAAATGTAAGAAAATATTCGTTGGGTGAAGAAGAAGAAGTGATGGAAAATACAATAAACAGACGTTAAATGGACGCCATTTTTGTGTTGTTATTGTTGTTGTTTTTACTGTTTTACGGCTAAATGTCAAAAAGCCATTTTAACAAAGTTTGCCCCCAAAAAGTAAACAGACGAAAACGATGGAAGGTACAGAACACGAAAAAGTTAGAAGCAAATTTAAAATCGCAAAACAAAGTATAAAAGTCAAAGCAGCAAGCCAAGCAGCAAAAAGTCGGATTTTGTTTTCAAACGTTACCTAACTATACGTTGTTGTTGTTATTGTTGTTGTTGATTGTGTTGCAGCTTTATCAACGCCCTTCGCAGCCGAGCACACTTGTTGAGCATTAGGGATGTGACATCAAAATGTGGCAAGGAGCAAGGAGATGAGTGAGAACAGCAATAACAACAACAACAGCAAGAGAGCTAAAAATGCGACAAAGGAATTGAAATTCTGTCAGTGTGCGGGTGTGAAGCCAAAATAGATAGCGTCTGTTGTCATATACCCTGTAAGTGTGTAAAATGCGAAAGTAAGAAAGGTAGATTAAATCACTAAATGCCCTTTAAGGTATGCTTTAAAATACATATTCAAAAAAATTTTATTTACATTATTGTGATAACAATTGTAATATTTATAATAAATTAAATTAAAATAAGTTAATTAAAATTTGAATTCTAAAAAGGATTATCTACCAGTCGATCATACCCAACATATTTTGCATATTTGCATGTGCGCGTGTGACCTTTATGGCAGTCAATTGTATTATAATAGTAAAGGAGGTGGTGGGGTAAGGCAATGGCAAAGCTTCACTATCAAACGAACACAACACACACAAACAGCACACTGCATGCAGTCAGATAGACAGAGACAGATAGACAGACAGATACAGTTACATTCAGACAGTCGTCACACATGCATATAATGCAGTTGACTAACAAGAAGAAGAAGAGAACGATAACCAAAACCAATTATTCGCCTTCAAACAGACAACCAAAACCCTGACAGCCAAAAGAGTGGGGGAGCGGGGTAATACGTGCCAATTCAATCTGGTTGACAGCTTATCTGCAGCAACTGAAAGTGAGCAAAAAAAAAAAGAACTCTTTTGGCCTAAGCTTAAATATCACGCTCTATCAGCAACCCCCTTTCCCCCCTCCCCTACACCATCCTGCAACGCCATCCATTTGACCATGCACATGGAACACTGCTGCACACAGCATGTGACGAGTGTGTCGCAACCAATATCCGCGTTATTTACTCTATTTTACCTTTCGTGGAATTTTTTTCATTTTGTTGATATTCCGTAAGTCGCGTTTGTTGATGGTTGCATTTCAGGACGACAGGTGGCGTTGCATTGAGCGTTAATAACCGTAAGCTGTTTATCGGTACGTGCGAGTGCAGGTTTGTGTGTGTATGTGTGTGTGTTTGTTCGAGGTTTTTAAGAGTGAAAGTGTATAGGTGTGTGTGTGCAAGGTGACCTGTTGGTCACTTGCGCCTCAATTATGCAAATTGTATGTAAAATGTTTCAATATGCGCCTGGTAAATGAAGTGCGTAAAATGACATAATGCATACATATACGAAACTATGCGTAAATGTGTTTGTGTAATTGTGATTTTGTATTCAATTTTTCCAGCAAATTACATTCTCTTCTGATTTCTGATACTCTGTAAAACATAAACTTTCGAGCATATATTTTCAAATAAACACAAAATAATTTCTCAAAGTTGTTTAGTATAATATTAGCAATTAGAAAATTAATTATTCTTCTGTTCCCATTTAATTCCGAACTTTATCAACTTATATTTTAGTCGCTTACTCCCCTCTAGAACTCATTTGTGACTTGATTCTATGTACATACATACATATATTCGGTTTAATGACTGCAAATCGAGAGAAAATTTTCCATTTGCATAATGAGCGAGTTGTTTGTTGTTGTCGTTGTTGTTGCTGTTGCTGTTCGCACGTAAAATGATTTCTGTTTTCCCGCATTGAATGCACGATTATGCATTCAACAGATTTTGCCCAAAGTGCCGATGAGATTAACAATTCCCAGAACTTGACTGAAGTAAAAAAATATTAAATTGATAAAAACTTTTCAATTGAAAAGCAAATTAAAATTTAGTCTTTTACAGGGAAAAAATCAATGTTGCGACAATCAGATCAAGAGCTTTAAGTGAAATTAATTTAATTCAAAATATTGAAAGAGGAAAACCTTGTAATTTTGTTATAAAAAACGAATTATTAATATGCAATGCTAAAAGTTGTTTGGCAATGTTAATTGATTAAGTTGAAGTTATTGTGAATTACGGTTATTGTGAATAAAGGCAGCTATTACCAGTAACGGTTCTTCAGCTAAGTTCGCAGATGCAAAATGCAATCAGCCAAACGCATAAAACGAGCATAAAATTTTTATTCTATATGAAATGCAAAAACAACAGCAACAACAACAAACACTTGAGTGTTGATGAAAGAACTAAAAGTAAGAACTTAAAGAGATAACTATAGAGCAGTCTGTATCCAACCTGGCCCCAACTGGCCGTTCACCTGGCGACGCATATATTGAGAAATGGGCCCCGAGGAGCATCGAAGGTGTAGTTTCATATCTCCACCTGGACATTAGTTTAATGCGGTGCTCAAGGACCAAGAAATGGCAAAAATGAAACTCAAGCTGCGAAGTCAAAACACATCGAAATCCCCCTTCCTCTTAAGCAATGAAAACACACTAAAGAGAGAGAGAGAGAGAGAGCAAGCTTTTGTTCGCTCTTTAGTTTTGTTTAGGGCTCTCTTGTGTTTTCATTGGAAAGTATGCACAGTGGTGGATTAGTTAAGAGGGGTTTGGTACATTTGGTACAAGAGTAATTTTCTTGGTACACTTAAAATATTAATCAAAATTAATTTTAAAAATTAATTTAAATTTGAAAAACTTGTTATTATTAATAAGATTTATGCATTTTGTTTCGTACAAAATATACTTCGGAGTGGTTGCTAACCCTAATTGTATTTAAAACAGGGTCAAACATTTTTGTGGGCTACCATGGCAACCATGTGGCCAGGACATGAACTGCCAACATTTGGCATTTTGTTTACAACCAAAAAAGTATAACACAACAAGCAAACAAGGAAAAAACTGTCAAGTTTCAAACTCAATGCGATGAGTAGCAGCACAAAGGCGCCGCCCACAATAATGATCACTGATTTGGATCATAGTGAAATGGAGGAAGAGGAGAAGAAGGCGAAGGAGGAGCTGGAGAAGCTGGTGAAGCTACCACGTCCCTCCACTCAACCCAAAAAGCAGAGAAAAATGCTGCAAACATTAACGGGCAATTTTAGTCGTCGATCAAAAAGTGTGGAAATTGTTCATCAACAGGATCAATGTAGTGGAAAGAAGAAGCAGGAGCGCACACTAAATGGACTGGTAAGTGGAAAAGCAAGGCATTAAGTCAACTACAACTATATCCAAACAGTTGCAGGCCAAGGATCAGCAATTGGAGCAATTACTCCAAAGACTCTCAACGCTTCACAAATACAACGAACAGTTTGCCTATGAAAATGAGCAACTGCGTCAGCAGGCGGAACAGCTGGAACAGCGTCTTAACAAAGCTGAGGAGCAGATCCTTAGCTGCTCCCATTGTCAGCAGCTGCAACGTCAACTAAATCAAAATCAGGAGCAGAATCAGGAGTTGGCCAATGATGTGGATATGTTGAAGACTTTGGTCTTCCGTTTGAATGTCCAAATCGAATGCTATCAGGATCAGCGAAGGAATGCAACACAGGAAGTGCCGCCGTTAGCGACTACTGCTTCCCATTTACCCGCCTGGAGCGCAAGTCTTCCCACGCACACCCTGACACCCCTGCTACAGGCCTACGATGAATCCTTGCGGGACAAGGATGCATTGATCCAACAATATGGCAACGAATTCGATATGTTTGCCAATGAGCTGAAAAGCTGCTTGGAGGAGAATACGCGTCTGCTGCAACTGCAGGAGCAACTGCGTCGCGATGTCGGCGGCTGGCAGGAGGAGCGGGTGCGTCTCCAAGCCCAACTGGGTGTCTGTCGCACCAAGGCGGAAACGCAAACAAAGAAAACCGATTTGGTCAAGGAGAAACTGATGGAAGTGATGCATTTCTATGAGCAACGCAATCAGACGCTGCTCTTGGACATGAATCATCTGCAGGATGCCTATGCCCGCTGCAAAGCAGAGCTAATTACACTGAAGAGCACATCCAAACAGCCGGAGGAGGCAACTGTACCCGAAGCCCTAACCACTTACAACGAAACGGAGGCAGTGCAGCAATGCAAAGCCCTGCTCGAGCAACTCAAGCAGGAGCATGCCAAAGAACGCTGTACATTGGAGGAGCAGCTCCTGGCAAGCAATAATCGGGCGGCATCCCTGCTGCGCAGCGCGGAGAAGTCAAAGCATGCCAAGGATCGGTTGAAGGCACGCCTTCGGATGACTCTTCAATGGGCACAAAAGTTGGAAGCGGGTCAGTCAGAGATGCGTGAGACCTATGATGCAGTGCAGCAGCTTTCGACGCTGCTCAAACACAAGGAATCACAATTGCGTGGCTTGCATCAGCGGAACGATGAGGAATTGAATAAACTGCGTCACAAACTGCAGCAAAAGGATGAAACCATAAGGAATCTATTGCGTAGTAAAATGGAACGCCGTCCAGCTGTGGATTGAAATTGGTATTGCAAGTTTTTAAATACATGATAAGTTCCATTTAATTTGATACTAGTTCGTTTTGGTTCTTTTGAGTTCGATAGTTCGATAAGAGTTATCGTTTTATTTTGACTTTGTGGCGGTTGTATTTGAAAGAAAATAAGAATGCATTGCACAGTTTCATTTAACAATTAAAAGTATATATATATATAATTTCAATACAAAATACATTAATAACTTAGACGGTAGAAAGCTTTTGAAGCACAGCAATTAACGGCGCCGTCATTGGGGGGAATCCTAATCCCTATCAGAAGCATCAATCACACTCAGTCGATTGCCGTTTGAAAGCTGGCATCGGTCACATGCTGTTCGTTTTCGTCAGTGCTGCCAGCGCAAACAACGCAAGCTTTCGGCACCGTCTGCTCTATATACATGTTGATCTTTTCGAGCACCTCCGGGCAAACGGTGCGCATTATTTGCTCGTAGCGTGCGGGGCCAAGTTGGCTTTGCAAATGTTGCAGCTGCCATTTGAGGTATTCGGTTAGGGGTATTTTATAGACAGGATCCTTGAGCACCAGCTGGCGATGCCTGTCATCGTGATAGGTCTTGGAGTGAAAGTCATCGTAAAGCTGCGGCTGAAACTCCTCCAGCTCGTGCTCGTCATGTATGACCAACGAGTCATAATATCGTGGTGTTGTCTTATCGGCAGACTCATCACTTGCCGCATACTGTTTGTCCATCACCTCGCCCAGTGTCTCCTCCACCAGCTGCAGTATATGGGGCAGGCGGGCAAGCAATAATTCATTATTGCCAAAGATTGAAGCGAAAGCCAAACAGAATAGTTTCCGCTTCTCTGCATGCGTATCGGCGACAAGTGGGAACATATCAATCCATACATCCAAGATGCGTGCCAAAGCATCCGCTTGTGTCAACTCTTGCACTACAGACATGAACACTGTCTGATCGATGAGCAGAGTTCGCGCCAGAAGCGTCAAATACCAGCTCATTGTCATGGGATATTCCTGTTTTAAGCAAACCTGCTGGAAGACAAAGGGCAAAGCGGGTCGCACCAAACGCAAACCCATTGTTGCATCCGTTTTCAAGCATGTCTCAAAGATGCGCAGCATTGCAATAATCCCCTCCGTGCGTATATCCTCAAAGGAGCGCACACAAAAGGCCACAAAGCCTTCGCCATAACGACTGAGATATGCCTGGAATAAAAGAAGAGTATTATTATTTATAGTAACAGTTTTATGTATGTGTTTTTTATGGATTCTTTACATGCGCATCGAGCAGAATGTAGGCGTGAATTAGTTGCAGAACTGTGCGCAAATTCTCGGATGACATCTCAATGATGGGCAACAAATGATCACAGAGCTTGAGCAGCTCTGGTGTTAAAGCTGTTGAATTGCCAATGACAGCCAGCCAGAGCATAATGCCATCCTCAATCAGGTAAACATGGGAGCGTTGCTAAGTAAAAGAGAAATCATTAATATTTGATAGCTTTCATACGTAGAAATTTAATTTATATTACTTGCAAATCTGTGCTCAACTCAATTACACTATAGAGGAAAGGTTTCATGCTCTCCGGAACATCCCGTATGGTGCGCACCAGTTGCTCCAAGGTGCCAATGATGGCACATCTTAACATATTATATTCATGCTCTTCACTTTCACGCCACAACAGCGGCAAATAGGCAATAAATTGCAGTGCTTGTGGCTCAATAAATTCGCTCATCTTTTCCACGAGCAGCGTCATGGTGCCAAGTACAACAATTTTGGTGTCACAGGCGCTCGCTTCGCGCAACAATAGAAACAGCGCCTCAAACAGTGCCGCGAAATATGGATGAAATGCTTCGGGCATAAATTCAAAATCATCAATAAGCAAATTCAATGTTCGCGCTGCTGCCAATCTTATGGGCATATCCTGATCAGGTCGTAAAAGATGCAAGCACGCCTCGTAGGCAAGTGGACGCAGTTCACGCGGCAGCTGTACGCCAACCCAATTACCCACAAGCCAAATGATTCGACGACGCAATATGCGAAAATTTGGTGCCTCAATGCGCAGCTCGGCGAGCAGCTGCGAAGTCAACCAGCTGCCAAAATCCAGTTTATTGAAGAAATGAAAGGAAGCCTGACCAACGGCATTATAGATGGCATCCTTGAGTAGAATGGCATTCAGTTCGGATTCCGCATTCAATTGCATTTGCTGAGCTCGTCGCACAAATTTCAAAACCTCTGTGATCATCAGCTGAAAAGGATGCGGAAGGAGAATAAGTTTGAGATGAGAGTTGAACGAAACTAAACTAAATTTCATACCTGAGAATGCTGTGTGAAGCAGGTGAAGTAAAGCGTCTCGACGCACGGACGTAGCTCATATTTCCAGGCATCGCCACCACCATCATCCTGGCCATAACTCTCCGGATCCTGTTGCCATTCGGCCAACTCATCTTGACTTAGTAGAAAATAATGTGTGACAATCTTTTCACACAAATACGTAACACGTTCCACACTAAAGAACTTGGTCTGCGCCTGACTCGATGCAGCTAAGAGTTCTTCCTCTACCGAATTGCCAAGTGCATCGGGTGCAATATTATCATTGCCACTCATCATAATGCCTTTGAGCATATTGATGGCCTGGATGACGAAATTGTTGAAATTGATGCGATCGCCGGAGTCAAAGATTAGAGCGGTGCCCTCGTGGAAAACATAATGAAAGCTAAACTCTAAGGCGATCGAAACGAAGCGCGAAAAGGATAACGCATGCCGCTCCATAAACTCATTCAGACATTTCATCATTTTAAGAATGAAACGCTCCAGATCTCCAATTAACTGTGGATTCGCAGCACGCATTCGCAGCTCGTAGCGAAGCTCAAGGCACTGACGCAGACGCTCGAACAGCTGTTCAATGAAGTTCATATGATCGCTGGATTTATATGGCTTACTGCCACAACCAAAAACTAAGAGTTTCCTCAACGTACGCAAGGATATGTAGGCGCGTTGCAAGCAACTATGCGCCTGCGCCTCCTCCTCCTCAGTCTTAATCAATTGAAGAAAACGTACTGTCAATGTCGCCCACATATCCCAGGCCATATAGCTGAAGATTTGTCCTGCCAGCTCTTCGAAGGCTCGCTTCTCGGGCATTAAACGGCGCGAGGCCAACGCTTTGATGACGTAGTGCAACATTAAGAGTGTTCTTTGCTGACGTTGCGCAGACGGCACTGTTGCATTATCTGCTTCGCATTCTTGCAATTGTTTCATTAGCGTTGGCATCAAATCTGGCCAACAATCAATCCGTGCTATTTTACTCAAAAGCACAGCTATTTGGAGCGCCACCTGTGGCACATCTTCGGCACTATAGTGCTGCAGGAGTACCTCGCGAATTTGCTGCTTCTGCTCCGGCGGCAGTTCGAAACGTGAATTGTGTCGCCAATAGCGTTCGATGCCATTTTTCAGATACACAGCTGCCATCCAGCGTGTTTTTACGGCATCCGTGAGAGTTGCTGCAGCAGTTGAAGCAACATCATTTACTTCACCGGGCAACTTCACACTTAGCTTGGCCAGTGTGGGAAAGAAACCGGGCAGCTGCTCCCATTCGCTCAATTGTGCTTCGGCGTTTTGCACAATTTCATGATTGGGATTTGCGGCATTCCGAAGAGCAACTGCAACGAGCTGTTCAGCAGATTCCATTACAAATACCGTCACACACGCACGCACAGATGGACAGACACTTTAATAGCTACGTCCAATAAGTGCTTAAAATGTCTAAATGTTCGATTCGCTTGTAGGTTTTGTGAAAATTATTCGCGAAAAATTTACATCGCCATTCCGGCTGCAGCGCTATTGAATTAGTGATGTCAATTACAAGTATCGATGTATTGCCTGATGATGGTCACTTTAAAAATGGCAAACTGTCAAAATGCGTTGCAAAAAGCAAATAATTAATTTTAAACCTTATTTACTTTGAATTTTGTTACTTTTGCCTGTAGGGCTTGGCTTACTTTTTGCCCAAAGCCTTAATAATTCTTATAGCTAATCGATATGCAACTATCGCATTCACAACCAAACAGCTGATCTAAAAATCTAGACATCTATCGATTATTATTCTTGGCAACGTAAACACAAATTCATATCAGTTTTAATTAGATAGATAACAAACAAGAAGTTTAGTCATAAGCTGCACAATCAAACTGCTCAACCCTAAAAAAAAGCAATGCTCAAGGCAGTAATTCTAATTGGTGGGCCCCAAAAAGGCACACGCTTCCGTCCCCTGTCACTGGATACGCCCAAGCCGCTGTTTCCCGTTGCCGGCCGTCCTTTAATTGCGCATCACATTGAAGCCTGCGTCCAGTTGAAGGAACTGCGTGAAATTCTCATCATTGGCTTCTATCCGCAGACCCAAATGGAGGGCTTTGTCAGCGACATGCAAGCGCTTTATGGCAGCAATAATATAAATATCAGGTATACAAATGATGTGTCCTGGTTTTATTGTTTCTAACAATAATTTAAGATATTTGCAGGAGTTTACCTCGCTTGGCACCGCTGGTGGAATGTATCATTTTCGCGATCAGATACGCGCCGGCAATCCACGCGCCTTTTTTGTGCTCAATGGCGATGTTTGTGCCGATTTTCCGCTGCAGGAGCTTCATAGCTTTCACATGGAGCGTCCGGCGAGTGCATTGGTCACAATTATGAGCACGGAAGCGACACGTCAGCAGTCGTTGCATTATGGCTGTCTTGTATTCGATCGGGATAGTGGTGCCGTCTCGCATTATGTGGAGAAGCCTAGCTCCTATGTCTCCACCTATATCAATTGTGGTGTCTATGTCTGTTCCATGGATATATTTACGAAATTGGCTCAAATCTTTCATGCCAAATGCGAGGAATACAATTGCATTAGCTATGGCAACGGCAATGGCAACGGTAAGGATCAGGGTCACATCAAATGGGAACAGGAGGTCCTAACACCTTTGGCGGGCACAGATGAACTCTATGCCATGCCTGTGCCCAATTGGTGGTCGCAACTAAAGACAGCCGGCTCGGCCATCTATGCCAATCGTCATTATTTGGACCTTTACAAGCGAACACACCCGGAACGCCTAGCAAATGTGGGCAATAAACGTGGTGAAGGCGATGGCAATTTAATATGTACCGTCTATCCGGATGTATATATACATCCCAGTGCCACGGTGCATCATTCAGCGGTGGTAAGCACACTCTTCACTACGACATTGATCTGAATAATAATCTCTGTTCGTGCTTCCTTTAGCTTGGTCCAAATGTAGCCATTGGTCCGGGCGTTATAATTGGTCCTGGTGTCCGGATACGTGAATCGATTGTGCTGGAGCAGGCCCAGATTAAGGATCATACGCTCATACTGCACTCGATTGTGGGACGCGGTTGCAGCATTGGTGCCTGGACACGTGTCGAAGGCACACCCAGTGATCCTGATCCCAATAAGCCTTTTGCCAAAATGGAAAACCCTCCGTTGTTCAACAACGAGGGTAAACTAAATCCATCCATAACAATTTTGGGTTCGTTTCCTTTGAAGTTCAATCAAATACGATAGTGATTATTGTTTTTATTTTTAGGTTGCTTTGTGCAAATTCCCGCTGAGAAGATATTGCTTAATAGCATTGTTTTGCCGCACAAAGAGCTGAGTCGTAGTTTCAAAAATGAAATTATATTGTGAAAAATCGCACAAAGTTGATTTATATTTTTTTCAGTATACACCTTATTATTATTGTGCAATAATCCTTTAAAATAAAAAATGTCGCTATATGCCATCTAAATAATTATTTAACACGTTAAAAAAAAACTTTTACGATATTCAATTTAACATACGATATTCAGCTAAACTACGACCTGCATGACATGCGGCCACATTTAGTTTGACATGCTTTAGCGCGCTCAGGTAGATAGCCCAAACTTGAACAAACACACATGCACCTCTCGCGCTCTTTTTATTATACTCCCTACTCTACTCTCTCTCTGTCTCTCTCGCTCGTATATTGCCTTTCGACCAAAACGCGTTTAGTTTTCGCTGTTTGTTAGTCAGTTGCCGTCGCTTGTTGCTGTTGGTGGAATAGTGAGAGAGGGAGATATGAACGTTAAATAAACTTCGATAAGCAATACTACAATACGATAATTGTTTTCAAGCCATAATTATCAAAAGTCAATGTGTGATCTAATGTTATCCCGCTCCAAATATAAATGTTAAGAACAATGGCTCAACTGGAATTGGAATTTTACCGCTTGAAAAATACAAACAGGTACGTAGGCAGTTCTGTTGGTAATTGACAAAAATAATAAGAAGAAGAAGCAGCAGCAAAAACAGCATAGACAGCAACACACACACACAACACTTACACGCTTTGCTGCTGTACAGGTGTGCGATGGTGCGGGGGCTGCGCGAGCGGATTGCGCAGGTAGAAAGAGAGAGAGCGAGAGAGAGGGACCATCCACTGAGCGCGAGTGTGAGTGACGACGAGAGCGAGTCATGGCTGAGCGAGCGTAACTGTCTTTTGTCATTGTATGCTCAGCGTGGGAAAACTGCAATGAGCCTAGTGGGCGCCCCTCTCTAAGTTTACTTTGACTACATCACTGATTTTTGTGCATCTGTGTGTGTGGTGTGTACCGCTTAACTATTGTTGCTTAAGATTTGATTTTAATACAGTGATCGCTCGCAAAGTGGGAATACAATAAATTCAAATTTGCAAAATTTTCAAATTAAAAAAAAAAATATGTGCAAAAGAGCCTAGTGGTAAAAAATATACAAAGGAAAATTATGTGTCATTGGTTAATGAATGATTTGTTGTGAATTTTGAGTCAGTGCTGCATAGCACAAAGGCGCAGTCGCGTTGCCAATCACCTGGTGTGACTAGCCTATTGGCAAACATACAAATCTAGCCGTAGTTTTGTATTTCTACATGCATACATAAATATATATACCTACCTGTACATTTACTCTCATTGTTGCTGTGCGTTTGCGTGCTGGAATCTTGTTTGGCATAGGCATCCAGCTAGCCAACCAGCCAGCCAGTCAGCCAGCAGTTAAGTGGCTCATACACCTGAGCTATGCCAACAAGCGCTCTCTCAACCATCGCACAACTTTCGTACTCTTTTGGACAACTCTCAGCAAAGGTTTTACATACACACACACACATATACACATGCAGAGACCTGCAAGCAAGCGCAGCTCACTTACCTTCGTGGCTGACTATGGCCCACGACGACGATCAGTTGCTGTTTTAACCTGGAGATAGACGCACGCGACCGACGCTAACGCAGCAAGATAAAAAAAAACTTAATACACCATCATACACACACGCGCACACACATATGCACACACCTTTTAGTCCAAAACTAGAAAGAAAACAAAAACAACAGTCAAAAAGACATACAGTGAGTGGTTGGAGAAGCAGCCGCAGCAAAGAAGGCGAAAAAAGTGACTTGTTTTTTTGTTTGCATGTGTATACGCCGACGTTAACATTGCCGCTGACGTCGGCGTCGCTGCTGTTCGTTTACGTACATACGTGTTGGTATTAAGATCGCGACGTCGTGGTGTGTAAAGCTAAACGGACAAGGTACACACACTCTAACTAACTAGTCAGTGTGACTAGCTGAAAATAAAAAGAAGAAAAAGCTAAAGTACACAGAAGCCAAGAAGTTTTATGTACCTTACAACAACATCAGCAGAGCAAGAGCAACAAGTACGAAAGTACGTATGTATATATATATATGTACATATGTATGTAAGTGTTTGTATGTGAAAAGAAAAGAAAGTGCAATAAAAATTTGTGAAAATCAACCACAATAACATAACAACCAACAACAACGACATCAATAAAGTGCAATGTGTTAAGTTAAAATACAAAAAAAGAAACACAAGGTGAAGAAACAGTTGCAAAGCAAGGACAAAATAGGATAAAAGTCTACAACCTGTTGCTTAAGAATAACTGTTTAAAAAGCTTTAAGCTATAAGTTGAATACAACTGTTTGTCAAATTTAACACAAATACATACATATGTACATACAGACACATGTATATGAATATGTGTGTATGTTTGCAGTGTGAATGAACGAGTGAATGAGCAACAACAACAACAACAACCACCACAATAACAGTAAACAGGAGCGCCCCAAGACGGTACAAGTTAAAAAAGCAGATGCGCAAACATAACAAAGTGAAAACATATTTACAGTTAAACAGACAAGAAATATACAAGAGCAAGCCAACAGCGCAGCAGCAACAGTGCGGCAACGTCGCTGCCGCCGTCAACGTTTCAAAGCTTCAAAGTTAACCGCTGCTGCGCTTTGTGAGACTTGATTTGTTGTTGTTGGTATTTCTGCTTGTGCTTTTTATGCTAACTTTTTGATAGCCGCAGAATCATAAAAGCAGCAACAACAAGCGACCACAACAATTGATGGTTGCACTTGTTGCTTGCGCAAGCTAGACAAAGACAAAGAGAGAGGGAGAGGGAGAGAGAGGGTTAGCAGCTGCATAACTTTGGCAAACGGCATTTCTCTCGCATGCAATTTGAGCGCAATCATAAGTTTCCTGTTGGCAAAACAGAAGAAAAAAAATAAACATAACGGCACAAGCCAATTCCGATTTCAATTAAAATTTCATACAATTTTGGCTCAAACAATGTTAACGCAATGGGCAACGCATTTAATTAAGAAACAAAAATAAAACACGGATATTCCTCATTGGTTTTACGATTAATATCTTTTTATACTGAAGCTATAATTTGGTGTTAATTGTCTTTCTATAAAAATAACCGTAACAATGCCGTTCAGCCTTTCTGTTGTCATTTCTCTCTCTCTCTCTCTCTCTGTTGCTGCTGATTTCTGCTTCTAATTCACCAAAAAGAGGCCGCAATAATCCGTTATTCATTAATGAGCAAGAAACTCGGTCTGCAAAAAAAAAAGGTTTATTATATCTGCGTGTTGTTATTGTTGTGGTTGCAACGCGTCGTCACCTTCAAAAAACGCTTTTCCATTCAATGATGATGAAAACAGTGAAAACTTCATAATGCTCTTTAGTGGACCTAGGCCTTGGGTGTCCGGTCAGGCTTCAGTGAGTTTTAAAGTGTTAAACGAAAGGGAAATTCATTTGGGGCAAAAAACAACAACATAATTTATGAATTGTATTTAGCCCAAAGTGTATTACAAACAGCTAGCGAGGTTTTTTTTTTGTTTAATTACCAACCAAGTTAACTAGCCGTGCTCCATTGTATTGCTCGTTATGTATAATTATTTTTACATTTAAAACCTATCAAATCATCAGGTTCAATATGCTCAAAAATATTTACAGGTCCCTCCATAAGCCCAGAATATATGAGCCATAAATTAATAATACATAAAGGCAACAATAGAGAATTAAGAGTTCAAGTGGGTCTTTGGAAATTGCCAAAGATAATGAAGTTCTTTGATTATTGAGCGCGCGTTAAGCACTTATTTGAACTTAACACCTAGTATTTATGATTATGTTTTGTTTAACGGCATAGAGAGATAACTGTAAATAAAAAAAATGAAAATATATTATAGAAGTAAATATAACACTTTTAAACTTTACTTTAAATCTTTCCAAGTTTATTCACATTGCGATTAAATTCAAATACACGCAAGATAGAAAAACAAACAACTTTTAGCACTTAACATTTATGATTTCCTAACAAAAAGTCAGTATCATAAGCGCAGTTATTTATTATTTCCGTATTCCTAACCTCAAAGATCAACACAATTTAGTTAGTAGCCTATTCTCAATATTGGCAAAGTTTTTTGTTTAAAGTTTTTAATGAATTTTTGATAGTAAAGTTCTTACAGCACATGGGATAATGGAAAATTCTCACCATCAACTAACGGCATAAAGTTGAGAAGAAGATAGGGATTAAGAGAGACAGAGAAAGAAATAGCGAAAGTAAAAAAATGGAATCGCACACACACAAACACGCACTTATTAACATTACCACATAATGGAAAAAAATGCATTGACGATTCCCAACATATTTCAAGCGGAAACATGCAGCAAAAAGAAAAGGAGCTTAGCTTTATGAGTTATTAACTCAAAAGACGCAAAAAACAAAAGAGTTAAGAAATTGTCGCAAGCTATAAAAAAAAATCAGATCTTAATTACACAAAGCTTGAACTACTTTATATTTCTCGTGTTTCTTTTTTGTTTTGAATTATATTAAATTTTAATTACAACAAAAAGGCATCATAAACGCGCACGATTGCTCTTGCCGACAACTACAACAACAACAGCAACTCTTCATGCGCCTATGCACCCCGCGATTAACCCATGCGCCCCTGCGACCTTTGCCTCTGCGGTTGTACGTCATTCAGTCAGTTGGACAGAGTTTGATGCTGTCTTTGTGTGTGTGTGTGTGTGTGTGCTCGCATTTTGCTGATTTTCATTAAAAGTAAAATTTTTCACATTAAAAATGCTCATAAAATTGCACTTTAATTTTGTTCGTTGTCGCCAAGCATTTGTTTCCCCATACCCCATTCCATTCGCCTTCTGCTTGACTTTGTGTAGTGAGTTAGCTAGCCGGGCGAGCAAAATTTAATTTCAAATCGTCGTGCAGGTTAATAATTTCAATTTGACCTCTTTGGCCATGCTTAAAGGTGTTTTTGTTGTATTTTAGTAGAGACTTACTTCATCACATGTCGTTCAAGTCGCCTGAATTAGCACATAAAGTAGCAAACTGAAAACTGGCAACGTTGCGTTGTGCGAAAATTGGCAACGCTTAAGCTCTTAGCAACTGGAAAAGTTAAGTCAGCGTTGCTTTAAGAGCTTTGATTATAGAATGGATCGCGTTGTTACATTTGCATTCAACTTAAAATTGGCAACATCGCAAACTACTTACTACAAAAGATTTCTAATTGGCAACTTAAATTATTGCGCGTGCTGCCAATTCGAATTGCTTGACATTTTCTTTGTGAATGCGTTCGTAGTTTACTGTTTTGTTTCGTTGTTTTTTAAATTGCCTTTGACAAAGGTCAAAAACAGGTGTAATCATCGAAGAACTCTTAAACATTACTCTTTTAACTCTCTATTTATTTATAATTTTTTGCAGCCACAGCCAATGGGTGAATAATAATAATCAGATAATGCAGTGCCGTCAGCTGTGCAGCGACACCAAAAGCAACTGGAATTGATAGCAAATAGAAAGCAACAAAGCTCTCTCAACCATATATCTAACGGTATCCCATACACAGCGAGATCGATAGAGAGAGGGAGAAAAACTTTATGAGAGATCATAAGACAAGAAAAGAACATCAACATAAACTTCATCAACATGCAGGTACCCGAGCACATTGTCTCCCTCTACATAGCCACCTGTGGCCAGAATGGGCCCGGTCTCGGCTCCGATGAAAAGGAAATTATTCTGCTGGTCTATGTTCTGCTTGAAGTTGCAACGGGACAGGTGAGTTATGGATACAAAAACATATCATATAAGTGGGGAGTGGGTTAGCTAAAGCGCCGCCTACTGAGCGACGCCATTTTGTGTAAACGTTTTGCGCTGTCTTCGCTTAATTAATGAAACCACACATGAAAACACACACAGACAGTGTTGTATAAGCTGCACTTTCAACTGTGCGCGTTGATTATGTTACTACAACAATTGCAACATGGACGACAACAGCAGCAGCTCGATTTTGATTCGTTAAAATATCATAAGTACTTAGTGAGCTATTAAGTGTAGAGTACTTGACAAGCAAATACCCTGTAAACTATATCTGTAGAAACAATTTTTATCAGAAGATTTGCTCTTGATAATTTTAACACAAAATTATACTTAAGACTGTAAATTTTGACTATAACTTAGATCTTTGGGTCATTGGTCTTTCAGTAAACACCAAGGGCTGGAGAGAAGTTTTGCCAAGTTTGGCGATTATACAAATATAAGTACTGCCCATATATTTGTATTTGTATATTTTTAGTTTGCCAAGCGATTGACACTAATTGTTTGAAAATTACTTAAACGTCGTCAGACTTAGGTATATGCTATTGCGATATCCCTTCAAAAAGTTTCGTATTATACCTAGAAAATTCCACACGTGTATTTACTTTTCTAAAAGCTTACATTTTACAAGTAATACTTAACTTGGAGATCAGTTATTTGCAATAACAATGAGTGTTTGTTTCTTTTTTTTTCTAAAAAAGAATTCTATGTTTTCCAAATAGTGTTTGAGTACTTAAAAATAAATATATGTACAACGGCAAGCTCATGTTTCCATGTATATTCTAACATATCTAGATATTTTTTATGAAGTGTTAAAAACTAACTTTTTTTCCCATAATTAGGTGTTATTAATGTAATAATAGTGAATTTCTTTTCAACATTTGTATAATTGATTCATGATGCTTTTAATTACAGCTTCTAACATTGTTGAGCTTTTTATTTTCCTATAATAGTTTTTAATCGTAGCTTCTGACTTTGTATATTTCCCTATCGACGTTTAAAAAAATAAATTATTCTTATGAAAATATTTAATTATTAATTCAAAGATTTTTTAATGGCGGAAAAAAGTTTAAACATCTTTAAGTTATTCTGTTAATCCTTTTTGTAGTAAGCTATACCTTTAACAAGATTTCATAATCAATTCATGAGTATTTTTTTGTTATATCAGCTTTTCAACTTTGGCATTTGCTTAGTAATATTTTTCCAACGATTTTTCCCTTTGACAGTTTACATCGTTTATTTCCTCAAATTTGTTTTATTTGCATGCAAAAACAAAAACAATCTGACTCTCGCACAAATAGATGCATATTGTATGGTCAATAATATCCAATACACGCAATATTATTTGCAAAATGCTTGACAGCAAATTTGTTGCCTTGTTGAGAGCGTTACGTTGTCTTGTCTTGACCCCCCACTCTACCTCTCGTTTTCATCACTCTGGGTTGTGTTTTATTTTGAGTGAGTTTTGGGATCTGCGTGTTTGGCTTAACATTACGTTTATCCCGTGCCGTGTCTTGAACGAATATATATACATAGTATATCTAGGTACGACTTTATATGCAGTTGTTTGTTATTGCCGAACGAAGGGAATTACGAAGCATTATACTCTATGTACATAGAAACAATATTACAAAGCATTAAAGCTGATGTGTTTGCCTGCTTATGGGCTTCAAATCTAGTAAGATCTTAGTTCTCTACTTCGTAGGATTTCATGTTTTTGTGTGCTTATGACTTGAACACGCAAGCAATATATATTTTTTTTAGTTTTTAGTGCATCTCAATTCTCTAATGTGGATGTAACATTAAGTGCTTTTTAATGGGTAAGATTTCTCAGGGGTTTCGGGGTGTGGTGTGGGGGGAGGAGGGCTTTAAACGGCTGTGATTATTCACTATTAGCTACGCTTTTGGCCAAATTATGATTAATTCTCTAAACGGCGGCAAGCAGCAGCAGCGGCTGGCAAAACGAATTCAATTTGAAATTTTTGGTTTTGACTTTCGCAAAATCAGAAGGTTTTCGACTATTTTTAGGTACTACCGCCGTTATTATTGAAATTTCGGCGGTGAGTTCAGTTGAGTTGCGAAAGCAGATAAACAAAGACACAAAGTTCATAAAACTTCATTAAAAACGCTTTGCTTTTTAACTTTAAGACCATGTCGACAGTTCGCAAAGGTCAAACACGTTTGAGGGCTTATTTTTTAGCAGACCGTCTGGCTGTCTGGCTTTCGAAGTTGATCGTCTTTTAGCCTAGTTGTCAGGTGTTCGTTTGTTTGTTGGAAATACCAACGTCATCATCCTAAACGAAACAGTCTGCAAAAACATCTTTTGTATAAGACTGTGCAAAAATATAAAAAATATTTATTAATATGTTTTTGCAAATTTGGTTTCGCAATGCAAAAATTTATGTGGCCTTTTTATTTATCGGTTTTTGTATTTCACAAAATTTCGGGTCAGTTGAAATTTATTGTTGATAAGCAGAAGAAAGTTGGTTGCTCCTAAATATTGCTTAAACTCTTCATATGCCTGTAATATTAGTATTTAAATTGGTTGGTGCACAAAAATTGAGTTAATTTAAATATACATATAGAAATTCTTGTGGGCTGGACTCGTTAAAAATCCAAACGCCCATTTGTCATTGGATTGATTTGTAGGCCGTTAACTACAAACGGGAACGTTGAATGTCCAACCAAAGCTCGAATGTTAGTTTCGACATGTAGATATGTATCTATTATGAAAGCTCTTTTATAATAACGACAATTCATCCGTCCGATTTTGGTGTACTTCTTAGAATTTCTGTACAGCAATCTTTAATCTTTATGTGTTAAATATACAGGTTGCAGATTGTGAAATTGAGTTGTTATTGTTAAATATAAGCTTTGACAAGAAATGCAATAAGAACCAAATTGTTTAGAATATCGAAGTTTTTCATATTATTTTATGGGTTTCTATGTACCAAATTTAATCGACTTAGATAGAGCTTAAAATCTTACATCAAACACAAATCTATTTTTATTAGAATTACAGGGTTTTTGTTGAAAAGCACTGAGCCGAAACGGCACCAAACGTCAACAAACTGTTATTAACTGGCCACCGAATTTAAGTTTTAGATTTTTTAATGAGTTATGAAATAGCTATAAAGTTTTTAAATTTGCCGACCATAACAAAAAAACACTTTCAAATTGCAGCAACATTTACTAGTTAAGTGTACGAGTACGAGCTGTAAAAGAGCTGTTCATATATTTTTGATAGCTGCTGACGCATAGCCAATAACCAAAAAAATAATAATAATTGGGCTATGGAATTGTCTGTTTGTTTATATGACATTGACATGCCTGTTTTAAATATAATAAAAAATATTTCTTGATATCCATTGCAATTAACCCGCCAAATGGAGCGCAAGCTTCACTATTTTGGCAGCACATTTGTTGATTAGAATTCAAATTTCTAATATATCAAATTTTCTACTTGTTTGTAGCGATTTTCTTATCGCTGTGACAACCAAGTGAAAATTAATGAGTTTACATGAGAGTGCAGAAATTAGTCAATAAAGTATAGAAAGAAGTTGAGATTAATTTAATGACATGCAATTAAGCATTTAAAAATTCGTTAAATATATAAAACCATATTTTTCTAACGAAAGAAATCTGAAAATGTACTTCCCCTAAAATACAATAATACCAAGATACTACAATTAGATGGTTATTCAAAACACCTTACTGCATTATTGTTTAAGCTTTGTTATTATTTAAAAGCCTCTTAATTGTCCCAGCATTTAATTTCTTTAGGGTGAGATCAAACGCTACTTAGCTCATCTTTGGCTTAAGTGTTGTTGGTTAAAATTTGCTTAAGTCGTTGAGCAGTTTAGTGAACTCAAATCGGTCAGCAGTATTGACAGCTTTAAATTGTTTGCTTTCTAAAAACCAAAAGAAAAATCTGTCAAAAGTTTCCTTTCGTTTCTTTTATTCCGCTGAAAAAAGCTTCCCCTCATGCAATCGCTTAATCTCTGTCTGGCTCTCTCGCTCTTTCGCTCTCTCTATTTTATTTAAGCCAAGTGTTACAGATTTTTTGCAACATGAAAATTACTTTGAATTGACAGATACACAACAAATATCCACACACGCACACACACATATATTAACTGCAACAATAATTGGCATGTTAATTACAGGCTAGTTATAACTCGAATGCCAACAATTAAAGTTAATTAACATTCGTGTGTTTGTGTATGTGTGTGTGTTTTTGTATGACTGGCAACACATACACAAAGAGAGTAACTTTAATGTTAAGTAGCTTAAGTTAAATCTTAATCGTTAGTTTAAGCTTAATCTAAGTTTAATCTATAAACGACTTCTAGGCCAGGCCAAGTTTTCTTCATTGACATTCAAGTAAATTTCATTGACTTTTCTTTTGATTTGCGCCAACGAGAGGGGTGGTGGGGGTATGTGTGTTTATGGGTTTCTCGGCAAACAGAACTGGCTCTCTTGGCACGTTTTCATTGATCTAGAAAACGGCGGCTCTTTAGAATAGTCATTAAGTCTACATATAAGTCTCAGATATTCCGGTTTTTTTTTTATTATTTTATTCAATGGATCAATACGACGTGAAATAAATTTTCCATGATAGTGAATGTTTTTTCTAAATACATGACTACCTTTTACATCTCTCGCAGTTTCTCTTCTCTCTACTTTTCTGATCCTCTCTCTTGTTTGGTAGATTCTTATTTTTGGGTCGTTGCGCATAATTAGCACGTGGCTTGACCCCCAGCTGTAATTCCAACTCACTTTGCTCAAAAGCGAGAGAAAAATAAAGAGAGAGAGAGAGAGAGAGACAGACAGAGAGAGAAAGAAAGAAAGCGAATGTGTGTGTGGACATTTTTCTTTCTTTCCGTTCATTCTGTTTTCTGTTGAATTTAACATCAGGCGTCTCATAAATATTTCATACAGCATTTGCGTTCGAAATCCTACGTAGTGAAACCCATCTATATGTGTACATACAGTCGAACTTCCATATAGCGAATCTCAAGGGGACAAAACAAAAACCACTTCGTTACAGAAAACGTTCGTAATATATAATTGTTTTTTGATTGAACCAAATTTTAGGGATCTGGAAATTTATTCGTTATATAGAAAACTTCGTTGTATGGAAGTACGACTGTATATGTATAATGCCTATTAGTCCGTGTAGTCGGCAATGCATTGTCTTGTTGTATATATTCAAAAGCTATGCAAATCAGTGGCATCAGAAGTCAGAAATCAGTAATCCAAGAATTTCAAATACAGTTTACAACAAGTTTAGTTTTCGTTCCGTTCGTTTGTTGTGTTGAACTATGTATTTTGCATACCAGCCCAAGTGCTAAGTGCTACCTGCAGTCGATTCGCCATTTCTAATTTCCAATACTCAATTCGGATTCAGATCACACACATATCCGCTGACGCAAGCGCTACAGGCGCACCATAGGCCTCGCATCAATATGTGGAACGTCTTGTTTGTAATATGCACCTTGATTTGAATGACAGGCAATAAACAGTACAGTGAAACATTGATACACAACCCACTGTTGTCTCAAGGGTATACTCTTTGCCAGCTGATAATGATTTTAATAAGTGATATTTAGGCAGTTCAATTATATTTGTAATAACAAATTTGCTAGTATTTATCATTTTCATAAATTAACGTAAACCTCACACTTTATTAGTTCTCGCTTATCACGCTTAGGTTGACAAAACTTACATTAAACGATTTTTTTTAATAATCATTCTCCTTATCTTTTGGCTTACTCATTGTCATTCTTTTGATATCTGTTAAATACTTCAATCTATTCTAGATCATTGGCACCAAACAAATACTCGTACGCCCTGATGGCTACTTTATTAAGGATCGCACCATATCCAGCTCATCGGACACCTCGAATATTACCAACAATGCAGCCTGCTCGCCACCGCTCGCCATTGGATATACCGGTGATAATAGCTCAAACGGCATCATCAACAACAATAATAATACAACAAATAACATCGCAAATGCTAGCAGCAGCAGCGGGAACAGTGCAACAAATGGACTCAGTCTAAGCACCTTGGAGAATAGCAATGAACTTATACTGCCCATTGCTGAGGCTCAAGCTGCGGGCAAGCCACTCATAGAGGCCATCGAGGAGGTGAGTTTTGGGTGTTTTTGGGCGTTATAAATAACCTGATTAACTAGTAGAGAGGGGAGATAAAAGTGTGATGAAAGCGTTGGATAGAAATAGGATTGTATTAAACTTTACAGCTTGCTTAGCGAGATTAAAGAGCGCGTTGTAGGTGCTTGATATAACACTTTCAAAGCGCTTATCGCGCGTTATTGTCGCATGAGCAAGATAAGATTAATCCAACTAACACAGAGAGAGAGAGAGAGAGAGAACAAAAAAAATAGAGAGTGGAAAAAACTTGTTGTTCTATTTTCAGAATTAAGCGAAATAGTTTTAGATGTAATTTTTTTGTTCAGTCATTGAGGATTATATATTTATCCCAAAAAACACAGGTATGTTTTTTATAGTATTTTAATTTTTTTTAAGACTCCGCCACTGTTTGGCGCTGTGCCAAACGCGTTCGACTTTTCAATCTTATCAGAATTTTTCTGATAAGTAACAATTGTGCGCTACTTGGGCATTTTGGACAAGCCCCTCCGACTTTACACTGTTTCCCTGCCTTTTGTTGTTACGGGAAATGTAAACGCTTGATGTTCCAGATAAAGTTCCTAAAACTTTTAACTTGGGTGCAGTTTTTGTTATACTTGTGTATAACTAAAGAAGTTGATAATTCAGTCTGTTTAGTAAAAAGTTTTTAATGTTTGACTCTCAAGGAAAGGTTGAGTGCATTTTTATGACATTCAAATGACAGTAACTGCCTGAAGCATTTTGAAAACAAATAAATACTGATGGCTTGACCTCTATTAAAGATGTCTTAATGAACTTGGTAAATAAACTCTTTCTAACTAACTTGGAGATCATTAAAACATTGTTTGTACTCTGGACCCATGGATCATTAATCTACTTAATAGAGTGTGTGAAGAGTTTGTTGGTTATGCCAATTACATGCCATATTATATAAAAGTTTATATTTGGCAGACTTAGATCTGTGAGCGATACCTTACGTAATGTAAGCAAAGAGAGAGAAAAAAGACTGAGATAGAGATTGAGTGTAATATGTCTAAAACTTTGTTCCTGCAAATATTTACTCCACACTGAGGGGTGGAAAACCTTTTTAAGGGTTGCCAGCTGAGCGGCAAATCCATTGAGAGATATTTCAAAAGCTTGTTATGTGACAAAAAGCTGACTGTTATGTTCACTCACGATGACTTGGCTAAAAGTGAAGCTATTTGTTGTCTCTATGTTATTTCTACTTAATTGACAATAATTGCAGCAAGAACAACAGCAAAAACAACAAAATCAACAAAGAATAACAAATACTAAACGGGTTTTAATAAACTGCATTTTATAGCCTAGAAATGTTTGCACTTAGAATTTGCATAAAGCCAAATAATCCCCACAAACCATTGATCTTTGCTATTTGTACTAGTCGCCATATCAGCGTCATATCTTGAATATATCAATGTATATCATACGTGCATTTAACTAAATGACTGGCTGATTGCAGCAGTTTTCAAGTGCAAATGCTTTTAGATTGTTTTACTTTTGACGTAGATGGAGGATTTTGGAATTTTTATGGGTTAGAGGAATGTTTCTAGAACCTTTACTTTGTCGAAACTTATACAAGTTGCCAGTATTAATATTCAAATTCCTTTTCTAGTTCGATGCCTTTTTACGCTCTCTATCGCTCAACGATACGGAGATCAATTTGATAACCGATGGACAGCTGCCGCTGCGTCAATGTCTGCATCGGGAGGCCTGCGCCAAGGACGTGGAGCTGCCTGCCTATTATAATAAGTTTAGTGATCTGCGCAAGGAATTTCAACGCTACAAATCGGGTGACTTATCACGCGCTCTTGTGCCGCTCAAGGATATCAAAAAGATGCTGCAGTCACCAGTTTTACCTTTGCCCCAGTCCATTGGTGAAATGCTTAAAGGTTAGTGGGCTTTATCTCTTTCTCTCTCTCAGATAAGAGTTCTTATGTATGCCATTAATTTTTCTAGAGCTCAATGCAACGTCTGTGGAAGATAATGACTTTTATATACGCGAATCTCGCGAAATGGTCACTGTGATTCAAACATTGCTTCAAGCGGGTGAGTTTACATGCAAACGATTTTCTTATAGATGGATAGACTAATAAGCAAACCTTTTTTATATTTGTTTATCAATGTCATAGGTCATAAATTTGAAACAAATGAACTCGTTAATCTAGTACTGGAACCTGGCATTTGGTAAGTAATCAGGTCAATTTATAATTACATTTTAAAATTAAGTAAAGTACGAAAAAGTTCAAGAAATAAATATCTTCCAGCCAAAGTTAAGTTTCTTCTAGGTAAAAAATATGATAAAGATGGGAATAAAAAAACCTAACATTATCAAAAGATAAGAAATCATATTAAACTATTCAATGATATGTTTAACAAATAAAGTCGATTGACCTAGCTATGAATAGATAAGCTGCGTCCTCCAAACGCTGAGTCAAAATCAGTTATTGACAATTCTTAAGTACGTACCTGCCCTCGCTTTTGAGTTTGACACTCAAACTCTCAGCTCTCTTGCTTGAACTGAGTACAACTCAAGTCTCTCGACTTTAAAATTTAAATAAATTCTGCGTTGCACTATTCCAATTTTTGTGGACCTCAACAAAACCTCAAGCTAGCCCTAAACCAAAAGCGACTCACAACAAAAAACAAAAAACCATTAAACAAAAATACTCAGAAAAAGACGACAGAGACTGGAACTGTAAGCGATGCGATGCGGTGCGACAAATCGTGGATTGGATCGTTGCTCGTCGTTTGGCGTTTAACAAACAGTCAACGATTGGATCGCTATGCGATAAGAACTGTAACATTGTGCTCGCACATCTTTGAAAAAAATATTGAAAAAAAAAAATAAAAACGGAAATTGGAAACGCATCGAATTGTGAAACGTTCATGAATTGTGACTATTGTTATCGTTAAGAAAATAATATATAGAAAAATAAAAAATACCTTTGCTTGGCTTAAACAAATAAGTGTGTGTCATAAAGTAAATGCAGTTAAAGTTTGAAGACCTAAAAACCTATAAAAAATACAATAATATCAATTAGTCGCCAGGTAAAATGAAAAATTAGTGCAAAATATTCATGAATACTCCACATATATATTTATATATGTATACATTTCATTCTCTTATTTCTTGCTGCCGTTTGCTTCTTCTGATTATTCATGTTTTTATTTGTTTTATTTTTTTTGTTTTTGTTGTTACTGTGACTCTGTCTCTGTTTGTATGTATTTGTAAGAGTTTGTGTTAATGCTTTCTGGGCTATATGAAAAGTCAGCAAAAATAATGCTAATAGTCTTTTTAAAAAACGATACGTGACTGGAACAAACAAAACTATAACCAAAATATGTATACCAAAAGTTTCCTTCTCTCTTAAGTTTAGCCTGTTGCATTGCACTGTCGCGTTTATATGTATAAGAACTAGCCACATATCTTCTTACCTTCGACGAACTCAACTGTAGTTGTAAAACTGCACCCAACTTTTTAACGAGAATTCTAATAGTTTGTTTTGACATCTTTTTACAGCTCAATTGACGACCAGGTGGACGGCAATTGTATTGTGCGTGCCCGTGGTTTGCCCTGGCAGAGCAGCGATCAGGATATTGCAAAATTCTTTCGCGGACTCAACGTAGCCAAGTAAGTGAAAAAGAGAAGAGAAGAGTACAAATCTCATAGGAAAAGTTTCTTTTAATGTTAGGAAATACAAGTCCATTCCAACTATCATCGAAATATTGAAAATATTAACTTTCAACTACATTGTAAGGTTCTTAAATACATAACCAATTGTCTAACTGAGTAGTAATATTCATTGCATAAGTGTTAATAAAAATAGATGAACGTAACCCATTGATAAGATGCGGCGCTGGCCCCGCCAGCTTATCAAAGTTCAGCGGGTCAGCGGGAGATTAGTTCAAGCAGCAGAACGTTGATGAATAATCTGTGTTACTTACTCTGAATTTTCTTTATCATATGCTCTCAAAATCAATTTTTAAAATGCGTTCTGTCTTTGCTGCACTTGTTTTTCTCTTCTCCCTGGTCATTCTCTTTCTTTAGAGGCGGTGTTGCTTTGTGTCTATCGCCGCTGGGTCGGCGCAACGGTGAGGCATTGATACGCTTTGTTTCCCAGGAACATCGCGACATGGCACTTAAACGCCACAAGCATCACATTGGCTCACGTTACATTGAAGTGTATCGCGCCTCGGGTGAGGATTTCCTTGCCATTGCGGGCGGCGCTTCGAATGAGGCGCAGGCCTTCCTCTCCAAGGGCGCCCAGGTAATAATACGCATGCGGGGATTACCCTACGATTGCACACCAAAGCAAGTGGTAAGTCTCAAGTCTGTTAACTCTAGCTTACTGATCTGATATCCAATGTTTTCCTTTCCCAGCTGGAATTCTTTACCACTGGCGAGGCGCCTTGTCATGTTCTGGATGGCAATGAGGGTGTTTTGTTTGTGAAAAAACCAGATGGACGAGCCACTGGCGATGCCTTTGTACTGTTTGCCAATGAGAGTGATTCATCCAAGGCGCTGGGTCGCCATCGGGAATCAATTGGACAGCGCTACATTGAGCTCTTTAGATCGACAACGGCCGAAGTGCAGCAGGTGCTGAACCGTTCCATGGATCCGAAGACCTATGAGTCCAACAACAATCACAACCAGCCGCCGTTGATAGCACAGTTGCCCACCATGCAGTTGCCGTTGCTGCCGCAGGTGGGTGCAGCCGCTGGTGGCCATGCCCTCAACCTGTTGTCAGCTAACGCTAGCCACGCTAACCTGTGCCCTCAACTTCCTCATGCCCCACAGCACCTCATCACCTCGGGCACAACCAAGAACTGTATACGCTTGCGCGGACTGCCCTATGAGGCCATGGTCGAACATATTCTACACTTTCTAGACGACTTTGCCAAGCACATCATATACCAGGGCGTACATATGGTCATCAATGCGCAGGTGAGCTCAAAGTATGCTACATAAATGTACTTTTTGCTAATGTATCTCGCTGGTTTCTTGCAGGGCCAGCCCAGCGGTGAGGCCTTCATCCAAATGGACTCGGAAGATTCGGCTCGTTTGTGTGCGCAGCGAAAGCACAATCAGTTCATGGTCTTTGGCAAGAAGTTTCGTTACATTGAGGTCTTTCAGTGCTCCGGCGACGACATGAATCATGTGTTAAATGGCGGCTTGGCGTCACCCGTTGCCACCGGTCAACATCCGGGCCATGCGCATTTGGCTGCTGCTGCTGCTGCCGCTGTTGCCGCCGCCGCTGCTGCTGCTGCTGCGGGCAAACAGCCATCGTTGCTGTCACCGGGTATGTTAGCACAACCGCCGCCGCCACCCAACGGCGCTCAGGGCGCACTTGGCACACACTCACTCAACACTCATTCACACACAAACCCACACAACTCACACTCGCATACACACGCACACTCACACGCACACACGCATGCGCATACCCCATATGCTGCTGCGGCTGCGGCTGCTGCAGCTGCTGCTCAACATGCATTGCAAGCATCGCCAGTTGCTGCTGCCGCCTCTATGCTTGGCGGTACATCCCATGCTTCCCTCACTGCTGGTACGCCCAGTGGCTTGGCTGGCTATATGTCTGCCACACCCACAGCCACAATGTCCACACACACCTCGTTGGGTTCGCTCTCGAGCAGTGGCCTGTCGCAGTCAGGTCTTTCTTCTGCTGGCTATCCCTTCAACTTGCAGCTGCAACAAGCGCCGGGCTCCCATCAAGCAGTTGTGTCAACTAATCCAGCTTTGCTGGCCCAGCAGCAGGCACAGTTTATAGCTCAGCAGAATTTGCTGGCTCGTCAGCAGGCTGCAGCTGTGGCCGTCGAGCAGCAACAGCAACAGCAACTTTATGCAAATGCAGCCATGTTGCAACAGCATCAGCTCTATATGCAACATCCGGGCGTGGCTGCTGCCATGGGTGGCCAGCCGCAATTTGTGTTCATGCAACGTCCATATCTGCAGCCCTTTCAGCTCGGCTATATGCCAGCTGCCGCTGGAGGATATCAGTTTGCGGGCGCCGCATCATCCGGAGCGGGCGTATCGAGTGCTGGGAGTGCCGCAAGTGCCGCCAATGCGGCCAACAATGCCGCACTCCTTCAATCGCACTCCATGAAACGCTCCTATGAGAATGCTTTTCAGCAGGATCCAACGGGTGCAGCGGCTGCGGCAAATGCAGCCAGTGCTGCCAAACGGGCTTTGACCCGAGCGCCCAATAGCGTCTATTCCTACTACAATCCAGGTATTTAGTGGGCCCCCTCCAGCAATCAATCATGATTGCTTTATTGATCGAGTCTGCTTTGTGGGCTCCCATGAAATTGATTCCATTCTGAAATAAGGTCGATTTTTATACATTATTGTTTGAAGGTTTCATTTGCTTCAATCATGATTGACTACAAACTGATAGCATTCCGTTTTGATTGATGCCTTTATTGAAATCATTCGAATCTCCAACACTTCAAGCACATTCCACAGCTTTTATTTCTTATCAATCAACATTGATTGATGTTGGCAATGCATTACGAGTGGCCCAATATAGTAAACCCCTCCTCCATATTATATACAATCGTTCATCTTTGGCAACACACACATAACTCACACACACACACACATATCAGAAATTTTTTTTAGCGCTAGAATAGTTTTTTTAATGTAAATTTTCCGATAGTAAAATTTTTATAGTCATAAGCCGGTTTTTTAAAACAAAATTTAAACAAAGACGTTAACGAAAATACTTTAAAGCTACTTTTGTCTAAGGTCTAAGCATTACTTACATAATATACTCGGCACACACACACACACACTCTTCTCATACACACACAGAACTAACAAATGTGCAAAACAAAAGTCTATTCCAAATTGTTTTTAACCTTAAAATGCAGCTGATTTAAATTCATATAAGACTTAGCTATATTATGTGTATTGTGAATGTTGCTTGTGTGTGTATGGGTGTGTGTGTGTTTGGCAGAGTGTTTCAAGATGTGTGGGTGTGTGTGTGTGCCTAACGCTTCTTCAACAACAGAGGCTAATGTCCTTTAGGCAGCGAGCGATGTCTACAAATATGCATCTGTGTGTGTGTGGGTGTTTGTTTGTCTCATGTCCATCAAGTGCAATTTATAAACTAACATTTAAGCATAGACACACACACATACACACACACAAACGCTCACTGCCTGAATGGCATCAGGTGTTGGCTCATGCGTAAAAAAAAAAAACAAATAAAAAAAAAACACAATTCAAAACATATTTTTAAAGCTAAATTGAAACATGTGCAGCAAATCGAAAACCCCATTTCCCGAAAACTGTTAAAAGCTTAGATTAGAACACTACGTTTGAAAACGTACATTCATATACCATAAATAATAATAATATTAAATATATAATAGTTTTAAGACGTACAATTTGTAAAATTGGTTGGTTACACAAAACAAAACGAAAATTTTTGAATTAATAATTTTGAAACTAAGCACTGGCAAACTTTTCCTGTGTCTCCTCAGCTGATTTAAGGACAGCATTGCGATCTATTGCACAAAAACAATAAAAACAAACACATTTTCACACAACTATATCTATATGTAATCCTGATCCTGCTCATAATGGGTTTAATCATAGATCGCAATGCTTGTCCGACAGCTTCTAACACTCATAAATGGATTAATAATTTGATTTTGAATATAATAGTATCGTATATCGTAAAACGATTTTTATATATATATATATATATATATATATGTATTATCTTATTAGTTATTAAGTGTGCGTAACTGGTGTTAGTCGCAAATTTGGAATTATGAAACTGAATTTACTTTTTTTGTGTGTTCTCTGTCATCACTAATTTTAGTTTATAGTCCAACCTAAAAAAAAAACTCTCTTTCCTTTCTTTTCTCTGTCTCTCCCTCACTCTCTCTCTCTGTCTGCCGCTCTCTGCATATGTATATCTTTGATATCAAAAAAACAGAGAACTCCAAATTGCTTTTATATATACATATATCATTTGTATGTTTTAGCGCTTTAGTGTCTGACATCTGATTTTGATATACATAAATTTTTTTAGGTATTATTTATTTTTTTCGGTTTATGCTCTTAAGTATACTTATATCTATCAAATACGATTTTTTATTGTTTATTTGTCTGTCTAACTATATATGTATGTGTACTATATAGTTAAGTTCCAGTTACTGAATCGAGCAGAGAGCTAATAACCATATTTTTTACCGATCCTAACTCCTCTTCTGCGTCTAACAAACAGTTTAAGCGCTGCTTTTGCATTTCTTTGTTACGATTTTGAAATTTTTTTTCAATCATGGTCAAATTTTTTATAGCTTAGCGACTATTAAAATAGTTTGGTTAACTTTTAATTCATTTATGGCAATCGAGTGGTTTCCCATGGGTTTTTGCAATACATACATTTACAATCTATGGCTTCCATGAAAAACAGCATATAAAACTGATAAGCAGCCACTTAAAAATCAATTTTATTAATATTAATTAAAAAATATTTATAAAATATTTACATTTCAATTAACTTAATTAGTTTATAGCGCACAAAACAAACATATATATTTTTGGATATTTCATCATATTTTTTAATACTTAGTTTAGAGACAATCAAACTTTTATTACCAATTTTTTATACTTCAATAAATATATATACATATCGCTACATACATATAAATTCTATAAATAATGCTCACCCTCTCTCTTAATCGACCTTTCTTTCTCTCAATTCCTTTCATACTTTCTAAATAACTGCGAACTTTCTTTAAATCTAGAACAAAATCAAGAATCGATAACTCTTATCGTGGCTTTTTCTGTCAGATTAAACGTTGTTATCGTCTACCCTGTCTCAATGTCCTCCTTTCATCTCACTATCTCTCTCTCTCTCTCTCTTCCTCACTCTTCCTTCATTCATCATACACCAAGTATTTGTAACTTTTGGGTTTTTGGGCTTGGGTCTAGCTTTAAACGTATTTTCAGGTGCATCCTCTCTCGGCTCGGGTCTCTGTGTGGCCGCAGTAGGTGATTTATCAACGGCGTTGCGAGTTGACTCTTGTTATTTGATTGTTAAATTCGATTAAAAATTGGAAGTTTTCGTTTTTACTTTTGATTTTGTGTGTTTGTGTATGAGTGCAACTCGGTAACGTCGATAAATGGAATGTCAAGTCATGAAAACGTAATATGTAATACCACCTAGCGCTACTTTCGCTCTCTTTTTACCCCTATAGAAACACACGCATCTTGTATTTAACAACAAACAAACAAAAACAAAGTGTTTAAGCTATCAATAGTAACAAATCGATATTTTATCGATAACAATTAATGGTCCTAAGCTGCTTTTGTGTAAGGAACTGTGGCCCATACTGCATTTAAATACCTTTGTCTTGAATGTATAAGTACCATATGCTATAGCGATAACGATAACGATAACGATATTGGATAACCCGATTCTTTACTCATACTGCCATCGTTGTTAACTGGCAAAAATGTTGTGTGTGTTTTGTTGGTTTTCTCTTTTGAAATGTTATTTTTTACCTTTTTGAAGGCTGATTGGTGCTTGGATTAAAAAATTAAACAAACAGAACGGGATAAAACATGTTCTTAAGTTAACAATGTGCGCAAAAAAAAAAAAAAAATGTTTTCATGGTATCTTGGTAAAGTGGTAAATATATATACATATATTTCTATATATACATTTATATTTTCAAAATCAAATTTACATATACTTTTTGTCTCCTATTTTGCAAATGTCTAAACGGTGAGTGTTTTTGAATACGATTATTCTTAACTTAACATAAACTTAACCTAACCATCTAACTAATCCTAGTAACTACACACACAACATTAACTTATCTTAACTCAAGTCAAAGTCTTTGTTTTTATTCAACAACTTTTTGTGTTGCTTTTTTTAAGACTAACAATCCCTTCCCAGATAAAATCAAGTACATATACCCAAGACGTACTCACAACACTGACTACCAAAAGTTTTATTATGATTTTATATTTATTTATATTTTTTTAAATTTGTATAATATATTTTTAATTCTTTTACTGTTTCCTTAGGTGCCACTGTGCTGGGCGCTCATTTTGGTGCCCACTTTTCGGCTTATGGTGCACCGCCGCCGCCACCACCTCATACTCCACTGCTGGCGACACCGCACGCTCATCATGGACACGCCCATCACGCCCACGCTGCTGCCGCCGCCGCCGCAGCTGCCGCCGCTCACGCTCATCATCATCATCACCATCATCATGCGTCTGCGTTCTATCCGCCGCCGCTCGTCTATTGGCCCTATCCCAGTCCGCCCGTCTCACCCACCACATACTACAGCCAGCCGGGCGCACATTCACCATCACAGCATCAGGCAATGGTAAATAGATATAATTATTCCACATCGTTCATATTATCACATCATGCATTCTGCAGTATCCGATGGACTTCTTTCCTACACCCTCACCGCTTTCGCCACACAACGCTGGTCTGATACTCACCACGCCAAATAAAAACGCCGTGCCCTTTGTGCCAGCTAAGCAAACGCTCAACAACAACAATAACAGCAACAAAAACAACAACACCAACAACAACACCAACAACATTAAACTAACAGCCACACCTGCTATAGAAGCTGCCAGTGTAGCGCCACCTACAGTCCCAGCAGTAGTGGTCGTTGTGAATGGCAATGATAGCGCTGCGCCTGCTCCGTATGTCACGCAGACGTCGACGGAGCCGTCGCAAACCTTGCTTAGCCTGGACACAAACCACTCAACGCCCGCTCTAAAAACTGGCAGCCCGAGTGTAACGGAAAATGCTGCATCAATTGTAAGCAATTCCTGCGTAGAGCTTTACATATCGTAGACACTTCGTTCACTACGCTTAACACGCGTTTTTTCTTATGCTCTCTTTCACTCTATCGCTATTTATTGCTTGCTTTTAAAGAGTCGTCTCAACAGACGACGAAAACTGTCTTGCCAATCGAAGAAATTTGTTTGTAGTCTAGTTTATAACCTAGCTCTGTAGATAAGTTGATAGCCGAGTCGCACACCGCGGCAAATTGCTGCTGCTGCTGCTGTTGCTACTGTTAACTTAACGAATCTCGCCTCCCCACACACACAGAGAGAAATTCTTGAACTTTTTATATGTACTTAGAATCGGTTAACAATTAATGTTTTAAGTAGACGCCCCAGTGCGAAAAGCTTCTCTATTGAAATTTCTATTTATTATTTAGATTCACACAAACACACACACACAAGCAAACAAACATATATAAATTCCAAATATACACATTAGCGAATTAGCAAAAATAAAGTAATAACAAAAACCGATAAGAAAACAACAAATTTATCCCTAGTCAATAGTCAAATTATTTATACATATATTATATAAAATATATATTGCAATTATCTAATTTTAAACGCATGTTAAATGTTATTATGTGCAATTGTCAATTGTCATTGCTTGGGGTATGTGCAAATATTGAAGTGTATCCCATACGCATTTGGCAAATCAGTCAAAAATATTATAATTAAATAATACATAATATATATTATAGTGTACGCGTTATAAACAAAATTTTATTTTACTGATTTATTCAATGTTTTGTTTAGGCTAAGCCATCAATAATATTTTTGTTATCGTTACGTACTCGTCGATGTGAAACCAACAAAACGAATGAATGTATGTAATTGCTTATTTAAAACCATCTACCTATCTGTTTTTATTTACTTGTTACGACAACAAACGATATTATCAATTGTTTACAAATTATGAAATTTATTTAAAATAAAGCAAATAAAACAATTAAAGAACCAAAATCAATTAGACTTCTCAACTGTTTCTAACAATCGTTTGAATGACCTAGGTTTAATTTATTCATCTTACAGCTCTTAAAGCTTTATCAACCTATTTTGATACCTTTTTTTTAAATCAAAAAACATCAACAAGTCATCTTTTAACGCTTTATTAAAAACATACAAAAATCATCTCGATTAACTATTGTTTATTTTTTTCTATACTTAACTAATGACATTGTAAATACAGCATTAAATGGCCATCCTCGGAGTCATTAATAAATAAACACTTTTGATCTGGGGTAAACAGATTTTGATAAATCGTTGACAAATGGCGTTACAAACGGACGAAAGTCCCACCGACCAGTTAAAAATAAGCACGGTCGTTGTGAACCGTCATCCGGTCGCACCGTACCATCAAACCACATTTAAAATAGATTAAAAGTTTCTGCCGCGGCTCGACTCGGCTCGGGTTGAGTTTTGGTTTAGTTTTTTCTTTTCCTATCTGCAACATCATTTGCTGCACCTGATGTTGCAGTGTTTGCACTCCAGTTCTCCTTCACCCTTTCCACCTATGATGTTCACATGATAATTTATCAATGGCTGCTGCAGCTGCTTCTTCTTCATTTTCTTTCCTGGTCCTATCAAAATTGCATTAGACGTGGTGTCCTGTGGCGCAACATTTGCGTTGACAAGTTTGTTCTGCCGGCTAACGAAAAGAGCAGAATGATAAAAAAAACATTTGGTTAATGCGACAAAAAAATGCAGCACAAGTCAAATATGCAGTAAAGAAGGGGTTAGGTTTGTGCTAAGGGGTAGAGAGTACGAGGAGTAAGGAGTGTACACACTTTTTGGCATTTTTATGGCCGCACACTCGAGTTGGCATCGCACTTCCGCTAATGCAGCCGGAAATGGCAAATAAATCTCATTTGTAATCGTAAAATATACATTTTTATTTTAGTTTTTTTTTTTTCATTTCTTAAGAACTTTGAAGTGAATGGGCCAAAAACTGCAGCCTGTACAGTGAACACACACACACACACAGACACACTCAACCAAACAACAATAAAGATGCTCGCCAAATAGTTGGTGAAAAACTTTTCGCGTTGCCACTCGAAAGTAAGTCAATAAAAATGCAACCGACTAACAAAAAAGCGAGAAAAAAACAAAAATAAATCGGCATATTTTGTGGAACTTAGCGACTTAGCGACTGTCACCAAAGAAGAAAACAAAAAATGGCATTGACAGGCGCAAAAGGACACTTTCCGGCTCCTGAATTGAATTGAGTATTAAGCCATCGAAACTTTTATTGATTTAGAGGCTTTGCGTTTTCCTTTTTTTTCGTTGTTTCTGTTCTTGGCCAGCAATAATATTCACTTAACGCATAAGTTAAAGTAGCATGGAAACCAATGAATTATTGGGCATAGGGATTATGGGAAAATCTTTTCAATGAATTTTTCCTTCAAGCTTATTGAATAAATAACCCAAGCGACCACAAAGCTTTAATTAATTCAATCGATGTTATATTAAGACATTGTTCCCGAAGCTAAATTAGAATGTTAAATAAAATTTATCTCGCTGTAAAAGCAAATGTTTTGCGGGTCCCTAAATTAATTCAATAATTCATTGCATAAATTATTTGGAATATTAGCATATAATCCTGCAGCTAAATTTGAAAAAAAGCAACATTTTTAAGTCGCCAGCTGGCTTTAAATCTCAATTTAATGTATAGCACACAAAAAAATGCCTGCTGCACGGCAGAAAGTGAAGCAAGCAGAGGAAGCAAAAGTTCAAATAGCATTTCGACACCTTCACGAATTTTGACCAAATATTTGCCCTCAGGATATGCACTCCAGCAACGTGTGTGTGTGTGTTCTTCCCTGCATTCAGCCATTCCCCTGTTCCCTGACTACTCTTCAGTTGCCTAGCAGAGTATTCTTTGTGCCTGGCTTGTTGTCTGGCGGCAGCAAAAGAAAATCAATTCCAGGCACATTACGAGAGGACACAACCCGAACGGAATTTCAAGTTGATTTTATTATTTACTTGTACTTTGGATTTGTACTTTGGTACTTTTGTATTTGTATTCCGTATTTTGTATTTGTATTTGCTGTTTGACAGATTTAACTGAATGCTCAGCTAACACACACACACATATATGTATATACTACACTCCCTGGGCAATTTTAAACTGTTTTTGGGTTGGGGGAAAATTACTGCATTGCGTCCTTTTGAGGCACGTTATAAGCACAGGCTTAAGCTTAACGGAGGCATTCGTCTTGCCTCTTCCCTTCTGAAACGAAAAAAAAGAAATCGAAATATTAAGCAATTTGGCAGTCAAGTGAGGGATGAAAGAAGAAAGTAGAGAAGATGACGTGACATGATTAAAAGCACGACTTATTCAAGGCAGAGTTTTTTCATGGTTTAAACGTTCATATTGGTTCATACAACGATTTGTTTAAAGAGCTAATGGAAACTATAACTAAAATCGGATCGCAGCCACATTGAAAATACTTTATCATTTTATTGCCCCAGTATTTGCGCATCATTGCAAACTAAAGCAATACTGAGCAAATACTACTTGAAGCAAGAGACGGAGCAAATAGTTTTTTAGCTTGTCTCATTAGGGTGGACCAAGTTTAGATGGAAAAGTTTTCATTTTTCGCTTTTTATCTGATGTTAACTAAACTACTTTAGGCAATTGATTGTCAAGTGTTTGCGTGTGTGTGTGTGTTTAAGTGTGTGTAACTGCAAAGTGTCGCTATTCCTGTCTTCTTTAACCACTTTCTATCCCTCTCTCTCTCTCTCTCTCTCTAACCCTACATCCTTCCTTCTTGCTCTATTTAGGTCTCTCTATTGGCGCGGCGTCTGAGTTTTTGATGTTTGTCTACAGTTTTCTAGCCATTTTTTTTGTTGTTCCTCCCTTTACTTTGGTTTTTTTTTTGTACAGCTCTTTCATTTACTTTGTGTTTAAGCACTTTATGTGTGTGTCTAGTGTGTGTGTGTGTAGGTGTGTAGGTGTGTGTGTTGGTGAGGCAATGAAGTGCAATTGAAGCACACTTGATGCACGTACAGCACGCAGCGCCTTTTTAGATGTAGTATGCATTGTAAATGACTGCAGTGGGCACAATAAAAAAAAAAAAAAAAACAACAACGAAGAAGGCACTTGGCCCAAAAGGGAGGCGTGTCGGCAATGGAAGGTTTGTCGACGCGGTTCGTTAGTTTTTACACACACACGAACAGGAAGTATAGATGTGTGTGTGTCTGTGTGGCGTCTGTTTGATAAGTGGCAGCAGTTTTTTTTTTGTTGCTGTTGTTTTTGTTATTGCTGCTGCTTTTGCCTTTTCTTCACTCCTTTCAGCTCTGGCATATTTCTCTGGCTATCTTTTAGCCTGACACTACGTCAAGCGGCTATATCCTTGCTCTGATCCTTTGGCTGTTAACAAAAAAAAAAACATAGTAGAATCTTACTAATGAAATTGTTAATTTTTGTTGGCAAAGTCACGTACACGATGTGTTGATGACGTTCTCGAGTGTGTGCCACGCCCCCACCGTACGCCCACTCCTAAGGCAATTTGCAAGGCGCCTCAAAGGCTAGCACAGAGGGGTGGGAGCGAAGGAGGGGTGGTTTTGTTGGCTTGCCCTTATAAATGGAATGAATTTATGTGCAACAGTTTTAAGTTTTGTATTCTTCGAAATCGAAAAGTTTTTCGAGTGCGACTTTCGCGTGATTTGTGCTGCAATATTTGACTACAAAAAGCAGTTATTTAGCTTATGGCTTAAACACACACACACACACAGACCGATACACACGAGTTGTGCCCCGGAAAAAGTCGCATTGCAGCAATTTTTGTGTTACGCTTGCCAACTGCTGCCTGCCTCTTAAGGGATGAGCTCGGCAAGGGTGTAAAGGGCGGCTCTGGTTCTTCTGCTAGCCATTAATACCATTTACCTACATCTTGGCAGGCGCTGGCACGTAGCCCATAACCCCAAACCTCTCTCTCTCTCTCTGTCTCTTTCTCTCATTCTTGTTCTCTGTCTCTGCCAGCTTATGCCCGAATATTTATATTACGTATACGCCAAAGTGGCTGACTGACTATATAGTATACCCTATATATATATATGCCCCTCACCATCTTCGTTTTGCGCCTCGTCGCTTTTTATGTTTGCATATTTTTGTTGCTATTTTGCGAGTTTTGCATTGCATTTTGAGTTTTATTCTTATTTTTTTATATACTTTATATGCACATTGCTTTTTGGCTTGCTTTCTTCATTTCGTTTACTTCGCTCAACTTGGTTTTTTACTTTTGTTAGAGCTTTTGTATTTATGCACAAGTGCAGAACCGTTGCAGCAACAAAATGTCTGCGTTGCATGCAGCATTTTCGTTTGCTTGTTGTTTGTTGTTTGACTGCCGCTTTGTTCGCCGCCTTTCACATGAAAGGATATAGAGAATGAATTTGCCATTGTTGCGGTTACATAAAATTCCAAATGCTATGAAAATTCATTAGAAAACAAAACAAACTTCACATTGCATACTTTTTTGGGCAAACGAAACGGATGACAAATTTGGAGGAGCGACAGTTGATTTTTTTTGTAGACCTAAAATGTTTTTATTATGCTTAAATTGAGCGCACCTTAACTCAAATACTAAAGCGACTATTTCGTTATCATTATAATAAAGCTCGTTCATTCATTCGTTCATTATTTCTTAAGATTTGTAATCAACTATTTTTGCTTTAAAACTTTCTCTTAACCGAAACAACTATCGAATCTAATATTATATCATATCTCGTGTAAACGCTATAGCTATAAGGTATGACAGCTGCAATGATCCTCCTTTTTATCTTAAATTCCAAAGACATCTGGCAAAGATTACACAACATTTTCTCACCTGTTCCACAATCAATTTGCGACCTTCATCAGTTGTAATCTTTGGCCAAAAAATAGCGATAAAACATAAAAATATGCAAGACATAGGTGCGCCAAATGGCCAATACATGCACACGAACACACACCAACACATACGTGGCATATAATAACGCACATGCGGCGTATACGTAATCTGTTTAAACACACAATAAATAATGAAAAACTGCGCATATGCGAATTTATATAGCTGAAAGCGGGAATTTGCATATGAAAACAGTAAAACGGAGTGAGCGAAAGGAGAAGAGAGGAACAAAAAGCACAACAACAGCAACAACAACAATAGTTAAAAGCCTTAAGCGTAACATATAATGGCCAACGGCAATGGCTAGAGCGGTGAAGTGGCTAAGGGGGTAGGGTGAGATATATTCAGCTACTAGCTGGTCACGTTTTATATTTCAAGGGGTGCAGAGTTTGTAGATGGCGGGGAATGAGGGTGAGGTAAGGTTGGCGGGCAACTGTGGCAATCATGAACATGCCATAATGTTTGTGACCGCGACTATTAAATCAACACACGCGCTACACAACAACAATGGCCAGCCAAAAGAGACAGAAAGAGAAAGAGAGCGAGAGAGAGAGAGAGAGAGAGAGAGCGCGTGCATATTTTCTATGATTTATTATTATTTCGTGCGGTTTTTCGCTATTATTTAAATTTTAAATAGCTGTAAAGTGCACACAAACACACAACGTAAACACACACACACACAACACACCCACTAGAAATTGTATTTGGTGCTGGCACAGCCTGATTTTATTGTTGTGTAGTCCTTTACAGCGCTTTTAAAAAGCGCCGTTGCAAGTTGTTTGTTGTTGTTGTTGTTGCTGTTGTTGTTAGTATCATTATTATTATTATCGTTTGGCATTGTTTGTTAGCATGTTGTTGCATGCCTCATGGCTGCAGTTACAGCTGCTGTTGTTGTTGTTCTTGTTGCTTTGTTACTGCTCGGCGCAGCCATTTTGTGGCAAATAGAGTCGTTTAAATGCATACAAATAGTGGCACTAGAGCTCAAACTCTACCTCTCCCTCTCCCCTCCTCTCTCTCTATGTGTGTGGCAAGATTTCATAATAACATTTCATAATGCAACGCTCGCATGTCATTCAACAACATTAATAACTTCACGTAAATTGTAATTTAATTCAGTTTGGCTTTTTCTTTGTTAGTAATTAACTTTTTGTGGCTGTAGGAGAGATGATATATGATTAAAGTGTTAAGGATATGAGCAGAAGGATAACTTGTCAGAGTCGAGAACAAAGCTAAAGCCTTAAATTAACACATTTATTCTACTTCCCCGCAAATATCTTGAAGTTTTTTTCTTTATTTGTTTCAGTTTAAGGCTTGGCATATTACATAACTTGCTTATAGATGTTCTGCTCTGTTCTTTATTCGATTCGATTCACTGTTACTCTTTCACTTTTGGACACACAATTTGCTTGCCATTCAGGTAATATCTATTTATCATAGTTACGTACACATATATCAGATATGGAAGAATCCGATTGCTTTTGCTAAAAGCCACAGAAAGAGCAAGGAGACAAGAGCTCAGGGGCCGCTACATTATATGTCACGAGTTGTCTTTGGCGCTTAGCGGATTTTGTGACAGGCAAGTGGCAGCAACAGCACAGTTCTCTCTCCCCCCCCATTCCTCCCTATACCCCCTCTAGCAATATTTCTCCAACGTCCCTGCATACTGTCAAACCAATCATTTGTAATGCGGCTCATGTCGCGAGCTCTGAGCTTAGTGAGAATCTTGCTTGAGGCACATAGATTTCTTTTTTGTTGTTGCTGTTTTTTTTATGGCATAAAAGACAAAAGTTATTAGCAGCAAATGACATTAAGTGACAGCAGTAGAAGAAGCGTTGCATGCGCTTCAAATCGTCAATTGAGGCACCTGCCACAAACTGTGACATAATGAAAAGCGCTTTTCTTATTAAGTTTTCTATAAAGCGGGCAAAAAATTGAGAGTAACTATAAAAGGAACTAAATCCTGCAGCTAAAAGATTTACTAAAGTTAAAGAATTAGAAGTTATTAAAAAAAACATTATTTATTCACAGATAAACAATCTTTCAATTAGAAAAAAGAATCTAAGCCAGAAAGTCAACCAAATGTGATCCAAGTAAGCAGAACGAAAAGTAAACTAATCAACATAAAATAGGTTCAATATGCATGTAACTTCTATATTCCTCTCTCTCTCTCTCTCTCTCTCTCTCTCAAAACGCTTAAAGTTTTCGATTAGATTGATTTAGTTGTGTATTCGTGCAGCTGCCCAATAAATGTTACTAAATGTCAACAATGACTGAAAGGCAGCTCTGCGCTGCAACTGCTGCTGCTGCTGTGCAACTTGGCGTATACTTAATAACATTATAATAAATGTGCGGCAGTTGCGCAGAGCTCCAGCGTTGCATAAACTGACGTTTTATTTGCAACACAATTTAAGCTTATTTCGCTTTGCCAGTTTTTCAGTTGCGCTATGTGTTTGTGTGGCAAGGAGGAGGATGAGGTGGCATGGCGTTGTATATGCAACATAACTGGCTTTGTGCACTGCCACACTATGTGGCTGCCATTGCGACTGTGGCTGGCTGCCACTGCGTTGTTGCGGCTCGTTGCAGAAGCAGAAACAGAAACAGGACACAGAACACCAAATGAAACTGGCTTAAAATGAAAACAAATAGAAATTTATTGCTTGGAATTTATGACAATTTACTTTTTGGCCTTTTGCTGTGGAGTCAACTCCCTTCGTTTCTTTTTTGCAAATCGCCACAGCAAATCTCAAATAGCTGTTTAACTCTGCTAAGAATGAGATTATTATTGAGATTTCAACTTTAATTGAATGGGTAAAGTACTTATATCATAAATACAGCTTCTTTTTTATACTGCAAATAAAATTAAATCAACTAAAATATACTTTTAAGTCAAAGGGGATTCGAAAGCAATTTGCTGCAAATAAAACTAAATGGAAGTCGAGATAATTGTGAGATTTAGATTTATGAAAGGATTACTATTTATTACTTTTTCATTAAGCGAGTTTTTCCCGACAAGTTTTGCTTCATAAACTTTTTTCGGACTTTAAACATGGCTCAAATGATATTAAGCCAAACTAAACGAAAGCAAGTTTAAAGCCAAAAACTAAAGTCAAACAGCAACAACAACAACAAGATAAAAAAAGCATTTGTTGGCACATTTTCAAAACAAATTCAAACGTTTTGCTGCTGCTGCTTCACTTAGCTTTTTATTTGTTGCGGCAGTTTGTGTTTGTATAATTTTCTTCTATATGTTTTTTTTTTGTCTTAGCCGTTGGCACTTGCGCCAACTGTTTGACTGCCTGCCACACACACCCAGTGAATCACAGAGTGCCGCTTTGCCACACTTGCAACACTTAAAATGCATTTTGCTTTTTGGCTCCCTCAGACCCTAGACATATCTCTCTCTCTCTCTCTCTCTCTCTCTCTTTCTCTTTCATTCTCTGCGTCTGCGTCTAATTCGATTAAAATGTTGTAAATTATTGCACTCACATGGCCAGCTTTGCATTACTTATGCCAAGTGTGTGTGTGTGTGTGTGTGTGTTTCTGACTTGGCAATATTACGTAATGCTTTATTGAATTCGCCATTTCGAGTGGCTTGGGGCCTGGAAATGTGTTTTCAATGAACGATTTTATGTGATTTTTTCTTGTCGCTTTATTTTTTTCGTCCCTTTGCATGTTTGTGCAGCATGAAAAACGTTCTGGTTGCACATAAATCTTGTCCTCTTTCAAATGTCCTGGCTGTGGCTTGAATTTGAATTGCATTTCTGAATGTTACCCCAAATGATATTGGAATATAATTATAAAAGAAAAAATATAAATACATAAAGATAGAAAACAAATGAGAGGGAATGAGAGAGAGAGAAGTTTTTTTTTTGTATTGTTTTAGGCCTGGCTAAATTGATGTTATGACTGTGTGGCAAAGACAGCAGCAGCAGCAGCATCAATTTGTGCATAATGTATGGGGCCATACATTTAGTCATTTAGCTAACAAACTGACGCATGCCACATGGGGCATATCAAAAACGTTGCTTGCCCTAAGCACACACGCTTAGGTAGACAAAACTGACTAACTGCCAGCTGGCTGCCACAAAACACATGCACCAATCAAATGTGGCAATTTAATTTATTGTTTATTTTGGCCAAGGCATACATATTCCCAAAACCAAATGATGTTGGCAAAGGCGAAGCGCCCATCACGTTGCATGATCCGGGAGTAGCAACAGCAGCAGCAGCAGCAGCAGTGGAAAGAGGCAGAGAAAATGAAGCAGAAGGCGTTCTTGGAACTGTCAAGTTGAACTGCGGTTTGGATGAAATAGTTCTGACAGCAAAGGAACAATTCAAGCAAGGTAGACGCCTACAGTGGATACTCGAAAGAGTAGATATTTTGTGAGAGACTAAAGCTAACTCAATAACAAATTCATCATTATCCTTATGAATTGTTCTCTTTCCAACGATTCCAAGAAATGAGAAAAATGAACCAAATCAACTCTAAGTTTTAAGACAAAGCTGGAAGGAATCTGTTGCTGCAGGAGGAACGGAACACCACTCAAAAAGTAACATGATTGGTGTTTCCATCAGTTAAGGACACAATCAAGAAAGCGTTTGTAGAAATCGAACCTAGGTTGCAGGCAAACTCAGGCACAAAACGGTTGTCAATAAATAATTTGTGTCTCTGGCTCGTCTTATGCACAGATAAAATGGGAAAGGGAGAGAAGGGAACCCTTCAAACACATACAGTGTAAGGAAGCTACTGGTTAGAGTCCTGGGGGTTTGTAGACAAAGTCCTGCAGCTGCCGGCAAATAAACAAAATTGAAATTAATGACTGACTGCCACATCAAAAACTGTGTGTCTGAATTGTGCCCCACGGCTCGTCAATGATGCGTGCCGAGGCAAATCAAAGCAAATCACAGGGACCTCTTACTCCACCCCCGCCCACATAACTTACCAACGGGCCAAAGGAACGTGGCTGCCTTTATGTCTCCCTCGAGTGGCAGGCAAGTGGAGGCTGACGCAGCTGATTATTATTATTATTATTATTGCTGGTGAAGCATACTTTACTGGTTGGGATTTCCTGTCCTGTCTGTCCTGCAAAAAAAAAAGCAATATAAAACAAATTCATTACATTTATTGCGAAAATTAGTTAAGTATTTGTTGTTGCTGACTGCGGTCGCAGTTTGAAAAGTCAATCAAAAAAGAAATACAACTAAATATGTATTTACTTTTTAATTATAAATCAATCACAGGCTTGTTTGACATTCTATGTGGCTCCTCTTTAATTATTCAACGGAAAAATTATATTTATATACACGTAAAAATGCGATTAACTGCTTTTCCGGCTGTCAAAAGCGTTTTTATCAAAAGAATGCAATTGAGCGGAGAAATTGAGAGCGAGCGAGAGAGAGAGAGAGAGCGAGAGAGAGAGGTGACATTAGAAGGTTTCATGGCAATAAAGAATTTGTAATCTTGAAGACATTTTTGACATTGAAAATGAAGTTATTTTCACAAAGTTTTATAAAGGTTAAAGCTTGAGAAATTGTTGTTGACTCTAGTTTATTTATAACACTTAAATAACCTCATACAAAATGCATTATTATATAACACAGCAGGCAATATGAAACTTGCTGAATTTGCTTATAAATGCCACACGTAAATTGAACATTAATCATTTAATTGTTTTTTAGACTTTTACACCTGGACAATTTCCCAGTAAGAGCCAAGCTAAAACAACCAACAATAGCCGCACCAACTGGCCCAAAAGTGTTGAATTAAGTGTGTGTGTGTGTGTGAGTGTGCAGCTGCCATAATTGTATGCGTACACAATATTTATTATTTATAGCAACAACAGCAGCAGCAGCAGGACAACAACAGGAGCAGTCTGCGTGCCGTGGACATTGTGCCGAGGACATTGTTTGTGTGCGCTTGCTTGCAACGCCACTGATAATGCGTTTCGCTTTATAACTTTTAATTTTAATTTAAAATGCAGTTTCGAACACTGCGTTAAACAGGCACAAACAAGCAAAGCAACCAGTCAACACCACGCCCATTGCAACGTGTGTGCTTATACGCGAAATGAGTTTTAAATTAATGTGATTTTGTTATTTATGAGGCAAGTCGCGTCGAAAGCGCAACTTAAAGCCAACATTTTGGGCCAGCAACAGGCAAACAAGGCCAACAAGAACAACAACGATTCGACAGCATTATAAATTTAAATGTTGTTTGTTGTGCACACACACCTCGAACACACTCTCTCTTTGCATTTGTGCTTTACACTCATTAAATATGCAATAAATTTACATAGAATTGAATTGACAATCGAATCCCTTGTTACTGCAACACCTGTCTCCTCCATCCTCCAGTTGAACGAAACGACTTAACTCATTTTAAATTCTAATTGTTTTCCGAAATTCATCAATCGCTTTTAGTTGCTCCCCACTCGCCCCATGCCCCCCCTCTCTCCCTTCACATCACCGTCTGCAAATTGATTTAAATGTATGTCGTTTTGTGCTTGTTGTTGGTTTGCCTTTTGCTTTGGTTTGCTTTTCATTTTGCCATTGCAATCGAAATTGATAATAAATTGTAGCTGTCAATAATTTTAATGCCATGTGTCTATCACAGTGTTATCCGCCCTCTCACCTCTCTTTGGACAACCATCCTTCGATTTTAGGCAACGCCCCTGTGATTGATATCGTTTGATGATTGATTTTTCGCGCTTGGGTCACATTTTGACGCCATTTGAAATTCCCGAGTTAGTATTTTATTGAAAACGTTAAAAATCACAAATCACAAAATGTTTTTCGTTGAAAGTTTTAATTGAGTTGGCTTTGGTTGATTGATTTTTTTGGCTTAGTTTCAAGTGAAACTTTCATACAACTAAATTTCCAAATTATCCATTTTTACTGTCAGCAAAATAAGTTTTTCTTCCGGAAATCTCTCTAACAAATCGATTTCCCAAATGAACGTAGTTTAATGTTCTTCATGTTGCTTACAATTGTTGACTTTTTGCCTACGAATAATAATAAATGTCCAAAAGTCGTTTGTTGAACTCTTGCTAAAACATCAATTTTATGCTGAGTTGTTCACCCCCTAAAAAGTATAGCATACTTTTGAGCGTTAACAGGCAACATTTATTGGCTGGTATTGCTGGCTCATGGGAGCTCAAAATATGCGTGCCACATGTAGCAGTAGCAGCAGTAAATTGTGTTAAATAAAAGTATGACATGACAGTTAAGTCTCAAGCGGCCGAAAGCTTTAATCACAGACTGAATGAATGAATGGTCGATTGAATACAATTTGAAATACAAAATGAATACTGAAATGCAGCAGATGCTGTTGTTGTTGTTGTTGCTGTTGTTTTTGTTGCTTGCTGTTGGTCACGCCCCATCGATAAGGTTCATAATAAATCAAGCGCTGCTGCCGGACATTTCCGCTTCCGTTGCGCTTTGTCATGCAGGGGGCACAGCAAGGTCCAAAGCCAGGGTAGGGGCGAGGGTGAGAGGTTGAGGTCTGGCAGGCGTCTCTTTGTGCAACTTCAAAAGGAAAGTCAACATTTAGCAGACCATTTGACGCAATCAACGATGATGTTGCTAAACCTTTGCTGCCCGCCCCTTCTCTTTCCAACAACTAAACAAGTAAATCAGCGAGCCAGAGCCAAGCATTCAAATTTTGATGAAGTCAACACACACGCACACTTTATACGCACACACACATACGCACACTCTGTACGCACGTTTGCGCAAGCACAAGAGGCGAAAATGGAAATATCCCTTATTTATAATCACTTAGATCCGACTAGCAAATCGCTTGGAACAGCACAAATTATGCGCGTTGAGCGCTGAGCAGCTATGCAGAAAATATATTAAAAGTATAAGCAGAAAATATATACTGTAAATATGAAATGGTTGAGTGGTTAGTTTGAATTGAAGTTGTTAAAAAGTATAGGGGAATATATTCTGGGCAAACAATCAAGTACAGTCGAACATGCATATAACGAATTTGAAGGGAACAAGCAAAACCTTTCGTTGTAGAGAAATTTGGTTCTGAAAACTAATTCTTAATATAGAAAACTTCGTTATACGGAGTCCAGACGCTATATATGACTTAGACTTAGAACTTAGAGCTTCTAGAAGAAATCAAGGAGTTAATATCTTTTAAAAAGTGCATATTCTTTGCAGGTTTTCTTTTCACAGAGTATCTACTAGTTCAGCAAACACTGTGTTGCATTCCCACACTCAAATTTCTCTAGTCTTCTCACAAAAGCTGTCATAGTTGCCATTTTGGTGCTATGGGCGTGTCCACTGGCACTTTAATTTGCGTGTTGAGTCTTCGTTTCGTTCGCCTTTATGTTGCGAGGCATTTAATGATGCGTATACGCAGTGTTGACCCAAGCGAATGCCGGACAAACAAACGAACGAAGAGTAGCGAAGGAAGCGCCTGCATATCAAATTAATGGAGCTTAAGCAAAGTACAAAATATAATAAATAAAAAAAAAGGGAAGGCAACGACACCAGTTGGTGCTGACTTTGGCACAATAATTAAAGCTGATGTCGTTCAGAAAGAACAAAAATAAAATAAAAGTGTGCAACGTCAGCGCAAAGAAAGTGTAGAAAAGTAAACTAGGGATAGCAAGAGCTAAAAGCTAAAAGCAAATAAATGGCATTAAGCGCTTAAGCGTTTTGGTGTCTTCAAAAAGTGACTTTGCTTGCCACACAAACACACACACACACACACTCTTTGCGCTGCGCAACTCAGCTGCTGCAAGTTTTATGCAATTATGTTAATAACAATGAAGTGGCAGCAAAGCTCTAAATTAAGGGTGAGTTAAGATGGGGTAAAAACTTTTTAGGCGCCTTGGCGACAAAAATGCAGCAATTCGATGATGGGCAAGGGTCCCGCCGGGCGGGTGGGAGGCTGTGTTTGTTTTAGGTCGCTTACACATAATGGAATAATTGCGAGATGGCAAAAGAAAAGGCAGCAAACTTTTTGGAACAGCACATAACTTAATAAGTAAATGTTGCAAGCAAGTTTTAAGTGCAACACATACCACAAATACAAGTGTATTTTCATAGGCGTTGCAAGAGCACCTTCTTCTTCTTCTTCTGTTTCTTCGTCTTCTTTTTGAGTACTTTTGGATACTGGCTTAGTCTTAATTGCCGCATAAACTTGGACTTATTGGCGGCAAGTCCGATAAAACTTCGGGCCAGTAATGTGAGCTGAATGCCTGCAGTTAGCCAGAAGACTAATAAATTTCACAAAATGGGAAGAGAGTCCATACTGGTTTACATATGCATTACATGTGTAATTTGTGCCGAGTATGTAACGAAATTAGAAGAACTTTTGCTATGCAGCAGCGGCAGCAGCAGCAGCTAAGGCAAAAACTTGTGAAAATCTAAAAGGAAATGAACTGCCAGGCAAGTGAGAAGACAGCAGGAGGTACGAATGAAGGCAGTGTGGCGGCAGACAGTTAGCGCAACTTGCAGTCTATGGACCAGATTAACTTGTAGCAAGAACAAACAAGCATGAAGAAGGCTACAGCTACAAGATGTAGAAAACGGTGGGGGGTGGGGGCGAAATATGCAGTTGAAGAAATTGAAAAAGTTTCGTTTTCTCTATTTTATTTTTTTGGTGCTTAATGCAAAGTTCATGCGAGTTTGGTTGGCTGGCAGGCAGGCAATCTCTGACAAGGCTTTACATACTTATGTACACATACATGTGTGTGTGTGTGCAGTGAAGCGTTCGCTGGCGCAGCTGCAAAAGAAATGTCTACAAAAAAAAGAAAACATATATATATATGTATGCAACGTTACAATGCAGGAGGTGTGCCACGCCCATTGCAGGCAAACATGTGTTGCTCAACGCCTTAACGTGCTGTAGTTGGCTCTTAAATTACAAAAACTTGACTGCTATAAAATTCAAATTAACTCCTTGCTTTTTGTTCTATGTGTTTGTGTAATAAGAGAAAAAATGAAAACAAATCTTAATTAAAAATTATTGTTGACAATGCTTGCGCTCTTTTGCACCCAACGTATGTATGTGTAACTTACACATAAACGCACAGCAGGACAATTAAAATGTGTGTTTTGCCTTTTTTTTCTGAACAAGTGTTTGGAATTTGTACTTGGATTTCAGCAAGAACGAAGAATGAGTTGGGCGAAACTTTAATCAAGGAACAAATTTGTTGTTGTTAGATGTATTCAATAGATTTGACAAATAAATAATGACATTTTACTATTTTTAAGCCAAATTAAGTCGGTTTACATTTAATTTAAACCAATTAATGCAAGATTTGAATCGTATTTCCAGCATGAATAGTTTTTGTCAGAGCAGAACACAACTTTCAAAGTTTAAGCTCGAAAGCACTTATTGGGCAAAAGTTGAATTGAATTGCCACTCGAACAATAATTAAATGCTTGACATCTTTCGTCGCCCAACGGAAAGCTAAACTAAATTAAGTTCATTGTTCGTTACGCAAATTAAGGTAAAAGCATATTAACAGCAGATTTGATGGTGCAGCACGAATTTATCGTCCGTGCCCCATAATTTGCACACGCAAGCCACACAAACTCTACTGATTCTCGCACCTTATGCCCCGTCAGAAGCTTAGCGCCGTACAATACATAATTTTGGAGGCGCCCTTACGACCACACACACACACCGTGCCGCAATAAGCTGCAAGTTTATCGATTTGGTTAAATTGGTAGAAACAGAGCTTAGGCAATGCTTTAAATGGAAACAAGCCGCCTGCTGTTTTTTTCTTACTTCAATTCCAAACTCCCCAGGCGTCCGCCATTTTGTATAAAGCTCTAGCTTTAAGCCGCGCTGAGCACGTAAGCAGCGAGTGCAAGAGAGAGAGAGAGAGAGAGAGAGAGAGAGAGCAGCGAACAGTGTTGCAAAGTTTTTTTGCAAAAGTTTCATTTTAACTTTGTTACGCAGTTTTTTTTCGTTGCTGTTGTTGTTGTGCTTGTTTTTGTTGTTCATTTTTCGTTTTTTGCTCATGCGATATTAAGAATACTGTTAACCTCTTGTTACCAACAACGAATGACTACAACGACCTATTTTAAACTTGAGTCAAAGTTTTGCTTGGCACACACAAACACACACACACACACACACACGCGCGGTGAATGTTGCGGGCTCATTGCATGCAAATAAACATTCAATATACAATAAGGATACTGTAGTAAGGAGACACAATGTGTGTGCGACATGTGCGACAAGGATAAAGTTTTTTATATGCAGCTCAACTGCTTTTGTCTCTGTACTTGAGCAAAAGCACCCAGCAACCCACCACTCCCCCCATCCAATTGGTTTCTATCAGTACATTTTGATTTTCTTCTTGAATGAGTTGCTCAATTGTTTGGGCCATGTTGCAAGTACTTTAGTTGCAACTAGTTTACTTTTATTGCATTGTCGTGCGGCGTTTTGTTTATATTGTTTTTCGCCGAAAACTATGCTTCCTTAAAATGGCCAAGTTAAGTTGCATGTGCGACAGCAGTTGCTCTAAGAACTTCCAAGTGCCACACACACAACCGCAACAATAACTTTCAGCGTGATTAGGAAACTTGCTACCTGACCGCAATTTACAGTTAAGAAGAGGCGTTGTTTGGTACCAATTAAAACATTATCTAGATAAGCGCCTATTCTGCCAATTAGCAGCAAATCCTACAGCAGCTTTCGTATCTGTCAGACTTAACTAAAAAAAGGTTGCAGTCGGATGCAACCGACTGCGGTTTACTCGAGACCTGTTTAAAACGGTTAAAAAGAGGGGTACGGTTGCGGCAGGGCTGTGCGCTGCGTTCAATTGGCTGATGCAGATCTTTCGGGGATGTCACTAGCAAAGTTGCCAACAAGTTTGGTGACTCTAGCTCAAAAGCTGTGAAAGATACACGCATTTCCGTTTATAACGAGATGATGGGGACGCTGGGGGGCGACTAAGACGGTAGGGTTGGGCGTGGCATCCAAATTGTAGATGCAGTTTATTGGGGAATGCCCATAGCTATGTTCTAACCAAATTTCATAACTCTGGCTGAAAAAGTGTGGGAAATATGTTGATTTATCGATATTGAGCTATCGAATTTATCGATTTACATGCCCCCAGTAATCGCAGATCCCCAATCTTGACATATTATAAAAGATATTTGCAAAGTCGGGTGTCGAAAAAAGTTCCGTTCACACGGACGGACGGACGGACAGGACGGACACAAACCCAATATACTCATTACCCTCTGTATCGAGCATAAAAACTCCAACCTTATTAACTGCTTGCTAAATGTTTTTTTCTTCTTCTTTCTCGCACGTTGCGAGCACATAAAATTTGTGAGAAAATAGCCAAACCTACCGAAGCAAGCAAAGACACTTGTCATAAAAAGTTAATTAAATGGAAAAGATTTAAAACGCACGCATTCTCAGGCAATTAGGTCTTTTTTTTTGCAATTTCAGCTTAAACTAATTAAATTTAATTGCGTTTGACTTGCGGGCATTAAAGCCACGACAAACGTGAACTATTAAAGCAGAAAGTGTTTGGTAAGAAAAAGGTTTACAGCAAAAATTAGTTCTTGTTTGTCAAAAATAAAGACATGCACAAAATGTTTAACTATATTTACCTGGTTGCTATCAACATTTTGGACTTAATAGCAATGTTGCAACATTAACGTTTTCAAAGCAAACTCCGTTATTCCTTAGGCGCCAATTAAACTAACTTCAAAAGTGTTCGACTTCTCACCATCTTTTAGCTGTAAAAGTGAGAGAATAATATAAGAAATATAATTACTTGAAATGGTCTAGTTAAGTATAAGTCGTTATCGTAGGATACTTATACATATTATTATTATTATCATTTGCATAACTTAAATATAAATCTAAAACGATGATAGTTTTTTTTTGTTTGTGCTCTAAGAAATGAGGCCCTTTCCTTTTCGCAAAATGTGAAGAATGTAAAATTTTGTTCAACCTTCTTATTGGCTTCCAAGTGTTCGGCTCGAGTTTACTTATCCTTGGCTTGAACTTAGTTGCATAAACTTTTCTATAGTATACGTATAGCAATTTCTTTCTTTGCGTTTTTCAGGACGTCGCCGCGGGCCTACGTAAAGCTAGGAGTCCAAAGCCTCGTATAATGCCATGTCATGCCATGCAACAACGACCTTCGCCACTGTTTGTGTGCGTGTGTGTGTGTGTGTGAGAAACTGTGCACCTTGCAACAAACATTGCAAAGAGAAAGAGACATTTAAACAGCCCGAACAGCACGAAAGAATTGCAACCTCCCCTTTTTTCTTACCCGCTTAGTTCGCTTCCTTCCTTCGTTCATAGAAATTGAGCACAAGACAGCGAGAAGGCGAAATTTTTATGCAATTTTGCCACGGCAAATGCCAAGGAAAATTGCGACGACAAGCGGCTTAAAATTTAAATCGTTAACCCAAATCGAAATTGAATAACTGCTGGACAAGCTTGCACCCCTTTGCACGCCCCGCTTCCATCTTTATTTAAAACCTTTTGAATCGATAAGCTAATAATTTGCATGGTGAAATGCGAATACAAAGCATATTGAAAGTATCAAAGTTTCAAATTGCGCTTAATGAATGTAAGAAATCTGTCAGGAAATGACGCTTGAAAAAGTTCGAATACAATAAGCAACCTTATCGAAAGAGTTTTGAGTTGAAGCGGATATCCTAATTTGATTAGCAATATTTATGTTCGAAATAGCTTTAAATCCATATAAAAGGCTATTGATGTTTTCTGCGGCATGAACAGTTCTAAACGCTTTAGTACGAATATAATCAAATTGGCGTTCAATTTATACCATCCCTCACCTTGCCCCCACTATTCAATTGATGTGCACCACTTTGGGACTACATATTGCCAAAAATACGATAAAGAAAAACGAAAAAAAAAAAAAAAACGGCTAGCAAGTAAAAATGTTACGAAAATTGTTTGGCAGCTTCTGTGGGCCGTGCCAATTTGAGCGCATTTTGTTGCTTGATTTGCGCGCGTGTCTCGTATTTTGTGTTTTGCATAACAATTGCCACAAAAAGAGCAAAAAACGCCAGCAAGTAGTCAACAGTCGCAGTATGAGTCGCAATTCGGGGACCACTGTGTTCGGGGCACAATTGATTTAAATGTTTGTGCACATGTTTCTACCAGGCAGGCAGGCAGGCAGCGTGCAACAACCAAAAATATGTATGATGTAGAAAGTGCTGCAGAGAGAAATTGCAACAGAAACGAAAATGCAAAAAGAATTCACGTAATAATATGCAAAAGTGTAAGGGGAAGGGCAAGGAGAGAGCGGGGTTTAGCAATTGTCGCAGCATGTCGCGCCCTGTCCTGGGCTGGGGCGTCAACAACATTTTTCCAACTCAATTACCAGGCAGCTGCGACATTTGTGCAACGTGTGCAACATAAAAAAAGCAAATCTCAAGCGGCTGCCGCTTGCCTCGGCAAATAAACTCCAATATTGACAGCCAGCATTAGCGCAAGGGGCGCGGAGATCGGACGGAGGCGCGACAAAAGGGAAGGCTACTTTAAGAATGAATTTAAAAGGCAGCTCAAGTTGAAGTTGAAGTTGAAGTTTGAAGCTGAATCGGAGCTGTGGTTGTGCGGCAAGTGGCACGTGCAGAAAGGCAGCAAGGCATGCCGTTGCAGTTGCAGCTATTTATATTTGCTTGCCACAAACAGACAGACAGACAGGCGGCACCTACACTCACTAACACAAACAACAACAACAACAGCTCGCACTAATAAATAAACAAACCAAACCGACTCCAAAGAGCAAAAGTCACAGATGAAGCTACACTTGAAATAATATTTTGCATCGTATTTTAAATTGAGATTAATCATGAACAATTTAACCATATATGCTACAAAGCATATTTATATAGTAAGGATTTGGTTAGTTTCGACTAGCATTAATTTTTCTCTGTGCATGCATATCCTGCTTGCAAACATTTGCAACTTTTGCTTACTTTCTGTCAGTGCCTAATCACTCATATAAATAAACCTGAGAAATGCTCCAGCTAAAGGTGTTTTCATGTCTGTTTGGCTGTCTGTCTATTGTTGTTGGTTTTTCGCAGGTGCCTGCCAACAATGTGGCGTTCATTTGTTGTTGTTGCTGGGATTGTTGGATTTTGAGGTGCATGTTTGGCATATGTAAATTATGCCAGTGCCAAGTCAACCACTTAACTCTCACAACTTCTGACACCGTCTGTTGTCAGTCAACTTGCGTCACACACACACACACACACATACACTCATCAAAGTCAGCACAAGAAGAATAATAACTTGCACTGTTTGCAGCTCTTCTTGTTGCTACTGCTGCTGCTGCTGCTGATTGCAAAAGTCAACATTTCTCTATCTCAATTTTTTGCTCACTTCCCCTTTCTCTTTCCATCTCTTTCTTAGCCTTATACTATGCTTCTTGGCTTTATTTGGTACATTGAGTGTTTGCATTTCTTATACCCTTTGCAAAAGAGCTTCATAAAGTTTTGCATATTTATGTTATAGTCAAGCCAGTAGATAGTAAAACCAATTTCCTCCACACACATATATCTCAGGATCAAGCAAGCCTTAGCAAAATTTGGTATGCAGCTCGTTTTATAACTTATGCGATTCTTGTTTATTCGCAATTGCCCAAAAAATATTCTGTTGTGCAGACTTGATTAAAAACAAGAATTAATCAAGTAAAATAATATAAGAGCAGACGAAAAAACTTGAATGGAAAATAGTTCTGATAAGAAAATCAGGCTAATGCATATGGCAACTATGTAGTACTTGATTCGATACGATTTATAGGGTATTTCTTAGTCTAGCACATTGACTAACTGAAGACCCGAGTGTTTGTTTGTTTATTTGTTGCTGCTGTTGCACTCGAGTGAGCAAATACTTTATTAAAACTCTGTTTGGTTAAGCCATGGAGCAAAATAAATGTATGTAAATCATTCATGTGCCACAAGAAGCACAGGAGGCAGCGTTCCTGTGTGTGTGTGTGGTGGTGGAGGAGGTGGGGAAGGGGGTGTGTGTGTGTGTGGCTAATGAGCACAACACTTGTGCACTTGGTTTAATTTTGGTTTACGGCTGAAGTGTTTGACTTGAGCCGTAAGTTAAATATAACTATCCTGAAATACACCAAGCACAACTTGACGTATGCGCAATATTTGCAAAGGCTGCTGCCGCAAACAGTAAGAAAGTAGATGGAGACTTGAGAACAGCTTGGTAATTGATATGATGGCTAATAGTATTGCCGCCGGATGTGTTTTTGTCAAGGCAGCAAAAATCTTCCACACAAACAACAACAAACAATCAAGCAAACAACAACAACAAGAACACAGGTCTATTTGAGTAGCTTGGCTAGCAAATTGCTTGCATCAGCTGTAAAATTCGCAAGGCAAGGACATGAAAGGACAATCGAAATGAAACAGAGAAGTGTTTGGGGGTGCGGTGTTGAGGGTGGATTACACCCACATGCTTGTCTGCCATGTCGAATGTCGACTTGAGTTTTACCCTTTGAAGCTCGAAACCTTGACAAACAAACAAACACTCACACACACAAACACACATACAAAATTTGTGCTGTCAACAACAGCTGTCATCCGCACACCTTTACGCCCCACTCCGTTGCCATCCTTTCGTTGATTATATCAAATTCGATACTCGCGTTTGTGAATGGTGCTAAATAGTAAACAAAAAAAGAATTTCAAATCACGTCATTTCAATGTCAACATTCTAAAATCATTCACTTGACTTGGCGACAGTCAATTTGCAGCTTAAAGTGATAAGTAGGCATGCTAGACTAGTGCATACCCTTCACTTAATATTGAATAAGCTTGAAATGCTAAATTCATGATAAAAATTGACTTTTTGCTAAGAGGGAAAAATGTTAACTTTCTACTGATTCTTGAACTAAATATTCCTTTTACTAATACACCTGCTGTTTGTAGGGTATTAATATATAGACAAAAACACGAACACTAATATTATCTAATCATATTGGCTGTCTGTCCAACTGTTCCCCCGCCTTAGTTCTGAGTGTTTTGTTTCTTTTCTAGTCGTTTTAAGCAATCCGACTTGTCTATCTCTCTCTGACCCTGACTCCTCGTCTGTCTCGTGTCGCGACACGCCCTCTGCGACCCCTGCACTATGTTTTGTAGTCATGTGTCAAACCTCTTGATGTCGACTTCTGACATAATATTGACAGCTAAACAAATCCAATTATGCCCAACTCCTGAAGCGCCTTTGCTTGCTTTGAGCTTTCTAGCTTTACGAATATGCTAAATGTGTGTGTGTATGTGTGGCAGTGTGTGTGCATGTGTTTCGGCTTTAACCTTAACTCTGTGCACGTTGTGTGTGTGTGTCGTTGAAGCGCTTTAAACGTTTTACCACTTCGGACCAGAGAGAAACAGATGAGAACTGAGAATGGCAACTCCAACGATATTTCATTATTACGATATGCTGGCCAGCTAGCAAAAGCTGATTGCTGTTTGTTGTTGTTGTTGCTGTTGTTGGCGCCAGTAAATTGCGTAGGTGTGCAATTGAATTATTGCAGTCAATGCACACATTCACACTGTACATCATCTCCCTGCCCCTCACCTAGAATTCTGTCTGCTTGTGCTGTGCTATCATAAATATGAAAATTTTGAGCCTACGTCGAAGGCAGTCGACGCACACAGCTTGCCTGGAAATATTATACCAACATCCCCCGCTATACCCTTCAGTCATGTCCTTCCCTTCTCATCCCCCTTTCCTCGCCAACCAGAACCAAACTCTCAGAGCTGTGCCAACAACCATTTTACGGTTTATTTTTGGGGCATTGAATGCAAATATTGGCATAAATTTTGGCTGTTGCGGTTGGCAGGCGATCGGGAGAAGGAAGGCATGTTGCACAGGAAGTGGGCTACAGCTTCAGCTGCAGCTGCAGCTTGACTGTGGCCAATTTTCATTTGGCTTTTGCCACACACACGCACACCCATACAAAGAGAATGTGGCTTGCATTCACTCTCACGCCTGACTGCATTGTTTGCCAAAAACTGACAGAATGCACTTGGAATTTAGATTTTGAATTTTGAATTTGTAAATTTTTGCTATGTATTTGTTTTGGAGCACAAGCTTCGTTCGATCCAAGTTTACAAATTCGTTCAAGACTACACACAAAACAAAACAAATTGTAGGGGGTGCAGCGGCATTTATGTAGATGAATATGGTTAAGCTTAGGATATAATAAGCTGATGGAACTTGATAAGGATATTGGCCAAGACCCCAAACAGAAAGAGATGTTCGAATGAAATAAGATATAGCTCAAAATATATATACAGATGGAAAGTACTGCGGAATATGTATTCATATAATATATGTACATATTCTAGTCATAGTTTTCTTCTTATGATACTGTGAAAAGTTTAACTAGCTGTCTCCGATACTTTGCCTTCTTGTCATCCTAAACTTTTCCCCAACTCGTATTACTGCTCTGTTAAACTTAAGTAGCAGGCCCCTGCCATACTTAAAGCCGCAATCTTGACTACACCACGTGCCCGTTGGTGATTTATGTGTTTATTTTTGGTCTTTCGAGGCTGCCTAGCGGCACATTTATCAAACCGGAATACCCTTCAACAACAACAACAAACTGTTAAGTGGGGAGGAAGAGAGACAACACATTTACTTAGGTGACCTCGCTAAAGTTTATTTAGGCCCATTCTATTCGCACTATTCAAAATTCACTCGAAAAGCACTTAGCACTCTCTGCACTCCAGTTCCAATTGGAATTCAATACAAATCGCATACCAAATTCGTATGCGGTTCAAAGATCAATTTAGTGAACATTTCGGTGGGTTGGTGCAGTCATTGTTAAGCCTTTGATTGCTATTTAGGACAAACATATAAATTTGCACAGCTATGCAGGGCAAGCGGGCAACGCCCACCAAACAAAACGCTGCCCTTCTGCCTCTCCACTTCTCTGGCTCGCACCAAAAACCAAAATCAATAAATTTAACGCGTTTTAAAGTTAAACTTTTGCTTTTTTCGGCTTGTCTGTTGTTTGGTTTTGGTGCGGCCGTAAATTGTACGGCACGGGAAATTGGCAAAAACATCAAAAAACTTTTCTTGGCCCGCAAAAGTATGCTATCCCAAAAATTTGTTTGCCTAGTGCCTAAAACTATGCTAATTTCCGACATGGTATTATGTGTCTATTGGTTGTTGTTGTTTTTTTTTTTCGTTCAAATTTGCTTGGCTGGCATTTCCTAAGAAAACCCAATTTGTTGTTTGCCCCGAAAAATTCTATTGAAATCAAATAAATTTCCAACTCAATTTACAGCTACATAGGCGTTGGTGGTTGAGAGGGGATGCTGCTGGGTTGACAACGCATTTAAATACATTTTAATTAGCTGCCATGGCAATTGGCAGGACACTCAGCAAAAGTCTCAGGACTCACCCACTCAGGCTTATTGCCGCTTTTGATTTCGCGCCTCAAAGTGTGCTACAATTTTTGGCTTCTTCTCAATCTACTATTCTCTCTCTCTCTCTCTCTCTCTCTCTCGGTTTCCCGTTCTTGCCTTTTCCGCTTTTCATTTGCACAAAAGCTACTTAGACACGATTTTCCCTTGGCAACAGCAACAATTGTGATGGACGGGAAAAATTTGGTAAATGGCCATTGAATTTCCTGTAACTTTTTTTATTTTTTTGCTTTCCATGCCAGTTAAATGATGAAAGGCATTTGGCTCTGGTGTTTAGTTGCAAAACAATTAAGCTGAAAGCAAAGCTGTGTAGTCAACTTTATGCATGTGTCTGTGAAATGAAATGAAACGAATTCCCAATGAAGAAGATCAAGTAAGAGTGTTTTGTTTGGCATGACATAAACTCGACTAGTTAAATGTTCTGTGGCCATCAGTTAATTGGAAACTGAAACTGATTAGGATTAGAAAATTGAATACTTTTAATGAATTTATTTGAATTTGTTAACGCGATGCGAGAAATGAGATCTTATTAGGTAAAAAGGCATAGGGCATGCTTAATTATTTGTTGCTTTATTTAGAGCTCTTTAAGGTTCTATAAGATTCTGAGTTGAATCTGGTACAAAAGATTGTAACTACTTTCGGTTTCCTCAATCAGCCTATAGCAAACTTCTACTCATTTTTCTTACATTTAATCTTGAAATGCGGCATAGGATATTAATCTTGGCAAAATGTTTCGTCATTGATAAATGTCATGTCAGGCAATGGAGGGAATTAATAGTGGAACATTAATTCCGAAGAAGCAATATATAAATGTACAAATATTTATGTGTACTTAGCTGGCTTTTAGGCGGCCAATTACAGTCAGAGACCGCAATAAATGTTTGTAAATGTGTGTGTGTGGGGCTTTAAAGAGCCCATAAACACATTACCGCATTTCAAGTTATGTAAAACATGAGACATCTGCCAGCTTTGGGTAGCCTGGCCTATGATGCTTTTGCCTACGCCTATGAGCCTACTAAAATCCACTTGACAACAACTTGAGGTACTGTTTGCATATGCCAAAGTCCTAGCTGCGTTAGATCCATCCTCTCTTCCCATTCGCTAACCCAACCCGGCCCAGTTTGCATAAATAATTCATTTGAAAGGACGCTTTTAGGCTTGAAAACTGTTGTAAACAAAACTGCTTAAATATGCATAATTACCTGAGACATCAGGGCACGTTCCGCAAGCTTCTCCTTTAAGCCTCGTCTTCATCTTCTTGAAGAGAAAGAGAGGGAGAGAGAGAGAGAGTAGCCAAGTTTTTGGAGTCAAGTCAAAATTGTGACGTGCCGGAAGTATGTACTCCATGGCGCGCATCCTTCCTTGCTCCACTTGCTTGCCACTCATAGCACTTGGCATAAATTTTACCACAGCGCAAAAGCAAACAAACTGCAAAATAACAAAAACAAATAACAGTTTTTAGTACTATGTGCGTTGGGGAAATGAGTTCAGTTGAGTTCAGTTTAAAAAAGCGTCGCAGATTTGACAGCGCAATGGGATATAATAATTTTCCACAAATGTCCCACAAAATTGCCACGCAAATTAAAGTCATAAAATTGTTTACAAAATATTTAACTAATTGCTTGTTTATTTAGTCCCCAAGAGGGTTTATTCTTTGCTGTTGCGGCCCAATAAAAATCAGTTTAAATATGCTGCTAATGCGACAAGCGCAGCGCAGTCAAATAAAGTCAAACAACCGAATGGCAGGCGAAAAATATTGACACGCAACATTGTCATGGTCGAGAGAAAATAACACGGGACATTTTTTATTCGAAAAGTTCTACATTCCAAATTCCACGTCTGCTTTGGGCCATAAGTATAATTACAATCATAAAGGAAATCCTTACAACAATTGTAAATATCTCGACACAAACTCTCCAAGCACTCAACACGCACGGACCCAAAATTAATAAAATCCAATTGCCAATTCCTGAAATAAACATATAGTATATACCTCTTAATCCCCTCTCTTAACGAAAGCCTTGGGTCTACCTGCCAGCCTGATTGCCGGCGCCGTTGCTTCCTGATGAGCGTGAAAGCTCATAAAGCTTACCTGCCTGCCGCGATGCCTTTGGGCTGTGTGCGTGTGTCAAAGCGATACAAATTAGGCTAATGGGTTGACTGATTGACTAGCAGTTATCATGTATTTTACAAATTATTTCCAACTTTTGTTACTAAAGGAAGAAATAAAAACTGAACATATTAAAGGATTTTTCTTTTGAATGTTTTGGGGCATTGTGTTTTTGAAGTAAGGCATTTTATATAAAGGAAAATAGACACCTGCTTACCAAATTTCACAACTCTAACTATAATAGATCCTCAGTTCCATGAGGTCACATGACAAGAAAGCAGCCTATTAACACTAAATGTGTTTAGCTCTCGTTTGTCAAACAAGTTTTTCAATATTCTAACAAACTTAACAACTCAAATTATCCTTTTTATAGAGCATCTAAGCGACGGGCGTGTCGAAACTACTTATGCTGCCACTACCAAATGGAACATTTAAAGTTAACTATAACTGTATCTGATTAGAAAGAGAGAGAGAGAGAGAGAGAGTGGCACGCCATAATGTCATCATAAATTGTAGTTAGTTAGTTTTGTCAGGGTTAAGGATCAAAGCAGAGCTGACTACTTACCAGTAGTCAGACAGCAGTAGTAGTATAAGTAGCAGCAGTTGTAGTGGCCTTAGCTTTGATGTTATTTGAGTTCTCTGTGTGCTCGCGGTACTATTGTGGCTCGTGTTCTTTTGTGAATAGTGTTAAAGATGGCGGCACTTGGGTGAAAATGAAATTTATGATTAAACTAAAGTTCCCTCGCTTGCCCTTGCGCATACAGTTACAAAAGGTAAAGCTGTCCAACACTGCCCAGGGGTGTATGCTAAAGTGAGATCAAGTTGTAGATGCAGGGAAAGAGGGGGCAAGGGTGGCATAAGGCACACGCTTATACAATGGACGCCCGTTTACCGCAGGCCAAAATGCCACACTTAAGTGAATTACAAAAGCAGCTTGCTGTGGTTGTGCTTCTGGGCTGCTACTGCTGCTGCTGTGAAAAGAGTACAGGGGAGGGGTAGAATGGCAGCATGGTTGAAGGAGGGGTCAGAGTCAGCCAGTCAACGCGTTGACAGCCACAACAAGCGGCTTAATCGCATTAGTGCGGGCCCAAGCACAGCAGACCTCAGACCTACGCCTCCAACTGCGACAGCAACGACGACGACGGCGATGACGATGACGATTCCAACAAGAGCCAAGTGCGAAAACTGATTGTGTAGCGCTGCACACACACACACACACACACACACACACAGAGAGCTCAAAGCAAAGCAGAGCAGAAAAATCTCTGCCCAGCAAAGGCGCTAAGCTGCGCATTGTGCGACGCCGGCAACAACAGCACCAACAACAACAACAACAACAGCAACAGCGACACCAACAACGCAAATGCCACTATTTATATAAAAAGAAAAGCTAGTTGAAAGTGGGGAGATGAGAAGAATATTTAAGAGTGCAAACGAACTACAGTTAGCAGGTCGCCTGGGCAATTGCTGGGGCTCACAAAAGTTCACACAGGGCTGGTAAGTTGACAAAAAAAAGAAGCAGCGTTTGTGCTGTGAAGAAAGAACTGCTTGCATTAAAGATACCCTAGAGTCGGTAAACTTTATCGAACTTGCTCTTTGTCTATGCCAAAAGAATTTGACAAACGCCAAAGCCCTTAATAATTTACATAATTTTTGGTCTAAACGAACAAAGGGATTAATAAACTTTTATTGGTTGAACATCATCTTCCATGACACCCAACTGGTACTCACTTAATAGGGTATATTGCCAACAAAAATAATATGGTATTTATATATATTACACAAAAATGGCATATTTTTTTCCCAGTTCGCAGTTCGCAGTTAAGTCCACAGCCGAAAACTGCAAATAAAAAGATTCCCGCCTCGAAAAAAAAATAAAGCAAGAAAGAAAGCAATTAATCTACGACACAGCGCACAACGTTGTTCCAAAGGACAAAAGAGAAGGACGACAGTGACAACAAGGACGAAAACGAGGCTGAGGATGAGGACAAGGACAGTCACAGGGCACTGGCCACACAAAGACACATAGCTATGGGAGAGAGGAGGCAAGTTTTTGGGTTGCTGAAAGTCAAAAGTGCTTATGGCCCTGCTTCCCGTCCAGCAAATCCAATAACTTATCTTGATTTTATGGTTATTTCAACAACGGCCGGAAGTTGTAGGTGCAGTAAATTGTGTGGTGCGGGTAGCGGTAACCAAAAAACATTGTGTAACTGCTCCTTACTCCCTCCCAACTTCCGTTCTGTGTGTTTTTGCATTTTGCATTTTGCATTTGACATGCCATTGTGTATGCCCGAGGGGTAATGGATAAGGGGTGCATATAAAACGTATCTGAGCATTCAAACTTTTCTTGTCTGCTGTCCATAACATTTGTCTGTGTTTGTGTGTGTGTGTACAATTGACATATGGTTTCTTTACAGCATTCTGTGTGTGTTGTAAATTTAGCATGAAATATTTTATTTGAAATGTCCTACATTGAATTCGATATGTCCTGCCACTTGTCTCAATTCCCACACACACACACAATTGTTGTTGTTGTTGCTTCGCCTGCTGCTGCAGCTGATGGGCATTTATTGATGCAACAACCCAACCACCCACCCTTAGCGGCAACTGTTAAGCACAAAAGTCAAGCAGTTGTTTGTAAGCTAACATTATCAAGATTAATTGTGGTTTTGCCTTAACACATACATATGTAAATATAGTTACAAGACATTCGGAGTCAGGTGTTTGGTTTTGCGTTTGACATTTATGAGATGCATAAATCTTGAGCAATAAAACCAGAATTTAAATGCAACATCAGCTTTTCGACTAATTGATTAACACACAAACCTTACCCCCACCCTCCACCCCAAAGACAAGACTAAATCAACTACAGTCAAGGGAAAATTTAGCAAAATTGGAGTCTAGTATATAAAAAATTTCAATTTATATTTAAATTTTAATAATCAAATTATTTTGTTGCAGTTACAAGAGGAGAAAAAAAATTAAAATACCGAAAATGCTCTACACAAAAACTGCTCCCCCAAGCATCGCGTCAATTACAGGGCGCAGAGGCGGGAATGGGGGTGGAATTGAGGAAGGGGCGTCAAATGTTTTGTGCAAGATTGGCGTGCCGACATATTTTTTGGACGCACCCGCAGGAAAAACAGCTGCCAAGTGCCAGAAAAACATAGAGCGAAAAGCAAATATAGCAAACGGAAGAAGGAGGCGAAACGAAGGCAGAGATGGCACAGACATTGATAATGATATTTCCTTTGTTCTGACTGGCAGCAGTAGCGGCGGCAACAGTAGCAGTGGTGCTCAAAATTTATGCGGCGAATTCCCTTCAAATTTTTTCTTCGTCCATTACATATTCATTAAATTGCACAAAAGCTGAGCTGCCAATCTCAGACGAAACGTTCTCCGGAGAGTGCAAAAGGGATTTGTGGAATCAAATATCAATGAGTATATTCTCTAGTATCTAATTTTATTTAATTTGTAATTATTGTTGAGTATCGGCAGCATTACAAACGAGCTTAAAACTCGTTTTGCATTGGCTAAGAAATTTAAGCAAAGTTCAAATTGAGACAATGACGCAATTCTAAGCTCATTTTGAATGACATCAGAAAAGTTAAACTTAAATCGCTTAGTGCAGCATGCAAATAAAGTGTTGAACTAACTTTAGCTGATAGCCAATAAAGTTATAACCACACGGGGCACAATATGTTTAATAAATTAGTTATGAACATTGATACAAAATGATATAAATTGCAATTTATTTTGCTGATATTTTATTAACTCAAATCTTGTGCAGCTGCTGCTGTTGCAAAGTGTCAATAAATTCTAATAAAATGCAATTAAAGCGCATAGTTTGAACAGCTCTCGGCGTTTTAATAGCCGTTTTATGCGGCCGCAGGACAAACGACAGACATCACTATGACAAAGGATTACAAACAAACGCAAAAATGCGGGACCATCATCTAGCAACAACATAAAGCATGGCAAATAAAATTGCATGTATTTTGTTTGCTTTAAACAATTAATAAGTTGATACGCAAATTTAATAGATATTTGTGGGCAAAAAGTCAATTGGGATTTATGCAAATTTTTAATAATAATAATGTCCATCAAAATGATATTATATGTACACAAATATTATATTATATGACCAACAAATATGTAAATAAGTATTATAAAATATGCACATCAATTGTTTGCCCAACAAAACTGTAAAAAGTCAATTTAAAATGTCGCGCAAAATGTGAATGCAAATGAAATGCGCAAAAGTGTCAAAAGGCAGGATGCAAAAAAATTCAACAAACTGTGCTTGAAAAGCAATAAAATTAAATAAATCATAGAATGCATGTGATTTAAATGGCTGTTGACGAAATTGTCGCGCTAATTTGTTTGTGGCCAGCAAATAGTACAAAAAAATTATGATGCAACGGCAAATGGTAAGAACAACAAAAAGATACTCTGCAAAAGGATGCAAAGTAAAAGTATTATTAATTTTTTTTAACATATATCATTAATTGTCGACAGCTAATAGGGTATTTTATACTTATTTACAAATGTCACATTTTTATAATAACTTTTTTTTTGTATGACAATTGAATGGGGCGGAAAGGGTAATTTTGCACAAATGTCGGAAGTGCACGCAAAATGGCCGCAATTAAACAATCAGCACACAATTACAAAATGTTGACAATGTTGTGCGATCTATCTGTGTGTGGTTTAAATAATGGCCAACAGTCAACAGACAGCAAGAGAGAGAGAGAGAAAGAGAGAGATAGTTGATAACGCTGACAATGTTAGCCAGCCAAGTTTGTGGCATTAATTTATTGTTACCGAATGCACAATAAACTGCTGCTTGTTGTTAAATTGTTGGAATTTATGATGCGAGAAGCCAAACAATATTCCAATTAGTTGCAACTTACAGCATGCAACACACAAAAACTGGAAGGGAGCAAAAGGAATCTGCGTATTCTATCGACTTTTGTCAACAGATAGAAAACTCATCTTAAAATTAACTAAATGTTTATACAGCGCCCAAAGGCAGGGGTAGAGCTCTTCAAATGATTGATATGTTAATGCTGCACGTTGAGCGACGCGACAGCTTCTCAGCTTTATCGCTAGTTTAAGCTATGGCTTTAGCTTCTGCTGTCATATTTGCATATAGACATCATATGCAAATGTGTGCCGCAATCTAGAGGATACGTGTGTACGTGTGTGCCTCAAAAAGTATCTGTGAATTTGTGAAAATGTCTGTGTGTGTGTGTCTGTGTAATGTATGCATGTGCATGATGGCGCCGCATTCTATACTACGTTCTACACTGCTGCTTGAATTATTTTCCATTTGAAATTTTTCCTGATTCTAGTGGAATTTTTCTCGTATTTTCTTTATTTATAGCTGTTAGCTTTAAATTGCTTTATTAGATACGTCGTCGTGTCGTCAGAAGGATATACACTTAGCGAAAAAATAGGACGCTAGAAACAAACATTTTAAGCACTTGAGCTTGCTAACAACAAAGTTATAAATCAACTTTGTAATAATTTATTAACATTTCTTTATTTCATAAGATTTGAAAAGTCCCAATCTTATATTAATTATTAAAATCCATTATAAAGCCATTAAATATCTGTTATAAATTTTTAACTTAACTTTTTTTATTGAAAATTTGATCGAAGAATCTCTCGCTCTTTGTGCCAACTTCAAATACATCATCCTACGATTGAAAGGCGTAGAAGGGGGCGTGTCATGCTGGCATGCGACTCTTGTGACTAGCTGAGTAACTGTCTAAGCGACAAGAGGCTTGACGAGAGCCTTGTCAAAGCCAGGTGAAAGTCCTGCGGACTGACGACAGCTTGACAAACGAATAACAACGGCACACACACAAAAAATGTAACAAAAAACGACAACAAATTGTATTTGTTGCCTTTTGTTAGTGTGATTTGTGCTGCCTTGTTTTTTCCGGCCTAAAAATGGGCGCACAGGTCTTTGGGTCAGCTGGCAGTAGATAAAGAGAAGTGGTGGCGGGCGGCAGGAAGGGCGGGGCAGACACACACACAAACACACACAAAAAGAAGCAGCGACTACATTTCCTTTATATGTTTCGTTATGTCCATGTCCTGCCATATGTCCTTTTGTATCAATGCGGCAACATAACCTATTTGTGTCTACACATACATATAAGTGTGTCAGTTTAAGTGTGTGTGTGTGTTTTGAGTTTAACGTTTTGGATCCTGTTTCTATTCTTCTCTGTTTTTTTGTTGGCTCTGCTTCTAAGCTGATTTACGTGGATTTTATATGAGTGTTTCTTTTTTTTTTTACACAAATGGGCGTATGAGTGATATTTTTGGTTGTATTTGTATTTCTTATTTTTGCGGTTGTATCCCTTGGCTGCCTTTTGTGAAGTTTCGTTTGTTGGCAACAGTTGATTGATTGATTGCACATTTTGATAAGTGCTGTCAGTGGATTGAGCTACCTTTTTTATTGACTCTCTCTCTCTCTCTCTCTCTCTGTTTGTCTCTTTTTGTGGTTTAGTTTTTTAGACCCAGCATCATCTAAAAGAGCTTTTTTTTGTTGCTCTTGTTCATTGTTGTAACTATTGTGCTTTGTTGATGAAGCGTAGAGCCAAAAACTTTAAGCTAAATCCTTGAAAATTGCTGTCGAGAGTTTTTTCTATGTGTTTGGCATTACCAGCAGCATAAGTCTAAGCTAATTGACCGCAAGCCAAGGCTAAATGTATAAAGGAAAAACTAAAAGGTTTTTGCTATACAATAAACAATCTGTCCCCATAGAATTTTTTACTTTTTTCTTAGCTTGTTTAGTAAAACAACATTTTCGACTTGATTTTAATGTTTTGTTTATGTTCATTCTTTATAAAATGAGTTTATTAAGCTCAAGAAATAAAATATTATTGATTTTTTAATGCATTTCTAAGACTCATCTAACAGAAATAGCTGGAATTATAACTTAATAAACGTTTAGCAGAGCAACTTCAATCGACAATTGAGACAATGCCACCCGATACTTAGCCGCCCACAACGCACTTGAGCCGCAAGAACTCGAAGCCAATAGACAAACACAAAGTAGAGGAGAAAGGAGCGTTCGGACTTGGAGCATTCCAGCGTATAAAAAGCGAGGCTTGGGCAGGCATACTTAAGTAAACGGCATGAGTGCCGTTCATAAGATTTTGCACTCGAAACGGATTTCCTTGTTATGCAGATCAAGAGGGCGAGAGAGAGAGAGAGAGAAAGAGAGAGGGCTGGAAAAGTAGCTATAGTTTTGAGCATAGAAACTTGCAAGCAAAAGTTTCATTCTATTGCACTTGATAGCACCTAATGCAGTCAAGGATTGAAATTGAAGCAAAGAGTATAGAGAGTTAAAAGGAGTGTGCGTGTGTGTGTGAAAGGGCGTAATTAGCACGCATCGATAGACACGTGCTGGCACTTGACGACTACTCCAAAAGCCCACAGCCAAAGAACAAGCGAGTGAGCAAGCGAGCAAAACAAAAGCGAGCAATCCAAGGCAAAATGCTAATTAAGTGGATGAACAAAAGCTTAAAGGAGCAAGAGAAGCAGAAGAAGCGAATAACTCCCGCTGGGCGCTGCCACATGCCACACACACACACACACAGAGAAAGAGAGAGAGAAAGAGACCGTAGCCAAACAATCATATATCATCGTCAGGTCCAACTGTGCAAGTCCACACATGTACACACATACATATGTATTATATATGCGATATACATGCACAAAAAATTAAGTATACGCCAAGGCAACTGCTGGCTGTCCATTACAAATGGCTGAAAACTCTGCATTACACTGGATTATTTCTGGTTTTCATATTTCACTTATTCTTTTCTTGTTTTTTTGGTGCTGTTAGCCAACACGCATGGCGACAACTTTTTGGCACAATTAATGTATGCAGAATTTGTTTAATTGACGATTCGCATGCCATAACTTATATATCTGGCACAAAAAAATTCCACAAACTTTTAGGGGTTGTTCGAAACGAGTGCTTGTTAATTGCAGTGTGCTTAAAATGACTCGGCTTGTTTTGAGTATATAGTATATTCAATACCCTGTTAACTTGAGTGTGAAACGTATAAGACAGGGTATAACAGACAATAAAGAAGAATACAAATTTATTATTTAATCGATAAATTGATTGATTTTTATTCAATATTCGCTAAGAATTAGAATTTGAATAATTTATCTAACGAACAACATAAACTTTTTATAGGATATCTTAAAGCACGATCGATTGGTTATACTATTTTTTGGTGCTTTGCATATTGCCAAAAGCAGACATTTAACTTTCTGGCTGCGTGCACAGTTTTTGGCCCACAAAGAGCCAGCCAAGCCCCCTTTGGGCAATGTTTTAGTTGGCCAAAAGCAAATTGCAAGTTAAAGTTAAAGTTTTTGTCGCCTTGCGAGCCTTGAGCGTGTCCCTGCTGCGAAGGTCCAACAACAACACAAATTGTTAAAAGACAGCAAAGTTTTTTTTCGTGGTTGTTGTTGTTGGCTTAGCCATTTCATGCTCATAAGCATAACTTGGCAATTTGAGAATTTTCGGAATTTGCGTGAATTTGCATGCGAAAGTTAAGCTCGAGAAGCGAAAGGAGCGTGAAAATGGCAAAAAGGAGCGTGGCAAAGCAGTCAACGGCAGGCGATTTCTTGGCAAATAATTTGTTAGCTCAAACTTATGGGTTTGGCTTAAAGGGGATTTCAGTTTACAATCAATTATAAGAGGCAGGACTCTGTGGCAAGTACTTGAAAGCTGTCTACTGTGTGTGTGTGTGTGTGTGTGTGTGTGTGTGTGTGTGTGTGTGTGTGTGTGTGGACGGTGCAATATACCATTGTTAACCTGTCCGACACACATTTAAATGCAATTTAATGCAATTTATGGGCTGTTTTTGTTGTTGCTCTATAATGCATTTCCAATTGGCTGCAGAACAACAGCCCTTATTAAAAGCGGAAACAATGCGCACTTCCGCTTCAATTGTGCAACTGTGTACGTACGTGTGTGTGTGTGTGTGAGTTTCTCGGCAAGGCACGCAAATGAGCACGGGTATAATATGCATGCATTATTATTCATGTTCTTGGCCATGCTGATAAAAAAAAAAACAACAACAACAAAAAATTACATAACAGCAACAACAACAATGGCAGAGAAGTTAACAATTTATTGCACCAGCCTTCGCCAAACTCACATGCCACGCCCATTTTGGGAGAGAGGCGGAGAGCGAGCGAGGGGGAAACCCTTTGGCCGCATTTAAATTACCAGCAATAAATAAACAGCGTTCAATTAATATTGCCCAAAGAAAACGATTCCGTTGTAGTACTATAATATTGCCTTAGCAACGTTGCGTATACGCAATGCTTAATGGGAAAAGAACTGGCCATAAGCACACACAACGTGATAAGAATAACACAAAGTATCTGTCTATAAAACATGATAAACGTTAATAAGCTTTATAGCGTAGGCAAAGTTCTCCTAGCAACAAGCTTAACAAATTAAGAAAATCAATAACTTTTCATTTTTCAAACTTACCTCACATTCGAAAGGGGCAAAAACTGCTCAAACAGCATCTGCAATAGATAGAAAAAAACATAAAAATGTTAATAAAACATGATGTCAAGCATTTGATTTTCTTATAGAACGTCCCATTAAAGTGGACTTTGACGTTATTTCTTTGTCTCTTTCTTTTTTCGCAAGCTTTTTGTTCCAAATCAAATCACCGCAAACTATAAAAAATGACGAAAAAAACAGAATAGGAAGATGAAATATTGGTGAAATTTGAAGAGCAAGCAAACGCCACTAGTTAAAGGCCACGCCCACTTGTGTGGGAGACAAGAATGAAAGGAAAAACTAAAAACTTTTAACGTTATCATATGTCCAAAAAGAAAAGGGAACATTTTCTTGGCACATTTTGTGTTGTGATTTATATGAAATTGCGATTTTTCTTTGGTTTTTTCGTATTCTTTTTATTTTCGAGTGTGTGTCTGACATGCGGTGAGGGAAGCGGGGAATAGTTGTCATTTGACCATTTTAATGTCGTTTTAAAGACAAAACAAAAAAACGAACACAAAAAGGATGCGAAACCCAAAAGTTAAACGTATAAGAAAAAACTTGTAGTTCGATTTTGGGATATTTTAAGAGGGGAGGGACTGCAGGCAACCAAATATGCTGTCATCACGATTATCCTTAACGTCGTATGGCTGCCAGTGCCAGTTGTTTCCTCTTCCGTTATAGCATCAGCAACAAACACACACACACAAGACGCAGAGGATGTGTAAGAATTTGTAAAACGAGCCACAGCGCCACAAGGACAGCAAACAGAGAAGATAGAATGAGAAAGATAAAGAGAGCCCAGAGAGAGAGAGAGAGAGAGAGAGCGAGTGTAGCACAGTCAACAGTCAACTTAAAACTGACCCAACCCATAAATTATATATAAAAGTGCGTTCGTCTTTTCTGTGGCAAAGAAAAATAAATAAAGTTTCCCTTCCTTTTGCTATTCGCTACTTTTGCTACATTTTCGTGGCCTTTGTTGTCTGCTAATTTCGTTTCTTTGTCAATTTTTTTCTTAACTTCTTTACATATTTTTATTCACTTTTGGAGCTCTCGATATTTTTTATTTACTTTTTTTTTTTGTGTGAATTATAATTTTTTTTCCTTTCATTTCATTTCGGTTCACTTTTCGCTTGCAAATTGAAATTTAAAATTTATGCAAATTGTGCTGTCAACCCCAAAAGGGTTTTTCTTTTGCTCAGGAAATGGTTATTGCCACACACACATACATACACATACACAGACACGAGTCTGATTTCAACTTTTGCTGTCATTTAATGGTGTTGGTAATTGTCTGTCTGCTTTATAAACTTTTTTCTTGCTATAAACCGTAAGATAAATTAATCGAAATTAAAGTTTCAGCCAGCGCTGCGCTAACAAGCCACGCCCCTTTGCGAAAACACGCACCAAGGACCTTCCTTATCTGCAAAAATCCTAGCACGCTATTCAAGAGCATATAGAGCTGACCATTCAGCTGGCTTAATCACACGACAGCACGCAAATAAAGAAAAAAATAAACACATGTGAAATAAGCAGGAAAAAAGGAAAAGGAATAAAAGGAAAAACCGAAGCAAAGGGCAAGAGGGTTGGGATGAATTTCACTTCAGCGTCGCCGCGTGCAATTAATTAAAAACAAACAAATTTCAGAAATGCACGACAGAGAGTCACAGGACCTCTTTCTCTGCACCTTGCCCCTTTTTTGAAAGGCGTAAAAAAACTGTCAATGAACAATGCGGCACCGAAGGGCCAGCCCAGGACATCCAAACAGGACACTGACCAGCAGCAGCCGACACAACTGCAGCAATATTGGAACGCCTGGCAGGCGACAGGCGACAAAAGTTGCTGCTCTAAGCGTTTTTTAATGCAGCCTAGCGAGCACTGATTTTCAGTTACAGGACACATATACTCCTGCTCTCTCGCTCTTTCTCTCTCGCTCTCTGTCTCTGGTGCTCTGTCGCTGGTAATTTCGTTTTATTATTTTGCAGTTTTCCTTGACAGAGCGCTGTGTGCTCTACTTTGTAAATATTAAATTATGAGCAGCACAAAAAACAAAAAACCCAAAACGAATGAGCGTGAGAGAGACAGAGAGAGAGAGACAAAGTTGAAGAGGCACACAAAAACAATTTCCCTAAAGGTAGAACAGAACGTTGTGTTTTTTTTTTGGCGCAGAGACCAACCAGTCAACGGCAGCTTACTGCTCAAGCTAAGCTAACAACAACACCAAAAAACAGGCCAGCAAAAGAAATCAGATAACAGTTATGGTTATGGCCATAATAACTGCAAGCCAGGTGAGACCCAGCCCAGGACTACGTAGCTCGTATCCTTGTCCGAAACTGCAGTAATCTTGCTTTGCTTATTGCTTAGGCAGCCAACCATTCGAGGGGCTGCATATGCTGCGTATACATTGCTCGCATATTACGTATACGTTATGGATGCAATTTCAACAGCTTCTTGTGACTCTGCTGCTGCTTCTTGTGTCATTTGCTTTAACAATTACGGGACACGCTCGACTCCAGTCAATTCACATTCGCATTTATGTTCAGCAAATGACCAAAGGCAAGGGCATAGTTCAAGGCGTGGCCGCTTTTTGGAGAAAACATTTTAAAATAACAAACAAAATCTTTTCTAAATGCAAACTTAATCGAACGACAAAGCAGCCTAATGAAATGAATAATAATCACTTATTTCGAATGGTTTGTTAACCAAAATTTTTTACAGTGCAACAACGTTATATATATGCCAATGATGGTCATCGAGCTAACTGCTTTAAGTGTTGCGCAAGTTGCCAACTCTCTCTGGTCTATATCTATAAAGCCAAAGCTACGACTCCGCCTGGTTGACGGTAATACACACAAAAAAAAAAAATAAAAATAAAAATACTAACCAAAAAAAAAAAAAAAAAAAGGAATTAAAATTGAAAACGACAAAAAGTTGCGACCGCATCCGGAACAGGCCGCGACTGTTGGCTTCCATGTCCACGTTATCCAACCCCAAACCCACTGCCCACCGCCTTCACCTTCAACTCATCCTCGTTCTGATGCCTGCTGACTGCTGCTGTCGTTTGTCCTTTGTCGCATGCAATAAGTGCTAGTTGAGTGGCGGCACTTGAAAGCAGAGCCACACCAAGTACACACATATACACACACATTGCTACTCCTGGTTATTCAATTGGCCAGCTGCATGTGTTTTCTGGCGTCGCTTCGGATTACAGTTTTTGGTGTCGGTGTCGTTTGTTGGTCTGGCGACCTGACGCCGCCATTTCCGTCCAGTCATAGCACGGAAGTGGCAACGAGCCACCAACCCACCATCTACCCCACATTCCCCCTTCCACACACCTATTCCCCCCCTTCCTATAACGCCCTGTGTACAGCTGCTGGTGGCGTTTCGTGCGGATTTGCTGCGGCCATTGCATACAAAATGTGTTGCATACATTTGTGCGCTTTGCAAGCAGGCAGAAAAAAAGAATGTTGTCAAAAGTATATATATATATATAGATATAAAATGAAAAACTCACTTAAAGAGAGAGGCCCAGCTAGAGCTAGCGAACGAGCACTGGCAATCAAAATGGAAATAAAAACGACACAAACACAAACAAACACAAACAAACACATACATACAGAGCACGTAGCAATTTCTATTTGCGGTTTTTATTCTTGTTGTTCTTGTATAATAATACTAAACTACAACAAACAATAACAACAACTGTGACAACACAATGGGTCGCTTAGGTTTTAATACATTTTTGTGTCTGTTTTATGGACAAAAAAGTGACAAATAAAAATCTAAGATAAAATCTAATATAACAGATCTACAAAGTATAGATTGGAATATGCCGAAAATTGTTTTCATTCATTGACGAATTCATAAATCTAAAAGATCTCCAACAGTTGCTAAAACTTTAACAAACACCTGCGCCATACAAGCTGAGATTTACATTTGTAGAGCTGCATACAAGCAATAATCGTTTTATATATATGTATATATAAAGCTGGTAGCAACAACAACAACAACAATAAAAGGGCAATAACAAATGTAATGGCCTTTAGTCGCATTAAGGCACACTACTCAACCCCAGCTCCCTTCTCTCCCATTCGCTCACCATTCCAAAGTACTCGCCGCGAAACTGCTGTCATTTGCCAGTTGTGTTTCCGTTTCTGCTTAGGTATTTCGTTTGTTCGCTTGGTTTTTAACGATTCGAGACTAACTTGGCCATTTAAGCACATTTGTCGTCATTGTGCTGACCATGCGAGGCCAGGCCAGGCCGGGCCAGGACAACAGGCAAAGGCAGAGGCAAAGGCATGGATGTCCTGACCGGCCTGACAGTGTGCTAATTAGAAGTCCTTGTTGCTTGTGGCCACAACAAAACAGACGTCGCGTCGCGTCGCGTCGAATCGCATCGCGTTGCGAGGAGTGGCCAAAATGGTCAAAACTGGTCAAATATGCAGGCGGAGAAAAACAATGAAAACTACTTTGGGGCCAAAGTCACGACGTGTCGTGTGGACATAAAACAGGACGAACAAAAAAGGAGAGACACAAGAATTACAAGCAGAAGGACGAAGAGAACGTGAGGCCAAAAAAATTGTGCCTCTGCGCTGTTAGCCTTTTGTTTCGCAAATGCTATAAAATGCAAGGCACAAGCTCGTTGCCTCGTTTTGTGGCACGTTTCTGAATCGCTTTGGCGTAAGCAAAAAAAATCGTTGTTGGATTTTTTGTTTCTTTTGGCTTTAATAATGTTTAATAAACTAAAATATTGCTTAAATGGATTTTTGGCACCTAAAAAAAAGCACATTTTCAAGATATTAATGCTTGACTTAACAACGTCATAAAGTTCAATAATTATATTAAATCGCAATCAAATTCCTTTAAATCAACAGAGAATAAAACAAAAAATACTTAAAACCATTCAAATTGAAACTGTTAAGACTTCTTAACTCTACCGTTAAGTGGCTTATCAAGTGCGTGCCAAAAGTATTAAAAGTTCTCTTTTTGTAGCTTAAAACCGCAGGAAGACGGCGGGCAGCAAGAAGAAAGAAAACAAGGAAAAACAAGAGATAAATAATTGCCATGCTTGCTCAACTGTTAACCGTTGGGAAAGGGCATATGAGAAGGGGGGTGGGGTGGTTTGGTGAGGTCATATAAAATGCTTAATGTGGCTGGCATTGTCTTCCAGTGCAACGCACATTAGTTTTGGGCCCCACAACTGCCATTCCCCCAGCAATGGTTGCGAATGCTGCTGCTTCAGCTTCTTTTCCCTTATCAGACGCTTCATCTTCTTCTTTTTGTGCCTCTTCTTCTTGTTCTTTTTGGTAAATGTAGTCGAAGTTTGCAGCCCAAAAAATTTGTTTATTATGAAAATGCATCGAGGCGTAGATAAGCAACTGCCAGCTGACCAAAGTGCCCTTTTTTGGCCGACAGCAACTCTCGTTTTGACCATGTTAATTGCTTTGGCTATTGCTCAGCTGCATTATTATTGCGTTTTTATTCAAGCCAACATCATTTTGTATCTTTTATCTAAATTGCAGTTGCAAATTGCAATCTCTGAGATATTGCTTGGAAAATAAAGCATGCATCAAACACTATATATATATATATATATTTATTTACATTGACTATATATTATATGGAAAAATGTCATTCCATGTTGTTGCAGCAATTTTTCATCTAATTCTTCTGCTTTTTCTTCTTCTTCTTCTTCTTGCTGGGACAGTCGCCTTTAAACGCAAAGCGCTCTAACTGTGAGTAATTGCGCCCCATAAATAATGTGTCTGCTCTGACGCCCTGTCACTAAGCTAGGGGTGAGCAAAAGATAGAGAGGGAGATGTTGGGTAAGGGGAAAGGGGGCCTGTCGCACAAGGACCTGCAGCGTTGCCAGCAATTTCTTTTGATAACTCAATGCGTCGTTTATGCGCTTTGTTTGCCTCGCATTCAAGCGGAAGTGCACAAGGGTAAAGGGCAAGGGAGTTGATGATTGTAAGTGGGTAAAAGCTGAAGTGGGGGGTTAGCGAAGCTATGTATTTGTATGTATTTGCTTAGAGTTGAATATCTTCACGATTTGAAATACGCACGAACAACACAATTTTTATTGCTACTTAAAAGCTCGACGTTATTTAAATGATGTTCAACTTAAAGCCAAAAACAGAGCTACGTGAGCTGATATTAAGCTATCCAATTTGTATGGATTGCAGGTAGCAGGTAGTACTTTTTTTTAGGATCTAACGAAAGTACTTACAGATAAAATTGGGTGTGCCATAAATTTGTTCATTTCTTATGATTGGTTTCACATTTAAATATCGCCCTCTAAGGTTAAAAATATAACGAAGAACTTGAACAAACGAGTTAGTAAATAAAGATATAGATGGAGATTCATCATAGCTAACTGATAATACAAAAAATATGTAAATATTTTTGCTTATTTATTTCTGCTGATTTTGCTAAAAAGAAATGTTTAATTCATTTCATGGAAAACATTTCTCGATATACTAAACAGAAAACACCTAAAACCCATCTTTACGCAATATATAAACAAAAACTTTATACAACTGCGATATTTTACCAGTTTAACTTCTTGTTCTTGATAAATTGGCCCTTTTTTGTTTTTTTTTTCATTTGCATAAATCTTAGATTTTCAACATATTCATAAATTATGATGCCATAACTCAAGTTACACGTAAAAATAAGATAGGGTAGTATCTGTGTCACATTTTACTTCAGCTGAATCATGAAAATATATAAAACAGAAATGAATCTTTATATGCGCAAGTTATTGCACTCGTAAAGCTCGCAAAACCAACTATGAGAATGAGTCAGAGTTGCTGTAACTGTCAGAGACACACACACACACATACACACACAAGCACACACCAATACAAAGGCAATAGTGTCACGCTCTTGAGTTGTAGCTGCCGTTGTTAATTTCATACATTATTTATGGTTTACCTCGTTGGAAACGCATCGGCGCAGCATATGTGTGTGTGTGTGTGTGTGCGTGTGTGTGGCATTGCAAGTTGCAACCTCTCTTTCACTCTTCCCACCTCTACCCCCAATCTCTGGCAGCTATACGTTTAATTAACAAACGCATGAAAATGCTATTTTACATGAGACATGTCACAAGCTAAGACGGAGAGAGAGAAAGAGAGAACTGTGAACTGGGAGTTGGAGTTGGGTTAAGTGGCAAACGTTGTCTGCCTATGAGTGTGTGAGTGTGTGTGTGTGTGTGTGTGCATGTGCATGAGCGCACTAACTTACAAGACACACACGCAACAGCAGCCACATTTCATATGCCACAAAACTCAACTTCATTGTTAAATCCAGCACATTACACATACGTCAAGTTAGCCAAAGTAACTTAAAGTGCTCGAATATAACGCATGCGCCAAGTAAGCGAATTTAGAGTTCTTCTATATCTTCTTTCGATTGTTCAGTTATTCTTTTAATTTTGCCAACTGTCCTTAAATTTCGAATTACTTAAAGTCTAGTTTTGTTGTCGCTTTTGGGTAGTCTTATGTTTCGTTTGTAATTTTGTGGCTGGGCCAAAGTGTTGTTGGCCTGCTGCAATTAAAAGCTCGCATTAATCAACAGGCGGCTTGGCGGCTTGGCGGAAATGGCCACAAATGGCATAGATACCGAGTGTGGCAGTGGGCAGCAGGCAGGCGGGAGTGAAGTGCGCTGTAACTTCTCAACCCATGCCGCAATAGTTTTGGGCGCCTCATTTAGATGCCGCGACTGCTTTGTCCCCGCTGGCATTAATTTATTTAGAGCAAATACAAACGCAAGCGAAAAATTGCCAAACGACAGAAATTTATCTCTTGCACGCCTTGTCGCATAAATTATGTCGAAGAGGCACAAAAACACACCAACCCAACCACAGTTAGCGGCGCCTGTGGAAATTAATGAAAGCGACGCAGCGGAGGAACGAGGAAAATATGCCGAAGCAGCAAAAGCAAAAACAAAACATAAAAAATATAACAAAAGACGGAAAGACATTTAAAATGAACTAAAATCAAATGAAATATAGGGACTAGATAGGTATGGAGGGGCTGGGGTGGGGGGGGGAGGCGTTGCGCCTAATGACAACCGCAATGAAGCAGCAGCTGCTGGATGGGAGGAGAAGCGAAGTGAAGTGGAGATGGAAATTCTTCTCACCGGAAACGGAAATGAAAGCAACGCGGCGCAATGCAGAATGAAAAACGGACGAATGACAACGAATGATGCTGGGCGATGCTGACAACAAGGACACGAATGAATGCTGCTGCTATTGCCACTGCAACTGCTACTGTGCATCATGGGGCATGCAACAAATCACAAGCGACGCCGCTGCCGTCACAGTAAATGTTGCATGGCAAATGCGATTGTCAAGCAATGACCTCATTAGAGGTCTGGCGAGAGAAAGAGAGAGAAAGAGAGTGGAACAGAAATCGAGACAGGAGCCAAAAGGATGTGGCAACTTCTCATGCTGCACGCAGCAAACCGCAAGCAATTAAAGCAATGCTTCTAAAAAAGAAAGGGCAAGGTAGGGAGTGGGTGTTGGCAAGGAGCTGCCCTAAAGGCGAGCTGTCAACATGCATGCAACGTCATATACGTCAAGCGTGTGGCATGAAACGCAGCTCAAGAGCGAGCGCAACAAGAACAACAAACATTAACTTCTAATAAAGGCGACATAATTCAAGGATACCCTATAAAAATCCGAATAAAACTTTATCCTTAAAAAGTACTTACCAAATGTTAAGCATTAAGCTTTTGGCGTCAACAAGTTCAATCAGGTTGCTGCAATAGAAATATGAATTATTAGTAATTTTATAAACAAAACAAACAACACTTAAAGTCACTCAATTACAGAGTATCTCATTAGCATAAGCATTTGCTATTTATCTAACTTTAAAGCTTAATACAAACATAATGCTGACAGTTCTAGGAAAATGACATTGGTACTTTAAAGGACGCCCAACGTTCAGATTATTGCCTACTTTCAAGTGTCACACGCAGCTCTCAGCAGCCCGCCCAGCTGTCAACCGCAATCACAGTAGAAGTAGCAAGAAAAGAAGAAACTTAACTGAAAAAGCCCTCATATAAAATATATGTATATGCACTTAATCAAGCTAAGCTTGGCTTAGACCCCGTCTTAGTGTAACCAAGCAAATTATATCGCATTTAAGTTTCATAATATGCTTAAAATTAAAACAAGCGACGAACAAAGTTCTTTCGTTTACTTGTTTTTATGCGGATCCAAAGGTAATGTTTTCTTATTGCGTATTGTTCAGAAACTACACAAAATACAAACACCTGCAACCAAACAATGGTGGTGGGTGTAACACACACAAAAACAGTTGGACCATGAAAAAACAGTAACTAAAAGGAGCAGCAGACGTCACAGCACCAAGCAAGTTGTCTCCGTCTCGACGGTTTCTCTCTCTCTCTCTCTGGCTAACTCGCAGTGTATGTGTCAAGACAATGGACTGCGACAAGTGCGGAGAGTCTATAAAAACGACATGCATTGAGAGAACTTATAGGTTGGAGCCACGGGGTAGAGACAGGGGATTAGACAAAACTACTACAAAAACTACAACTTGCAAAGGAACAACTCTAACTGTAAAGCATTGCAGTGCAAAAGACAATACAATCACAAAAGGAAGAACTAAGTAAAAGGAACTCTCTCTCTCTCTCTCTTTCTCTGTATAGAGTGTGCTTGACTAGACGTTGAGCTGGATTAAACTATTGACTATAGTAAAGATAGAAATAGTTCAGTTAATAGTTTAAAACAGCTCAACTGACAACTAATTATATTTCTCATATTAATATTCCATTCTCAGTCTTCTATATGAAATGCTCAAACAGCTCTATCTACCACACTTGGAAAGTTACAGGGTATTAGAAACCGCACGAGCAACACAAAAACTACAACCGCACGACTCTCTTTTTCAACTACAAAGAAAGTTTTTGGGCTGTTTTGTATGTATTGTAGTGTGTATCGCTCTTGTAACATGCACTTGGACAGCAGGATAGAAAGGCAGACAGACAGAAAAGAGCATGGGAAGAAGATAAAGAAGAAGAAGAAGAAGATGAGATGGCAGGGAGCCGTCGCATTGTCTATGCGTCGAGTTGTTAAGCACAGCGTTGCATTTTGTACTTGCAACAACAGCAGCAGCAGCAGCAAGACAATGTGCCCCGACTACACAATGTCTGGTCTGGTCTGAAATGTCTGTTGTGTGTCTTCCTTTTTTTTCCTTTTTTCTTTTTAGCAAGTATCCTTTTGTATCGCTCCTGCAACAACAAACAGATGAGCGACAGCTGTTGCAAATTTTTTTAACCACAGAAAAAAAAAATTGTTGGCGTGCAACTTGAGAACAGAAAAGAAACGACAAACTAAACGTAATATGAACAGCAAATTATTGACTTAAAGTTGAAGCCTGCAGCTAAATTTGGAATTGCTGAAGTGGCTAATTGACTTGTTGCCCGTGTTGCAACAACAGCAGCAGGACAAATTAATAAGCCGTTGACACCGCAAGCCAACAAATGTTAAATGCCATCAACTTTGAACTTTTCGCTCAGCTTAATTAAGTGGATGATGAGGGCGGGCTGAAAACAGAGAATCAAAAATTGCCAGCTAAAAAAGACTTTGAAATTTTGTGACAGGAAATCAGCGTCGGATTATTTAAACATAACTGGGAGAGGGGAAATGAAAGAGGCTATGAGAGGGGAGAGAATTTCCTCAAAAGGGTTGGAAATAGCAAAATCAAAGTAAAGAGTGCGTAAAGCAAGAGAAGGCAAGTCATAGAAGTGGATTGATAGGGCTAGGAATGGATTGGAGAGGCTAAAAAAAGCTTGAGAAAAAGTTCAAGATCTTGAAAATATGAATGTTTGCATAAAACCAACAATTTCAATTCTAGAAGATATTTTAAATGTTCTAAGATTAGAACATTATTTTGATGGAATGTTATTTTAATATCTTTGAAAGCAAGTAAAACTCGAAACGAAGCCAAAAACTTCGAAATTTGAACAACTTTAAATAGTTTTCATTTGCAATTTTGCAGAAGCAAAACAAATTATGCGGCAGCTGATATAAATCATTCTCGATGTGTATGTGTGGGTGTGGCATAAAAAAAAATAATAATAAAAAAAACACTGATAACCTAGAAGTGCTTGCAACACAAACACGCTGCTGCTAGCCACATGCGGCGCTCTCGGGTCACTTAAAAATTATGACAAGCGGTCCGCGAGCCAAAAACTAAAACACACAAGTGAGAGCGAGACAAATGGCGAGAGTGGGAGAAAGAGAACGAAAAGTGGCATTGTATTTTTGGTTATACAGGAAAAACCATGCAGTTGGCAGCTGGCAGGCAGCCCTGTGGTTAGGCGGCGGCCAGGAGCGCAGGGTCAGCTAGCTAAACGGGTTTTTGCCACGGCCTGCGCCAATTGGCAAAGGCAAACAAAACGTAGCAGCGAGCGAGGCCAAGAGCCTAGCAGAGCCACCTTGGCACCACAAGAGCTAGATTTTTGGGGGGTGGGGTATGGGAAGGTACTTGAAGGGCGTGGCATCCAAAATTTTCGTGTTTTGGCAAACGGCAATAGCTGCGCAAAAAGCCAAACGGCACGAAACTTTTTGGCTCGTTTAAGCCTATTGGCATGGGGCGGAGGGATAAAGAGAAAAGAGGTCAGCTCAGCTTTGTTGCAGCAAACAAACAAATCAAAGAACATAAAAAAAATATATATATACACGAGCTTATAGCTTATATGTATATATATTATGTATGTACCTGAGCCAGGCTCCCCAATTCGAAAAATTGCAAATATTTTTGGCAATATTAATTTATAAACGCTGAGGCTCATAAATTTTGCCAAAACTATGGAAAAAAGGTAACTTTTTGCTGGACGAAAAAGTGAAAAAGGCGCACAAAAGTAGGCAACACACGAGTGAAGCCCCAAAAGTGCCGAGCAATGCAAAAATGGTGACAAAAAGTAAACTTTGTATGAAACAAAATATGGATACGTTTGGAATGTTAATAAAAGAATATTCAATGGAAATAAACAAAGCATTAGAAACATTGAAATAATATCTGAAAGGCATTTGCAAAACCCAGTTACCCTCTTTTCTTTTATAAAACAAGTTTATAAAGCGGTTAAATGTGTACAAAAGTAAATTTGGATTAATAGCGAACCTTGCCAAAGCTTGTTGATAAGCTGTCAAATAAAATGAGGCATACAATTTGAATGCATATTAAATGAATTAATTTGCTGGAAAGCAAGCGAAGCGAAGGAGAGAGAGAGAGAGAGAGAAGGGAAAGGGCGTGTTAGTTGTGTGTTTGGGGGGGAAAAAAAGCGATAGCGTTAGCTGACGACGGTTTCGCGTAATTACTTTGATGAAAAATGGCAGTTACAGTGATTAAGCAGAAGTAGGAGAATGCTGAAAAGGTGATGGAAGAGCGGGCCGTGAACGGGGTTACAAAGGAAAGCAAGCGCGTCCTGCTACAATATAGTTGATTACACATACGCCATGTGGTGCTGCCAGGCAGGAAATTAAGCTTGGTCCAAACGGAAGCACCAAAAGCAACATATGTGTGTGTGTGTGTGTGTGTGTTGGTAAACTGCTAAAGCAACGGCCTAATGATGTCAGCCATTTTTGCAACGAACACGCAGTTGCCGCATTAGTTGTAATCGCTGCGGCATTCGCCCTTAAATAGCCAAAAAAAAAAAAAAACGAACTAAACTTTAAACCAACAACAATAAGAAATGAAAGAAAAAACTTGGGCTTGGCACTGGCCAAAGCGCTCCTTTGGCTATTTTTAAGCAAATATATTTCAAAGCAAAAATATGCCAGGCACACAAAAACGCCAAAGGACCTTGCCGACAGATAGATCTCAGGAGCAAACGAACAAAAAAAAAACAGAACAGCTTGCCACAAGCAAGAAAAAAATAAGAGAAATTGCAATGGTGATAGCCAAATAACAACTGCAACAGCAACTGCAACTGCAACAGCAACAACAATGACAATAAATTGCTACAAAAATGAGCAATGAGTAATTCATATTGTAAGAGAGGAGGGGTGGGGAGAGAGCGCAGCAATTCAACGCAACATCAATCTTTAAACTGACTGCTGGAATGGTAAAGAGGTTTCGGGGCTCAAACTGGCGCCGCAGCGTCTGCCACAATTTGGGCAGAACGTGGCAGACGCGCTTTTTATGTGGCTGCTGGGAATACTCTCGACTCGGAGCCGACTCCGACGACGGCGATTACGTGAGCAGATCTCAGTTCAGCGTTTGTAATATGCTTGTAAATGCAATAAATTTTGTTAGCTTCAGCTTGAGCAGAGCAAAACTTTTAGCAGCATGCCATGCACTCGGACAGAAACAGACAGATAAAACACGAAAGAGAGAGAGAGAGAGAGAGAAGAGCTAGACAGACGGAACACATCAGCAGCAGCGGCGCGGCAGCAACGAAGGCGACCATAAAACGCGTTTTTGATTTGCTTAATTTATGTGGCAACATTAAAAACCAAAAGACAGAACAAACGCAACACCAAGCTAGTGGGAGGGGGAGGGGGAGGTAGAGGGGCGAAACAGCAACAGGCGAATTATTTTAACAGCATCATCATCAGTTTTCTGGAAGGGGGGGGGGTCCATGTCACAGGCGACAGGTGAGACACATTTAATTAAAGCTAACAATAAATCACTTTGAATCTCACGAACATTTTTGTCAAAGAAATGCTTTCAACATTTAATTGTTCAAAAGAAGTTTTTTTTTTATGAAGAGATTGACTGATCTTTGTTTGACCTTTTGATTAATACAGCGTTGAAAAGGATTAATTTGCAATGAAAAAATCGAAGAAAATAATAGAAATAAAAAAAACTTATTTAGTTTCAAACCATTTAAAAGCCTACCACAAATAAGTTCAAGAGGGAAACTTTCAAGTTGTAATACACAATTAACTCATAAAATCCCCAGTATCCAACTTTGATTGCAATATAGTATAATTAAGGGAATGGCCACTGCGCTTAAGCCCATGAGTAATAGTTTATTCAAGATCTAAATGCAGCATATTAAAATGCCGCCCACACTGAAAATGACAAGTTTGACAAGCTGTTGCTGATGTGTTTTGTGTTGTTTGTGGCGTGTGGCATTTTAACTGCTAGCCTACATATAAGAGGGGGGTCAGACAGAGAGAGAGGGGGTAGGGGGGTGTAGGTGAAGCTTCATCGTCATCATGCTGCCTCATAGCTAGTTTTGTATATTTTTGCGTTCTGTTTATGTTTTGTGTTTGCAATTTCGGTCGGGGTTCTTTTTTTCTTCTTGTTTTGTATTTTATTTTATTTGTTTACAGCGGTTTTTATGTATTGCGAGCTGCGTATGTGCGGTGTACGCCAATTTGCAAAAAACATGTGGGTACTGCCTGAATATATCTATGAGATACACACAGTGTGTTTCGCTCTCTCTCTCTCACTCTAGACTGACGTAATGCCCATGAAAATAGCCAGCACATTTTGGAATTGCTGTGTTTCTGGTTCGCTTTTGGGCCGCAGTTTCGAAGTTGTTTGTTGGCTAAATGAAAACGCTGAATGTTAAGTGGCTGCTTAAACGCCGCAAACTATGCTATACATTTCAAATGGCACACACTCATAAACATTCAGCCATGCTTTAAACGTTGCCAATATCGTAAATATAACATCTGTTCGGTGTGAATGTTGGCCTTAAAACGTGTTTAGCTTAATAAAACGACTTGGCAAAAGGAAATTTCGAGAAGTGTTTGGCAATAATAATCTGTGGCTTAATAAGACTTGACTAATTTGAGTTGGCAAATTGTTTAATTAGTAGAATCAATAGAAGAAGTATTTACGGTCTTTTTTATTGTTTGCTGTTATTATTTTTGTTTAAGTAACCGTTTTAGCCCTCACTGACAGCATTATAAATCAAGTTGTGAGCTGACATGCGACAACATTCAATATATCATTGGATAAGCCCAGTAAAAACATTGAAACAATTGAACTTCTATCAATTCCCCAGTTTTGGTTGTCAATTAAATCGCACAAATTGCATTTATCTAAACAAAAGTGTAGAAAACTAAGGCAACGCATGTTATTTCGAGATAGAAACATAGAGAAACAAAAATCATGGAATGAAAAATGTTTGTGATATTTCAATGTTTTATTGGCCCCAGCTTTTGGCTGAACAATAAATTGCAGCAGTTGCGATGCGGCCAAAAGAAAAACAACTACAACAAATAAATACAATCAAGTTTTATATATATATATATATATATAGACAAAAACGGCTACAAATCGCAACAGTTACAAATGATAGTTGCAACTACAGTTACTGTCAAATCACAAAAAAATAAATAAAATAATGAAAAAAAAAACGAAAAAACAAGCAACATAAATGGCACAATAAATAAATCGCAGCAGTGTCGATTTAAAGTAAAAACAAATCCAAACGCCAGAGAACCTCGAAAAAATAACAACAAACTCGAAAAAAATAAACATAAATAAGCTAAAAGGTACACAAAGAAAAAAAGGCAGGTAAAAAAAGCTAAATAAAATTTGCATTTTTCTTGTTTTTATTGCTAAAGCGTCGTATCAGCAGCAGTATTTTATATATATATATATATATAGAGGAGAAACAAATCGCGCAAAGTCAAAGTGGGAGCAAAATGTTATTGAACAAAAGAGTATCAACGGCGATAAAGATGCGAGCAACAGAGAGCGTGAGCGAGAGGGGGCGGAAGGGGGAGTGGGATAATGTTAGGTGTGAGTTTGAGGTAGAGAGAGCTCTGGTTAGCTTTAGATGCTTTTTACTTATGTGCATATATTTACCGGCACAAGCATACATACATACAAACACTTCCAAGTACAATCTTAATGTACAAATATATATATACATATAGTATATAGTTGCTGTATAAAGCAGCTGACTGTTGATTGTTAAATGTTAAATGTTAAATAAGCTTTATTGTTGCAGCTTTATTTTGTGCAACTTCTTTAGAGCCTTAATACTTGAGCTATTACGAAATATCTTTATAAATATTTGTTCAAATAATCAATTTTATAACTGATCCAAGAAATTCACTTTAAATATTCGAGATAGGTCAGATTTTCGCCTAAGGCACAGACTTTAGCTTATCAAAACTTATTTTAAGACATGATTTATAATAATTGCTAGAGTATTAAGTTGTTCAACACTTTAAATGATTTCTTTCTTTAATGCTTTGTGTTTGTCTTTTGGCTTTATCTTTGCCTTTGTCTCTCTCCCCCCGTTAACATTTATTTTTACTGTTTGCTTGCCGCTTTTTTTTTATACGCCTTTAATCAGATACGTTCTTTTTGCATAAGTAAATACATGAAAACAAATACATGGATTTGTGGATAAATAATGTATGTATGTATTTTCAAGTTGTTGTTGTTGTTGTTGTTGCTCTTGTCAACATTCCGTATGAGCAACGAATTGAGCATTATGACACATGCGATCTCTTTTTATCTTTCGCAGATAACAACTTTCTTTCTCTCTAGCTTTATCTCTACCAGTGTGAGGGGTAGCGGGGGAATAGAGGGTGGCCCATAACAAATCATTTTTATGGCGCTGCTCTTTCATTTGGCTTTTAAATTTCTTTTGGAATTTCTTCTTTTTTTTTTTTTGGTGGCCCTTTTGATTAAAACCAAACTTCCAAAACAGTTTCCTTGCCGCCCCCCTCCTCAGCCCTTTTGGCCCATTTGATATTTCGTTTATCTCACACACACATTCTCTTCTTCTTCTTTTATCTGCCTGTCTTCGATTCGCATTTCCATTTCCTTATCGTTGGGGTATCAATAAATTAATTCGAAAACTTTGCCGCTTCCATTCGATTAAGTTACATCCCCCCCCCCCCACTCCCTTGCTCCTCTTAAGCTCTTAATCCTGCTCTTGTTTCATTTCATTTTTCCTTTATTTTTTTGCTGCGCCTCTTTTAATTTCTCGTGCAAAAATTCCTTTAGTCGATGACTTTTTTTTAGCGCTCGTCATCGTCCTGGTCCTTTCCTTTAGTATCTTGTATCTATAAGTTTGCCAGTTGCCTAGCTTGCCTATCAAGCAATTTGCTTCTTCCAAATTTGCTTCTTTTTTTGGGGCTATCTATCTAACGACAACTACAGTGGGGCACAGGCAGCACACACACACACGCTCTCTATATGTTAAACCCACCCTTAACGCCTTTTTTTTGGTATTTTTTTGGTTTTAGGTGAGTATTGAATTGGTTTCGTGCTCATGCATTTTGTATGAAATTGTCTGCAAGGTCTGGCGCTGACTTTTTGCACAGCTCTCGTCCCTCCCCTCCACTCCACCGCTCACTGCCACTTGTACGCCTCTTTTAATGGCTGTCGAAAATAGTCGAACGAAATGTTTTTTGGGCTCTGCAATTAGTGGACAACATTTGTTAACCAACAATGGCGCGCACAAAATGCAGGTCTACTCTACACCTGCTAACTATGCCTCTTATCTTTATTGCAACGCCCAGGTAAGGAGGCGTGATGGCATTGCTGATTGCCACATACAACATGTGAGGCAGGAACCGTTAGACAATAGTGCATGTTGAATAAAAATTGTGGCAAACTGTTTTATTTTTTTTGAACGTCTTCTCTTATTTGAAGTTGAATTTTAATACATGGTTTTTTAATGCGGGCGATAAACTTTTACTACAATTGTCGACAGCCTAAGCCGGGGCCTCTATAACTGAACATGTTCAGCCCAAAGAGCGAGAGAGAGCGAGAGAGAGAGAGCGTTTACTCTTCAACTAGAAAGCATCGCTTGGTTGGTTCGTTCAGGTGCTACAGTTTAATTATGTGACGTCGTCGCCGTCGCCGTCGTCGTTGTCGTTGCCGCTTAATGTTTTAATTAAATGTTTTATTAGCACGCTTTTGGGGCACGCCCCGCACATCAAAAGAGAGGCAGTGTTTTGAGGGGTTTAAGTGTTGTTAACGTGCCCCTTTTTCCATGCTTCTATACGAATTGCATGTTATAAAAATAAAAAATAAAACTAAAAACTAACAAGCAACTTTAATGTTGATTTTTTAAGCACAATTTGATTGTTATATTGGTTTTGGGGTCGCATTAAGTTTAAAGTAATTGAAGTAATCGTGTGGAATATAAGCTAAAGTTGCTGTTGCTTTGCGAATTACATTGTTTGAATCGAATGAAAGACAATAAATACAACTAAGAACGGAAAGATACGCTGATACCTTGACTTCCCAAGTGCTAACTTAACTTTAATCTTCAATATCTCTCACCCGAATGCAATGCAAATTTCTTAGATAATCGTCATTTTGTCTCTAGTTTCCCAGTTACAAGATTATATTGTTATCGATTCCAAGTGTGTATCGCTATCGATAATTTGAAACAAAGTTTGTTTTGCCTTTGGGACAATTTTAGGATAGCTTGTGTTCAAAATATTTCCAAAGTATCCGAAAGAACTTGGTTCATACATACGGACGGAAGGACAGACAAATGGATATGGCTTTATCGGCTTTTGTGGCTGATCGAGAATATATATATATATACTTTGTGCGTTCGGATATGCTTTCTTTTGCCTGTTACATACAATATTAGTAAATTTACTTTTTTTCGAATCAGTTTTTGAATTTTAAAGTAGGTTAAGATATCTTTTGTTTAGCCCAAAAATGTTGAAACTTTAGCTCCAATATAAATTCTACTAATTGCATTTTTTGCTAGATTATATTCGACTTGTAAGAAGTTAAGTATACGTAAAATAAACAAGTTGAATGAGTTTGGCAAAATAGAACGAAACTCTTTTCCCCAGCTACAATTACATAGAATTCCATAGCAAAAAGTCATTAACAAAACTTTACGATAACAAAATAATAAAAATATATAACTTGATTTTAAGCAGTTGGAGTTACAAATAATTAAAGCTTACCTATTTGCAATATATGTATGTATGTATGTGCACATGTTTGTATCACCTTGCAATGACAGCTTTATATATATATATAGTAAAAAAAGGTGTTGCTCAGGTTTTTCATTCTTTTTTCTTTGCTTTTGCTTCAGCTTTGTATACATACATATATGTATATATGTAGATGTTGAGTGGCTTTGTCTGGCTTTGTTTTAAGCATTGTGAGTGTATTTAAGCAAGCGGCAAGTCTTTTATAAGTCAGCATCATTTCACATTCTTTTTCATCGCATCACAAGCAAAAGCAGTGGCATCATCATAGAATGTTTATGTGTGTGTTTGTGTGTATGTTCCTATTTTAATACGTTTCAAACAAGATGGTGTCCGTCGTGCTTAGTATTGTATTGTGTGTGTTGTTTGTTTGTTGTTTGCGGTTTTGTGCAGGCCAACAAATCAACATCCGGTTAGCTGTGTAATACAAACTCTCGAGTCTCTCTCACACAAAACTCTCTCTCCCTCTCTCTCTCCATGTCTGGGCAGCAGTTGACAGGCCGGCGGCGGACGCATTTGATAACTGTAGCTGCTAACTGCTAGCTGAAGCCGCTATACACACTTACACACATGCATACATACAAACATGTCTGAGATATTTGTGTGAGTCGTCTGGCCGGCTACAGCTTGTTGTCTCTCTGTTTGTTTGTATGTGTTTGAATGTCTGGCGATAGTCAAGTTTTTTTCTTTTCTTTTCGTTTCGTTTTTTTATTTAATTTTTGTACATACATATTTTTTGTATGAGTAACGCGTTAACTTTTTGGCGACTTTTAGCACAGACAGGCGTCGGCATTTTTCTTGTTTTTTTTTTGTATTGTTGGTTGCTGTTCACTTTGGCACTGCTTTTGTCATTGTGTGTGTGTGTGTGAGTCTTAAAGTGTGAGAAAACAATTGCTAATAGATTTTTTTTTTTTTGCAAATGATAGTCAAAGCGCTAGACGACCGGCACAGACGAGACGCGCAGCACGAATGAATGAAGTTAGCGAACAAACGACATTGCGAAGTGTATGGCAGCAGCAGCAGCAGTCGCTGTCTCAGTTGTCGTCGCTGCTGCCGCCTCTGCCAACGATTGACAAGACACGAAGCGAAAACACACAGCCCAACGCGCAGTCGACATTTCGCATTGGCGCTCTCTCTCTCTCTCTGTCGCTCGCGTTCATTTGTCTCTCTGGGTTTGCTGCTCACGCGTGTAGGTCGTCTAGAGGCCGTTCGTTTGTTCGTTCGTTGGGTTGCCATTTCTCTTTTGGAGGCCACTTGCCGTCTGCCGTTGGCGCTCGCTCTTTTTTGGCTAGCTCTCGCGCAAAAATTCTTTGCTGCAAATCAAAGTCGAGGTCGTTGTACGAATGAAAGAATGTCGGCATGTTGGGCTTGTTGTTGTTGTTCTAGCTGGCATCGCTGCTTGCTGCGCTGCTGCAGCGTCATTGATGTTTAATGCTTGCTGCGATCCGCCATTGTTGCTGTAACTGTGCTTGTAACGCGTCGTCGCTGCATTTATGCTGCGTTCTCTCTCTCCCTCTCTCTCTCGCGCTCTCTTTTACCATGTCTGTTTGTGTGTGTGTGTGTGTGTTCTCGGCTTGCCTTAACTTGGCTTTCTTTTGAATAATGTTGCTTCATGCTTTCTCGCAGTCTTGGTCTTCATCTGCCTGCGTCCGTCTCTCTGTTCGTTTGTCCGACTCTGTCTGTCTGTCTGTGCATTTGTCTGCTAGGCAAAAATGTGCTGTTACTTTTTATGTGCACCACCTCTTCGTCGCCCGCCCACTCTCCTTTCTCCTTTCATTTGGCCCAGGCACTCCTTTTGGAATTTTGTTAGACTCTTTGCCCATTTTTTCTTACGTTTTTAGTTTTTTTTTTTTTTTTTACTTATTTTTAGTACTTTTTTAATACATTTTCGGCTAACGGGTTGCAAGAGGGGTGAGGGGAGCTAAGATATTTTTTGTATTTTTTATTTTGGGTTTGTTTGTGAGCCGCTTTTGCGCGTTTGTAATAAAAACTCGTTATAAGTAGAAATTCTTTGCTTCTTGTTTTGTTTTTTGCGCTCTTTTTTTCTTTTTGCTCTGCTCTCATGTTCCTATTTTATTTCTTTTATATTTGGCTATTTTACCTGTGCTTCCCGCCCAACTTCCCCTTCAACCCAATGTTTTGCCTTTGCCTTGGCACACTCATCTATTTCCATTTTTTAAGCACTCTTTGCGGCCACTTTTCTTTATTATGGTTACCCCCTTGCCCAAACCCCCGCGTTCTGGCTCTGTTCCATGACAAATGTGAGAACCGCTTGTGGCTAAAAGGCTTTGCTCAGTCAGTCGTTAAGTCAGTCAGTCAGTCAGTCAGTCGGCAGCGGTGTTTCAAACGCTTAGAAGTTTGCTCCAATAGTTAACGCCCCCTCCAAAAACAAAAACTATAAATACAATAGTCATCGACAAATAAAAACTTATCGATTTTTTCATCATTTCTTGTTTTGAATATTCAAAAATCATGACAAAATAATATTTATTAGGTTTTTAAATTCCTCGTTGGCTTTTTTTATACAATATCCTTTGATTTAATAGTTATTATTCATGTATTTAATTAACGCGTTTGTTGTTATCGAGTGGCTACTGTATCTATCTTCCTAACTCTTTCCCAGCGTTCATCGCTAAGCGCCTACTCAGTTATTAGGCCAGTTGGCAAGCAAATTTGCTTATCAGCGAATGTAATTTGCAAATATAGATAGAAAAAACGACTCCAGGGGCGTTGGCAAAGGGTTGTGAGGTGGGATGTGGAGGGGGGAGGCTGTAAGCAGCGAAATGCGCGCCAAATGAAATTGTCATTAGGCATTGCAACAGAGTCGCTGATAACACAGCTGCCCACCCCAACACCCTCCCACGCTCAGTCTCTCTCTCTCTCTCTTTCTACCTCTCCCATCATTATCTCTCTCCCTCCCTAGTTCAACATCTTCTCTTACACCGATTTACCCTTTTTTGCTGATAAGATAGAGAACAGAATAAAAAATAAAGTAGGAAAACTTGAGAATTAAGTTTGCGTCTTTCACAAAAAAAAAAAGTGCAAATCATCCCCCCACTCGACAATGTGATACTAAATAGGCGGAATCAGGGAAGTGAGCGGGGAAAAATCAGCGATTCGGAATGGGCATCAAAGTTCCAGTTCAACTATTTAACGCCATTTATCGTTAGCCGCAAAAACAGAAAGAAAAAATGAAGAAGAAAAAAAAAACAATAAAACCGAGATGGAAGGAAAACGCAATGATTAGGCATAAAAACCAAAGAGGTTTCTGTTTCTTGTTGATCCAACTGTCATTTTAAGGTTTTATTAGAAATTAGCAATAATTAGTTGCGCCTTTGAAAGGTTGAAGAAGAAATTGAGATTGATGTTAGGAAATAACCTAACTAAAAAGTGCCTCAAGATTACTGTTGAAAGTTGTGGAAAGGTTTCTACACAACAATTTCAATTAACTTAATGCATAGCAAAATCCAACTAATAATAATTTTTAGGTCAGCTTACTTACACGGGAATTACTATACTATAAAGATATATATAATAATAAGTACACCAACTACAATAAGTTTAATACCATTCAATCAAAAGTATGCAAGATCTCAAATTCGTGAACTTTTTCAAACTCTTAAGTTCTAAGCACTTTCTAATCAATCTTATTCTCTTTCAAATACCATTAGCGTCTTATTTTAAACCATTATCTTTATTATAACAATATTATAGTATAATTGGCAATAGCATATTCATAACACTCACCTGTCAGTAGAGTCTTCCGCATCAAATGTACTATATCAAGGAATTTCCAACGATTGCAGTTCTTTTTTCTTCTGATTTATGTTTTTTGCATTATTATAAAGTCTGTGTTTAGTTCTTTTTTTCTTGTTTTCATGGCAAAACGTTGGAGTTTACAACGAATTGATAACAGAGCTTTGAATTACACAAGGTTTTACATATCAGAGGTCTTTACAATATATTTTTTTCATTTATTTATTCATTTTTTTCGGGCAGTCACAAAATTTTGCTGATCACTTGGAAAATTGCAAAGACTTTGAACTTGTTTATAATATTTGCTTTTTTTGTTTTGCTGACATTGGCAACACTTGACGAATATGTCTCTAATGTATAATATACAATGTGTACGTGTGTGTGTGGTACCGTTAGACACACACTGTGCGTATGCGCAACGTTTCGCAATAATATGTAGCGAAATCTGTCGACGTTTCTTTGCAAACTGTTTGACCGTTGCGGCTGAGCGACCAAACTCGACTGCCAGCAACTAAGAATTTCTTTTGTAGCTGCTGCTGCTGCGATTGCTTCGTTGAACTGGTTGAACTGCACTTGTTCGCCGCCGCTGGGGGCAACCGCAGCTGGCGAATGTTGGTTTTCAACTGAATGCCAAACTACTACAACTTAGACGGGGACTTGCCCAACGAGAACTGCTGTGTGCAGTTACGGGACCTGAACAAACTCCAAAGCGCACCAAACAAAAGCAAAGCAGCGACGCAGCGTCGCAGCAGCGATGTAGCGACGTCGCGACTTCGGCAAGGTGAAGGTGGGATGCCAATCAATGAGAGCGATAGAGAGCATACAATGCTGCGTCGACGCGCTGCTGCTGCTGCAGCACGACATACAAAAACCGAACATTGGGCGCCAGACGATGACAACGAGGCGTTGCGTTGAGTGCATTGGCATAGTAAACTTTTGTACGAGGCGCCGCCGTAGTCGACGTCGTCGCGTCGCCTGCATTAAAATTACAAGCAACGAACGTGCGAGTGCTCAAAAAAAAAATAACAACGTGAGAGCCAAGAGTAGCTCTCACTTTGCATTGTGGGTTGTAAACGAATGCCGTTAGATGCGCACTTGACGTCGTCGTCGTTGGCGTTAGCGTTGGCGTTGGCGTTGCTCATCAACAAGTCAGCGACTGCAACGCGTCGCTTACAAGACCAAAAACAAAAATGAGACTCCCACAAAGGAATCCCCTCGAATTTTGGACTTTAGACATTGAAATTTTCAATAGCTGCGAAAAATAATAAATAATAATTCACACAATATATATCAATAGAAATGCAGCAAAAGCGACGCAGTCATCAAGTAAAACAAAAGCTATGCACTTGACTGCAAGAGCAAAAGACAGACTAAAAGAGAGAGCGGCAGAGAGAGAGAGAGCGAGAGAGAAAAAGGGAGCGTGTGAGAGCCGCAGCAGGCAGCGCAGTCGTTGACTAGCGCCAGCAGCGACAGCGGAAGTAAACGGGAAAGCTTCAATTTAGCCGGCATTTTGCAGTGCATCCGCTCGGCTGAACAGCCGAAGTTCCTGAGCTATGTGTGTGTGCTTTTTTTATTTCATCACATTGTTTTGCCAAAAAAGAGCGCGCTCAGGACTTAAGAGCACATGCTCGCTCTCTTTAGTGAGGCAGGTCAGTTTTCAGCCAGCTGACAACAAAGCAATTTTTTGCAATGCGGCGTTCAGCAGCCGTAGCAGCAGCAGCAATTGACGACAGGAACAGCGCCTTGCATTATTAGATTTTTCGTGTTTTAGCGCCGCTGCCCGCTGCCCACTTGTCCGCTACCCACTGCTGCTGCCACTGCTGCCTTTGACCATAAAGTGTAACTGCGCGACGACGACTGCTGCTGCTGCTGCTGTCTTTTTCGGCATCTTCCTGCGGGCTCTTTTCTCATCATCTTGGTGCAGTTTATGTTCAAGGCTGACTATTCATTATTATTATTAGCACATCTTGAGCTGAAATAGCTACTTAACAACTGTAAGTGAATCTGTGTGTGTTTGTTTATTTGTATTTGTGTTTATTTGCAATTGGTATGCAAATATTTAATTAGCTCCTTCAAGCTGTTGCCAAGCTTGACGCCTGATTAATTCAAGTGTCTTTCGTTCACTTGATTTTAGTTCACTTTTTTTGGAAGGGGGAGGGGTGTAAAGGATACTCTTTAATTATAGCAGCCAGACAACAATTAAATTAACAAAACAATTTCAGAGTTTTTGGCACAAACTTTGAACAAAACTGCAAAAGTTATTATTAAATTTGCCCCCAACATTGACGGCTTTTGCTTTTAGCTTGTGGCACATGTGTCGCCTTTTAACCGCGCACAAAATTTTCATATGCCAAATATGCAAAATATTCTATGCGTCCCACAAAACTATGCAAACCATTCAGCGACACACTTAGCGAAATCAAATGCATTTAAAGATAAAATTTGGCAATAAATTGTCGCGTTTTTAGTGTTTGTTTAGTAAATATAGTGTAAAAAACGAATTTTTAACTAAAAATGTTTATCGATTTTTATCGATAGTACGAAATTGGTATCAAATCTCGTTTAATATATTTTAATTTTGTTCTTTTGCTCTTAATCAAATATTTTTGCGACAGTTACAAATTATAAAATATAAAAATAAATAAGCTTGAATTTTAGAATAAAGTGTTTTTTAGTTCAATAATTCCCATGTGTAATTTTCCAATTTATAAGCTTACTTTTAAGCAACACAACATTATTCTGATTGTGTATATGTAAGTTCTGCGAGTGTGTGTGTGTGTGTGAGAGTGTGTGGATGTTGTGTTTTTAGTGGGTGTATGTATTTGTGCATTAGATTGGCGATTTGCAAACTGCATTTTAGGCATTTTGTCGCTAAATTGAGTTCCGGTTTAACGATGGGGACTTTTGTTTAGGTTTTTAGTTGATGCCTAAAGCTCCCCAACCAGACAGCAACAGCAGATTTTAGTAATTTTTGTTGAGTATTTATTGCTCTAGTTTATTTAATAGCTGAAATTGATGCATAGAGTGCTGAAAAGTCTTTAAAATGTGAGTTGAAATCAGAAATTAATTTCTCTTTCGGACTTTAAAGTGTTTAATCTTTAAAGATAAGAACTTTTTGGCAAGATATTTCAGTCTTTCATCACCTATAATATTTGATCCAATATTTACAACATTTTACGATTAAAGGATTAACTTTTGAAGTTTTTATCAACATCTTACAAAAACTTAAGAAACCTTAAGAGCCAACTACAGGGTATTCAACACTTAAACACTTTTATTTGAATCTTAACATTTTTAAAGCAATAGTTGCGTAGAAAGAGGGAATAAGAGAGAGAAAGAGAGGCGCTCGCAGAAAATTGCTTGCAATTAAAAACCCAAAAATTATGTTGCCAAAAATTTGAAACGGGCTGCTACTTCGGCTGCGGCAGCAACAAACAAGAAGTTGGCAGCAATTAGCAATGATATTGTGTATATATATAAATTATTTACAATTTTTGGCATTGCCATTAACACAAAGCCCAGCAATTGCCAGGCGAAAAATAAATTACGAACAACAAAAACTAAAAAAATAAATTAAATATTTTGGAATGAAAAAAAAAAAATATGGAAATAAAATATTTTGGTATTTATTTGGGCAAATGTGCAACTAATGGCGCTGCAACATTGCTGCGCCACGCCACCCGAAGAGCCTAAATTAAACATTAAAAGCGATGCTAATCAGACGAATCCCCTGGCAATTTCAATTGCCAACAAAACTATACTGCCATATATGTACAATATATATTTGTATATATGTATATATAAAAGCCTGCTCACATTAAAGTTATGCGGCACGACCATTAGCCGAGGCACAAAATATGCGCAAAATATTCAAATGCATTCTAAATAAATTTGTGAATTTTATAAATAGTATAAAAGCAGCGGACAAAAATGCAACACAAAAAGATACGCGCGACAACAACAACAAACAAATGCATATTCAAATGCAAAGCAAAAACAACAAAGGCTAATAGGCATGCATTTGATCGATTGGTAGATACCCTACATACATTGTTGAACCTCTTAAGCTAACCCATCATAAACAAGGCTATAACACAAACTAAATTCTGGCTATTTCTTGTCTGATACTTTATCTTTCAACCAAAGAAAAGAGTTATGAATAGTTCACTTATATCTTAGAACAAAACTTGGTAACAATATACCTCATAGATCCTGAGTTCTTTGCAATATCATAAATCCTTAGTTGCTTAAGGGAATATTTTGTACAACATTTTACTGTTAAATAAACTGATAATTCTTGGTTTTCAGTTAGTTTTAACAATTCTAGCAACACCATTCTGCAAACTTTCTAGGGTATCTGGAAATATCATTTGATGCGACACGCAGTCGTATTATTCAAATGGATTAACTTTGATCAGATGCAAATGAGGAGCAGCAACTGTAGAGGAGGAAAGGGGCACGGCGTCAAGGGACGCGACTGGGGCACAAATTGAGCTAATTGCACACTAGATATACAGCAACAATGAGAGGAAGAGTGAGCCAGCGATAGAGCGAGGGAGAGAGAGAGAGAGGGAGTCGCACACACACACACACATTAATAGGCGCATTAGCATAAAGTGCATCAAAAGCATTGTCAGCCTCTCAAAGGACCAACCAACGACCGAGGACGAGAAGAAGCAAAACCAGATTGACAAACGCTAGGAAACAAAAACAAAACAGGCTAACAAATTGCACTATCAGACATTTAGTCTATATGAAGCAAACGATAATCATTTGATTGACATGCCACATTCAAAAACTCAATTCACTCAACGCAGCTGTTCACAAATTGACTTCAATTATTTAGGACAAAAGAGGGGCAAAGCACAAGCAGAATCAAGTAAAGAGAAGGTTTCTAAAGCGCAAAAAAGATATCAGTAAACATGTTAAATGATGGCTATTAAAGGTTAAACTTGTTGTAAGTTTGATGAGTTTTAATTTAGGTTAACAATTACTTAATCAAAACTAAGCGAAAATATTTGAAAGTGTTAATTCTAGTCAACATCAACTAAACATCTTTCCTTTCAATCTATTATCTTACTTAATAAAAGCTTTCAATTTCATAATTAAAACGGAATTTTGTCAACTTCGTCTTTCACATTTATCTCTTAAATCTCTCTCATTCTAAATGTAACCAAAATTATCCAACAGCAAAAGTTTGTTACAACTCGAACTAACAACTTAAAACTAACAAATATACTTTTTAGATTTGTCAGCTTTTTGTTTGTCTGCGAATTAATTTAGCTTTTTTTCGAGCTCCCATTGAAAGCAACAAAATGTTCAGCTAATGCTAAATGCCAAATTGTTGACTTAATGACAGCAAAGTTAGCCACAATGCCAACTGCCAACTGCCAACTGTCAACTGGCTAAAAATAACGAGCTGACAGGTGTCATACGCAACTTTTTCAAATTGTTTACACTTTTTGCAGGAGTGCGCAGAGTGCAAAAGGATTTAGAATGAAGAACAAACTAATTGAAAAGCGTTGCATGCCATGCAACTTGACGTATACTTAATCTTCTCTTTACGCGTGTGTTTGTGTGTGTGTGTGTGTGTGTGTGTGTGTGTGTGTGTGTGTGTGTGTGTGTGTGTGTGTACTTCAATGTCGAGCGGAGCACATCAAATGGGTTAACGGGCACAAAACCCATAAAACTTGACACACTGAAAAACTGAAAAGCGCTGAAGATTCAATGCAAATATAAACAAATCAGGCGTGTCGAGAGAGAGAGAGAGAGAGAGAGAGAGAGAGAGAGGGGCTGATAGGAGAGAAAACCAAGCTCAGCAGTGTTAGAATGGGTGTTGGGTTATGGGTTGGCTAGAGGTGGTTGTGGTTCCTTGTGTTTGCACAGTTTTTTTCTTGCAGTGCACTCACAAAAAATTAACTCTTCAAAATGTATTTTGTAGTCTAAGGAAGTGATAAAAAACATTTGTTAGAATCCACTAGCCGAGAAATTTCGACTGAGCTCCAGGCTTGATGTTTACAATCATTGTTTGTATAATTTTTCGATAAATATCGATAAAAATGTCATTGATTTTTATATTTTAGTTTCTTATAACATTTTCAAAGTATCACAAATTCAAGATTTTTATTGTAATCGATATGTCTATATCGGAAACTGAGAAAGTTATCGATAGCTAAAAATATATCAAATATATCTAGGAGAGTTTATATCACTTTTTTTTGGGTCTTAATGTCTTCGAGATAACAGACAGCTAGACAGTTATGGCTATCTCGACTTGGCAGTAGTTTTTGATCAAGAATATAAATATATATTGTTTTTTTTTTACAGTGTAGATATTCAACTTGTTTTTGGACTTGTTCTTGTTGTTTTGTCGGAAAAATGCCGCAGATCAGCAGAATATTTTTTTTTTTGGCTTAACTGCCGCCAGCTGGTCCAAGCTAGCGAAACATATGGAAATTACATTTGCACAAACAACAGCAACATCAACAACAACATCAACAACAACACCATCAACAACAACAACAACAACAACAACAACAATAGCAACAAAAGCCCAACCGAAAAAGAAAAGCTGTAAACATTTTCGTTGCAGTATTTTTCGGTTGAAGTTTTCGTATAGGCATTTTTGTGTGTAGGTTTTAGAAAATGAAAACTTGCAACAGCCGCAGCAGCAACAACAACAACAACAACACAGCAAGATTAGGGTGAAGAAAGGGTGGACAAGAGAGGGTGGTATTGGGGGGGGGGGATGTGTGTTGCCTTAGCACTAGCGCCAGGCCACACAAGTGCGGCCAGAAAAGCACTTAATCATCTTAAACCGTTGTTTGCATGGCTTGCCGCAGACGTGGCTGCCACAAATACACACACACACACACACACACACAAAACACACAAACAAACAAACAAAAACACACACTTGCAGCACACTTTAGTGCTACACGTGTTTTCATATGCTGCGTTGCACGCAAAAATAAAACAGTAGCCAAAAAAAACAGCCAAAAAGTTGAAATAAAAAATAAAAAAATATTCAAAGTATGTTTAAAATAACATACCAACAAAATTGGAAACCGAAAAATGTCTAATCAAAATGTATTTTTCTTCTTAGATTATAATTCGCCTATCAGGTTTAAGAATATATTTTGGCATGGCAAAAAGTTACATAAGAGAACTTGTTTAAGTTACTTTATATATTGATATTTTTTTAACTTTTTGGATATTGCTAATTATTTTTTTGGAAAGCCTTGGACACATGTTTTTTTTTTTTAATTTGAATTATACTCAAAATAATGAAGGCACTTAAAACTATTAAATACTCTTCTATAGATAGGGTATAACACAGAAAGTACATCAAAAATATTCAAGACACACAAAAATATATATATATAAAAGCAACAACAACAACAAGGCACACGCCCACCGCCGCAACCGCCGCCCACAATTGACCAGCTGCGCAGCTAACTAAACAACACACAGCAGAGCAACTATCTGTTCAGGTGGCAACAACCCGCCTCCCCTCAAAAACCCCACCACACTGGCGCAACCACACATTTCATGCAGGATGGAAAAGCTAAACCGCATTTAGCTCGCGTTTAGTGGTCGCCATTTTGGGCTGTTGTCGTACCAAACAAACACACAAACACACACACAGACACACACATCCGACGACCACCTCTTAGATTTATGCTATGAAAATATGCCAGTGTCTAAAGTTGCAACTTGCCACGCCCACACAGTGACGCCTATGCCAAAACACAAGCAGCCAGCTGAAGCTTTCCTTTGCGGGGGTTGTTCACGTTAATTAAAAAATTTTGACTTGCTTATATGCATATCAATTACCTGCAAGGAGACCCAAAAATTGTGTGGCACACGTGTTGAGTCCTGCCTGCAGCAGCATCAGCATCAGGCAACAAACTGCGACCAAAAAAAAGCCTAAAGCAATAAGCGACACATGTTTCAGATTGTTGTTTTGCAACTGTGTTTGCGGCAAGTGTTGCGCCTCGGCAAATCATATAAGAAACTTTATTTGTCAAAGCAAAATATTAAAGCAGGCAGAAAATTAAGAAAATTCAATAAATAAACAAACAAAACTGAGAATTTAAAGATGATTTTAAACATAACATAAGAAACTGTATTCCTTTTCCAAATTCATTCAGTTTTGACAAAGGTTTTTGGTATCAATCAATATCAATTCGGTTTGAGTTCAAATTCAATAACTTGCATAACTCTATTTTTGGTTTGATGATGTGTGATAAACTGAGTGTAAAAGGTTTCGATTCTTTGTGTGGCCTGAAGCAACAGTTTTCTTGTGTCTTGGGAAAGTTCGATGTTAACGCGTAAAAATGGAAAGGCTTGCGAAATGCTTGCTGCATATTGTTTGAGTGTTCTGCCTCGAGGAAAAGAAAGAAGAACACAAGTTGCGACAGCTCCTTTGAATTTTGAACCCCAGTTGAGTTCGAGAAGCCAAAATATACAAAGAAAGCATAAATAAAATGAGAGCTAAAAAGTGCGAGACTCAAAAGATGTCCTGTTAAAAATAATAAATAATGAATATTTATCGGGCAAGATGAAAATGTGATACAAATTTTGCTATTAAGTTTAGCTTTAACTTCTTTAAAATAAGCCAATCTTTTAATGCTTTCACTTCACATATTTCTAGGGTATATTGATGCAAAACTTGTGCCGCGTAAGAGGCAGCAACGGCATCAAAACAACTAAAAGTCAAATAAACAATTCAACTGAACGCTGTCAACGGCAAAAGTGTAGAAGTAAAGGGTCGCTAAAGGAGCAGGAAAAAGAGGCGAGGCGGCGGCAAGGCAGTCAGCAAAAGAAGGCAACAACAGCAGCATCATCATCGCTCATAACACAAACACACACACACACACATAGAGCAGCAGCGGCAGGAACTGAAGGCGAGGCAGAAGACAAGTAGCTGGCTTCTAGCGAAGGAACCAAGGCAAGCAACAAGAAGCAGCAGCAGCAGCAAGTGGCAAGATGGAAGTGGAGGCTGGCTGACTTGTGCCACATAGTTTCATATTTCGCTGCTTTTGCATGTTTTATTTATTGTTTTTCAACGCTGTCTTCGCCTGCCACTTCAAGTCCTTGGGCAAAGGTTACAACTCTTGACTTTAATTGTTAACAAGTGACGGGCGCTGCAGCTTAAATAATTGAATGCCAAATGCGGAAGTTGCTTCTTAGTTGCAACTGTGAAAACAGCAAGCATATTTCATCTAACATTTTCTTCAATGCGCACTATTTTCTGCTTAAGAAACGTATGATGATGGATGAGCGTGTGGCATGTTGTAAGCCTTGATTAAAGCGTGCAACATTTTTGGTGCCGCATTAATGCCAGTCAAATGAGGTCAGTAACACAGGCAGCTGTAGCACGCAGCAGGCAGGACTTGTGACTTCTTGCAGCTAATACTATCTGCCGCCAGGTGTGGCATGCATATCAGGCGACCAAGAAGATGCTGAAGATGCCACAGCAGGTGGCATAACATCATTAGTCTTCATCGCTGTCTGCGCGAATATGTGTTTGTATGATGGGCCTATTCTGCGTATACATGTTACGTATACGTAACGTTGGCGATATTTCATACGAGGCAAGGCAAGGAATGTGACTCTATCAGATAGGGAAAGAAGTTGGTGGGGAGGGGAGGCGAGTGAGTGGTGTTAGACGATACCTTCAGCACTCCAACAAACTGAAATGCAAACAAGTCAAGCTGCTTTGATTCGAGGTGTTAGACTAGCAGCATACCCTGTTCGGAACTCGAAACAGATAACAACCGAATCGTGATGATATTAAAAGTAACTTTAGGATTCCAAACAGTTAATCAAACCGAATCAAATCACAGTTTATTGCACTTAAAGCTACACATTTCAAACTTTCTTTCTATTACTCTGAGAATTTTCTTTCAATGCCATTATACCCCATGCCCAAAACAGAGCTGTGCCAGGATGTCAGAAAAAAAAACGATGTTAAAAGGTAAAAAAAAGTTTGCCTTCAATTAACTTTGATGTGTTGAAATTCAGCCGCAGGCTTAAAAATAATTAATTGCTGTTGTTGTTGTCTCCTGTTAGCTATGTGTGCATGTGTGTGCGCGTAAAGGGAGGGGAGGGAAAGACAAAAAGTGTGTTGAGTCTTGGCACTTGACACTTGACGCTGCCTGCCTGCCTGCCTGCCTCAACTTTGTTGCCGTTTGTCAAGTGTTTGTTTTGTTGCTGTTACATTGTGTGAAGAAATTGTTTGTTAGAGTTAAATTTGAAACTCAACTGCAGCTCTGCCAGCGCTTTTGCCCAATGAATCATGAATGGGCCAAAGGACATGGACGTCGACGACAAAGAAAATAAAAAGAAAAAAAAAACAGGACACGATATCAATGCAAATTGAAGTGGCCAACCGCTGCTGGCGATGTGGCTGTGTCCAAGTCACATTTGAAATTCAATGAATTTTTATCTAGCAACAAAGTATCTGCGGCTTAGATGAATAACAGCAGGATATGGAAGGATCGGACATCTGTGTGGCACCTGCAACAACATGTCAATTGGCCAGGCAGCAGTAGCAGCACCAAGGACCTGCCACAGCCAAGCTTTTGCATTATGAATGATTTTGGTTTTGCCAAATTTGACACAAAACCATTTTGCAATTTAAGTTGAATTCAATTTTGCGACTTAACTCTTGACATTTCGTTCGTTCTCTGACTCGACTGACGAATGTCCCTAAAAAGTGCCATAAATTTCAATTTCAAAAACAGTAAATTGCCCGCTAATTATCCAGAGTGCGCAAAGCATTCCATAGAAATATGCGAGAGACGAGCGACAAATTGCAATTGCAAGAGAAATTTCATAAATTTGCGACACATGAAAATTATATGGCAAATTATTCATGTGCGATATTTTAAGTATTTATGGTTGCATTTAAATAAATGTTAAAGTCAACGAGACTAGAAGAAATCCTTTTAAAAATTCGTTTAATAAATAAAAGCAAGCTGCAAATCAGATTTATTAAACTTTGCAGCAAATATTCATGAATATTCAAAGCCAAGAGTGTGTGTGCGTGAGTGCGAGTGTGTGTGTGTGTGTGTGAAGAAGCTGACTTTGATAATGCCCCCAAGGAATTGACAGCTCAACGAGCCACACACTCACACACAAAACAAACAAATTAGAACATTACGTATACGCAATAAACAATTAGCAACATCCGAAACAAAATGCAATTTGACATGACCCAAAAGGATGCGAGCAACTGAGCCAGTGCATCCTTAAAGCCAAACCGGGTAATTCCTTGAGGAACTCGAAAACCAATCGAAATTAATTTGATTTGCATGTCGAGTAAACTTTTGGCAAAATTTCGATTGGGCAACATTGCGTATGTGCAATTATCCCTGTGGCTTAAGCAACTTGTCAAGTCTTACGCCAATTAATAATTCAATTTTGAGTAACCAAAAAATCGTTTCTATCATATTTTTTGTTCCGTCATTCAACTGGAAAGAGAGCAAAAGATTGAGTGAGCGAATGGAAGAAAGAATGAAAACCAAATTAAATGCCAAAAATCAACAGCTGACTGTTACCAGCACACTCCGCTACCTTTCGCCCCCCCGTTTTGACCCTGTGTCCAAGCCAATGTTGAATGTAAGTTTTTTTTTTTTTGGCTACTTGAGCAATGCAAAAGCAGCCAACACAGGAAATTCAATTAGGAAATCAACGTAAAACGGCTTCTTCAGCATGGCAAGCAGACTAAAAATAAAGAAAAGCAAACTTAAATCAGTGCAACTGGGAAGTTTTTGCGCATTTCAAGTGGACTAACAGCAAATATACCCTGTATAATAAGGAGAGGCTTTGAGAATTGTATTTAGTTTAATATCTGAGTACAACGAATGATAAGTTTGATGCAGGGAACAGAGTTGCTATGAGATTCTTTGATTTTTAACAGTTTAGGTAAACATTAAACGAAGACTTCTTAAGTAAAAGTTTGTGAATGAAAGCTTAACTACAGGGTAAACTTAAAGCAACAAACTTTTCAATTAAACCATGCCCGCATTTTGTTGTTGTTGTTGTCTGTTGGGCATAATGGTTGACACGCGCAAACTTCAATCAACAGCTTAAACATACATGCATAAATCATTGTTGCTATTTTTGGACATTATTTATGTAAAGAACAGTTAGGTTAGGTTCCTCGAAGCTTGCGTTCCAGCCAGGTAAATGAACTTAAAAATGCGAAACGTTGTGTGGCAACAACAACAACAACAACAAATGAAAGATCAGTGAGCGAAATTAGATTGCCAAACACACACACAAGAAGTGAAAAGTAAAACGACGACAAGGGCCGCATTTAAATGCGTTTAAACACAAACTCAAATTGCCGGCTCACACATACCAACAAACAAACCAACAGCTAAGCGGCGATATTATGCAATATGCCAGAACGGTAAAAACTAGCTGGCGTGGCTCATTCACAGCTGTTGACGACGCCAACAGAGACGTCGACTTAAGCAGCGTCAACTGCATCGTTTGGCTAACCAAGCGGCACCAAAGACCACAAAAAAAAAGAATCTACCAAAGAAACAAATATATTCATATATAGTATGTATGTATATATGCTTGCAACTTGAAGTGTTAAGTGGCACGCCTCAAATCGACTGCGGTAATTGTGGCCGCAAAGCAACCGAACCGAATACAGTCGAACTTCCATACGAACGAATCTCAAAGGGGGACAAGAAAAAACTTCGTTTTCGATAGAACCAAATTGCAGGGTTCTGAAACGGGAAACTTCGTGATAGGGAAGTTTGTTATATGGAAGTTTGACTGTTCTAAAAACACGAAAAGTTAAACAATTTTACTCTTTATATGTCAGACTAGATTCTAGAGAAGTAACAAAGAAACAGAATAAAATGTTGAATAATCAAAAAAAGTTATTGAGAATTTCAAACATTTTGTTTTATTTCGCCCTAATTTAAATGAATTCTTTTAACCTGACTTTAAGTCAAAAACGGCTATATTTGGATCATTGTTAGCCACGTTTCACTGTATTTTGATTGAATTTAACATGCATTCACTTCATCTATGGCTGTGTTGGTTTGTCTAGTTTGCCGACTGTTGTTTGTTGTTATTGTTATTCTTGTACTTGTTCTTCTTCTTGTTGTTGCTGCCGCACTGGCTGCACAACAAAGTCGCAGCAAGTCTGAGCTGCGAGTTGTATTTTGGAATGCGGAGAAAGTAGGCCGCTTGATCGTCTATCGTCTGCCTGCTGACTGTTTTTACTGCCTCGCTCTCTCTCTCTCTCTCTCTAGCTTTGGCGTCGTTCTGCTGTCGCGTGCAACATTCCATGCAACATACAACATGCAACAGCACTAAGAGAGCCAACATTGAACAGTTAGACAAGCTTTGCTGTTGCAGTTCCGTTTGTTGCTGCTGCGGCTGCTGCTGCTGTTGCTGCGAAAGCGGATTTTGAGCCACTAATTGGTCTCAATATGTCTGGCAACGGATCTGGCTGGTGGATCATCATCATTAATGCGATCATCATCATCATCTTCAGTGGCATTAGAGAAGCAAGGTTGTTGCCACGTTCAAAGCGAAGTTGAAGTCAGCTATTAAGTAGTTGCAACATTGTTGCATTCAAGCAGCAGACTCTTCAATTACACAGAGAACAATTATAAGTTCATAAGTAATTGAAGATGATTTTTCTTATTACATTTTCTCTCAGTGTATATGAATGTGGGTCTGAGATATTGGAGACGCCTTTCATTTGCATTGTTTTGTTGTTGCTGTTTGAAAGAGTCGCCTTCTGTTCATAACGTTGCATTAGAAAGCCGCAGCTGTAAGTAGCCACAACACAACACACACACACACACACACAACAGACAGCAAACAATATGCAAAACTCAACTCATTAATGTTTAATACAAATGAATGAGAAACAATCAAACAATGACAAAACTGCAATAAGCTTTAAAGCCGTGATTGGGTGCTAAAAAGTATTTAGGACTCGATTGAAGTGCTTAATTAACGGTTGTTTTTTTCTTATATGATTATTATTATATTTTTAAACAAAACTCAAAGGATATAAAAATAAATTATCTTGTGTAGTTAAAATAATAATCTTGAGCACAAAATTTTTCCAGAAAAATTTCAAAAATTTTCCATCAAAAATGTCAAAGCTTATGACGTTTATATTTAAACTATATGTATGTATATAGTTTAGTGTCTATACTTGACAAAAAAACTAGTTCTTGTTCCTATGATATAGAAGAGTTTGTGTTCCAAATCGGATTACCTAACGCCCGTTTCCATGTAACGAATCTCAAGGGGACAAGAGAAAATTCGTTATATAAAATGGGTTTTTGACTGAATCAAATTGCAGGGTTTTGGTTTCTGACTTCGTTGTATAGAAAATTCGTTATACGGAAGTTCGTTATATGGAAGTTCGACTGTATACATAAATAATTATTTCATTTCTGCATCCACACGATAGATTATTCTAACGATATTTGATAAGTAGAAAGAATTTACGTAAGTTGCAACCCTGCAGCTAAAAAAGCTGAAAGCAACTGAAATCCATTTTATTAATAGAATATCGCTAACCATAATCTAGCTTAAGCTGTTAACAAATTCAACAGTATTAATTGAATTTTTATTTAAAGACTCTTTTATGAATATTTATAGCTGTCTCATTAAACTTTAATTACTTGCTATATACTATAGCCGGCTTATAAAGCAAATCACATTATAACGATACCAATTCTTAAAGCGCAATTTGTTGGTTTGCTTATACGATTAACAAACAACTATGTATAACAAAAAAAAAAGAGTTGCTAATATTCACAAAAGTAAAGTACAGCTAAACGCCGCGCTCACCCGCTGAGCCCATATTAACAAGAAAGCAGCTGTCTGCTGCTGTTGTTGCTGCTGCGTAGAAAAACATGCGAGAGCGAAACCCAACACTCTATAAACTCCCCATATGTTTCCACTGCCCCTGCCTACGATCACACCACACACACATTCTGAATGCCAATGAGATAGAAAAAGACAGAAAAGAAAATATGTTCAACTACTTAACGAATGTGAGAGTAATTTTGTGTGTTTTTGTATGTGCGTTTCTGAGTAAACCAAATTGTACAAACCTACATACAGATTGCGTTACATTTGGCAAACAACAATTGTTGTTGCTTTTATTTTTGCACTACAACTGCTTTAATTTGGGCACATGAGTGTGCGTTTGTGTGTCTGTGTAATATTCATAAATATTTCTTTGTATGGCATTTCATTTAACCGGAAGTTCATTTACCTTTCGACGAAGAGATCATAACAAAATAGCGAGAGAGCAGCATTTACTTTTTACAAATGGCAATGATATCTTTCTCTCTCTCGTTCTCTGTAAAGTAAATGCTCTCTTGCGACGACGACGACGACCACAAAACGAACTTGACACACTGACGCAGTTTTTATGCATATGCAGTGAGATCGACGAACGGACGGCAGAAAAAAAAGAGCGAGGGAGAGCAACGTGTGTGTGTTTGGCTGCATAACTGCAGGCTGCAGACACTAAAGCCGCTCTCCGTAACTGTTAAGCAAATATTTACGTAGAGACGCGACAACGTTGCGCTTTCTGTTTGTCATTTGATTTATTTGCCGTTTGCACTTGAATTCTTTGTTTCTCAGCGTTGTCTGCTCTCTTCACAATTTAACTCGTTTAACTGCACTTGTTTGCTGTTCGAAATTACAGTTAACGTAAGACGCCTTCTCCCGTTAATAAGCCTGGCTTAGCTAGCCTCTCTCACTCTCTACCTGTCTTTCTCTGTCTGTCTGCGTTTTGCCTTGCCTTGTTTTGCTGAATGATTTAAAAATAGACGCTTGCCTTATTTGAACGCAGCTTAAGCTGCGCTCTGTCTGCCTTCTCAAGTCCATGTCTCAAGTGACGTCAGCGCTTTATGAGGCCAAAAAAAACCCAAAAGCGAACAGTTAATTAGCTAATTTTCAAGTATTGCTCTAAAGTTCAGCATGAAAGTGTTGCTGTTGATTCTATTAGATCGCCATTAACTTTAATATTTATTTTTTTATGGTTGAAGATAAATGTTTAAATAGTTTCTTTTAATGATTGTGAAACCTTTAATACAATAATATATTATACAATTGAGCTTTTATATAGTTTTTATATCGAACATCCGTGCTACGAACTCAATTCCAGAACACTGGTCCCTCTCGTCCCCTTGCGATTCGTTATATGGAAGTTCGACTCTATAAAGCATATATTTTTATTGCTTAACTCTTTAACTATAGCTATAACACAACTCAATTGCGGCTCGAAGTTAATCGCCAATTCAAGCAGCTTTATTTATTAATATCTTTACCGAAATTCCACCCGCATAACGCAATAAACTACGCTTTATAAACAACTTTTAAACAAAGACCAAACAATGCGTAAGAAAAAAGCCGGAGAGACACTAAACCCAAAAACTCGCACAACCCAAAAGAAAAAAACTTTTCCAACATAATTCAAAATATTTTTTTAACTTTTTTTTAAAACACAGCCAGCATACTTTTTGGCTCAAGGCAGCCAGGCAACACCCCAACCATAACTTCTGCCCCTCACTCAACCCTTAATCCACCCACAACCCACAACCCTTTTAACCACATTGTTGTGTTAATTAAATGTCAGACGTGAGAAAATTGGCGCCATATTGGATTTTATCTGACTGAGCTGCGGTACTGGGACGCACAATGAGTACAGCATACGCATGCATATGCATGTAGTATGTGGGTGCATCAAACCCCCCCAACCCCCTTTTGATTCTTCCATTACATACCCTTTGCTACCCCAACCAGTTCAATCCTCTTTGCTGCTGCTGCTGCTTATCTGCCTTTTGGCTTTTGGCAAATTAATGAGCCACCTTCTGTCGCTGCTGCTGCTGTCGCTGCTGCTGCTGATGTTGCTGTTGCAGTTGCCAATCTACCACCCTTCAATTCAGCCTGTACCCCTATTATTCTTCTGCTGCTGTTGTTGTTGCTGTTGTTTCGCATGCGCCTTTTGCAAAACCAACTTATAAGTAAAACATGTAATTTCAATTTTGTGGCTTTCGCAATTGTTGTTGTTGTTGTTGCAGCACATCGCGTATGCAGGACAGGTTTTTTTTATTTATTTGTGTTTTTTCCTTTTTTCTTTTTCAACCGCCCAACTCCCAGCCCCTTAGGTTTTGGCCAACTGATTTGTGGAGCGGCCAACCGGCAATGTCGACAGTCAAAAAAAATAAAATTGAAGTTGATAATAATGCAGTGCGATTTCTTTTTTGCGGGCACCGCCTCATGATGTAAGCAGAGGGCGTGACATTCAGCTGCCCCCCCCCCACCACACTTACTTACCCCTTCACTAACACAGGGCAAAGGAGAGAAGAGAGAGAGACAGAGAGCGCGCGCGCGTTGGCGGCCTTCTGCAGTTCATATGTCAAATTTGTTGGCACATGTCCAAAATAAAAATACATGAGGCCCAAACGAACCCAAACAACAAGCAGGAGCTCGCAAACAGGAAAAAAAAAGTGGCCAGCAGACTCGTAAAAATCAACAGAGAGGAAGGTAGGTAAAGGGGTGCGGGGCGGGGGTTAGGTCGTCAGCAGTTCTTGGTTGAGAGTGTTGCAAAACAGCGGCGGCACTTAGCCAAACACAGTAGAACCCCGAAAAAAAAACGCGACAAAACAAATGGACAACCGAAAAAAAAAGAAAGAAAGCCACGAACTACGAATGCCCCCTCGCAAACCCTTTTTTGTACTTCATTCATATCCGCTGGGCGATCCTGACGCGCTCTCTCTCTATCGCTTCCTCTCTCGCTCCGTGTGATGCAACGGAAGCGGAAGTTCGTATTTGCACTTTTGCATTTTCGCTAAATGCGCAATTTTGTTATGCGCCACTGGCTAACGGGCCACGCCTACTTACCAACGCCCCTTACCCCAGCTCTCTCTCACGCCCACAACCGACAACAGTTCCGTTATTTTGTACAAGACACTTGGCATATGCGGCGTATGTGTAATGTCTGCTTTGGCAGCTTCATTTTTTCGTTTCGTGCAGCCAAGCATTTTTCTAATTACTTGAAAGCCTATCAAAAAATTAGAAAAAAACACATAGAGAATGTTAGAATGATGAGTGTAACGAAACGAATGGTTCTCATAAGTTGCCAAAGATGATGCAAGTCTTTAGGCTAATGAACGGCGGAGGTAGGGGAGGGGGTTGCTTAGGAGGCTGAGACTTTGGCTGATTTTTTGTGGCTAAGACAAAAAAAAAGTTGCCCATAATCAAATTGCATTTTGTGCATGTTTTGCAGCCTTGCAATCAGCAAAGGAAATTAAGCGACAGCAAAGAGCAAAGAAGCAAAAGCATTAAAACATAAGAACGACTAAAATATATCCTATAAAATTAAACAAAGTTAGGTAAGAATTCTGAGTTTAGCTGGACTATAAATACCCTGTAAAAGCATGTTAAGGGAATGAAATTCACAATTCTTTAACATTCCCAAGATAATGTTATCTTAAACTCATTCCTATATGTTTATTTTTTTAAACTAAAACTCTTTTAATTTATTTCAATTTCAGAGCGTATTAGAACAATGAAAAAAGGCACACAAACATAACAAAATAACACAAAAACTTTTTTGTTGTTTTTTTTTGTGGAGCTGGAAGCAAATTTAAAATGAAATACAAACGTTCTGGCTGAATGGCTTGACATGGACTTAAACCGGAAACGGAAACGTAAACATTACTTTCAATATGGCAAAGTGGCTGATAGAGAAAAGGCAGTGTGACAGACGGACAGACGGAGAGAAAGAGAGAGCAATATAGCGCTAGAATGAGATAGAAAGAGGGGGGGGACTGTGCAATGGGCGTATGAAAGCCGCAGACCCCCCCAAATGTGAATGTCCCGTTAGCTATCCTTTGCTGCTGTCCAGTTGTGTTCTGTCAGGCCTCAAAAAACGCAAACTGCATACGAAATGCGTATGTGTCGTAAAAGCTCCCAAAAACACAAGCGAGAGAGAGAGAGAGGAGGTTTTTTCGGGGCGAAATCTTTTTGCTGGACATTACAATAAATCTAAAATAAATATACAACAAGGACGAGCAGCAGCAGCAATCATGATGAGAATGGGCCTGAAACACACACACACAACAACACACACACACACAAAACACTAAAACAACAAAAAAGAAACGAAAAAACAATTTTTACGATGTGGCAAAACGAAAATGACTTTTGCAAGTTTTTGGTTTGCTTTTTTTTTCTTCGTTCTTTGTTCTTTGTGTATTTTTTGCGACTCATTTCCTTGGGCTTCGCTTGGACTTTTGGTTGGCAAAATTAGGTGCAAAATAAGCACACACAAAATAAATTTTCAATTGCACCAGGCTCCCTTAAAAAAACATAAAAAGACAAAACAAACAGAAACAAACAGAAACAACAACAATGAGCCACAATAATAATGGCCAGCCGGACAAGTTGGTAAGAGGGCAAAAAGAGGGTAGGCTGACGACACAGGGGGCGGGTGGCAGTCGTTCAACACATCAACGAAATGCAATAATAAAGCACACCGAAACTTGAAATACTCTTTTTGTGTTGTTAAAAAAAAACTTGAGGAAAGAAAGGAAGGAAGAGGGAAAAAATAAGGAAAACAATAAATGGGAAGGGAATTTAAGTAAAGTTGGCAAATCTTAAGTATTATGATAATTTTTGAAGAAACAAAGAAAAACATATCGGTATCAAAAGAAGACAAAGGAAAGATATATAAATAAAGTATTACTTAAAAAAGTTTTTGTGCTTAAATTGAGACAAGGTTAAAGTTCATTTATCATAAATTCTCTCTTAATATTATTTCCTATTTAACTCGTTGGTTTTGTTAATAAAGTTAGTAAGATTTATCCGATATTTATTCAAAAACTCTGTTACAAGCTCAAGAAAGAACAAATTCATCTATTTGTTGAGGGCAGAACCCAAAATAATTTTCTGGTTCCATTTTTATTTGTAACTTATTTTTATGAGCATTTTATGGCATTTACTTTACGATCGAGACACTTCAACTAGATAAATGAAAGCAGCAAGAAGTAAATAGACAAAGGCAGAAAAGAGTGAAAGAGAGATAGAGAGAGAGAGAGAGGAAAGTTTGTGCGGCAGAGCTAACATTTAATAACATTAGGTTCAAGCGTTTAATATGCATAATTGTTTGGCATGAAGCTTCGAGTAGATGTCTGCTTCTAAGTCTGCAATAAGCCACAGCAGCAGCAGATCTAAAATGCACACAAATACAAAATATATATACAAACAAGCACACACATACACACACACACACACACACACACATACACGCACGCACAAAACTCAGGCAAGCAGACAACTTTATGTTGGCTGCCACAAAATTTATGCGTGTTTAGTGCAATGTGCGTAAAATGCGTGTGCGTACGTGTGTGTGTGTATATGTACATGTAGTAGTGTGTGTGTACATGTAGTAGTGTATGTGTGCAGCTTGACAGGACTTGCAGTGTAAATGCGTTAATCTCTAGTCTTGGCATCAAAATAACCTGAAACCTGGTAACAAAACAATTAAAACAATATGCAATTTTGATATGTTTATTTGTTGCTGTCAGGACAAACACACACACACACACACACACACACACTAACTAGCCTCTTTACTCCTTTAGTTTAAATTTGGTTGCATCCTTTGGGTGCAACAGTGGCAGTGGCTGTGGCAACTTTAGCTGCAGCTGCAATAATTGCATTTAGTTTAGGACTTACAACTTGGATTTGTAGCGAAGGCTAAAACCGAAACGGTTGAAGGGTTTAAGTGTGTGTGTCTTGTTGGTTATTGTTGTGTGTGTGCGTGTGTGTGTGTTGTGACATAATGTTTAGCTCAGTTGGCAAATGCTTTTCATAAGCAAAGATGCCTATCGACTATCATTAAGATATGTGTATCTTAATGCACTGTAAGAAACTAGGGACTTTAATGCGTTTCCTTGATAGTTTTTTTATTTGAATAAATTTTCAATTGAGATTAATAAACAATAAAAGAGATACAAAATGAAAACTCTGTGGTAAATTCATGAGTGTTGTAATGAGGCGGGTAATGGGTGGTAGCTGCGATGTAAGCAATGATTCACGTACAGTTCACTAGTAAGTCGATCTGGCGGGAATGAGCAACATATTTAGCACAATTTTAAGGGCCAGAAAGTGAACTTCTGCGAAAACTAAAAAACTTATGAAAGCGGGTTTAACTTCACTAAGAAAATAATATTTATCTGTTCTCAATTCTTACATAGAAATAAATTTGAGTTCCTTTACTAATTATTTCTTAGTCAACATTTATTTTACTGTGTATTGTTCTTGCCAATTTATCCCTTTTAGTGTCTCAAGCCAATTGAAATCAAATGCAAATAGCTTAAAATACAAAATTGTTCACAAAACCGCCAAACAAATGCAGCATAGGCTCTTTTTTTCTTTGAGATTAATTGCCTGCCCCTGCCATGCCCACATGTTGAAAGCAACAATCAATTGTCAATAAATTGAGCTGCATAAGTCTGCCACGCCCATACTAAAATCCTGGCAGCCCCAAAAAGTTGCAACTGCAGCAATTGTAATTTTCGATCAGTTTTCCACATCATTTTTGTGGTCATTTATTGTGCGTGTAAGCGTGTGTATGTGTGTGTGTTTGTGCCACGCCCACTACTGCAGCCTCTTTATGTGATTAACTTTCCAAATTGTTCTTGTTGCATGCTACAAAAGTCAATGGTTAATTTGTGGTTTGCTGCTGCTGTTGCTGCTGCTGCTTCTGGCTTCTTTTTCTCTGCTTCTGGCTTTTGTGGCCAAAATGCGTCAAAAGTAAAATACATTTTTCCTGTAATCTTAGCATTCCTTCATTTTGTTTGTCTTGTCACACGATTTCTAATCGAGTTGAAGCCAAATTGTCGCAAGAGTTGATTAAAATTCTTGTGGATCTTTTGGAAGGCCAACTAACAAAAGGGCAAACTGTACAAAATGCGCTGAAAAATCGGCTAAGCATTTAGCATGGCGAATACCCTGCAGATGCGAATACCCTTTCTGATTTTAATGTATGAGTTTGTTACTTCCAGTGCAAGTTGAAGCCAGGAAACTTTTTGGACAATTCTAAATGCAATTCATTCTTGAGCTGGATTAAGCTAACAAATCGATTTTAGCTTTATTTTTAAAGATTCAAAACATTCTTTAAAACTTTATATTTTCTTCACATTTATTATTTATTTATTGGTTTTTATTGTTGTTAAAGAACTTTGCCATAAATAAAAGTTTAAGTCTTCTGGCGCGTGGTTTTTGTTCCTGTTTGTCCCATTACAGGGTACTTTAAAGTCTTATCACGTTTATCTTTGCTGGTTGGGCCTGACCAGAAGTTGTTTGGCTATTTGGCTGCCACGCTTGTTGGCAATTTAACAAACATATCCGCATTAAGGTTAAAAACTTTTAATTGTTTGCTTGTTGCGAGAGACAATACACACACACACACACACACACACATACATGCACATTGAAAGTTTGGGTCACAGCTGGCGACTTCTTGGCGGCGTTTTTGCCTCACAAAACAAAAACAAAAATAAATAGGAATCCTGGCCCCAAAAAGGGGCGCACTAATTAAAATTCGCGCGCAATTCGCGTTTGGTCAACCAGCAACAGCAACAAAACTTTAGCGCAAATGTCATTTCTTTTTCGGCTGTTTTAAGAGGTGTGTAAAAGGGTGGCAGAAGCCAAAGGGTAGATTGTTTAAGGGCTGCTAGTTTGAGGGCCACTTGTATGCTCTCTGCAAATGCCCAACAGCATATTTTGGCCATTTTACGTACTTGGCTTGTTATTAATTTTTTTTCCCCTACTCTGTTTTTGCAGCTTTTGTTTGCTAGATGGACGCTGGGAAAACAACAACATCAACAACAACAACAAGTACAAACTGGCTCAAAATTCAACTGGACTTGTATGTCACTTGTGCGAATCCTCTTTTAGTTGCTGTTGCTGCTGTTGTTGTTGTTGTTTCAGGACATTCTAATGAAGTTTACCCACAGCAATTGTTTAGCAAACGTGCCTTGGCCTGCGTTTAAGCGATTTTTTGTCAACGGGCGCACAAAACCCGACTACTGTTTAGATGCAAGGTAAATAGAAAATGTATGGGAAAGGTTACGCTTGTTAAAGCCCTGTAGAGGGAAGAACTTGACTTAACCTCATTGAACTCAAAAGATATGAGAGATAGAGCTTTAATATGCATACCTTGATTTAACAATAGTCCTTAAATACTTTTGAAATTCATTATTATAAATCAAAGTAAATCATTGGCAATCAAAATCTTTTCCCTTCTTTTTGCTAATTTCGCTAGCTTCAAAACTTTCGTTGCAAAGTAACCCAAAGTTTAATACTCCCCATTCTATATCATTCTTATTTGTTTGTTCAAGTTGTTGTTGGTGTGGATGTCAGTTGGTTTTTTGAGTTTGTTTCTTGTTGTCGTAAGCGTTTTTTGTCATGTCCTGTGCGCACAAGAATATGCTGCTTTGACTCGAATTTAATAGAATTTAAAGCTAACTGAGCGACAGGGTCGTTGGTGAGGCGGTCGGGAGGTCGGGTGGTCATGGAGATCAGGAACACATTTTGCCAACTTGGCCGTAAAAATAGTAAATTTCATTCTTCTGGTTGTCGTTCGGTTGCTTTATGTGCGACAATAAACATGAGAACAGACATAAATGTGTTTTATTTTTATATGTGGTACGCGCTCACCCTCTCTCCCTCTCTCCCTCTCTGTCGCTCCATCGTACTTTTTTTTTACATAGTTTTTGCTCTAACTTGAAAAGAGTTATACAAAAGAACGATAAAATGGTATTCGACTTGAAAATACTTTGATTCAGAAAGTTTTAAATATGGGAAATAATTTTTATATAAATTATTTTTAAATTTATCAAATCATGAACATAAAAGTATAAGGCATAAAAGTCGGTGCAGCTGTTGAAAATGTTTACTTCATTCAGTTTTAGTCAGATATTCCAGCGTTGCAACGCGTTGATAAACATCTCACACATATCAAATATACCCCATTTAACTCATACGAAATAAAAGTGCAAAAAAAGAAATTATACAGTACAATATATATGTATGTATATATAGACAAGAGTTGAGAATAGAAACATTACAAAACACAAAACCCAATAAAGTGTAAGTAACGACATTGAGCAAAATGAAGCAGCAGCAGCAACAAGGCAAAAGAGGGGGGGCAATGGAAAGAATTGTTGCGGAAATGGACACAAAATATTGGCAGCTTGTTTAAGCTTTTTGGCCAATTTTCGCATTTGTTTTGTGTGTTGTTGCTGAGAGAGAGAGAAAAAAAAGGAAAAATTTTTGTTTGTGGTTAAGAGTGGTCAGCGGTAGGCTGGGCGGGCGGGCAGAAAGAGGGGCTGCCGCCTCTCAAGCGAGACGATATCAGCGCAAAAGTTTCATTTATTAAAAAGTTTGTCACGCGGCCATTTTTCAAATGACTGGCAATTTTTCACGTGACAATTCTCTCTCCGTCGCTGCCTCCATCTCTTTCACTCACTCTCCGTCTCCGTCTCTGTCTCTGTCTCTGTCTTTGTTTCGGTTGTGTGTTTAGGAGTTTGCAATTAGCAAGCAGTTTGCTATTTACTTTTTCAGCACAATTTGTCTTGTCGCGCCTGAATGTAGGCAACGTGCGGCAAACTTCATAAATTGCCTGTTAAAAGCCAAGAGGGGAGAAAGGGAGAGGCAAAGAGGGGAAAGCTAGGAAAGAGAAGGAGCGCAGAAGCTGACACAGAAACTGCTTCTGGACTGTTTATTCTTTGAAACAATAATTATTTAGAATTTTCATACATGTTTTAATCAAGTATTAATTTAAATCATATTTTTCAAACTATGCAAGAAATCTGGAACAGTTTGAATATCCACATTTCCCCCACTGTTCCCGCTTGTTGGCACCTTACTGGCACATTTATAATACCTCTTTCATACTACTTTGTGGCATGTCGCATCGCCACGCACGATTTATCATAATTTTTTGTTGTTGCATGCCACTTTAGCAGTGGCAGCATCACTTGCACCCCACAAAACAGCAACAATTGCAACAAAATGAACAACAACAACAAACACACAAAGGCAAACAGCAGCCGCGCACAATGCGGCGTATGAGCGATATTTGTTATTTATGCAAATGAAGTCGGTTGTCCTCTGCATATTTCATATCGAAAACTACCTCGAACTGACTTTAAAATGTCAACGCCGTTCATGAGTTCAGAGATACCCTATGTGGCAAGCAGTTGGAGAAGCAAAGTTGAACCAACGTTGCGTATACTTAATAAATATATGTATTTTCTGTTAAAAGGTTTCTCTCAACAAAACCCGAAACGATGCTTTTTTTAAGCTTCAAACCTTTTCATTAATGGGTATCTATATAGTCTGCCATTTTTGCTACTGCTTCTTGTTGTACAGTAAAAGCCAATCAAAAGGCAAATGCAATAAATTTGCACGAGTGCAAAATGCATTTGGCTAAAGAACAAAAACAAACAAACAGTCGACCGACGACAGTTGACTATGGAAAAGGACAACGCTAAGAGTTAACAGTTAACAGTTTGAGAGTTCGAGAGTCCGTTGGCCGTTTTGTAAATGGTAAAACTGGAACTATGACTGTTTGGGCCAGTTTATGGGCTGAAAAAACAAAAACAGAAAACCAGAAAACTTTGTATGTTATTTTGCTTGTTGCTTTTGTCTTTAGTTTGGCGTTTCTTTCTTTCTTTCTTGCTGTGCGCTTCTTTTTAGTTATGTGCTGCAGATGCACTAAAAACTGCCAAAGCAAAACACGAAACGAATGGTTGGCAGGAGCAGGAGCAGGAGCAGGAGTTAACAGGAGTTGTGTGTCTTGTGATTGCCGCTAAATTTTGCGCCTCTACGTGCGACATGCGCCACGCAAATGGCACAACAAGAACAACAACTGCTAACTGCTAACTGCAGCCTGCTGCATGCAAAAATGTTTCGGCGTATCTGCAGCGCTAAGTGTGTCGCTCAGGCACGAAAGAAGCAAGCACAGAGGACACAGCACTGCAGGATACGAACAAGCTGTCCTTCGTTTCCTATGGCCCAGTCACGTTAACCAGGCCCAATCAGCCGTTAAGATGCGACTTTTGCGTTTGTCCATTAGCTAGAAAGAAATCTGTGCTTGAGTGTCTGCGACAGCTGCTTCTTATTTGCCTACAGTCCCAACTACTCCTTAACTTCTCTTTTATCTGCAACTGCCTAATTTTGAGCTTTAAACAACTTTTACTCTAGCAGCTTTAAGCATGTGATTTCTATAAATAAAACATAATTTCGTTTATAAAAATCGGAATATAAAACTTTAAAATGCAAATTTCTATCGATAAAAAACTAAAACTTATATCTAACAAGTAAGAAGGCTCCAGTTCGGAGAGCCCGACTAGAAGATACCCTGAACCCAGTTGCAATAAAATAAATTAAATTTATATAAGACTTTGGTATACTGACTTAGCTTCAATCGATTAAGCTCGATATCTCCGGTGTTTCTTAACCGATTTGGACGAAATTTTCAGAAAAGAGATCTATCGTTAATGCTACCCATTTCTTCAAACCTCATTTTTAGATTTAGTCCAAATTCGATTATTTTTGTTATCGATATTATGTGTATATCGGAAACCAGAATAGTTATCGATAATTTGAAGCAAACTTGTTCTGCTCATGGTATAGGAAAACTTATATACAAAATCTGAAGTCTCTAGCTTTTGTAGTCTCTGAGATCCACGCGTTCATACAGACAGACAGACGGACAGACGGACATGGCTATATAATCTCTGCTGTTGATGCTGATCAAGAATATGTATACTTTATGGGGTCGGAGATGCTTCCTTCTGCCTGTTACATACTTTTGCACAAAACCATTATACCCTTATTTACCCATTTTATGGGTTAAGGGTATAAAAAGCTACTGAAACGAATTCAATAATAATTGAAACCGCATGCTAATTGATTTTAAAATATTGCAAGCGATTGCCAAACACATGTTGAATAATTTTAGATTCCTGATTATAAGCTTAGTTATTTTTCGTTTTCGATAAAAAAACCTAAATGTGAATAGCTTTTATCGCAAAATATTATAAAATATTGATTTACTTGACTCATTTATTAACATTTAATTAAAATATTTCTACAACATGAATTATTAATTATGGATTATTCATTTGATATTTTGTGTCCTTTCGTGCTGTGGACTTTCAGCATTTGCAACTGCTTCAGTTTGGTTGGTACTGCAATAAGCACTGTTTCTTTTTACTTTCTTAGATTTCTCTTTTCCTCTTACCCTAACCTATTCACCTTCTGCCACCTTCCCCCACCATCTGCCTTCTTATCTTTATCTTAACTGTCTTCTCCAGCTGCTACAATTAGTATCTTTGGTGCAGTTAAAGCTCCTGTTGCTGCTTCTTTTCGCACTTCTTCTTTTGCTTCTGTTGGTAGTGCCTACTTTAGCTGTGCCACATTTTGGGGCGCTTGCCGCAACGATTTATCAAGCGAAACGAAGGCGGCGCAGCGTTGAGCAAATTGATTATGCTAATTTGAACTGTTCTTGTTGTTATATTATGACCGCAACACTTTTGGCCTACAACACCCCCCTCCCCACCATCACCAACCACCCACACTCCCTCCTCCCTATTAGCTACATTAATGGCAGCCATTATGTAATGACAGCTACAAATTCAACCCCTCGGTGTTGCTATTAAATTTGCATAGTCGCTCACAAAAAGTCTGGACAAGTCGAGACAAGTCGCGACAAGTCCTGGCATTGTCAGTTCAGAGTTTTTAGCTCACAATTGTTCGGTTTTTTTTTTGCGGTGGTGTTGCAAGGGGAGCTTGTCACACAACTCGCTGACAGTTTTACAGTCACCCAAAATTGTTTACTTTTGTCCCTAGACCAGAAACAAGCAGACAAACAGACAGACAGGGACGGCGGGGAAGTGAATGAGAGAGGGGGAGAGAGAGATGGTTTGATATACAAACAGTCAAAGATGATGACAGGCAGCAGTTTTAGTTTTAATTTTTGTTTTTGATTATTGCTAAATGCCCCAAAAAACGACCAAAGAACGACAACAAAAGTAAGAAAAAAGAAAATAATAATAATATGTAGGGTATTCGCTGTCTTAACAAAAAAGCCTGGTTTGGGCAAATTAAAAATTTGTGCACAAATATAAAAATCGGAGCCAAGTTTTCATTGCACATACATATATTTAATGTTGCATGCAACACAAAAATGTTGTCAACTTTTATTACAATTTCTGTTTTGTTTCTGTTGCTGTTGTTGTTGCCGCGTTGACACTTAATTGATGGTGGCAAGCCGTGATTGGTGCCATCATGCCGCTTACCGCGTTTTAGCCAAATTGTGGGGGGGGGGGGTTGTAAAGGGGGCATCGCAAGCAAGGGCGGGTAGCTGCCGTTAACTGCAGCGCTATCAAATGAAATTGGCGCGAAAATCGTTTTACCAATTGCTGTTTCAGTTTTAGCCATTAAATTCAGGCCAACAGCAACAAGAGATAAACTTGTTAAATATATTGTATACAATTTTTTAGCTGTTTTTCTTTTTTTTTGATTTTTTGTTGTTGTTGTTTTCTGTTGCAATTAAAAATGCAGTTTATTTAGCATGTTGTGGAAATTTCGGCTAGGCAAATTACATTTGAAATAGCCAAAAAGAAAAAATAATTAAATTAATTTCAGCTGCTGTGCAGGGAAAAAAAATTAATATTTCAATTAAGTTAGGGCCAAAAGTTTTAGGTAAAACACTGGTAAAAATCAAACTTAGCTCAATTTGAAAACAATTTCAGTTAACAGTTGTACTATAATAACCTTCTTCAAGGCATTAGCAAATGATTACAGAATTTATATTATTGCCTTCTAAGCTACTTTCCATCCAGTTCCAGACAATACCTAATCAATAAAACCCTACTGGCTTAGAGCCCATCTTTAAAACCAGTTTCAAATCAAAAACATAAATATTTCACTTGGATTAAAGCACGAACAACGTTCACAACGTCATCGATATATGTATTTAAGTGCAATTGAAACCTACAATATTACGCATACGCACCGTTGGCCAATCAGTAGAAGCAGGAAATCTTATTTAAAGCCAAACGCTGCTGAGTCAGCAGCATGTGATTCAGGTGATTCCGAATGCACAAAAAGAAGTAGAAGACGAAGAAGAAATCGTAAATCAATCGCATGCGTGACCAAAGAGCGAGAGAGAAGAAGAACGAAAAGGAGAGGAGCTCGACTCGTTTGCCCCGTTGGCTCGGACTCGCATTTCCGGTTTCTCGTTTTTAAATTATGTTATCATTGAGCGAAATGCAATTAAGCGCCGATAGCCTACGGTGTGTCAATCAACGGCAAATAAAGGCTGGCACTAACGGGGCGCTCGACCAGCCCAGCTCAATGTTTAAGCAGATAATAAAACAGAACAGCCAAGCAGACAAGTACAGACGGCTCAAAAAGGAATGAACGGAGAAACGGACAAATGAACGGAAGGATCAGAACGGCAGGCAGGCGAGCGGGCAGCAAGGCAGGCAGCAAGGCAGGCAGTCGTCAGGCCTCCCCTCTCTTAGCATGGAATATTCAAGCCAGCCGACATGGCTCATGGCAAGTGCAGAGTTATCATTTTGCGGTAACCAGCGACACAGCGCACACACACGCACACTAACACACACATCCATACACTAAGAAATATTCATGGCAGAATATTATAAGGTATGAAATGTAAAGGGATCATTCAATAAAAGTCACAATCGATTTAAATCGATGTTTAAATTTTAAAAATATCGATTAATCGAACTAAAAAAATACATATTAGTCATAGTCGATTTAAATCGATGGTCAAATTTAAGAAACCATAGATGTAATCGATAGTCCATTAACTGTTTTGCTGTTGGATTTCCTATACTTTTCCAATTAATACATAACAATATGCTAGCTTTTTTGACAACAGTTAATTGTTATAGGTCTTAAAATAAAGTCGAACTTGGCTTTTTATTTTTACAAAATCTTATTAAAGTTAGTTTTTTATCGAAATCGAATGTTGTACTTTACTAGTTCGAAAAAGTTCTGAATGTATTCTGAGAAAATGATACGCAAATGTTAACAAATTTGTTAAAAAACTACACGTAAAGGACTCATAATTCGTGGCTGTGTACACTTAAAATATCGCTAGCAGGCAGCTAGCACGAAAGGCAAGAGGCAAAAGGGAAGAGGGAAGAGGGAGAAACAGCGACGTGCAATACTCAGCAATCCTCAGAGCCGCCCCGGAGTGCGCAAATTGACTTTTGGCATTGCTGTTGCCGTTGCCAATGCAGTTGCCGTTGTCATTTCCTGGATTGCACACATTGCGAGGCGACACATGGCGACAACTTGCAAGACGGCACTTGCAACTGACTGGATGGATGGGGTGAGGTATTGGGGCACACACGTTAGTTGTGGCACACACACACACACACACACCGAGACACACACAGCACGCACTCGACTGTAACGTGATAATTTGTCTGACTTGTCGCACACTCGTCTCAATCTCTATCTCACTCTCTGACGATGTCTCCGCTTGTCGCTCATTGTGGCTTTTGGCCGAGATTGCCAGGCCATTGCTTGTTTGGCTTACAGTTGCCTTGCATATATACATATCGTTGACATGCTTGTGTTACGTTTTCTCTCTCGCTCGCTCCCTCTTTCTTTCGCTCTATCTCAATCTTTCTTACTCGTCCTTCATCCTGCCGTTTTCATTCAGCAAATCTGTCACCTGAGTAACAATTATAGCTGCTGGCATTTTAAGTGTGTCTCTATGTGTATGTGTGTAAGCCAGCTCTTCGTTAACTGCAGCACTTGATGGCAGTAACTTCTACATGTGTGTGAGTTTATGTGTGTGTTTGTTGCCTACTCAAATCAATCAGCTTCGCAAGCGACGTCGAGTTGAAAAGTCAGTTGACTTTTAATTGCATTTTTTTGTCGACTATTTTTGTTTTGTGCTATGAATGAAATTGAATTTATAACTTTTTCTTAACATCCTTTCCTCTCAACATAGCCTTATCCTACAATACAAATAACAAATCAAGCACATCACATTTTGACCAGCAGCTTAAACTTGACGAGCTTTTGAATGAAAGGATTATCTACAGCAGTTTATGGACTTAAAATATTTAAAATGCAAGTCAGAGCAGATGTATGGAGTAAAGAGAGCCTAACAAGGGGAACATTGAGGTGTTGCATGGATCGTATAGCCATTAATCAATTGGTTTTAATGCCATGTTGGGCACAACAACAAAATCTGTAAGCCGAGTGCAAAACCGCAACCCAAAACGCGTTTTCGAACATAAATTATGATGTGACGATGGTCTGGCAGACAGGCAAGCTGGCAGGCAAAAGCAGTGTGGCAAGCAGTGAGAGTGGCAAGCGGCAAGTGGCAAGCGTCGCCTGGCTAAAAGGCAAACACCTCGCACTGGCAGCAGCAGCAGCACTGGCCAAAAACCTAATTAAGCCAGGACAACAAGAGGACACAATCCGGAAGTGGTGTGGATCTAGGCGGTTGGCAAGTTCTGTGTGTTGCCCCTATTGTGGCTGGCGCCAGGAAGCGCTCAAGTGTGGCAACAATGGTTAATGCTTAAGTAATTACAATGCCTCGACGATTAACAATGCAGGCGTCTATATACACACACAGGATATATATATATATATATATATATATATATAAAGAGGAGAATGATAACCAAACTAAGCCAAGCCATGCCACAGCTAATGAAGCTGGCTCCACAGGCCCTCCAAAGGATCCAACAGCATGCAGCTAATTATCACACATGAAGCATATAGAAACTGATAGAGGGACAGAGAGAGAGAGAGAGAGAGGGAGAGCGAGAAAATCAGAGAGAGAGAGAGAGAGGGAGATGCTTTGGCTTTGCACAGCTTATGAAAATTTATGTTATGAGCTCATCGATGAATGAATGGCACTTGTTTAGCTGATTGATTGGTGCGCTGCGTGTGGCACTTGCCACATGCTACCAGCACAGCGTCAAACGCTTGCCACAATTTAGTTTAGCTTAGTTCAGTTTCAGTTCAGTTCAGTCCAAGGACTTTTTGTGGCACAGACTTTGTGACGACGCTCAAGCGATTGCTGCCCATTATTTTTGCCATGCACAAACGCACTTCAGACATTTTTATGCGTTATTCAGAGCCGCTACCAGATTATATTATACACCCATTACTTGTTGGCAGCTGCCAGAAGGTTTAACAGGCAGTGCGAAGTATTTTTGCTTTGGAAAAATATGCAGGCCAAGTCTATCTCAGAGGAAAAATAAAAGAAATTCCAATTTTAACTTTTTCAATTAAATTGGCAAGTAATTAGCAGGCTTTTATTAAACAGAACTTAATTAAAGGTAAATTCAAACATTATTTTTGTATACCATATTGCGTATACGCAATAAATTGCTTAACATATTACACCGCTATAGTTAAGTACAGGGTATTTTGTAGCAGTTCACACTCTCACTAAGACTCCACAGCTTTTTGTGGTTGTTGTTACTGCTTGCGTGATAGTTGTTGTTGTTGGTGTTGGTTAGGTTTTCTTTAGCTTTGGCCAAAGCATAAGCCACTTAAGTTTTTGTGGCACACGCGCCTCGAGTCGCCGCCATTTAGCGTCCCGCAAAAGTTTTGGGTGTCATCGATGCCAGGCGACAATGCCAAAACGCATTTGCAACAAGGGGTGGGGTCTGTAGAGGGGTAGAGTGGTAGAGGGGTAGAGCGTTAGCGGCGTTGCAGCTTTGAGAGACTGTTGCCATTGCATAGTTTAAGGCGTAAAGTTTTTTTTTTGTCTTTTTTTATTATTGCTTTTTTTTCGTTGGCCATGGCACATAAATTGCCGGACTGTAAAGCGGCTTAAACGAATTGCCGGCTCGGTGGCAGCAACAACTTGGCAGCTGGAACTTGCAACAAACACCCCATACCCTATGCCACCAAATGCATGTTAGTTGTTGTTGTTGGGTTTTGCAAGTTTTGCACAATTTATAAATAGTTTGCTTGGTTTTAAAGTTTCCTCACCTCCTCACAATGCCCGCATTTTGCGTCTTAGTGCCATTATCGAGCGCAATGCCGCAAAGTATGCATTGCAACGCGCAACGCGCAACTATCAACTACTTGCTACTTGCAACTTTTTGATAGTTTTTCGACTATTTCGCTTTTGGGCGAAAATTAACAAAGGAATTTCATTGGCAAACTAGATTTTTGGCGCATTGCTTCGAAGTAATTTAAAACAAGCAGTAATTTATAGACTTATACTCATGAGGCAACCCTCGGTAGAATAAACTTCAGTTCGAACTTAAAATAAGTAACTTTTGATGTGTAAACATCTATAGGACAGGGGGTAAAAATCTTGTTTCAAATATGTACATACAAAGAAGTTAGTTTAAATCGGTGTATTTGTCATTTTGTTAGTGTTGTCGTAAAAGACGAAGTCTTGCTGCTCGTAAGCTAACGAACATAACACGATGTATATTCCCGCTGGATCTGACTGTTTTTAAAACGCGATTGCGGGAAAAACTTTCATATATGTATTACACAGGATCATCACAACAAAGCTACTCTCCGTATGAGTCAACTGGTATTAATGTGATTAAATTAATATTTGAGCCTTATATTTTAACTATCTAGCTTTTTTAGCTTGAAAAATAATGACAGCATTTTTTTGCATTCGACTTAATTGCTTTGAAAATCGGGTCAGTTTTGCCCAAGTTATGCAAGTCGAAAGATTTTACCAATGCCGAAGTCGATTTTTTGGCATAAAAATTTAACATGCATTTTGACCAAAAATCTAATTTTATTTATATGTAGTTATTTAAATGCAGTTTTATTATAGGGGTTAAACCATGACTTTTAAGATATTGCTTTTGAAAATCGGGTCAGTTTTGCCCAAGTTATGGAAGTCGAAAGATTTTACCAATGCCCAAGTCGATTTTTTGGCATAAAAATTTAACATGCAAAAATCTAATTTGTATTATATGATATAAATAAACCACCTCCTAAATAAATTTACAGCATTTTGTACCAAAATAATTTATTTAATGTAGTTATTTAAATGCAGTTTTATTATAGGGGTTAAACCATGACTTTTAAGATATTGCTTTTAAAATCGGGTCAGTTTTGCCAAAAGTATGGAAGTCGAAAGATTTACCAATGCCCAAGTCGATTTTTTGGCATAAAAATTTAACATGATTTTGACCAAAAATCGAATTATATTTAAATGTAGTTACTTAAATGCAGTTTTATTATAGGGGTCAAACCATGACTTTTAAGATATTGCTTTTGAAAATCGGGTCAGTTTTGCCGAAAGTTATGGAAGTCGAAAGATTTTACCAATGCCCAAGTCGATTTTTTGGCATAAAAATTTAACATGCAAAAATCTAATTTATATTATATGATATATATATACTGAGCCTTGAGACGGTCGAGCCAAGCAGCTCTGTTGTTAATATGATAATTGTAAAGAAAATTTTGAAAGCATAAGTACTTGTAGTTAAACAAAATAATTTATTTCAAGATGTTTACACATCTCCCGTTTGATGGGGATCACATTGGTTTTTTTTTTTTTTTTTATTAAATTTGGGCTAATATTTTACTTTTTCCCTGCAAAATTCAGATTGAAATTGTATATTCAAATAAAACCAAATATATTTAATGATTTTTTGCTCAACTTGCATTAAAAACACGCTTTAAAATCATCAACGAAGCCAAGTTCCAACTTTATGCTAGCAATAAATATGTTAAACACGAGTCAGCTAAAAATTAATTTTAAACATTTCTTTTTAGGTATTCCGCATTTTAATATTACTTATTATAAAAAATTAATCAAAAATAAAACTATATGCAGTTTTGTCATTAATTTCGAATTTCAAACATTGCAACGCTTGCCACTCAATGGTTACATACATTCTGGCAATGCCACAAGCTGTAGCAAGCAAGTGATGCATTTAAAGGATGCTGCGTTACTTTTGACAAATCTGACAACGCGACAAAGCGTCGCGTCGCCTTGACGCACCAAAAAAACCAACCCAGAGTACAACTCTCTCCCTGCCAAGCCCAAAGCCTGATCAAATGGCATGCTTTTAGCGTATTTTACATGCCAATCTCTTAGCTTGGGGTAGGGGTAGGAAGGGTGAAGTGGTGAGTGGAGTGAGGCAGTAACTGCATTTATGCACAAGTTGTAAGTAAAAGTTTTCCGCACGCAAAACGCAGCTCGTAAAGTAAACACACTCGACAACTAACTTTTGCCCCAAAGTGTGGCACGGTAAGGGGTTGGTTAAAGGGGGGGCTCTGCCCGTCTTTCTTTGTGTTTCCATTTTCTTCTTCGTCTCAGTTCTTGCGCTCAATTTGCGCATTTTTCGCGCGCAATTACTCAGCGCGGCTTAAATTCGCTGCGTCCGATGTGGCAGAAGTGGCAAAAGTTGCAAGTTGTTGTTACTACACGTTGCACATTGCACATTGCTGCTGCTTGGCACTGACTTGGCTTCATAAGCCGCCTAAAAGGTGCAAAGTAACTGCCGTAAGCCGATTCTGAGGTTCTCACTGCCCCTTAAACTTGCCCCATGTGCCCCTAAATCTAGTCATGCCCCTTTCCGCCCTCTTTTGCTACAGCTGCAATCATTTTATTTTTTTTATAGGCTGGAATTTACTAAGAAACTGAAAATTAGATACTCTACGAGTTGATACAAAAAAAAAAAGAATAATAATTTGGCTTTAATGACAAAAACTTAATTTTCTTCAATTTTATTTGTACCATTTATTTACTTCCTGAACATATCCTTAGATTCTCTAACAGCCTTTCTATCCACATAACTGAACATAGCCCTAGGTTCTCTAACACAAACTAAACACCCTTTCCAACCACAAAGAGTATCACAAAAATGTTTGTTGACGCAAGCTTGGCGTGAATTACGTGCATGTTGTCATTGTCGCTTAGCTTCTTTCCATTTTTTTTATAAAATTTTTTTTCCGCTGGCTAACATTGCGTATGCGTAATGCTTGGTACTTTGTTTTTGCTCTCATTTTTCTGCTCTTTGCCTTGACTTTCATTGAGTGGCTTTTAATTGGCTGCCAGCGCTTAACCCTTGCCGCATAAATCTTACTCACACATGCCACACGGAAAGACAGCGCTTAAAGACCCATTGCTCTGCCCGCCACCAATCCTTTGTCCTTGCCATTTTTGCCAGCTGCTAGTCAAATCGACTTTTAATCTGCCGCATATGCTTTGCCAGGAGCATCAACTGACCAGCAGAGGCGAATCTTTCCGACCCCCCATTTTGACTTAGGGTACGCTTAAAAAACGAAAAAGAAGAAGAGCAAGCAAACAAGCGAAAGAAAAAAGGGCTAGAACTAAGCAACTTTTTTTGAGTGAGTGTGAAAAGTTTTTGGCGTTAATAGATTTCAACCGGAAAGGGGAGAGTGGGAGGATTGTGTGTCTGCTTTGCTGCTCGTCTAATTGAGCGTCGTTTAAATGTTCATTTGAGGAATCTGTGAATAAACTTTAATCAACTTGCAATTTAATTTTATATATCTTTTGATTTGTTAAAATGCTATAAGTTAACAGAGATATTCCTATCTTTTGCAATGCAGCACAGAGATAAAGAAAAGAGGAAAAGGACGAACGAAAGTAACTTCTCGACTTCTTATTTTAGGGTGTAAGGGATATAACATTACTTTGGCAACTGTGGGAAAACCCCTTTACCAAGATATAAATAAGTTTTGGAAGTTGTTACTTTGCTGACATCTCAAACGTTTCAATTGAGGGATCAAAGTGCTTTCTATACCTTTATCAATATCTAAAGCGTTATATGTTCTGGCACTCCATTATTAGAAAGAGAGAGAGTCAATAACAAATGACAGATGTTGTGATTGAGGCATTGACTCGAAGAGAGGAGTTGGATTCAAAATTTATGCGCTTGTTTGTTAAATTTTACAAAGGCGGCACAACTTAGAGACAACTATTCATGTGTCTTCTTATTTATGGGCGCATTTAGGAGCCGACTAAGCAAAAGCGGTATATTCAACTATATGTTTGTTACTAACGGCTACCAAAACAGTTTACGGTGCATGGCAATTGGCGTTCTGCGCGTCCTGTCGCTTTGCTAATGGATTGCGGCACACAAATCTTTAAAATTACCCCGGTAAAACTTTGAAAATTAGACGATGACTGGACGCAGTCAGTAACTTAGGCCAAATGGCGACAGTCTTGCTCTAGCTACAAAAAAAAAAAGAATAAGAAGAAGAAGATGTTGCAAAAGAAGTCTTGGCTAATTTGTAGTTTCATATTTGATCAAAGGCCAACAAAATATGTATGGAAAATGCGGCAGTTGCTTGTTGCAGCTGCAAGAATACCCTGTAATCAGGATGTGTGAAGTTAGTTAAAACTAAATACTTAAAGTGAAGATGTAAATACACTCAAAGAAAATAAGATTAGTTGCTTACTTATTGACCAAAACTAGTATTCCTCAAGATGAACAAAAGCCTATCTTCTTTTTTCCGTATTTCTCAAACTTCCATCCACCCTTTTGATACAACGATGTCAACGTTAACAGGGTATATGGAAGAAATACGGCTATTTTGGAAACTGATTGCCCAAGTTGCAACTGTGGCAAACTGGCCAAGCCAAAAGAAGAAATAAAACATGTTCGCAGCACATGTCGCTGGCAATTTGCTATCTTTCTCAAAATTGTTTGTGTCTTCACATATACATACATATGTATGTATGTACTTCAAGTTCTGGCCAAAACACTAATTGAAGGCCAACATCAGGCAATCAAATTGAGGCCGATGCTGCTGCCTGCAATCGCTACTCGACAATAAGGGGGCGTGACAGCACGTAATGCGCTTCAAAAGCGATAAAAAATGATAAAATTACGAAAAACTTTTGTGGCTTAAACTTAATTTCAAATGCAAAAAAATATATATTAGTATATTAGTCATATAAAATATGTATAAATATATAATATTCAACATCATCTACTTATGAAAAAATATATACATGCATGCATAAAGTTAAAGTTGGGCTAATGCGCCGATGATCCAGATCCAGACAGATCGGGGGCTCAGACTCGAATCGGCTGACAGGCAACAAATACACACAAACAAGCAACTTTTGCGCCCAAATCGCAAAATCCCAGGCATGTTGAGTGCCTAAAAAAAACGTAACGGGGCTGTGCGAATAAGTAAAGCAAAGTCTACACACATACACACACGCACGCATACAAAGACATGCATTGAGCCTCACATGGTAAATGTAACGTAAAACGTAAAATATTCCTGAATGCAATTCCCAACGCATACCAACACACACACACACACACACACTGACACACACACATACAGAGTTTTGTGGAAAAAGTCAAACTACAGCATTGCGGATGTTCAGGACATTCAACTGCACTTTGACCCATATTCCATTCCATTTTGTTGCAAATAGCTGCAGCTGCGGACGCACTGCACAAAAACCCAACCGACCAACAAAAACAACAAGAACAACAACAACAACAGTAGCAACGTCGCCCAAGGCTTCGGAGTAGTATGGCCAGCAAAACCAGCGAGCGCAGCTGTTGGCAAAACGACAGACTCTACAACAACTCGAGACCCATCGCCCAGTAAATCGTTTAGCTGCATGGCTTACGATTTTTGTGTTCCCCCAAACCCAAAAAGAAACCTAGCGTTGATTTTGGCCTGGCCCAGAAAAAAAAACTTATAGCACTTGTTCCTTTTCGCATGATCTGGCACCTAACAATAACAACAACAACAACAAACAACTAAACATATAGAAAGCCTATACACAAAATACTTGTGTCACATTGCAAATGGCATTTAAAACGCCTTCTCGTTTTGGGCCTTTAGATAATTTTTACTGAATGTTTGTCTATTTTGGTGAAATATAAAGAGAGAACTGAAGTGATTTATGTGTTGCTTATATTGCAAAATACCTTGAAAATTAATTCGTAAAAATATTTTTTGGGATCTTTTGGATGAATTTTTGTATATTTTGCATGACCAAAAATTGTTTTGGGGTAATATTGTGAAACTGTCAAATAAAATTTGAAAATATTTCTGTTATTTCGTTATGAGGAAATTGAGCAAAAGAAGCATGCGAAAGGTGAAGAAATAAACAAAGCGAAAGACAAAAAGAAAAGAAGAAAGAAAAAAGCAAAAGAAACGCCATGCTTGAAAGGAAGCGGGGAAAAAAATAACCAAAGGCAATGCATAAAGAAAGCAAGAAGCATAGCGAGAAGCATAGCGAGAAGCAAAGCGAGAAGCATAGGCAGAAGGTAAGCGAGGAGCATAGCGAGAAGCATAGGAGAAGTTAGCGAGAAGCATAGCGAGAAGCATAGCGAGAAGCATAGCGAGAAGCATAGCGAGAAGCATAGCGAGAAGCATAGCGAGAAGCATAACGAGAAGGTTAGCGAGAAGCTTAGCGAGAAAGTTAGCGAGAAGCATAGGCAGAAGCTTAGCGAGAAGCTTAGCGAGAATCATAGCGAGAAGCATAGCGAGAAGGTTAGCGAGAAGCTTAGCGAGAAAGTTAGCGAGAAGGTTAGCGAGAAGGTTAGAGAGAAGCTTAGCGAGAAGCATAGCGAGAAACTTATCGAGAAGCATAGCGAGAAGCTTAGCGAGAAGGTAAGCGAGAGATTAGCAAAAAGCAAAGTAAATGGTACAGCGAGAAGCAAAGCGATTATCAAAGCGAGAAGCAAAACAAAAAGCAAATTGAGAAGAAAGGCAAAGAACAACGTCAAAATAAAGCGAGAAGCAAAGCGAAAAGTAGAGGGTAAAGTACAGCGAATTTGCTTTCTCAAACAATAAAGAAAACGAAAAAACAAGGAGAAAATCGAAGAATTCACAGGCAAAGAATGGCACTTACATTTTTTCGATGTTCAGCTAAACCATTAGCTTTATCTCAACAGACAACATCATCAATACACCATGCACAAAATCTGTATTCAATGATATCCGCTGCCTGCTTTTATGCAACACGCATTTATGTCTACATTTAGTCTAGCATTTGCAAAACCCTAAAGGATCTGCAACTCAATCATATTTCATCAAACAAAAGGGCCCCAATACGACCAAATAGATGGCAATAAAATAAAAGACAACAAAAAAAAAACTCGTTTGGGGACTGCGTGCTGCTGGGCTAAATCTAAAGCCCATTTTGAGGGAATGGTCAAACAATTTGGCTGGAACCCAAGTTGCAAACGGGCAGGTGTGTTTTGTGGTGTGTGTGTGTTGTGTGTTGTGACCGCATCCGCAGTGCAAGGTAATAAACCAAAAATACGTCAACAACAAAACCACAAAACCAAAAAACACACACAGAGATACACTTTAAACAAAAAGAGAAACAATGAATAAAATAAAAAAGAACAGCAAAAATATAAATTTTGTTTTAGGAATAGGTTTCAATAAAGTTTGAAAAAGTTTGAAACTTTGCTTGTTTATAATATCTCCTATTATGTATTTATTTCTTCCAGTGTATAACACATGTGTCAGGTAAACGAGGTAATTTTAATTATGGCCACAATGGAGACACCCTCAATGGAAAAAAAAAAAAAATGTGAAATGAAATGATGGCCAAAATGTTGCTGCCTGCTGCCTGCCGTTACCTTGATTCATCAGCATGCCGCCGCCGGCGGCGTTTGGCAGCAGACATTCATAAAACGGAGGCTTGTGCGCAATTGGTAACGGTAACGGTGACGGTAACAGTAACGGTAAACGTATTGAATTGCCGTTGCTCGTTATGGATGCGCGCCAATTGCCTTGGTTTCTGCACAGTTTTCCCTTTGCTTTCCCTCTGCAGCAGACGCAACGCTTTTGCCTCTTAGCCAAATTACATAAATTAGTCGCGTGTGCTCGTTGTTTTTTTTTTACTGTTCTGTTTTGTTCTGTTATTTTGTTGTTGCTGTTTGGTCTAAATCAAAGTACTGCCGAAAATTTAATGGACTCCTGTGTAAAGTTTTGTGTTCAAAAGAAAAACGCACCCAAAAAAGAAAATAGAACAGCAAATAGACAAACCAGACAACAACAAATGTTACGAAATGTCGAATACGTGATATTTGAGCGAAGACAGAAAAAAAAAAAACATAGAGAAGCAAGCAGAAAGAACTGTTAGGCTAGAAAATACCCTGTAAGCTTGTTAAATGTTGTGAGAATTTTTTTTTTATTCATTAAAAAGAAAACTAAATTATGTTCGATTTAATAATAGATTAATTGAAGAAGAGAATATTGATTTTGTTTATTTATTAGGCTAGAAAAAACGCAGCCTACCCCTGCCCATACACAACCCTTACAGGGTACAAACAAAACGACTAATAGAAAGTAAAACGCGATTTTGGTACATTACTGATTTCATTAGAAGCCTTGGAGCCATCGAATGTGAATGTGGGTTGACTGGGTTTGCTTTGGCTCGTTTTGGCGTGTTTTTAGCGGTGCACCACTGCGTATACGTAATGTTGCATTTTTAGTGCTCGTCGCAGTACTCTGTGCTCGTCCAGTTGTTAGTCCTTGTTGTCTGCGGCTCTTGTTGTACATTTCTGCTGCAGTTTGGGAATTGCCTCAGCCACTAGAACCTAACCCCAATGCCAAACCCTAGCCCTAACCTCAAGCTCCCCTATTTTGTGTGCAATTTTTGCGCATACCTTTGGCAGTTTTTGGCAAAGTCAAAGGTCCTGCTACCCCCAACGACCGCATCCCTCTCTCTCTCTCCTTCTCTCTCGACCAACTCTCTGACCGCTTTCTTGTTGCGTTTCTTTTGCGGTCATAAAATGTTTTGCGCCGTTACGAACCCAAAAACGAAATATGGGCCCAGAGTTTCGCTCGCACATTGCACATCGAAAGAGGTAATTTAATTTATGATGCAGTAAAATTGAAAATCCTCTCGGGCATTGCACACACTGAACAAGCAAGAAAGAGTGCAAGAGAAATGAGATGAGATAGATGGAGAGAAGAAGAAGAAGAGAGTGTCCTTTCTTTCTTTCGTTCTTTTTTCGGTGACATGCAGGTAGATAAAGGCTGGGTCCATCCCACAAAACTGACAGTTACAGCTGCACAACTTGTTGGCCAGCTTAGTGAGATGAGCCAAGTTATGCATGCGAACGCGTGCCAAGCAAGCCAGCTTTGATGAGCTGCCCAAGTGCACTGAGAAAAAGGATGTTGGTCAAGTGTTCAACACAAAACAGATCCTTCACAGTTCACAGTAGGATAGAAAAAAACTAATCTGTTTGTTGTAGTTCCAATTGTTGGGCTTACCTAGTTTGATTTTGTTTTGATCTTGATATCAGTAATAAGCAGCAGTCATTAAAAATGGGTAAAAACCACTTAGAAATCTGTCACCAAATTTTCTTACAGTGCACAGTTTTGTCAACGCACGAGCAGACGGTAAGGCAGTTACAAGAACAACAACAACAAGTAGCAAAGCTACATATGCAAACAATATATAGAAGTTCCTATATGTATACACAAACACAGACTCACATACACAAACACATATACATATATATGTGAAAGCTACCAAAAAACTGATAACACACTGTCGAGCTTGGCATGGGAATCGCCAGGCTTAAAAGCTGGCTTTTCTATTTTTGTGTTATTTCGTTTTCGTTTTTTTTGTTGTTGCAGCGTTTGCGAATGGTCCATGGTTTTGCATATTAAATATGCAACAGCCGCACGCGTAGTGTTCCCCCTCCCTAACCACCTTACATTGCCAGCTTGTTTCAACCACGACAAGGTCCATAAAGCACCTGAAAACTCCAGCCACAACTACAACAACAACAGCAACAGCAAGAAGAGAAATGCGCCTATCGCACAGTAAAAGAATTTACGAGCTGGTAACGTCAGGACAACAAGGACAACACAAGCAGCAGCAGCAGCAGTAGAAGAAGGGAGTTGCAGCAGTCGCAGATATGACGGGCATCCAATCATTTTAACGCAAATAAACCACAACAGATGGCGCTGCGTGCGCCTTGTAAGTTGACGCACGCTTGCAACCCTCCGAACAAAAAAAAATAAAAAAAAAATATGCCAATGCAGAAGAACTACAAAAACCTGACAACTGGCTGGAGTTGAAAGTGGGACCGACTAGAAGGATGCCCTTAATTAGGGTCACTATAAGTTCGCGTTTGAACTTTCAGCTGTTATGCCCGGCGTATACTTAACATTATATGCCATATAACAAATATGCAATACAAAGTAAGCATTGCAGATGTTTTCTTAAAGCTGATTTTGAGTTTAAAGACCCTTAACTTGATTCTTTATAAAGTAAAGTAAAGATCGAAATGTGTGAATAGACCATTCTTAGCATTAATGGGAATGTTTAAGTAGTAGAAAATCTAAGATCTATTTTCTAATCATATTTTTCTACCTCTAAGTTAGAAAATTTGCAACTTCTGTTTAAAAAACTGATTCAAGACTTTGATAAAACTTTACAAAAAACAAAAAGGTGTACAGTGTACATTTTACAGGGTATAAAAAGGTATAGGTAAGCAAAGTAACAGCAACAGCTTCAACCTGGACACACAAAAATGGATGCGTTCGCGTGGCAGCTTATCACAACTGCAACAACAACAACAATCATGTTGCACAGCTAAGATGGTCTGGTTTATGCATGCTGCTGGCTGCTGGCTACTGTGGTCACTTGTGGCATGCCACCGATCCCCTCTCATCCTCTCTTACTTTGCTGGCCAGGTTTACTTTTGTTTGCGCTGCGGTCGCGTCGCACAGAACGCGTTGCCGGGCTTGGCAATTGGAATTTTTGTCGCATTTACCCAAAGTGCAACGGGACACGAAACGTAACGGAACGTGGCAAAGAAAGAGAGAGAGAGGGAGAGAGAGAGAGAGAGAGAGAGAGAGGGAGAGAATGGTGGCAGCTTGTGGCCAATGTTGTGCTGCAGATAAATCTCATGAAATAATTACACGTGTTACAGTAAATGCTGTTAAATTGTCCAACCTCCTCGATCCCCTACCCCTCCTTCCCCCACACCATTCAGCCCCACACCCTCTACAATCTCTCGAGCACGCTGTTGGCCATGTTAAATGCATTCATGAATGAGTGAACTGCATAAGTGCCACAAAAGCAGCAACAGCAGCAAGAGAAACAGCAGCAAGCGGCGGCAGCAGCCACGCAATAAAAACCGACGACTTGGCTAAGAGAAACAGAACCGCGTAACGACTGTGAGTGTTTCAATTTGCACACAACATACAGAAAGGGGAAGAAGGATAGAGGGCGACAGAGAGAGAGGTAGGGAAAGCCGCAGAACTTATGCCCAATTGGGGAAAATGATTATGTGCCACTGCAGCAAAGGAAATAAAGTAAGTGTATACTAAAAATATATACCAAAATGATAATGGATAAAATGAAGGAGTTTGTAAAAATCTGGTTTTGAGAAAACAAATATGTAATTGAACTCAACAGTTTGTTTTCTATAAAAGACTGTTCTGTATCTTGTTTCTTTTTAAGCTTATTTACTCTTGCCAAACTTGAAACAGGGTATTCCAACTATAATCATAAAGTATAAGCTTATCCTATTTATATGCGTTTTCAGTACATATGCATTTATATAGCCATTCAATATAATAAATGTGCGCATTTCGAGTGCCTTAAAAATAAATTGAAAATCAACTGCGCAAAAATCGCATCGAATCGAGTTGAATCGTGTCGCAACGCGTTTGCTCATTAGCGGTTGGGCAATACATATCCACTGGCAGCAAAAAAGTGTTGCCTGCTTTTTGGCGCAAGTCAATAAAAGCCATTAAAAATTGTAACAGCTGCATTTGCGAGAGAGGCAAATACTTTCATACTTTCTGGCCACCAAACCAACAAATAATAAAATGCCATTATAAAAACCAACAACACGCAGCCAATTCAACTTATGTATTTAAATATATATGCTATATATATATATCGCATATCGACACGCATATCATATTTTTCATCAGATTCCTGTGCTGTTTTCATATTTGTATGGCATTCATTTAAGGACTGTTTGGTAAACAATTTAAATCCTTTTTTTCTGCATTTTTATCAATGTTGTATGCGCTTCGTTAAGCATTAAGATAACTATTAAGTAGGTTGGTTAATGAGCAAAGAAAATATATTTTTTTTTGACTAAAAATAGTTAACAAAATTAAAAATAAAATTTGTATATAATAATTCTTTGAAAATTAATATTGTACGCCATAAAATTTATTCGATACATATGTATATGCTTTATTTAAAGTATAAGTATATTAAAGCTAAATATTTAAACGACCCAAGAAAAAGAGAATAATATTTTGTGGGCTGGTAAATTTAGTGGCTCATAATTTATAATGCAATCACGTGGCTTTTTCCGTTTCGCCAAGGCGCCAAAAATATATATGAATAGAGAACGACTAAATAATTTGGAAATGATTTACAATATTGCACACTTGCACAGACAAAGGGGCTCGTTGCAAAGGAGGTGGTGGTGGAAGCAGCAGCTAAAAAAAGGGGTGCGACTTGTCGGCATAGTTCATAAATCTAACGGCATGACGAAAAGATGCACACTGCACACACACAGACAGAGAGACATAAAAACAGAAAGAGAGAAAAGAGAGAGGGGGGGTCGAGTCTAGAGTCGACTGTTAGAAAAAAGGACTACTCCGAAAATTATAGCCAAAAATGATGCATGGACTGCCAGAGAAAGCAGTGTTAAAGGAGATGTAGATAGCTAGAGCTTTGTTAGAGGACTCACAAAATGGCTTGCTTTATATGTGTTGAGAGTCCTTGACAAAATATTCATCATCATATATGCATTTTTAGCCTGTGGCGCTAATACAGTCATACTATATCGCCAGTTTTGGACCTAATCTAGCGGACCAAAATAAAAAATACTTATATCAAAAGCCAATTTCCAGGCAGTTGACGCAATTTGCTCGTGCTACTTTCTCTTCTTTTACTGCTCCTGTTGCGATAATTGCAATGGCTGCCATTTCAATTTGCCTGCTGCCAGGCATACTTTGATAGATGGGCGCCTCCAAACCATTGTTATCCCCCCCTCCATCACCCGGTTGCCCGAATCCAACAACGTTTGTTGTCAAACATTTTTCGCGCCTTTCGCCATTTGTCTTACATTTTTTGTACGCGTTTTTCTTGTTTTTTTTTTATATACTGTTAGACAGCGAGGTATACGCATTTTTACATGCAGTTTGCCAGACGGAATGTTGAAGTCATAAGAGCTTTATGTAAATACGTTTTCATTGAAATTTCTTACACATTAGAAGGATTTTAATGAACCTATTTAATGATAATCAATGCCATTCGAATAGAAGTATATATGATCTCAGGTCTAGCTTTTCATTAAACTTTGCCTTATTACTGCGAAATAAGGAAAAACATCTTCTGGGAATAAGAGAAAATTTTCCTTAGCTACCAAATCATTTAATATGTAAAATAATTACAATTAAAGACAAAATAAAATGTTTGCAATATTGTACTAACATAATTTGTATCCAATACTAACTCCCCCCATTTAAGATTCGAACCTCAATCCATTAAGACTTAGTTCAAACACTTTACAACGACTTTAGGTCACTTAATCAGTTTCTTCTTATTTTATTGATTCTAAGACTATTTTTTTTAGGTCTTAGAATAAGTTCGATCCATAAGCGTATTAAGTTCACTACTATTCTAGTTTCTAAAGCATTTTGAATGTTGTTTAATTTTCTTTTTACAATGCGGCGCCTTAATTAAAAAGCTGCACGCCGTTTTACACAGCACTCTCAGAAGTGCAGTTTGGATCATCAGTTCGGGACATAGATGGCTTAAGGGAGGTTAAGCAGCGGCAGGAAAGGGGATAGGTAGGGAAAGAGTTATTGAATGGATTTACTGGTGCGAAATAGTCGGCAGTACTTGTATTTATGAGTTGGCACGCAGCAGTGCAGAGCATGATTTACAGTTTATATCGAAACAGAGATGGAGAAAGACAGAGAGAGAAAACAAAGCGAGCGCCAAGAATTAGCCGCAATGGCTCATCAATCATTTTTGGGGCCGAGAGAATGAGGGACGAGTTAGATGCACCTTTTTTGTGGTAGCCTGTGTAATCCTTTTGGGGCACTTATGACTCGACTCGACTCGAGCTTTATGGCCATATTATGCTTAATAAAGTTGCCTTTTTCTTAACGTGCTTTTATTGTGTTTTTTTCAGATTTGCTTTTTCTTTTTTTATCTATGCATCGGTTTTTGGTCGAGTTTTATCTGAGAGTCGCGTCATAATGGAGTCCTTGCTCCTGGAGCCGCAGCCACAGACGAGAGCGCGTGATTTATGTGATTACTTCAATGCGGCGGCGTTGCGCCAAAAAAAAAAAAAAAAAGAAAAAGAAAAAAAGAAAAGACTAAAAGAAAAGCAAAAATAAATATAATAAAAAAAAAAGCGACAAAGAAACGTAAAAGTATTACGCATAGAAAACGGTCATAGAAAATAGCAAAGCCATTGAGCCATCGTTTGGATTATTTAAGTATGTTATAATAGACTCTGGCAACAACCATAAAATGGACATTGACTTTTTGACTGCAAACATTTTGCGGTTCGAATATTTATTGTTGTTTGTCTGCCCAGCAGTAAATAAATATGTGTGTGTTAGGTCATAAATGAAAATAAATATTTTGTACTTATATTTAAAGGCATTTCATATTTGATATGAAGAGATTTTCTTAGCTCTCTGTTCCTAATAATCTATTAATGATATATTTATAATTTTATTTTATGTCGAAATTGATTGATTTTAGATTTCATGCTACAAATTATGACAAATCAACGCTTAAAAAGCTTTTGTAACTTTTTTAATAGCCCAACTTTACCGTTATTTAATCAATGTTCATCATATTTACAGTTGACAGACTTTCCCATACCGCTAGATGGCGCTCTGACATCAAATAATCTGCTGTTTTTCGATTTGTTCGAACTTGTTTCTTGTTTTTGTTGTTTGATTTTTTACAGTATTAAATGCCAGTTTGTTGAATGTAATTTAATATTTATAATATGCACAATATGCTGCCATTATGTTTGCATGATCTGTCAATCTATTGCAATTGCCAAAGCACGCCCTCTAACAAAAAATACAAAGTACAAGAAGCAGAGAATGAAGTGGAGGCGTAAAAAGACAGTTAAAAAAAAGAAGAGAGAAATAAAAACAAGCAAAAGAAAAGCGAAAAGTGCCGCTATCTATTTATATCGCTTTTGTTGGCTTTTTGGCTGAAAACTACTAACGAACGACACCTGCAAAAGGAATCTCCCCAAACTTCACCCCCCCCTCCTCCATCCCTGTAACGCTCTACCCCACCTAACCCCAGCAGTTTGTAGCGTGTGCCGCCTTTTTGTGCTTCTTCTGCTTCAACTGCTTTTGCTTGTTTGGATTTGTTGTTCAATTTTTTGTTTTTTTCATATTTTTTTCGCTTTTTTCTGTTTGCGATACACCGAAATTGTTGCTGCTGCCGCTGCTGCTGTTGCACGAATGTTGTAAATCAAAAGTAGGCGAGTCACACGAAAGGCTCAGGAGGCTCAGGCGGCTCAGGCTCAGGCCCAGGCTGCAGGCTGCAGGCTCAGTTCAACTCACATCAGCTCTGTAAAGTTCAGTGCAGTGCAGCTAGCCTGCAAGCAGGACACAGCGCCTATTTGAGTGGCAGCCCGAGCGGATAACGCTGGCAATTATCGCGCTTGTGCTGCACGAACAACGGAAGCGGCAGAGGCGCCATCATGTTCAACTTCTTCTGGCACACTTTTTTTTTGTTTTTGCATTCCACTGCATCACTCTTCACTTCACTTTAGAACAGCACAACAACAACAACTACAACAAAACCAAAAGACCTCTCATTGTTCTGTTTGTTGGCATCTTTTTGTGCAGTGTAATTGTTAACAACAACAACAGCAAAACTTAAAACAAGAAAGCAGAATTTAGCTATGCACTTTTAGAGCATGAAATATATTAAATAATAATAAAATAGATTTAACTTTGATATGATATAAATAAAAATCTAATTTTTGTTTTGATTTTATTTAAATGTCAAATGTCAAAAACATCATTATGGGTTTTGGATTAAGCCCAACTGCAGGGTTCTGGAAATTCGTTGTTTAGAAAAAACTTCGTTTTAAATAATATTTTTCGTACTGTAACGTCTTTTAACTCAAAATCCTACTACCCTTCCGCTGTAAAGGTATAAATAGTGAAAAAACAAAGCCTATTGTTGTTTCTGTAGTGTGTCCCAAAATATGCCCCAAAACTAAACCCCCCACCCCAACCACCCCTGCCATAACAACCCATACTTGCATAGCTAGGCAGTCAGTCAGTCATTGAAGTCATTTATTGCCACCAATGTTGTGCTATGTTGTTTTTTTGCCTGAACAACTGTACTAAGGTTTTTTGTTTTTTTGTTGATTTTTCGTTGTGTTTGTGTTTTTGTGTGTTTGTTTGTCTGTGTTGATAGCACACCATGGCCGAAAAGAGAACTAGAGTTCTGACCGTTACCATTTTACCAGTTTCGTGTGCAGGATGTGTTTGCAATTTGTGGACACGCCGACCGTCATTTGATTGCTGTTGTTATTGTTATTGTTGTTGTTGTTGTTGTTGCTGTTGTCGTCGTTGCCATTGTCGAATTTATATATTAAATTGTTGTTCTGTTTTTTTGAATGTTTTTTACGCTGTGCTTTTTCTTAATCATATGCGAAAAAACTCTCAAATTAACAATGCTTTTTTATTAAGTGTGTTTTTGTTTTAAAATGTTTGCCCTGCTATTTAAGGGATCGCCCTTTTAAGACTCAGAACTGACCTAAGTTAAGATTCCAAGACCCCAAACTATAGTTTTTTCATATATACATATATTCTATTAGACAGCGGTTGATAAGCCAAATTGTTTGTTTTCTTTACACCACGCGATAGTTAACGTCGTCTCGTGTTAGTTTTATATTTTGCCTACTCTTTTTTTTTTTAGTAATATCGTGACATCCATAAAAAGTTCCAAGGCAAACATGCCATAGACCCAACAAACACACACATACATCTATACATACATATGTGGGCCAATTTATCCATTTCCCACTGACATTTGAGGCGCGAGGTCTCATGAGACAATCAAAATTAAATGACTTTCAGTGCTGGCATGCAAGAAGCGTAAAGAAGAAACATTACTTATTTGCTATGTTCCAGAAAACGTTCAAGTTTCCTCAATTGTTTACCTTAGCCAAGACTTAAACCTAGCCCTTAAAATTTGCCGACTATGGTGCTGCCAGATCCCACTAATAACTAAGTTCGCAAACAAAGCTTTTTGACAATGTGGCAGCTCTGTACAACAAGCACTGTTTACAGTTATATTTACTTACATCACGTCTCCTTTGTTTAACTTTTCAGGCAACTATGAACTACTCATTGAGTGCCTTTATTCATAAATTATGAAAACACGTAACACGTTACTTTTGATTTTTATATGTTAAACTCACTTTTGTGTAAAATTTTGTCAACTTTACCGCCGAAAATTTAAAACGGATTCTGTGAAAATAAATCACGAACTAAAATTATGAACTGCGAAATTTTTCTGCGCCGTCACAAAAATGCAAACACGATCTTTTTTAACACGCCGTTCAAAACAAAAATATGTTGGCCTGGTAGATTGAACAGCTGTTTGTTGCTTGTCGCACGCGCTTATTGTTGTCTTAAAAATAATGGAGTGCGTCAGTTGTGCCACAATAACAAATAAATACAAGTGCAGCAAATGCCTAGCGCCCTAGTAAGTATTAAACGAGTTAATAAATATGTTGCAACCGATAATTAACACTTGTGCCCTCCGTAGCTGCTCTGTCAAATGCTACAAAGAGCATAAAGAGTCGCCACAATGTGCAGAGCTTGCTGCAGAGCTGAAACTGCAGCTTGAGAATAAAGCAAATGATGAAGAGGAACCCACCATTTATGAACCATTCGCCACAGATGACACCGTGCCACTTGCCCGACTGCAGCAGCTTAGTAAGTTTCGATCTTTCTGTCAGACCGTCAAGCTTAACTGTTAATTCCAATGATTCCAGATAACTCCGAACCGTTGCGTGAATTGCTTTACAATCCCCATCTGCGTAAACTGCTCCAGGAAATTGACGTTGCTCATAATCCAAATCTGGCAATGACAGCCGCTATGCATGAACCACTTTTTGTTGAATTTGCTAATGCATGTTTGGAAGTGGTGGAACCAATGTCAGACGCTGAACGTGCTGAGCAGAATTTGTGCAACGGAAACTAGGCGGTATTTTATGTATACCAAAATTCTCAGTTTACGATTCATAAATTTATTTTAAGTATGTAGTTATGTAAAAACAATAAGTTTGAATTCACAAATTCATTTATAAATTTTAAAAAGTGTTCTTATAGGCATAGTGTGTGTACGGTAATCTAGCATTGTGTTTTATTTTTTACTGCCTTGCGTTCTCGCCAGTTCGACGGATTTTGGCCCAGTTATCATCATCATCGAATAGGTCGTCGAAATCGTTGTAAAAATCAGCGTGAACATGTTTATCATTTGTGGGTGCTGGCAAATGTTCCATCATCATGCCAGAGGCGCTGCCAGACTATAATTAATTTTAGTTAATAGATTTTGATACTCCATCGATTCGATGTTTGCCTCAGCTCACCTCTTCCATATCCATGTAACCGGCGCCCTCCGAGAACATCTCATCAACAGCCAAAGATGGTTTCATATTTAAATCCATTATAGCTTGTGCTGCTTCTTATCGTTTTATAAACAATTGAACAGTAGTTGTTTTCGCTTCGCTGTCTGACAAAACACTAATGTTGCCACTTTATTGAAAGCAGTGCGACCGTCACTCACATAATTTCCTTATCATCTGGCAGCACTTTTAAAAAACAGCTGTTCTTTGTACGGTTTAATTGCTTTTGTCGACAAAAATGGTTCGTGTTGGACTACAAATCAGCGCAACGCTAGAGAATATTGATAAACTTGTAACGGATGATGACTATTCATACTTCTTCAAGTTAACCTGCACTAACTGTGGGGAAACATCTGATAAATGGCACGATATCACCGAATCTGAGCGCGTGCAGCAAGACACACGAAATGCCTTGGGATTTAACTTTTACATGAAATGCAAAATGTGTGGGCGCGAAAACAGCATGGATGTATTAGAAAAATCAACTGGTAAGGCAATTATAGTACATTTTGAAAAGTTTATATTAAAATTATTTGAAAATTTTCAGTGGCATACACCGCTGACGATGCCGGTAAATTCAAGACAATTGTGGTTTTTGATTGTCGGGGCGTCGAACCAGTTGAATTTTCACCACGCGTAGGCTGGAAAGTGTTTTCGTCGGAAAATGGTCAGGTGTTTGCGGATGTTGATCTATCCGAAGATGATTGGGTGGAGTACGACCAGAAGAACAAGAATTCGATCGGCATTTATGAATTCGCCTCCCAGTTTTTAAAGCTAAAGAAATAAACTCGAATAAATCAAAAATTTAGAAAACAACGACATTTGAGAAGCATTTTTCTTGCAGTTTTACTTTTCACATGGAAAATTAAGCGTAAGTGAGTTTAAACTTAAATATTTTAGTCATTTGATGTTATGCTGATGCGCTTTAAGACACAGTGCATTTATAGTATATGTATGATACTATGCAAAAATATATATGTACATATATATATATATATATATGGTTTAGTTAGAATTTCAATATAATATTATTTATCAGACATGTACATTATTAAAAATATATATATATATGTATGCATTTACTTATGTGCTATAATTATGTAGAAGTATAAAGGAATTAACACAACGCCACTGGTGAAAAATGATATAGATAAACAAATTTAACACTATCAAATTATAAATTAAATTAGTGAATGCGTCAATAATATTAAATTTAAAATTAACTCAAACAGAGAGCAGACCATGAGACTTAAATATTAAAGACTACAAAATAAATTCATGTCTCCCAATTTGCTTTTCCCCTCTTATTCAGTGACATTTATCAGCCACAATGGGAAAGCGAACAACACGTATCTCATTGCCATAATCGCAGACAACCGAATCGCAGGCTAGCATCATTATTTTCGGGCACAGCTGCAGATTGGCAAAGTCCAGCTTAACCTCCCTTGCCGGCTGTCCAGTTCGTACATCCCACACAATGAGTGAACCTAAAAAAAAAACACACATAGTTATTAAAGCTAAATGTTGAAAATCAGTTGTTAAACATTATCTTACCCATTTTGCTGGTAACTAGCAGCGATGGCGTTAACATTAACAAGCTTGAGTATGCATTTGAAATGTTAATGGTGGTGAGCAGGTTACCCTGAAAGCGTTCCCACACACAGATGCGCTCATCAGTGCCCAATGAAATGACATAGCTGGGCGCACAGGCGAGACAACTGACGGCGCCATCATGCGCTTGTATGTTGTACAAGCAGGCGCCTGTAAACAGATCCCAGACACAGAGTAGACCATCCTGCGAACCGGAACCACCAGTGCCAGGTTGCCAGCGATCAACAAAGAGACAGGTAACAGGACCACAATGTCCATGCAGTGTATACTCCACATCCGATTTATTAAGGCAATATACCTAAATGCAAACAGAAGATTAGTATAAACTTTGGTTTCTTATCAAAAAAAAACCCACCTTTAATGTATGATCTTGACTGCCTGTAAAGACCATATCGTTGACTACCTGCATACAGGTAATTGGCTGCTGATGCGCCAAACGGACACCTTCTAGCGTTATCTTCATTTCCTCCTTTGTGGTTTTTTGTGCCGCATCCTGTTGAACACGTTGCTGCATCAGACCAATGCTGCCCGTGGAACCAGTGCGAACATGTGCTATAAATAACATAAATTTATAATGTCTTCAAAGATATGGTCAGAGTAAGCAAACTTACTGCGTCTATACGCTGAAGTAAAGCCCCAATCAATCTGTTTGCCTTTGTAGTACGTCTCTAGACGATAAAAATCAAGTCGGCCATTGAGTCTAGCCACAATCACACGATCCCCATTCAAATGGATGTGTGTGATGCCTTGATTTCGTTTGGCATCCTCCTGATAGGCGCACTTGAGGACACCGGCTGGCGACTCCCACAGCTCAACGCGCCCATTGGCACAGCCAACCGCAATAAGATTATCAAAATAGTCCAGACACCATACCGGGGATGTGTGCAGCTTGCGCAACAGCGTCTGTCCATCCTGACGCGGTTGAGCAATCTGCATATCGCTGCGTTCAATGCTTGCCAACTGCTCGCCACTGCGTCCATCCCAGACACGAATCTGTCCCTTGAGGCAGCAGCTAATGATGTAATTGCCATCAGATACCAAACACTCAATGCGATGTTTGTGGCCAGCAATTTGTGTTGGAACACCCTCCAAGATGTGCTCGGTTTGCTTGTAGGGCGCTTCGGATTCATGCCAGCTGGAACGCCATTCGGCATAGTTGCGCGTGCAGATGCAGCGATAGAAAACAACCATTGTATAGCAGAGCACAAAGATGCTGATGCAGCATAGCAAAATGGCAAAGAAGATTTCCATGGGACTCTTGGGCACTAGAGGAGTGCCACCTGCCATAACCATGGGCGACTCACGCCGTGCATCATCATCATTAAAATCCAATGGATCGAGGGCGGCAGCTAATGCCTTCCACTGGAAATTCTGCTGCAGTTGCTCGTGAGGATTACGCAATAGTGTCGCCAGCTCTGGAGAGATGGCATGAGTGAGCCTTATAGTTGGCAGCAGTGTAACATATTGTCCGCTCAAAGAAACATTGTACTGCTTCATTATAGTTGACCAATGGAAATTGGACAGAAAGTAGTTCAATTCAAAGTTAGGGTAGCGTAATCTGAGCAACTCCTCAGCTGTCTCATTATAATCATGCGGTGGCTGTTCAGTTGTGGGCGTTATAATGCTGGGACGCTCACCAGCGGGCTTAAATCCTTTCAAGAAACTGGAGACGGCACCGCGTGTCGCCTGCAAATGGCGCTGTAGCTCATAGGCTGTGCTCAATGTGCCATTATTTTGCATACTAAAAAGTTGCTCCAAAGAACCAGAGTTGTAAACAATCGAACAGATCCACACGCTCATCCAGATCATGAAGGCACGCTGAAAGAAACGCGTGCGTGCCCAAAAATTCACAATCTTAATGCGTTTGGGTATGCGTGCCTCCTGCGACGAATGCGTTCCATGTCCATTCACCAGCGTGGTGCGTTGCTCTCCAACAACGGTGTCAGCAAAACAGAGCTTGGGATGCGATTGGGAGCGTTGAAAGGTGCCCGGCACATAGGGAGCAGCGCCAAAGAAACGGAAGTCCTGGCGAGCGAGTGAAGCAAGTGATGTTTGTCCATTGGACGAGGTGCAACTCAACATCATCTTGGGCAAATGCTTTGCTTCTGTTGTGTACTCGGCACGCTTTATATTCATGGCGAGTATTGTGGAAAAGAGCAGCATTTGCAGCATGAAATCCGAGAGTAATCCAACAATGGCAAATACGCAAAACTCCTGAATAACAGGCACAAATGTAGCCAATCCAATAGTCAATATTGTAATCTCTGTGAGCAGCGTCTTCGAGATGTGCCAGCCTTCCTTGCTCAAAGCCTGCGCCACACGAATCTTCACATCAAAAGTTTCATCCATGGAGACGACGCTTTTGGTGATAACCAAACAGTTCTCAAGTCCCACAAGTATGACCAAATATGGGAATATATCCTTGGACTGCAGCGATATGGTCAATCCAAAGAAAAAGCAAAGTCCCAGCGACATGGCCAGGCTGCCCAATGTGGTCAAGACGCTGCACAGTGCCAGCAACACTCTTGAACGGAACACATCAATCTTTCGAACCGAAAAGTAAACATAGATGAAGACCACAACAAAGGCCAGCGATAGAGGTAAAAATTCCCAGATTTTATACTCTCCAGGATAAAAGATGTACGTTATTGTCGATGGTTCGTCCTCAACATCAGTTGATGATGCTCCCGTTAAAGGTGGATAATAACGCAAGAGTTTCTCCTTCAACGTTTCTATATACTCTGGATCATTTTTGGTTAGAATCAGCGTCATTGCATACTGTATTATGCGGGAACGGGCGCGCAAAGGATAACGCTTGCAGCCAGTGTCCTGCATGGGTAATCCAAATAACATTTCAGCTGTCGAAACTTTTGATTTTTGCAGATTCTAAAAATGTTAAACAGAATATAACATTTTAGCGATTAATTAGTATAGATCATTATTTTTAGGTTATTTATAATTGCTGGACTTGCTTTCCATGCTTATCTATGAAGTACTTTGGAAAGATATAGGAGCACTAATTCTTGAATTCTTCTTTTGTAAATTGCTAATATTTTTCATATCATATCAATCAATAATTTCTTATCAATTATATTTTTGATGATTCAGATGACAATAACTTAGATTTTAATTTTTTCTTGTCTATACCCGAATATAACAAACCTTAAATCAGATCTAAAATTTCTTGAAAAACATGAGGTTTCTTACCTATAATTTCCTAATAATTTCACTTAGCAAATACATTTCGTTCTAATAATAATAGAAATCCCCATATTACCGAATCGATGACACAATGAGCTTAACTGGTCGATAGATAAGTATATGTACAAACATATACAAACTTAAGAATATTGTCAGATGCGTTTCGTTTGTGTGAAGTTTTTTTCATTAGCACTATCAACAAGTTAGGTCATCCAAAGAGAACAAACAAGGAATACTTAAAAAAAGAAATAGCAAAGGTCTGCCTTGTTTTAGATTCGAGTCTAGTCGTAAAGCAAATGCATGAAATTCCCATTAATATTAAAACATTCAAAATTATTGCACGTGGTTTAGTAAACGACTCTTATGATGTTTTAACATGCAAACTCAAAATGTTTTCCAGACGTTTAGCAAATAAAAAGCGACTAGAACTTTGTTTCGATGAATGTAATTTCAAACAAGAAAAATAATCCAAAAAACGTTATCATTAAATCTAAACTGTTTATCGCTATTGCAACATAAAAGATTCAATGCTATCTTATCTATTTTTTAAGATATTAGATTAGGCTATGTTTTCAACTACTGCCTTTACATAATTTTAACTTAAACAGCCAAAGTGCAGTCTAGATTAAATACTTAGTCTCTTTAAGTGCTTAGGTAAATACAATTAGCAGCAGGCAACTAAAAAGTCAATTAGCTACACAAACATACTTTGGAAAAAATTTAAACAGTTTTTTCACACTTACATGATATTGAAAGATAGTGTTTAGTATATTGGTGTCTCTGGTAAATATCTGGGAATTCTGTGTCCACAAATTCGCGGGCGATAGCAAAAGGCAGCCATATTCTGGAAAGATTTGATCCAATTGACCCTGGGCGCCGCGTTTTACATTTTCCACATGCAGGCAATTTTGTTCCAGTGTGCGAAGACTATAACAAAAAGGGAATTTGATTCAATTAAAGGCAATGTCATATATATGTATGTATAGCAATATGCTTGTAATATGTATATATCGTCTATATATAGTAGTTCGTGTCTGCTTACTTCTCGCTGCTCTGATGATTGCGCACAATTTCAAGCAATTTAAAAACTTCATGAAGCGGCGCTCGAAACGCATCCATTAGCTGCATCTCATCGGTCCAAGGCAGTACGCTTGCTCGCAACGTTATCTGTTGCACATACAATGCCGGACTGTTTTGTGCCCAGGGTAGACTGCCACCTCCTCCACCTCCACCACCGCCTCCAACAGCTCCATTTCCACTGCTCCCATTCAATTGTGCACTGGCTCCACTTTGATTATCTGCAATTTTTTGACTTGCTGGCGTTGTTGTTGTCGTTGATTCTGTTTCGCCAAACATCGGGGTATAGTGTCCATCATAGGGTAGCACTATTTTTGTGGGTATTGTGCCCGGTAACGGTATATTCATCAAAGGATAACTAACAAGTACGAAAAAAACAAGAGAGAGATGGCTTTTAATTGATCTATTAAATAAATGCTGGTCGAATTTGTTTTTATTTTATGAAAAACCTATGCGTGCTTAAATCTATTATACCTCATAGCTTTAATTTGAAAAAATGACATATGCAAATTATCATGATACTTCTTTGAAACAAAAGTTTTTAGTTACAGCAAACAACTTTTATATATTTCATTGTATTGTATTTCAAGCTCACTAATCTCAGGTATATTTGTTGTGTAGGCTTTTATAACTAACATATTTGAAGTTAAGGAACCTTAGGCCATAAAAAATTCTTTGTTCTATGTAGTTAACACCTGTTTAACAGGATAGCCCAACAGTCAAGCAAACACATTCTTTATCATTTAGCGAGCGTTTAGATTGTCATCAAACGCGTGCGCCAAAAAAGACAGTTTCCCGAGACATGCAATAAAAGATTTATACATACATATATACTATGTATATAGAATATCGTGTGTTTGTGTATTTGATTTATCAACGATTCGATTTAGTACTTAACATTTTTATATATTCAAGGTTAGCTGGCCACAGCGACGACAAAAACAACAACAACCTTGAAGACGAAACGAGGCGCGGCCGAGCCCAACATTTAAAAAAAGGTGAAAACAGATAAGAGATTTGGCGACATTACCAATGAAAACATTACACTACCAACTGATAAGGCAGAGCAAAAACTCAGCAGCTCTGTTGGCAACTAAACAGATTTGGGTTTAATTGATGAGAGATTGAGAGAGGCAAAAAATATAGAAGCGTTAAAGAGAGGGACTGATAAAGGCAAGATACTTTGGATATAATAAATCTTCAATTAAAGAAAATTTTGTAAGGTATGTATTTTGTATATAGGTATGTATCAATCTCTAGCTAAAACTGATACAAAATTAACTTAAAGTTTTTTAGTTGAAGGAAAATATGTACAGAACAAAGTTATTATAACTTTTACAAAAGTTTTTATGAACATCTTTCATTTATTTCATACACAGTTTTATAGTTTCTCAGAAATGAAACACAATGCGAGTTTTCTCACAACCTAACATATAATTATTTAATAAATAATTGTTAACTCACGTTTGTGTTTACCAAAAGCGATGACACAATAGATATGCCACACGTATAGTATGTGTGAATGATTTGCGGCTTGCCGCACATTCAAAACGCCTTCTCGATAAGGCTGCCTGGAATTCAATCTGAATTGAATTTTGTGCATGAAATGGAACAAACAAAATATGTTTGAGTTTTTGGTATTAATAAATTATTCAATAATTTTAATTATCTATTAAGAAACAATCTAGGTACTTATAACTTTTGAGGGCATTCTTGATTTGTTTGTTCATCGTTTAAATTTCATTAAAATCTTTAGTACGCGTGGCTCTGCGTGAGACGAACAAATTATATTCTTAAATTTAGATTCTTATGCAAAATGAATATTATGCAAGAGCTAAAAATAATTTTGAGTTCATAATTGAAATGGATCAAGTTGCAGTAACAAGATTTATATAATACAAAATCGTTGACCCTCTTAAAGTAATTGATTTGATTTACAAGATTATTAAATATTTGTTCATTAGCGCAATAGCATATTGTCTTATCAACAAAGCGCGAACTCCTTTATATATATTTTATTTTGTATATATGTATGTTTATAGATCTATAGAATAACACAATTGACGCATGCTTTGGCATAGTCTGTAAGTTCAATAATTTTTTTTTTTTTTGCTGATTATCAATGTGCAATCAGAACGTTTGCTTTTTCGTTGTAATAAAACACAACGGAAATCAGTTTTAAGTTCAAAATTTCTGTATTGTTAAAATGCGAAACAATAAAAGCTAGTTGGAAAACGATCATATTGATGTTTCTTTAACGTTTTAAGAAAAAATCTTTTAGGGAAAAATGTTATAAGCAAATATATGGCAACTATTGTGATTTTTTTTTTAAGTGTTGATTGAAATTTGATTATTTGCATAATGCAAACTTGCTGAGTCACATTTACTCGATCTGAATTGCGATTAAAATTAATGGCAACTACGCATGCAAATTCTTCAAAAGGGTTGTTTATCCTGTAGGATGTATGCATAGTTAAAAAGCCAAATATATCTATACACAAACACATTTACATATTAGGCCGACTAAAAAATTCGCAGAATCGGCAACGCGGCTACCCGAAAAATAACAACCAAGGGTAATGGGGAAATATTGAATGTTTAATGCTCCGTTTTCAGTATAAAAATTAAAAAAAACTTTTTAGAGAGCTTTATAAATCCATTCATATGTCAATGGGATTTTTATATACATACAATCAGAGTTCTAAGATACATCGATATTTGCATATTCCTACCTGTTTGTTGCACAAAACCAATATACCCTATTTTCACCTAATTTTTGTGTAGAGCATTCACTGAGTAAGAAATGCAAAACTTACCACGAAAGCAAAATGGCCATGAGGGCAATGCTGGAAGCACATGTCGGATAGCTGGAGAGAAACAAGCCGTGCTTGTAGTAGAAATGCGATACCAAAGCCGGCAGACCGGATGAGGCGGAAGAGGCCGATGACGAAGAGGACGCCACTTTGGCTGCCGGTGGTGGTGGTGAATTGATTTTAAGCTTTTGCGTTTTACCGGTGCCATTAGCTGTCAATGGCAGCGACGTTGACGCAGCAGCTGCAGCTGCTGTTTTGGCAGAGCCATCTGTTGCGGCTGCCATGCCGCTCGCCAATACACAGCCTCACTCACAAACACACACACACACGACCCACACTTAGACGCGAAAGAGCGCGACCGGAATTTACAATAAAAGTAAACACACACAGAGTTTCATATAGCGCGCAAGAGAGAGAGTATAGAGTGTGGTGAACTTTAAGCGCTGATTCTTAATGTAAACTTCGAGTTTTGGCTTATAAAACTTTTCAATGCCAAAAATTACGCAATTTTGCATATGCAACGCATCATGTGCGTAGGCGACACTTCAACGCTCGCAGCGGCCGCCGCAACAGCAGCTGTTATAATTATTTATTAATAGCGTTGATTTTAGCGTTTTGGCTGTTCTATCGCTTTGATTTTTACAACAATAATATCGACACATTTTCGCATTCTATTTTTTTCTATTGATTTTTCTTTTTCTTGCGCTTCATTCGCACTTTTTGACCCCACGATTATTTGCGCTGTTTAAATTGTAGTTGTTGTTGTTAATTAATTGACATTTTTGCGCATTTTCACAGACACACATACACAAGCACATGAATAAAAAGACGCTCGCATTTGTGACGTTCCCTTCACAAATTTTTATTATATGGATATGCTATATATACATGAATATTTCTTATTGTTGTATTGTTATCAAATTAACATAAATAAAAGCGCAAAAGATTGCTATTCAGCATGTATTTTTAAATGTATCACTTGCTCAGCACTTTTTTTAATCATCTTGCCCTTTTCGGTATTTTTGCACGTCTGCGCCGCATAAAATTCTACTGCGCGGTTTTCACTTCTTGCAAATCGCTGTAAACAGATTATTTTGTTAATCACTTTTTATGTTGCGCTCAATACCGAATATATATGTGTTGTAGTTGCACTAGTTTTGGTGTAGTATGAAACACGTTTTTCTTTTCTGTTTTTTTTTTTTTTTGGCGAGCAGACAAGCTCGAGCGCTGCTCACGGCACGATAACTTTAGAAGAACAACATTGATCAGCTGTGTGCAGAGGTAGTAGCGAAACACCCAGAAATATGGTAACCCAAAGTTTTTAACATCTGATGTTGCCTAACATTTGCTATCGACACTGCAATACATTGCTTAGTGGTGGCCGATATATATTAAAGCCCATTTGACTTGTCGATTAAAATTTATATAATAGTCGGTATTTAAAAGTTTTCCTGAGTATTATTGTTTTGGATATTTATTTGGTTTTAGGCGCTTATGTTTAGAAAATTTACATACTGTTTATATGCTTAGTCAAATATTAAAATATAATAAATATTTGGATTTTGCACAAAAAATTAATGTAAAATAGTATTTATAATAATTGAACAAGAATCTTTAGAACTGTTTCATTAGTTAGAAGTATAACCTCGATGAGCATAAATCAATAAGCCTTAAGTTTTTTATATATGTTTTTGTCTATGTACACTATCTATTTTTACGAACAGATCTACGGGACTAACTTCAAATTCTCGCATGCTCTAGGATAAATCAAACCTGCATATTTTAATGTTTCAAGTTTAACAAAACGTTGTTATATTCTATAAATTGACTTGCAGAATATAAATTTATATTGCTATAGGTCGGCGCTGTACTAATCAATCTTTGTAGTTGGCATCCTATATTCTCCCGTCATGGACTCCGATGAGACATACTCCTGTTCTTGCTGCTGCTGCTGCTGCTGGTGTTGCATCTGATGATATATAGCGTTCTCCGTTTCCGACATATTTGAATAAGTGTCATAAACGCCAACATTATTGTGTATTCCATTCTCATTCGATTTGCTTTTCTTGGAGCCAAAAAGCAATACAGTTCCTTTGCTGAGCAATGGACAGAGTAGCGCCTGATGACAACAGGCAAATAATCTATAATTTTCTCCCTGAAACGGATCCGATACTGCCGCGCACAACATATGATCCAGATTAATGCCCGTATACTGTTATAAAATCAATTATATAGAGTCACAAATTATGTCACACATTGTTCACTTACTATGGACAGCGGCGAAAGCAACGCAAAATGATAGAAGAGCATAAAGGCGGTGCCTATTGTGGACCACTTAAAGTCACCCAAATCCTCAACTGTATACGCGCCTTAAAGTAGACAACATTAGTTTGACAATAGCACAAACAATACACGCCATTTACATACCACTTCTCAAGATATAAATCGGTATTATGTAGAGCAGAGCATGCTGTATCCAATAAGTGGCCTGTTCGAAGGGATAAGTTCGCCCCTCGACCTCCGAAAATATGAATGCCAAGCAAGGTCCATTCAAATTGCTCATCTGTATGCGAAACAAGGCTGTCGTCGTCTTTGTTGGCTTCGCAGCAAGCAAATAGATCTAGATAATATAGATTGTCATTATGTATAAATGGACATTAAAATCAATTTATATTTATGTGCCAACCTGCAAAACCGTTTGTACATGACACGGATTAAGAGTAAATATCATTGAACGTCCTGCCAGCTTAAAGCCAATCTCGATGCCAAAGATCCAGGACATAATGATGATAAGAAATAGACGCATTGGACTATGCGATTTTTGTATCTCATGTGGAGGTGGCAATCGTATGGGCGCCAAACGTTTCCACGAACTATGCATTATATAGATGAATATAGCGCAGAGCACAGCCGTTTCTATCCAGCGACGTCTGTCAGTCATATAATTGATGCATTCGGGTCCCGTGGTTCGGGGTATATCGGCTGTAATGCCGCCATATGCCCAATCCCAGTCCATTTTAGATTTGATTTAAAATCTGTCTGTTGTTTACGCTTAGTTGAGCTGCCTTAAGGACCTGCAAATGTAAAGAAAACTTTTGATTATGGTGCTTTCTATTTTTTTTTTTTTGGGTGTATTGCATTTAAAATAACCCGCATTGCGTGCGGCTAATAACCCGAAAAGAAATTTGTTTTGTTTGGTAAGGCATTTAAATGGAATGGTTGGCGCATGCCCTTTACTTCCCCTTCACCCCTTGTCCTCCTCTTCTTTGCAGTTTGGGGTTAAACCCAAACAAACCCTAAATACACCTCTTGATATAATCGACAAACAGACAGACGTAACCCAAACCGAAGAGAAATACACTCATACTATAGATTTTGTTTGTTTAAGAATTTGGTAGGGATAGCATTTTAAAATTGAATCAAATGTTTTGCTAAGTTTAAAAGGTTTTAGAAATATTAAGTATACGTCAAAATAATCGTGAAATACATGTCTTTTAGAAAGAGAATAAAATCGTCGTTGTGCTACTTGCGGCTCTTTATTTTGTGTGTTTTCGTAACATTTTATGCTGTAACCGGAAATTGGGAAACTCTTAGGAACGTGTGGGCAAAGCAAAGGTAACTACCGTTAATGCGGTACAGGTGTATGACACATCAATACGAGCCCACACCCTCAGGTGTAAAAAAAAAAAGGCATAGTCAGCTACTAAAATTGATGGAATGTGGTGTTAGTTTTGTTGTGAGGTGCATATAAACATTGCGGAACTATCTACATTTAAAATGAATTGTTGTCAATGTTGACAGCTGCCGCATTTTGTGAGTAAACTTGGCACAGTTCCAAAAATGCAAGCTGTGTGGGCCAGATGGTCAGTTATTAATGCCCAAGAGCCCAGTTTACCCAAATAGGTGCAGCTACATAAATAGCCATTCATTGTCTTTTGAAGCCTACTTTACAGCGTTACACACACACACACACATACAAACCCATACACCCACACATGCAAATATGGAGTCCACAAACAAAGACACATTGTAAATATCAATTATTGTACTATTCATTGTCAAGAGCACGCAAGGCTAGCATCTGCGTGTAAGCGAGAAGACAATAGAGAGAGTAAATATGAATTTTTAAGATGAGAGCAAAGTGGGTGTGAGGGAGAACCTCAAAGAAACCAATTGAGAGGACAACTGGCCTTGCAGGGACGAATTGTCAGCTGTTTGCCGCAAGTGAACAGCAGAGGGCGCCACACCAACACAGAAATGCGGCCATTTCTTATTCGATTTTTCAATATGTAAAGTTTTCTTAAAATGTCTCGCAAACACGAAATGTATTTAAATACGCATATGTATATACATATGTATATGTTTATATAAGTATTTATTTGTTTTTATTACTCACTTTCTATGTTTTATTTGATAGGCACGTGGTTTTTCATTCAAAGCTCTATGCGACATTTAAATCCATTCTTGCACTTTTCACAATTGACACCACAATGCACTTTAATGTTTATTTATGCTTCACATATTTGTGTTATTTATATTTCAGCTCACTTATGAAATTGCCATTGCGAATTGTCTCGATTTAGTGTGCGTGCAGCAAAAAATAGAAATTGTATTTTAAGCTTTAAATAAAACCCTCCGCAACGTCAATTGCGAAGGCGGCTGCCTCTCTTACTGACGAACGGCATTGACGCTGTGGCCGCTTTTATCCTCCACTGGGACAACTGGGGGTTGTTTGCGACATGAGTTTGAGTTATGTTATTGACTCCTTGTCGGGCATTCCAAATCGAAAGGGCAATTCGACGAAATTATTTTATCATTATGTAATTTTGTTGAAAATGATTAGCTTTATATATATTATTATATAATGTAGCTATTGTGTTTGTACCTTAAATGCATTTAATGTTCCTCAGGATAGTTATGCTGCCTCAGTTTGCTATTATAACTAGCATATTCACCACTATGTTAGCCGTTCTATCTCACCACAGCTTTCACGAAATTTGCTCTCTCAGCGGCTGCTATCGAGGTCTCCGAAAATTTGGCGCCAAAAACAATAAAAGCCATTGAGCAATAAGAATATGTTAATGCAAAATTATCTCAAGAGCTTTATCATCTATGTTGAGTGTTGCTGTTTTTTCCAGTTCAAAGCACAATAACCTTGTCAACAACATAGAATACTAATATCCTCGTAAATCATTCAAAGATGTTACTAACTCTGTGACATAATTAGACTCTGTTATTTTTGTTATTTTCCTCAATGACAAGCAAAACAAGTGCATAAATAAATGCAAGCAGACAGATGCGTAAGCACAAGTGTTCATACCGACAATAATAATAATGCGACTGCTACAAATTGGATTATAAGCACACACACAGAATGCGACCACGACACAAAACGATGTTTCGATGAGCGAAGTTAAATTGATTAATAAATGATGCTACTGTATTGAATACACGTGTACTTGATTAACCAGATTTTTCTTAAATATTTATTTACCTTGCAGATCTATTTAAATTACCCAAATAACACGACGAATTTGCCGTAAGCGTCCGTCACAAGCAAATGCGCGTCCATAACTGTAATTGGACGTATACTAAAGAAAATATACAGAACGAAACCGAAGAACGCTAACATTAACAACTACTATAACAACACGACGTCAACATCAACGTCGACGACGACGACGACAATGGACGTTAAAGTGACAACGTCTGGTGAAAATGGATTATCGTGCGAGCAGTACGGCAAAAAAGAAGAAGAGACGCGTGTCAAATGCAAATCGAATTAGTAAAAATGCAGAAATTATTTCATTTGAATTACTCAAAATTGAACAAACATTTTGTAATACCGGTCGTCCCTCAGTTCTCTCTCTTTCTCCATTCCTAATTACTGTGGCTTGACGATTGACCCTGAATCGATTAGGCATGTATGCAATAAAGGTAGAACAAAATAAAGTGTTATTTATTATAAGCCTAATCGATAAATCGATTTGACGAACGATAATTTAAACGCGTTATTTGGTTAGACAAACAGTTATACCGACCTGTTCAAATAAAGGCAGATATAGATGATGACTAAGCATTGAATTTGATATAATCAGGGCTGTTAAGTTATGATTAAAATTTCTTATCTTTCATTTTTCTTTCATGTTTGTTATTCTGCTGTTTCAGCTGATCGCATGCATTGTTTTTCTTATAGCACTTTAAAGAGCTGCATTCTAGTTGGCAATGTGCGTAATGCAATTGTTATCGATTTTCGATATCGGGATGGACATTACAATCCCAATTAAATATACAAAAATATCTTGTGCTTTTATAGGATATGAACATGACTGAAGGCATTCCATTATTTCCAAAGTATCTTATATTTTATGATAAACAATCTTAAAATATATGTAAATGTTAGAAAGAAGATATCCAATCAATAACTAAAATTGTAGCACATGCATTGATAGTGTACACCTTTAAAAAAATATCAATTTGCCATTAAGTATTGTTTGAATTTCATCCAATGTCTTGCCCTTTGTCTCCGGCACAAAGATAATGACGAATATACATGCCATAAATGAGATGGCAGAGAATCCCCAAAATGTGACAGCCGAACCGAACTCATTCAAGCATATTAAAAATAATTTTGTAACACAAAACGCAAATAGCCAGCTACAGGTGCCAACAATGGCGGCACAATACGGTTTAACATCCTGCGCAAAGAGTTCGGCCATAATTAGCCAAGGTACTGGGCCAAAGCCCAACTGTAAACCAATGATGAATAAACAAATAGCTGCCAGTGGCAGCCATCCCACATGTGAATGCTTGAGAAATCGAAAATAAAAACCCATTGTCAGGGTAGTTAAAAACATCAATGCTCCAGAGATGATCAATAAAATGCGACGTCCAGCTTTTTCAATAAGTAAAACAGATGGAATTGTGGCCAGAACTCCGACTATACCAATAATGATTGTATTTATGGAGTCCGATAAGCCAGTGCCGGCATCCCTAAAAATGCCGGTGACATAAAAGAGGATCGCATTGATGCCTGTAAATTGTTGGAATACCAACAGCATTATTGCTATAAATAAACCCTTAAGATTCGCCTTTCTCGATAGAGCCTTTGTGAAGGATGTCCTCTCCCTTTGTCCTTCCAATATCATAACGGCCATTTCGTCACTTATATCTGCATTTTTTTCGCGCAGCCATTTCAACGATTTCTCAGCCTTTGCCATTTTACCCTTTTGGGCAAGATATACAGGAGATTCCGGCATCCAAACAAATATTATAAAGAAAATGATGGGCAAAATTGCGCACATAATATTGAAGATCATCACGTTGACAAGACTTCCAGCTATAAAGCTATATAGGACACCCAATACATAGAATAGCTGAAAAAAACATCCCAAAATACCACGTGAATTTATCTCAGCGATCTCCGTTGTATATATGGGAACCGTAAAACAAAATGACCCACCCGAGACGCCCAATAGAAAGCGTCCAATTAGAAGCATAGCTATATTTTGAGCTACACAGATGAGGAGCCATCCTAAAAGAAATGGTATTACCAGCACAAGCATGATTAGCTTTCGTCCAAATACAGCTATTAAACAACCAACTGGGAAACACATACAGGCAGCTCCTAGAGTTAAAAGCGAGGCGGTCCAACCCCATTCATCAATGCTGGGTTTAAATTTATATGCATCGCCCGTAAGGATTGGTTGCTCCACGGGTCCAGACCAACCCATCGCTGCGGCCATACAGAATGCACCAAAGGCCGCCGCAATGCCGGCAATATATTGCTTTATAATGAACATTTTGAAATAAATATAAAAAAATTTTAAAGCCTTCGCCTGGATATAATTATCAAACTGATCTCGTTTACATTTTAAGTGCAAAATATTCTAAAGAAATATATAAATATGGGGATAAGAGATACAGGATTCCTTACCTTAAGAATGTTTTTTCCATTTCAAAGAATGTCAAATTCGATATGATTCTTTAGTTTGTAGCTATTTAAAGTGCTAAGAAATGAATGCATTTAATGCAAATCTTTGTTTTTGCTATTTACGGATGTATATAAATATGCATATCATTAGGTTTGTATTATTCACTGATTTTCCTGGATCGAAAAGCACAATTTATTGATATTTTACTATCGGTAATTAGTCCACATCTGTCAAAATGGCTATAATAAATATTTTCTTTCTGTAATGCCCAAACCTGATTACTAATTTCGTTAAATATATAACAATTGCTGTAATATGGTTTCTGTATTTTTTTTAAATATATTTTTACCTTTTCTGCAAAAAGCTGAGCAACTTTACGCGATAAAAATAAAATTGGCTTAATTGTAATAAAAACCTAAAACAAAGCCAATAAGTATGTGTTTGTACATACATTTACTTTTTCTTTGCTCCAATTAATGCTTGAATTTCATCCAAAGTCTTACCCTTTGTCTCGGGCACAACAAAAACAACAAACAGACATGCGCCCAGAGAAAAGACAGCAAATATCCAAAACGATACGGCAGCACCTAAGGCCGAGAGGCAAAGTGGAAATGTTTTGGTCACAATGAAGGCAAATAGCCAGCTAGTGGTGCCAACCATAGCGCCACAAAAAGGCTTCACATCCTCCGCAAAGACTTCGGCCATTATAAGCCAAGGTACTGGGCCAAATCCTAACGAGAATCCAACAATAAATAGACATATGCACAAAATTGCCAGCCAGCCACAGTTCACAAGCAGTAGAAACTTGAAATAGAAGCCCATCACCAAGGTGGTAATGAGCATGGTGACAGCCGATATCAACAGCAACATTTTTCGTCCAGCTTTCTCGACAAGCAGTATTGCAGCAATGGTGGCAAGTACTTGAACAACACCCACAATTATCGTACAATTGGTAGCAGAGATTCCTGTACCAGCCTGAGCGAATATGCTTGTGACATAAAATAAAATCGCATTAATGCCCGTCACTTGTTGTAATAACATTAAAGTCATGGCAATCATTAGACCAAATATGGTTGACCTGCGTGACATAGCATCCTTAAACGAGACCTTTTCCTTTCTTGCTTCGACTTCCATTGCGGACATCTCACCAGCAATATCAGCATCTTTTCCACGCAGCCATTTCAGAGCTTTTTCGGCCTTCTCGGTTTTGCCCTTCTGCACGAGATATACAGGCGATTCGGGCATCCAAATGAATACCACAAAGAATATGATGGGTAATATTCCACATAAGATATTGACGAACAGCGGCGCTACACAGCCACCCACAGCGAAGCCATAGAGTACGCCATGGACAATAAGGAGCTGGAAAAAACAGCCCATGACTCCACGCAAACTAATTTGGGCAATCTCCGTGTTGTACATGGGAGCTGTTACGCAAAAGGCACCACCGCAAGCACCAATTACGAATCGTCCAATGTAGAGCAACCATGGTTTTGGTGGAATAATAATGCAGACCCATCCCAGCACATAGGGTATAATCAGAATCAACATGATTAACTTGCGTCCAAATAGACCGATCAGAATTCCAACTGGGATGCACATACAGGCGGCTCCGAACGTTAACATCGAGCTGGCCCAGCTATATTGATTCGATGTCATAAAGAAATTGTATGCATTACCAGAAGTAATTGGGTGTTCCATCGGTCCCGACCATCCAATGGAGGCACCCAAACAGAAGGCACCGAAAGCCGCTGATAAGCCGGCAATATATTGCTTTACAACGCCCATTTTGAACTAAACTATTAAGTATTGGATTTCGACTACAGCAACACTATCAAAAATTTAAAAATATTAAAAAAAACTACGTAAAATATTTGGAAAATCAAAGCAAATTTGCTTTTTTAAATTGAATGTCTCGGTCCGTTGCTAGTCAGGAATGTGATAAAAATTTCTAAAGCATTTTAGTTAGGTTTACTCGATAAAAACTGACAACAAAATATAAGGTAACACGACAAGAGGTATTTTTTAACTGGTTTTAAGCCAGAGGAACAGCGCAAATTAAAGTAAATTTAAAATTCATACTCACCATACCACTCAACATGTTTTAACAGAGTTGCCGATTATCTGTTATATGTCATGCAGGCAACTTCACGTCGGTGGGCTTTAACATTGTTTTGATATTTCATTATTTTTCTTTGTGTTGCGCATAATATATCAATGAATCATATTAAACTTTATTTTTAAAAGCAAATTGTATAATTAAACGTGTCACTTAAATCAAAACTTCTAACATGTCGCTCGTAACAGATAAAGAGTGGGATCAGTATAAAGTATACAAATACAAATATACATAGATTGAAATGCAGAAATAACGCAGTTGTTAACGCCCATATTATTTCCAGACTGAGCATAAGAAGAGCTACGATGGAGAGGAAGATCAAAAGCGTCGTTCATTGTACGAGAAGGCCAAGGCAAAAGTGGAGGAGCATAATAAGAAGTATGACAGCGGCGAAGTTACATGGAAAATGGGCATTAACCACATGTCAGACTTCACCCAAGAAGAATTTGCAATGAGGTGTGGCTCTAGGGCACCCAAGTGAAGAACGCATTTAACGAATCTCTTAATTTCAGCATTTGTTTTATATACAAAAAATGTTATCAGATATATTTTATACATGTTTACCCATTTCAAAGTGAAAATAAATAGATGTAAATAACATTTGTTTGAGATTTACTTTTGACTATTCTTCTGGTCACACTTTGTTTTGACAACTGATACTTAAATCAACATTTATTTATTGCGTACAAACGCATTTTTGGATAATAAAGACACAATTGTAATTAGTGATTTTTTAAAAGTGCACTGTTATTAATTTGCTGTCGACATTTGGCAGAGAAAGTATCGATACACGCAACCTAAGGGATGAATTGATGCAGCCCTGGCATCAAATGTATTTACTTGTTTTCCTAACTCGGGCCACACTACAGTCGACATATAACTTTTAAAAGTTTGTAAACTTTTCATTTTGATCACAAACACGTACTAATATTGTTTTATATTTTAATTATTTAACACAACGGTTCTGTGCGCGTTCAAATTAAACTAAAGTGCATCTTCTATTGTAGACCTCGAAAGCAGAAGCAACCTTTAAAATGTACAGATTTACGCGTGTGCCATCGATTTTGGCCAAAAATGCAGTCAACTCTATGGTACGTAGCCGTCGCCCCGAACAAATACAATCAAATTATACAATCGAAAAAGCTACGCCTTGTGGTTGGCCACTCACCAACTCCCCTTAAAAAATGACGTTCGTTGAAAAAGCAACAAGAAGTGCGAACAAAAATTTAACAAACGCTGCCCGTGACATAGTGTTATGTAATTTGTTAAATTTGTGCTTCGTGAAATGAAAACAGCAACCGTTTTCCTCCTTGTTGCGTAAACCCAAACACGCAATGGTTGCACATGATTTAATTGCATCTGTTGACGTTTACAGTACAAAATGGGATGAAGTGCAGCCAAAACGCAGAGGTTATGTTGCCCATAGACAACACCCCCGCAACGACTCTCCCCATTCCACTCATTGTTTGATAACAAATGCGTCTCATTTCGACATTTTGTTTGTCTAAGCTTTATCAGCTCATCTCATGTTAAGCCATGCCCAAAAACGGAAGAGAGGCGCTTCTGCTGTTCAACAGCTGTTTATACAATTAATATTATTGATATGAGCTTCGCTCTAAATTATTACTATATGAGCAAACTAAATGCTATCGCTGAACTTTTAAAAGCGTCGCTTAAAATTGATAACGGCATCAGATTTGTCAGTCATGGGAATATTCCCAGGCGTGAGCGGCTCTCTTTTTTTGCTTGCATGTATACATTCATGCACAGATGCTTAAATGGTATTATATGTATGTATGTATACGTGTATTTTCATGCTTATATACATACATATGTACATACCTTTTGTTCAAAACCAAAATGACATTTATATTAGCACTCGCAACTGCTGGGTTGTTAGCTAAATAAGTCAGGCAATTACATTTACCCATCGTTTTTTTGACAATTGCGCATTATTGTGAAATTGTTGTGAATCCACTTTGCGACAAGAATTTTTTGGTTATGTACATATTTGATTATTCGTGTTTTAATTTGCTGTCATCTTTCGCCTGAACATACATACATATGTACATACCAGCTGGCAATGTTTACGTATTAAAATACTATATAGAAAATGGCATTAACAAAATCTGTTTTTTTGCCTGCAATCATAAAACTTGACAATAGCATTTAACTAACTCAGTGTTTGTGTAAGCGTAGATCGTGTGAGTAATTGCTTCTTATCTCGTATTAAAACTAATCAACATGCAATTTGTCAACATTTGCAGCAACGTGTGGCGTCAATTGCCGCAACGTTAACGTCACAGCAGCAGCGAAGCTATCATATAACGCCCGGACAGCAACAGGCAAAATCCGCCAATCCGGATGCTATCTCGAAGCAATATCCCGTGATTGACCATGCATACGATGCAATTGTTGTCGGTGCCGGCGGTGCTGGTTTGCGTGCAGCATTTGGACTGGTCGCTGAAGGTTTCCGCACCGCAGTGATAACGAAATTGTTTCCGACACGCTCGCACACAATTGCCGCCCAGGGTGGCATCAATGCGGCGTTGGGCAACATGGAGCAGGATGACTGGAAGTGGCACATGTACGATACGATTAAGGGCAGCGATTGGCTAGGCGATCAGGATGCCATACACTATATGACACGTGAGGCACCCAAGGCGGTCATTGAACTCGAGAACTATGGCATGCCCTTCTCCCGCACCCAGGATGGCAAGATCTATCAGCGTGCCTTTGGCGGTCAGAGTTTGAAGTTCGGCAAGGGCGGCCAGGCGCACAGATGTTGTGCCGTTGCTGATCGTACGGGTCACTCCCTGTTGCACACACTATACGGACAGTCGTTGAGCTACGATTGTAACTACTTTGTTGAGTACTTTGCTTTGGATTTGATCTTTGAGGATGGTGAGTGCCGCGGCGTGTTGGCTATCAATCTGGAGGATGGCAGTCTGCATAGGTTCCGTGCACAGAATACTGTGATTGCAACTGGTGGCTTTGGACGCGCCTACTTCTCCTGCACTTCGGCGCATACGTGCACTGGCGATGGTACTGCTTTGATGGCTCGTCAGGGTCTGCCGTCGCAGGATTTGGAGTTTGTGCAGTTCCATCCAACAGGTATCTATGGTGCCGGCTGTCTCATTACTGAGGGATGTCGCGGTGAGGGTGGCTATTTAATCAACTCGAAGGGTGAACGCTTTATGGAGCGCTATGCTCCAGTTGCCAAGGATCTGGCCTCCCGTGACGTCGTCTCGCGTTCCATAACCATTGAGGTAATGGAGGGCCGCGGCGTTGGACCCGAAAAGGATCACGTGTACCTGCAGCTGCATCATTTACCACCCAAGCAGCTGGCCGAACGTCTGCCCGGTATCTCTGAGACGGCAATGATATTTGCTGGCGTTGATGTCACCCGTGAACCAATCCCAGTTCTGCCCACCGTGCACTATAACATGGGTGGCATACCCACCAATTATCGCGGCCAGGTCATTACCATTGACAAGGATGGCTGCGATAAGCTTGTGCCCGGTCTTTATGCTGCCGGTGAGGCTGGCTGCAGCTCGGTGCATGGTGCAAATCGTTTGGGTGCGAATTCTCTGCTAGATCTCGTCGTCTTTGGACGTGCCTGCGCCAAGACTATTGCCGAGGAGAACAAGCCAGGTGCGCCAGCACCTACAATCAAGGATGTAAGAAAAGACAACAACAAAAAAAAAAGGTGCAAAACTTCAATAGATGCTTAACTTTTAATTCTTTGCAGAATGCCGGCGAGTTCTCAGTAGCCAATTTGGATAAATTGCGTCATGCAAATGGAAAAATAAGCACCGCCGATTTACGACTCAAAATGCAGCGCTGCATGCAGAACCATGCCGCTGTATTCCGTGATGGACCCATCCTGCAAAAGGGCGTCAACGAAATGAAAACTATCTACAAGCAATTCGAGGACATCAAAGTGGTCGACAAGTGCGTTAAATTGTTTAAAAATCAATATTCAATACTGATTAAGTTCGATTTAATAATATTATAGATCGCTTGTGTGGAACTCCGATTTAATTGAGACTCTGGAGCTGCAGAATCTGCTGGTTAATGCACAGATGACCATTGTGAGCGCTGAGGCGCGCAAGGAGTCACGTGGAGCACACGCACGCGAAGATTTCCAAGTTCGACTTGATGAATATGTAAGTGAAATGGATACGATATATTCACAAGCTGTCGAATGTGACACACCCCTTTAAACTGTATTTAACAGGACTACAGCAAGCCCTTGGAAGGACAACAGATGAAACCAATCGAGGAGCACTGGCGCAAACACACGCTCTCCTGGATAGACGAGAAGGGCCAAGTGGATCTTAAATATAGAGCTGTCATTGACTCAACGTTGGATCATGAGGTGGAGTCGGTGCCACCAGCAATTCGCTCCTACTAAATCACATGCTTACAACTATACACAAGAAACTAACACTCAAACCTAAGCTCGCAAGTTTACTTAATTGCTATAGTATGTTGTCGATGCAAAAATTCAAGTCGCAATTATTTTAATCATTTTTAAACCTCGATGCTGCTACTTTCTTTGTTAAAATCAAATTAAGCAATGATTTATATCTAATGTGTATTATGTCAAATGTTTATACGCTTACCAGTGCCCTCCACAATTAAACAAACAATTTTATTTGTTTTATTTATTTGCAAAACAAATAAACCCAAGCGACGTTTGTACAAAAGTTAGTCAAATGGAATTATCGACTATGACGACAGCGACCTTTACTATCTAAAAAAAAATACGGCAGGATTAACAATTTTCTAGTATTTCTTAAACATATTAAATTATTGAAACAAACATATGAAAAACACAAGAAACAACAAAAAATTTATAAATATGTTCTAGTAAATAAAAACAAAACCAACAAAACAATGCGCTAAAAATTAATGTACACTAATATTGTTTAAACACTTGTGCTTAAAGTTAGGACTATTTAGAAAATCATTTCTCAGATTTCTCTCAAATTTATCCCTGAAAAACATGTATATTCTCTAGTTTAAACTGCAATCCTTTCAAGCTGTTCAGAGCAGCTGTGTTGAATCCTGTGGGTCCACAAATAGCCACATAACTAAAGCGTTCTCCTTGTTGCTTTTCAAACAAAGGTTCAAGCAACTCCTGGCAAATGCGACCCTTTTGAGCATTTTGCTCTTCTGCCTGTGATAAAAAGTGGCTGCAACTGAAACGCTCATCAGCTTCCTGTAAGGTCTGCAATTTATCCTTTAACCAAATGTCCGTTTGAGTCTTGTTAAAGTATAAAAGCTGCAGGCGTTCACTGTGGATGTAAAATTATTATGAGTAAGAATAGTTAATTAAAATAATGATTAGCTAAGACTTGCATGCGATTCGAGTTCCGCTTGAGCAGCGGTCGCAGCAGACTCAAAATGGGCGTCAGACCGCTGCCAGCAGCCAACAAGAGTATATTGCGATGTGCCTCCAGCTTGGACATATTAAAGTTGCCACGAGGCAGACTCAATTGCACAGTCGCTCCTGATTTAAGTTCCTTAAGATGATTAGATACGGCGCCCTTTTCATAATGTTTTATAAGAAATAGTTGCTTGGTGCTTGGACACGCATCCTCATCTAGCCGAGCGCTGTTGGAGGGCAGGCAGGCGTGCGAGACTGGAGTGTAGCTGCGCTGGAGCAGCTCGCCTTTGTGTGGCACCTCGATATCCAAATGATAACCGACAGGTAAATGTAGCAGCAGCTGTTTCTCAACGCTCTCCAAGCTCAACTCAAAGGAGTCGTGATTAAAGTGCATGGAATGCAGCAGCTCAAATTCGTGTAGCTCGTCTAAAGCACTCAGCTTGCCGGCTTCTTGACTGCCATAGCTGATCCAAGGCTCCTCCACTTGCTTACTTAGCACCACCTCAATTTTGCCAGTTTCTGGACCCACGCGCACGGCTTTAGGTGGCCAAAGGACACCACTGTTCAGTTTGAAATTGAAGATATGCCAAATCTGTGCCAGTTGCACGCGTAGCTCTAGCTCCTTATCAGCCTTGCGCTTGATAAACAATCCAGGATTAGCCCAGCGACGTGTATAGAAGCATAGCGTTAATTCGCAGCGCTGTTGTATCCAATCGAAACGTGGCTTAAGCTCCGCTGGAGCCGGTGGAGGTCGAATAATCTTCGCCTCTGCATTTATATTGGTTTCCACAGATTCCTTTAAGGGTCCCACATAGCACTTGCCCAGCAGCTGGGGATAATTGACCCAAGCGTGAACCTCATCAAATAGTTTTGTAGCATCGCGTCCCACGCCTCGCATTAGTTCGTCCTCACCACCTGGATGAAAGTCCATGTAGCGCGTCACATTGAAAACTCTGCCTCTAATGGCCATCCAGGCGTCATTTAATTTATTGTGCCGCGCCAACTCATCTTTGCTTACAGGTACAACGCGTCCGGCAGTGCCAGATAGATCTGCACCCGAATTACATAGTCGTATCCAGCTCATCAGGGAATGGCCGGGTTTGAGGGCACACTTATTGCGCGGATTACCTGTTGCCGAACCTGAGATGCTGCCATTGGATGGAAGTTGTAATTTCTGTGGCGCAGAGGTAGGTAGTTGAAGGCTGCTCAAGGCTAAAGAGGGTGCAGCAGGTGGTCTAAGCGGTGCTCCTGGAGTTTTCAAAGTAGAATCGCTCATTTTACTGTTGTTATTGTTGGAGGCTCAACAGCTAAGATCGAATAAAGAGTCAAACGTGCTTATCGATTATTGCTGTTAACCAGCTGTTTGTCATCGATACAGCGATTCTGTTAATAAGCTGCAAACTCACAAAATTAATGCTTTTTATTTAAATAGCTTACAAAAATCCATCCACTCGCCTTATGTATGTACCATACTTTATTTGTAAAAGAATTTGCGCATGTTCATTTCACTAAGCAGTAGCATTTTGTTAACATCTTACGCTTGCTGCATACTTGCCTACAATTCATGTGCATCGCAAACAAGCTCTCTTTGGTCAGTTTGCAACGAGTTGGTCAGCTGTTCGGATCATTGTGATTTTTGCGGGTAAAATTCATTGAAGCGATTTTGTCGCCTGAACTCTCTGTCAACATTTTTTTTGTGTACGCGTTTCCAATAGCCATTAGCTAAAAGCCGTTTTCATTGTTTGCTTCAACAAATACCTATTAGGTGTAATTTTCAGTAAAAACGCAATACGCAATAAGAAAACATGTGCTTTGTTTGCGTGCAAGTGTGTGTGTGTAGGTGTGTCCGAGAGTGTATAATATCGAATTAAAGGACAACTAAAAATTGGCGCTTTTGTTGACGGCTAATTGACGAACCGGTTCCATATAAAATGACTGGAAAACTGGAGTTTTAATGCCATGCATAATTATAACTACTACTGTTTATGCTCATGTTCTTATGTGTTTAAAAGTTTTTTTATGCGCCGCTGCAGTTGAGATCAATGTACTGAATGTTATTGTTCTTCTTCATTGTCTTGTGTATTAGATTACAAACAAAAAATTGGATTTCTACGTAACATGTTTCCTGTATTTGCAATGATGTCATTGTCCATTCCTTGGACCCAGCATGCCGGTCGTTTTGTTTGCCTTGCCACCTTTCGCCACCCTGTCTAAGAAACAATTCCACATTCACACTTCCACACAGACTACTCATTACCCCTCCCACTTCTGGCAGTTCTTATTTAAATAAGCTACCCACGCAACTAAAAGCTCTCACACTCAGGCAATTTGTTTCTCTCGCTCTCTTTCTTCCTTCCAGTTGCTTTGACGCAACAGGTGTTAATAACGTTGCAAATGTGAGTTTCATAATTGAAAATCTGGCTTGCAACTTACGTTTGCCTTGACGGCAATCTTATCAAAACCTATAATCCGTTTCTTACTTTGCTCTTTGCCTTGCAGTTGATTCATTTATGCGCATTTGTTAATGTATGTGTATGTATGTGTCTATTTCTGCAATATTGTTTTGTTACCATGTGTTTATTGATACATACTCATTTCCCAAGTCTAGAAATTCAATTAAAATTATTAAGTAAACAAACAATGCCTCAACAAATTGCGATATGCTTCCGCCACAGCTGATAACAAATTGTGACAACAATTACAACACAACCATGACACACAGACAATAACAAAATGCCTCAAAACGCAATGGGTGTAAGACAGGGAGACAGAAAGAGAATGAGATACAAAATGCAGACGTCGTTCTTTAACTTGAGACTTTGACAGCAAACGGGCAACGCGAGAGAAAAACCTTTTGGTTGAAATATCATAATGCAGATGATTTATAATACCCTGCATGTGGTCAATTTTAAACTGCATTTTAAACTTCTTAGAATCGCAATGATTATTATTATTTTTTTTTTTATTTGTGGAATTTTAAAATGACATGCATACAGTTCGTGCAGTAGGTGAGCATACATACGTATGCAATCGTACTGTAATAAAAAGTTCCGTTATCTATCACGTTTGCGGTTTAAGGCATGACTACAGCTGCAGATTGTAGAGTTGTCACGTCTATGAGTCATTTGTTGTTGTCTGAAACATATCATGTTTCATTCAAATACATTTGAACTTTATATTCTTTCTTCTTTGTGCTGTTATTGAATCTTTGTACCGAACATTGACTTTTGTTTCTCTCTGTTAATCTGTGTCATTGTGAATATCTTTTAAGTGCTAAGTAAACTCCGTCTACTAATACAAAACCATTTATTGAAATGCGATAAGATTAAAGAGAAATACGATTGCAGCTCTATTTATGGAAACAATAATAATCTGCAAAGATTTTGTGGTTTGATAAACCTAGTTCGTATGTTCTTATTTTGTTTTAATCAGCTTATTATCAACAATACACTTGATTTAGCTTTGTACAAATGTTTAAGTCAAGCTTTCCTTTTCATTAACTGCTTGAAAAGTCGTTAGATTAATAAATAACTGTGCGGTTGTTGAAATGCAGTCAAGGGGTAATTAACAGTCGAGCACTTTTACGACAATGTTTATGTACTTCATATTGTTTATTTTATCCGTTGTTTATTCATATACATATATCGTTTGCGATCAGTTTGATCGCAAAGTTTTGTGGCCCCAGACATCGTAAACTTGATAATGTCGTTGGTGACTCAGTCGATCTATTCCACACACATATTTTATGGGGAACGTGGGGCATTTTAAATGGTTAGCGTTGAAAATCGTCAACAATTGATCGCTTTAGCTCTATGCTTGTTCTGTTGTCAGAATTGATTTTTATCAGTATGCGTTGAGCAATTTGTATACACTTTTCAAAATTCTATTTAATATTCACCTCAAGAAAATTCAATTTTATATAAATATAAGTGCATACGGTTTATTGGTTTATTTATTTGCGGTATTAATGGACAATTATAAGTAGGAATTTTGTCAATTAAAAAATATAAGCTCAATAAACTGTCTTATGTTTATTTGTTATCTATAGCCATGAATTAATTAAAAAAAAATCATTTTAATTTGCGATTAGTTCCAGTAGCTAGAAATTCACCATTTCCATTATTCAACCATTTTGATTGAAGTTGATCGTAACAGCTTTTGGTAGCGCACTGTTAAACAGCTGTAAACTGTCTGTTAGCATTATATATCCTATTATCTATCAACACAAAGGAAGTCTATTTTCATATATTTAACTTGAATAAACAGATAAAGCACAGCATTTGTATATATCTATATATGTATATACACGTATGCACTTTTATTTTGCTATTCTAATATTGGGTTTATGGATTTGTTTACACAAGATTCTTTGGAATACTTGCTTGATTAATTTTTCTTTGTTTAAATTTCTTTTTTGCAGATTACCAACACATGGGCCAGAGCAATAGTAATACATTAATTAACACCCATCGTTGAGAATATACAGAATATCCCAGCAACTCACATTCCATATCAGGACATCATGGCGCATCAACTCTTAAAGGAAGAGAGCGTTCCGCTCGGCCGTAAAATAAGTGCATTTATCTTTGGCCTATTGCAGGCCTTCTTTCGGTTTATGTTCCGTCTAATCTATGGTGTGAGTGGTGAGCGTATGCCAGCCATAACAGATCCCATACTCCTTGAATCTGCCACATCGTTGGCACACAAAATACGCAGTCAACAGGTAAAGCTTGAAATTTTTATTTGTATAATACTTACATAAATCAGTTCATATAATTTGTCATCTCTTAAAGCTGAGCAGTGTTCAAGTATTAGAGTCATTTATTCGTCGCGTCAAAGAAGTAAATCCTCTGCTCAACTGTGTTGTCGATAATCGCTACGATGACGCATTAAAAGAGGCCGCCGCAGCGGATGCACTCATCAAGTCGGGACAATTAACAGTGGAGCAACTTGCCGAACAGAAGCCATTCTTGGGTGTGCCCATTTCAACAAAGGATTGTATTTCAGTTAAGGGTAAGTTTTCAGCTCTTTTTGCAGCGAATACTTCCTTCTCACTTCCTATCTATCTATCATTTTGCAGGCATGCTGCACACAGCAGGTTTGTATGCGCGTCGCGATGTTCGTGCCGAAGAGGATGCGGAAGCGATGGCATTGATGAGGAAGGCTGGTGCGATACCGTTTGCATTGACAAATGTGTCAGAGGTGTGCATGTGGTGGGAGAGCAGTAATACGGTGCATGGCAGGACACGAAATGCCTATGACACAAATCGCATTGTGGGCGGCTCCAGTGGCGGTGAGGGTTGCATTCAGTCTGCAGCCGCATCGGCATTCGGATTGGGTTCGGATATTGGTGGATCTATACGGATGCCGGCCTATTTTAATGGCATCTTTGGACACAAGCCCAGCAAGCTGATCGTCTCGAACAAGGGACAATTTCCATCACCGTTCAGTGCGGAGCAGAACACATTTTTGGGCTTGGGTCCAATGTCACGATTTGCGGAGGATTTGCGACCAATGCTACAGATTATAGCTGGGGAGAAAGCAAAGCTGCTGCGCTTGAAGGAGCCCGTGGTGCTAGAGAAAATGAAGTTCTTCTATCAAGAGTCTGATGGTGGTGGCCGCTTTGTTTCCGCTGTTGATCCCGATCTAAAGCTGGCAATGCGTCGCGTTGTGGATCATTTGAACAAAAAGTTTGGATCAGGGAAAGTAGAACGCGTTCAACTTCCACAGATACGACAATCGGCTGCCATTTGGTTTGCCAACATGCGCGATGATTCGGGTATCGGATTTACGAAGCAACTGGGCAATTTGCGCTACGATATCAACCCATATCTGGAGCTGCTCAAATGGTTTGTTGGCGCCTCCAAGCATACATTTATTGGGCTACTAACAGCGCTGATGGACAACGCACAATGCCAGCATGGTTCCTCCAAGCACAAACATTTGGTGGCCAAGCGCGATGAGCTGCGCGCCACACTGCAGCAGCTTCTTGGCGATAATGGTGTGTTCATCTATCCTACACATCCAACGGTGGCGCCCTATCACAATGAGCCCATCGTGCGGCCCATTAACTTCTCCTACACAGGGATTGTGAATGTGCTTGGTTTTCCAGCTACAGCTGTGCCACTTGGCCTGGGCAGCGAAGGAGTGCCGTTGGGTGTTCAAGTGATTGCCAATTTTAATGAGGATCGTTTGTGTCTGGCTGTTGCCGAAGAGCTGGAGCGTGAATTTGGCGGCTGGAAGCGTCCCGAAGTGCGGCTGTGAAGCTTCTCCAGTATATTTGCTATACAAATATATGTATGTACGCACAGTGAGGTGTATATCTTAGCTTATAGTTGTTGGTAATTGTATTCTGGGTACCCTTTCAATTAACCCACCAAAACGAAACAAAAAATTATCCCACTTAAAATTTAGAAAGTTTGTAATTGTTGCAGGTAAATGCGTGAAAAGCATGTCCTATAACTGCATTTGTTAATACAAAAACATATATATACATATATATAAATGTATAACATTTTAGTGCCTCGTTTTGTCAAAATTTCGATGTGGTTTTTATTGCTACTATCTACCTTTGTATACAATCAATGTATGTTTTTAATTATATGTAACTAGAAATAGTATGTAAGTTCACAACATTTAATTTTCCATTTAAAAAACAATAAATATCGTTATAAAAGTAAAAAGTACTGCCGAATTTAATGTTACGTTAGTTGGAGGATCTAAAATACCTTACAAAGTTCAAACTTTAATGCACGGCGGAAGGAAATGTTAACTTAACATGAGCTTAACATAGCTGGTGAAAATTTTGGTGACTTAGAACTTTTGGTCAAACATAAAAAAAAATTATAATAAAACAAAACTCCTTGTGAAATGTTGCTAAGTGACAGCAACGAATATAAACAAATAGCAAATAACACTAAATTACGAAATTATATAACATTTTGGTACCTTTTCAGGCATCAAAATCAACAACAAGATGAACAGATCTGATCCCATAGCTCTTAGTTTTCACGATTCCTGTTTGCGCATGTCCGATGTTCATCTACTGCGAGGACCACTGTGGCTAAGCGATCAGGCATGTATCTATTTATTTTCAGTGATAAACACAACATTAAATCACTTGCTTTCAGATTTTAAGTTTCTACTATGAGTATTTGTCGCGTGTTAAATTCAAGAGCCATAAGGATATCTGGTTAGTAGCGCCCGAGGTGACGCAGTGCATGAAATATATGGATAATTCGGAGTTAAAGCAAATCTTTGACAGATACAATGTTGCCTACAAGCTATTCATATTTTTTGCACTCAACGATAATGCGACTCCTTCTGCGGGTGGCTCCCATTGGTCGCTGCTAGTGCTCTCACGACCTCAAGGAACATTCTATCATTTTGACTCGTTTGGCCATCAAAATGTAGACGCCGCCTTGCAGCTGATAAAAAAAGTGAAGAATGCGCTGTACATGCATCAGGCCAGATTTCATACAATGCGCTGTTTGCAACAGGTAAATGGCTACGATTGTGGCATTCATGTCATTTGTATGACAGACCTAATTGTGGAATTTGTACACCGTTACAAGCTTATTGAGGAATTGCCCAGCTTGCACATTAATACGGTTATGGGCAAGCGCGCAGAACTGCTTAACTTGATCTACTCGCTGGGCGGTCGGATCTATTAACTTATTATTAAATATTCTTGTGACTGAAGTGTGTGTACTGCAAATTATAGCTATGAATACGATACATAAATTTTGTTTGTTTTATTCTATTGTTTGATTTAGTGCTTGTGCGGTTTTAAGACTGACTTAATTGTTTGTTTTAAAGATTGAAAAACAATATCATAAATACCAAATTTATGTTTATTTAATTATTGACAACTATGCACATATGTATTTATGTTTTTACTAACGGAAAATAACTTGCTGTGCTTATTCACAATTTTTCAACTCACAATAGTTTATTTACAAGCAATTCATCCAGGGCTACCAGATAAAGGGCTATCAGATAATCGATTAGCTGAGGTTTATCACAGGTTTGTTGAGTTTTGCAAAAAAGTTCTTATTGTAGACCACCACCACATCCTTGTAAAATTAAGGTGTATTTCATTTGGATTAACAAGTGAAACTGTAACAACAATGCAGAAAATTTGAAAATGCAAAGCAACATTTCAAACCAGCATCGTCGATTCATTGAAAACCGATGCACGTAGATGAACTCATAAAGTTAGTATGTATCAATGTTATTCCATTAGTAGAGACTTTTCAAAGGTGTTTTATTATATTGTTGTGCAAGTATTTATAAAACGTTTGGTATTGTACATAGTGTTTTACTTTTTCGCTACCATATGAAATTGAAACAACAAAATTAAAAAATTTAATATGGAGCCCAACAGTTGATACCAGCATTTTCGATTCACTTTATAAAGGCCACAAACCCAAAGCTTCATCTTAGAAGTGCTCGCATAAAGTAAATATGCATTCAACTGTAAAGACATGGTGTTAAGTAAAATTTATATGTATATATATATATATATATCAGTAAGATAACATACTTCCTTGAACCAATAGCCCTCGCTAACTGAATGATAAGAACAAGTTTGATGCTGAACCGTTAAATCACACATAAAGTTCAATAGGAAAAAGTCTACTAGTCGCGTAGAGTAATTTGTAAAGCCCCAGAGCATCATCAGAATTGGCACTTCAGTTTCATACGAAATCAGTATACCCCAATATGCATTTGTCACACTAAATACCAGATTGTCAAATCGAGCAGTTAGCATTAGCAATCCATAAGCCCGATTCAATTCAAGAGTAGAGCGTCCCAACAAATCATGCAATGTCCACAAGCGATGAAACTCCTTTAACTCCACTTTTGTAGGATATCTCCTCCGTACACATTTCATCCAATGCTCCAAATTAACATTGATAGACTGATAACAGTAAGCAATATCCCAAAGTGCCAAAAAGTAACGATGGGTGGCTATTAGTGGTATATTCAAAACATTACCAAAGATGAATCCATACAGAAGAACAGTCAAATTCTTCACATCTGCTGGCATCATTAGGCATGACGTCAGGCTAAATACGCATATCAAAATCAAAGTGCCTAATTTCATAACGAACACCAAAAGCAAAGAGCGACATTGGTGTTCAGCTGAAACGCTCTCTTGAGATTTTAATCGCTTCATTCGGCGCACAATTCGTTCCATTTCCATCAGAGCCTTATCCCGTTTACCACGAGAGATGATCGCATAAGCTGTTGCCACAAAGGATACCGAATAGAATACATAGGTGGTATAAAATAATAATTTCGGAAACCAATTGTCTGCCTCGATAGTCTGTGCAAATTTATACAACGAAAAGGGCAATCCCAACAGCACAAATATATTCAAGAGCAGTGCATAGGAGCGCGTTAGCCATGTCTGGCGATAACTTCCCGACTTGAATCGATGTGAGGTAACGCCCAGAAGTAGAGCGTAGTGGTGACAACAAACAACCATTTCTGAAATGAACACGATACTAAAACTCTATTTTATTTATTACTATTTGTGCGTTCGTCCAGTTGAACCCAATCAACAAATGTGACGTTATCTTAACAATTGGATCGCTTAAATGACAATTGTTTTTTTTTTTTAATTTATTTATTCTAATTGCTGTTATTTATTTACCATTAAGACAGCTTAATCTTATTGTAAATAGATGTAAGTTAAAAATATATGGCTATGTCGAAAGGCAAAGTGTTGTGAAAGTTTCAGGAATTTAAGAGTAATAAGTTAGATTAGTAATAATTAAAAATAAGTACTATGTCAAGGCCCCGTCCAGCAGGTCTGGAGGGTGGTGACAATATGTAAGATACAATAAAGTTATGGCCAGTGGGCTAACTAGTTCGATTTGAATATTTAAAGTTGCCTCTATCCCTAGAGAAAGAGCCAGAGAGAAAGAGAGATAATTGACTTTTGTATGTTTTTATTAAATAATTTTCTTTTACAAAGTGTTTTTCTTATTCAAAACCAAATGAACTTGCAGCAACAATATGGAGTAATTTAATATGGAGCCCAACATTTGATACCAGCATTTACGATTCACTTCATACAGGCCACAAACCCAAAGTTTCATCTTAGAAGTACTCGCATAAAGTAAATATGAATTCAACTTTAAAGAAATTGAAGTTAAATATAAATATAAAATACAAAAAAATAGGAATTGTCATACGTACTTCCTTGAACCAATAACCCTCGCTTGCTGAATGATGTGCATAACTCTGAAGTTGAATAGTCAGATCACACATGGAATTCAATAAATAGAAATCTATCAGTCGCAAATAATAGTTGGATGCAGCTAAGAAGGTCAAATGAAAAGGCGATTTTTGTGCACTGGAGACGAGTATACCCCAATAAGCATTTATCACACTAAATGCCAGATTGTCAAATCGTGCAGTTAGCATAAGCAATCCATAAACCCGATTCATTTTTAAAGTACAACGTCCCAACAATGCGTGCAATGACCACAAGCGATGAAACTCCTTTAACTCAAATTTTGTAGGGTATCTATGTTTAGCACACTTAATTAACTGCTCCAATTGTCCATTGATATGCTGATAGCCGTGAGCAATATCCCAAAGTGCCAGAAAGTAGCGATAGGTGGCAGCCACAGGAATATTCATGGCATTGCTAGTGATGAATTCACATATAACAACGCTCCAATTGTTTTGATTCCCGGGCAATCTCATGCATGACGTCATGCTCAATACAAACAGCAATATGACAATGCCCAATTTCATGTAGAACAGCGAGCGCAAGGAGTCACCAAGATGCTCAGCTAAAATCTCATCCTGGCATTTGTATCGCTTCAAACGGCGTACAATGCGATCCACGTCCAACAGAGCTTTGTCCCTTTTGCCACGTGATATTAGCGTATAGGCCATAGCCAAGTAGGATACCGAATAGAGCACATAGGACGTTAAGGAAACCAAACTCGGAAGCCAAAAAAAACTACCGAAAAAATTTGCAGATAAATAGAATACATAGGGTAGCGTCAAAAGTTCAAATAGATTCAGAAGCAGCGCATAGGAGCGCGTTAGCCATGTCTGACGATAACTTCCCGACTCCAATCGATGTGATGTAACGCCTAAAAATAGAGCGTAGTTGTGGTAAAACTGTGATAGCCATTGGACACCCATCTCCTTTGAAATGCAACACGAAACTGAATTTCATTTTGTCATGTTTAACCGAATGTATTTTATATCTTGAAGAGCGCATCGAACGAACCAGCAAATCGATTTACATTATTCTTTAATAGATTTCTGAGCTGATATATTAACTATGCACTTATCAATGTTTATCATTAATAAGTATAGATAGTTTATCCAAGTTCTTATTTCAAAAATATATGTTACACACTTGTTTATAGAATTAGGAAACCGAAGAAACTGCAACTTCTACACTTGAGCAAACTGAAACATTAAACAGCAAACCTGCCTAAGACAACATAATAAACAAAAAGCAATCAAAAAAAATATTACAAATTGATTTAATGTGCGCTCGTCTTGCTCATTTTTCCGGTTCATATGTAGTGCCCAGCACTGAACAAGAGTAAACATTAAATGATAACAGTATTTTTATGGTTTTTTTTCACATTGGAAAAACAGCTTTCACACTCACTGCATTCTCTTGCGCCCCGCCCTGAGATGCTGTAACAATCAGTGTTAGTTTTTTGTGTTTTTGGGGTTTCTTAAAACTACAAAATATCAAATTTGAACACTTTAGTTCTTGCCCCCCAAGAAGACGATCAGCTTCAGCAGTTCAGCCCTCTTAGCCTTAACCGTATCGGTGTGCAATGGAGGCAATCCATCAATCACCTCGTAGCGATTTACGTAGTCAGCAATGAGATCTGTCATACAGATGACATGAATGCCGCAATCGTAACCATTTGTCTGTTGCAAGCAGCGCATTGCGCGGAACTTGGCCTGTCTCATGCCCAGCACATCCTTAACCTTGTTCATTAGCTCCAGCGATGGACCTGTATTATTATTGCCATACGAATCAAAGTGGAAGAACGTCTTCTCCGGACGGGAGAACATCAATAGCGACCAATGAGTGCCGCCTGCTTCAGTATTGCCGTTATCGTTAAGAGCAAAGAAAATAAATGATTTATTTCGACCATTGTGCTCCTCGAAGAGCATCTCCAACTCCGAATCATCCATATATTTCATGCACTGCGTTACCTCGGGCGCTATAAAATAGACATCGTTGTTGTTCTTGTATTTCTCATGAGACAAGTACTCATAATAAAAGCTCAAAATCTGCAAGCAATGGATATCAATCAATTAACAATTATTGCAAATAAGTCATAAATCCAACCAAATACCTGATCATTCAGCCAGCGTGGTCCGTGCAGCAGTTGCACATCGGACATGCGCAAGCACGAATCATGAAAACTCAGTGATATGGGATCCGCTTTGCTCATCTTGTTGTGATTGCTGTTTTTATTGCTCTTTCCAGATTTGATTCTTTGATTTGGCGTTTGCGGTTTCTGCTTTTGATTCTGACGTGCGTGTTGCCTATGTAAAAATAGGGACAAAAATTAATTATTAATTAATTGTTTTATTGTGTAAATGCTTAAGTTGCTTAATTGTTCGTGTTTTTGTTTGTTTGTTGCACCTTAATATCTTTCCCTCATTTGGAAACATTTTAACAAAGAATTTGATTCAGTTTGTGTTTTCTTGCGTTATTTTTTATAATGACAATCAAATAACTGGTGCAAAATTCAGCGTGCTACCAGCACCAAACGTCGACTTTGAATGAGAACGTCGGCATGTTATTTCAATGTTACGTTTATGTTACTTGACATAAGGGCCATTTGCTTTTTCTGAACCAAGCTGCCACTTTTATTGCACTTGCAAATGCAATGAATTGTTCAACTGTTGCAAAGTACGCCGATAATAAAGTTTAGTGTCGGACAAAATGACAGCATACGCTTAGTATCTTCGATGGTATGCAGATTATATAAAACTAAAAGTAATTCAATAAAGAATAACCCGAGAACCGACCAGGCTTAAAAAAAATGCATACTGTCAGCCGCAAAGCTGTTGTTATTGTTTTCGAATAAATACATATGCGGCAGAATCGGCAGAAAGAGCGTATCACAACAAAGAATAAAAATTTGCGGCGAATTACGCTTTTCGCCGTGTCAGAATGGGCATGGGAAGCAACACTTACCAATAAAGATGGCAGACTCAACCTGAAATCTTTGCAGTTTACTGGAATAACTCAAACTTGATGAATTAGGCATTTATACCTTTGCAAAATAAGCAGTAAATAAATTGCGTCTGTTCGATTTATGCAATTCGACTTTAAAACTTATTCGACTTGATCACAGCACTCTGGTTGGAAAATTGGTAGCAGCCAACTTAATGCATATTGCAAATTTATCGCAGCCAACTTGAGGCGAGTAGCAAAATTGCGTGCAGCTAACTTCGTGGTAGGTGAAATACTTTTTTGGCGATGATTTTAAAAACTTTAAATATGACAGTAGGCTTTGCAGTTTTGCAGTCGATAAATTCGTAGCTGGTGCACAACAAAATTAAAATTATTCTTAAAGCAACATCATGTCCATCACTGAGGAAAGCTTGTCAACAAAAAAAGAATTTGATAATCTATTCAATATGGATATGACAAATTTCTGCCGCATCTGCAAATGTGACGCAAATAAAGAAAATGGAATCAAACTGCGTCCACTTTTCAAGGGAAGTCGTTTAACACGCATGATTGCTAATACTATACACATTGAGGTATGTAGTAATTATGATGAATAAAAATATAAATAAATATGTACAACAAGCCATCATTGAAATGCCACAGATTGAGGATAATCCTGGTTTGCCACGGTTTCTGTGCGAAAAGTGTTTAAACACGATAAAATCATTTTCCGCATTTCAATTAGGCTTTCGCCGATCCGAAGAAGATTTCAAAAAGGTTATCGAGGTGCGCAAGAATCATGATATGATTACGCTGCATGCTTTTGCCGCTGCCATTGAAATGGAAAAAGAAGCGGAAACTGATCAAAATGCTGCTAAAGCTGTCAACAAATTGCTAAAGGAGCCCAAAAAGATTCCAAAACCCAAACCAAAAACAGTAAATTAGCTTAATACCTTTTATTTGTATATTTGTGGCTTTAGCTTAATAAACATAAATTGTTAGCAACTTGGCTTGAAGTGTTCTGGACACACATTTTGGTTCAAAAGCTGTTCCTCACATTTGCCATCTGCATTATTAACATTTTCCTCACAATAAGTTTCATTCACATTGTCCAATGAAGTGCTACTGGTTACCGGAAAAGGGATTGTGCCGTCAGCTGGAGACCAAGTGCCGCTTTTTGTCTGCTCATGTACCCATTTTAATTGTTTATTAATCTATAGACGTATATAAAATAGACGCTTTCTTTTGACTTTTAAAATTAAATAATTGCTCACCAATTTTTTCAATTTTTTCTTGTTCTTAGCTTGAAATAAATTGGCGGCAAATTGATATATAGTCTCGTCCTTTTTGTTTTTTACTGCTTCCGTTACTATTACGCGTATTATAGCGCGTATCTTTAAAGAAGAAGGTTAAAAAAAAAAAAAAAAAAAAAAAAAATAATTTATAAAAATTTGTTTATTGAAATACCTCCGGATGCCTTCCTAAGTATGTCCAATCGATTTTGCGCATATTTCTTGATACATTTTGAACGATTTCATCAGTTTCGTCCCCTACCGTGCTAATTACATTTTTTTTTTGGTTACCATTATAAGGTTCAAAATCTCTTTGTGGGGCATCCATGTTTTTTTTTTCTAATTTCACCTTAATTTTAATAAGTTGCTTTGAAATGAAAAGTGTTGAAATAAAATATATATCTCACTGTCAACAGCCTACCTAAGTTTAAAAAAAATTTATAAAAAAAAGGAAAAAGTCAACCCAACTCCGTGACAATGCGTAATTGCAGCATTGCCGTGACCAGGATTCGAACCTGGGTTACCACGGCCACAACGTGGGGTCCTAACCACTAGACGATCACGGCTATGTTGGGTTGTTATGTGCCAGCAACCAAAACGCACTTTTCAGAGACATGCGCAACAAATCAAAGCAACTCAACTAAAAACCCAGCTGCATACTTTTAATGAAGGCCACTAAACAATTTTTTTGTTGTATTCACTTTAAAGCGTATTTATTTAGTATCAGTACTTTTTTTTATGATTATTTTTGTTTTGTTTTAATTAAAGTGCTAACTGCTTCCATCGAGGTTCTTAACCCGTTCATAAAACTGATATTTTAGAACTTCCAAAGGTGTATTTAGCTTGAAGTCAATATCAGGAAGCTAAAAAGATTAAATAAGAATAATATTTTCTTAAAATAGTTTGTTAGCAAAAATCTTACATGAAAGGTGGCCAGAAGAAAATTACAGCGCACACGCTCATTAGCAATGCGCTCAACAATCTCTTGCACTTCCGGTTTGCTTAACATATTGGTCATCAGTTTTTTGTTACCGTTTATTTGCTGCTCTGGAGCTGGTAAACCACTCACATCAGGCTCATCTTCATTATCATCATCAAGCGGGATGCTTTCGAATTGTATTTCAGTTTCGGCGGCATTTCGTACGGTGTGTTGTGTTTTGCGGGGTCTGTGTCGCACTTGCGGTTTGCTTTGATTCGCATCGGCGCTGGTGCTCGCAACACAATCGGCGGACACTTTACGTAAATTTGTTGAATCTGCTGATGACTTGTGTTGTTTGTCTGGCGGCTCTTCTTTAGTTTCATTGCTGATGTGCAATGGTTTTGCGACATCCATGGTGGATTCTAACAAGTCGTCATCGGAATCAGTAATTTCAATTGAATTGTACATGTATCAATTGTATCAAGTAAGCAACTGTTCGCCATCAACGAATTTTGGAACTTAATTCATGAGTCGGAACCATTCATGAACATATGTGTTTATATATGGTTTTTTTTTGTGCAATTACATACAAAACAATGTATGTATGTATGCTTTACATAAAATGAAAAATATAAATAATTTAATATTTCTCAAAAACTGGCTGATCGATTTTGATGATTTATGCGGCAAAAGAATGAGAAAAGCATGCATCTTTGGCCCTCTCTTAAACCCCATAATACTACCATGCGAACTTATTGGCCAGTCACTGTTCTACTGTGAACAAATGCAATATAACCACCGCCATGTCAGCCAGCTTTCTGTTGCGCAATAAATCAGTTCATGTAGGAACTTTTACAAAGTCAAAAACTTTATGTTAAATTTAACTGTTAAAAACAACTTAACATTTAACTGTCCTTTTAAATGAACAAAAACAAATTAAATGTTTTATTTTATAAATTTTTTAATAACGATAAACAGAAAGCCTATTGATCGTTGGATCGTTATTAATTTATTCTAAGCGTTGTCTTTTAATGAACACATCTAGTATATGAGAAATTGGTATATCAGTTGGTTGTGGTGCTGGCGTCGGCGCAACGTTGTTGCGATGTTGCGGGAACGTTGGCATCATGCGTGGATCACAAGCTAAAAAACGGCATATGTCAATATTTGAATTTAATATGTTATAATTTAATTTATAGTTAAAACTTACGTTGCGGCGGCTCTGTAAAGTATTTACTGTTCAAGCATTCTTCGGCCGTAGCTCTTGTGGCGGGATTGTAGATGAATAAAAGATTCAGAAGACTCCTGCCAGATGTACCGAGCATTTGGAATTTAGTTTTTAAATTATTGTAGGGTTGCTGGCTGAGCGTAAAATTCTTCAGAGCAGGCATTTCAAGGAATCCAGGCCAAATTGATTCGGACGGTGCGCCAAACAAATCAATAATCATATCGAGCTGTGCAATCTCCGAGTTGCCAGGCAACAATGGTTTTCCCGTCAACAGCTCCCCCAGAATACAACCAAAGGCCCACATATCAACCGCAGTTGTGTGTGTCTTGGCGCCGAGCAACAATTCCGGTGCACGATACCACAGAGTCACCATTTGTGGTGTCATCGGTTTTGACGGCTTGCCATACAAACGCGCCAGACCAAAATCAGCTATAAAACGAATGGATTCGTCAAGATATGTGTGCATGTAACAGTGAGGTAGATTCAACACTTGCCAACTTTAATGCAGCCCTTGTCTGTCATTAGCAGATTCGAGACTTTCAGATCTCGATGTATAATATAGCGGGCATGCATGTACTTCAATGCTCGCAGCACCTGTAGCGTAATGCACTTGACTTCAGATTCAGTAAACGGCTTGGACATGTTATCCAGCACCGAGGCCAAATCCTGCTCACAAAAGTCCATAACGAGAAAGATGCTGTGTGGGGTTTAAAAAAATATATTCTCATATAATTGTTATATTTAACCAAAAAAAAACCTACCTATCCAGGCTTTTGCCCACAACAACTTCCCGCAGACGCACAATGTTTTCGTGTTGGCAACGCTTTAATATCATTATTTCACGTAATCCGCTGACTGGCAGACCATCCTTTTCTTGATCCATGCGCACCCTTTTTAGAGCAACTATTTCACCGTTGCGTGTGTCGCGAGCACGATCTATATATATTTTGTTAGTATGCAATTAGAAGTAAGAAGTTTATAAAAATAAGATGCACACTCACAAACAATTCCATAACTGCCTTCTCCCACACGGTTAAGTTTTTCAAACTCAGACACGGGACGACAACGTCCATACTGAAAAAAATAAGTACATATGACATGCTTATGATATTTTCAGAGCCGGCACCGGCAGATGCACAATCAATTAACATACCACATCTTGTTCCGGTATTGCCATTGGTGTACCGCTGTTCTTGAGCGATATTAGGAAGCCCTTGCGTGTAATGGGTGCCTGAGGATCAGGCGCAGGATTTGATTCCATATCATTTGACTTTGTGCCGCTAGACATGTTTAATAAGGTTCAGGAATAATTCTCGGACATGCAAACATAGACAGTTCGAGTATCGATACTCATCGATGCTGTCAAGAATTCCCAGGGCTGCAATCAAGTTGTTTTCAATGGGCGCGATTATGCTTAGAATTTAAACACTATCATTAAATACACAGTCTTCCAAATCCCACATGTAAATTATGTAAAAAATCTGAGCATACATTTCATAATAGCAGCTAATTCATCATAAATTTGAACCAGAGTGCGTAAAAACAAAAGTGAGTAGAAAATGAAGCACGATTTATGAAAGTGAAATTGCTTAAAGCTTAAAGAAATTTCGTTGGCATTTAATTCCAAATGCATGCATCAGACATTAAAAAACCATACTGAATCTCAGCCGCCCCAAGCCTACGCATGTGTTAAAATTTTGGCGTAAAAAAACACAGCAACTTCACTATCAATTATCACCCTGAACTTGGAATGACAAAAAAAAAAAAAAATGGTAAGGCGCAAGTATAAATGTTGGAGCCGGCGTCGAGTGCATCATCAGTTCTGCAGTGGCTGTGCAAGTGGTACAATACTGTTAACACATATAGCATAAACAAAGGATTATACACTTCTACATTAAAAAAAAAAAAAATGAATAAGACAACGATTTGGTATGCAGCTGTGCTGCTTCTCGTTTACTTCACATTGGTGTTCTGTGAGGAAACTGCGGAAAACTATGATACACAACTAATAACGACGAGTCATTATACGGATATGGATATGGAAAGTTTACTTAACGCTGGACGGGAACTGTTGGAGTTCGAAGGACGCACTCGTCGTCATCGCCATCATTTCTGGCGTAAGCAAAAAATTCAAAATATGATAAAATCGTTGATATTTAGTAAGATCTGAGCCGTAACAATTAGCACAATTTGTATGTATGGTAATATCGTTTTGATTAACAAGACTTACTCCCTCCCGTTCTAAACCATTTTGTTGGTAACGACTGGTTGGTATATAAATATTATTCACCTGCTAATCAGCACTTTGAGACTTTCTTTCGAAAGTTTCCAAACGCAAAACAGATGATCTGTCTAAATATAAGAAATGTTTCTCAACCAATTGGAAAATCACGACTGGCAAACTGTATTCCAATAACAATTCATTAACACTTTTCACTTTCAATCGGAGCATCGTCAATAATCGTTAATTGTCCCAGATCACTTTTACATCATCAGAGTTCTGTTCGTGTTGTCAGTGAAAGTGTTATTAGTTATCTAATCAAACAATTAATCGATATACATTTTTTTATGTTTGCTTACAGTTCGCCATTTGTGGCCACTGGCGATTGCCTATTGGATTAAAGTGAAAGTGGTCGTGGTATCCTTTTTTGTAGGCAGCGCTATTTACTTGGGTCTGCGCTACTTCAGACCAAGTGCAGCCAGGTGCCCAGAGATCATACTAGATCATCCGTAAGCCTAAAGGAATAACATCTCTTTTTACATGTGTTAACTTAATTATATTTAATTTTGTTTGCAGTCCCTCGTCGTTTAGCCACCATGATCACATTCCTTATTCAATAGATCATTCGGCCCACGAATCCTATGATGCCCCATCATATGAATCTAGTCCATCGTTTGATCCTTACTCTGGCTACTCGGGCTACCACTCTAGCTCAGATATTGTCTCTGATATACACAGTGAACCACCAACAGGACCCTCAGGACCATCTGGGCCTTCTGGACCAGAACACTCAGATAAACGTCGTCGTGGTAAACGCAGCGCTCTAGATGATGAACAGGAGCAGGAAGAGCTGGTGGAGCTTATTGATGAGGAAATTACCGAAAGTGTTGCTCGCCAGCAGCCAGCCGAAGAGCAGTAAGCAACTGTGGCAATGTAGTCCAAATAAGATGTAATTTAATTCACCTTATTTTTCATCTTTAGAATCGCTGAATTTATGTTTGCGTTTTTGGGTCTGGATTCCAAAGCGTGCCGTCGCCGCTTTGTCTGCGAGATGGAGTTCCGTTCCAAGCTTAATCCATTGACCAGCATGGCGTTCCGCATTGTGGGTCGTGGTTTCTTTGAGCATTACACCAACTCCCGTAATCCACAATCGATAGCGACAAATTTCTTTGAATGTGCTGCCGCAAATCCCGAATGTATTTTCATTGAGAACACAGAGCCAGAGAAAGAGCCAACTGTGCAGCAGGAGCAAGAACAGGAGCAGACTGAGGCGCCAAACACTGAGGATTCCCAGAACGAAGTGAATCTGGAGGCGGAAAAGCGTCAGGCGCAGCTTAGAAAGCGTCGCGGTGATCGCAAGCTTAGCTCAATTGCTGAGCACATTTTAGCAAATTAGACAAACGAAGATTATTTATTTATTTAATTATTTATTTTAGCTATAAGCGTGATGAAAATGAATCTACAACAAACACACAAAGTAAACTTGCCTCTTCTATTAAACAAAATAACATTTAACTATGTGTGTGGTTATTTTTTCCATTTGGCGGGAAATGCAATAAAACAAATGCTAAACTTTAACTCAATGCACGAATCTCAAACTCATTATTGTATAAACAAAACCGAATACCGATTGATGATGACTATATTTTTAAGGATCTACTCGAATGACTAAATCTTTTTGACCTTTTTCTTTTTGATTGCATTAATTTGATCGGCCATTTGTTCAATTTCACGCTGATTAATCGGCTCGTTCTTCCTCACACTCGCCTTGCCCTTCTGCCGCTGTGCAATGTCTGCGGCGAGGTCGTTCAGCTTGCTCCACACAAAGCTGAGGAAGTTGACAGCTAGATCCTGCTTAAAGAAGGCAATGGCTACAAGGGCGATAAGCACTAGAGCAGATATCGAATTCTGATTGAGATCCGCTTCTGTGGCACGCACCTCCGGATTAAATTCCAGCTTAACATATACAGAAGTTCTGTTGGCAACAAAGCTAAACGAAGGCAGTTTATATGCATAGGTCTTGTCGGACAGCGTTGATTGAAGCTCCACCACATAGCTTTTGCCGTCGAGTGGTATGCGCGGGAAATAAACCATGATGCCAGGATTAAAGCTCGACTTAGGATTGAGAGGCGTTGACACGCGCTGCGAGAAGACGGGCGAATCGGAGGCACCCTGCCGATACATTACAATCCTCAACGTCTTATAGTAGTCATTCTGGGAGGCCATAACGCGTGCCGTTATGTCCACAATCTTGATGGGATTAATGGCTATTAGATTGATATTGCGAACATCCTCGTTGCCCACAGTAACCGTATGCTTTTCGGGTATAGAGCGTTGAACCCTCTCCTCATCAGTGACAACACGCACTGTATATGTGCAGCCGGGCTGCAGTCCACGTATACGATATTGTCCATATGTTTCACTGGTTGCTTCCTCCATCTGATGCTGGCAACTCTCACTGGCGATGGCATGCACATTAACATCCGGGAAGGGATCACCATTTAAGGATGTTATCGTGCCAAAGATGGAGTACGCAAAACGCTTGCCACTGTGAAAAAGGATTACAAATATATATTAATGATTTTAATGGGTAGAATAATTTATACTTACGCTAGGACAACGTGAATAGTTTCACCATCCTTTATGTCAATCATTTTGGAATTCGGCTCAAATTTGTATTCCTTCATCATGGGTCGCAAAAAGTATTGTGATGGCGATAGCGAATGGAAATTGATGACACCATTTTCTCCTGTCACCAAATTCTTGCGATAGCTTTCACCTCCGCTAAGCGAAAGTAGCACACCACTCAATGGCTGGCCAGCATCATCCTGTACAGTCACTTCAATCTCGCACAGCTTATGGGCGCTAAACGAATTCGATTGGCGATTGTAGGCACTGAATACATATGACTCCTTTTCAGCGGTAAGCTCAAACTTGAGTGTCTCATCGATGGGACCAAATTTGAATTCGCCCGTGACCGATGTGAGTGTCTCGATGGCCTCACGCTCTGGTTGCTCAGGGAAACTGAGCGATATCTTGGCATCCTTAATGGCTGGCACAACCTTGCCGCGCAGAATAAGACCACGTGTGGCCACAAAATTGAATGCAATGTCAACACAATCGCTGCTGCCAACGACTTGATGTTGCTGCGGTGCAAAGAGCAGTATATCGCTCAGTGGTTTCACAAAGAGAATCTCGTCGGGCTTCAGATATGTTTCATAGCGATAAGAGTATTTGCCATCCACCTTATGTGCTTCAGCTGTGGGCGTTATTATTTGTTTGCCCAGCACTTCCGATTCAACAGCTAGACGAAGTGAATCTGCATTGGGTTCCGTGGACAGAACACGAATGCCTGTCTTATGCGCAATTGCATTCACAATAAGGGTTTGCAGCTGATCCGGTTCAGGTGTGATAAATTTGCTTGGCAACGTATCATCATAAATGTGACAGCCTTCAAGCTTAAAGTCATAACTGCCGTATTTGGATACACAGAATGTATTGACACCGGATAATATCTTGAGTGTCTCAATGGGCGCCTTGGGCTCTGAAGGTCCAGTGAAGTGTACATATCTCATCTTTTAAAGACAGAGTAGTTGGATCAATCAACAGCCTGTGTAATTGGACCAGAGTAATATATTAACTTACCAGAGCGCGATGGCTGGAAATGATGGAGACTTCGTAGCCCTTCTGTATGAAAGGTGGCGCATCCTCCTCGGCGGCGGCAACATTAAGAAAGACACGAGTAGATTCGTAGCAAAGATTGCCTTGTGGAATTGTAATCTCATATGGCCCGGGCAGCACATCCTTAAAAGCATACTTGCCGCCTGATAGAGAAGTATGTTAAATACATAATAAAAGTTCAAATTGAATGTTCAATTTCAATACTTACGATGCGCCTTGGCCTTCCATTTGTTTTCCGTTGGTTGGCCAGTGGCATCCAGTCCCTGCAGCGTAACCTCCGCTGATGTGCAGGTTGCGGTTGCATCTGGCAGACACTGAAGTTCACCAAGAATCGTGGCACGAAGCTGCGAGAACGTAATGCCATTGACTGGAGCATGTCTGACTTCGGACTGCTGTTGCACCGGAAAGAATTGAATGCCACTGCTCTTGTCCACATCCGTTGTGATAACCTCAAAGCTGTATTTGCCAGCGGGCAGAAATGCGCACCATTTGCCGCTCCCTGGCTGCGTTGTAGCCGTCGTGTGGAATGTGGAGCCAGCTTTTGTAATGCCCACCACATATGACTTGGGGGAGACAACTTTGCCGCACACCTCGTAGGCAGCGGGAACTATTGTGGGCAGCGTCGGCGTGGAGATTTGTGTCTTTACTTGCAGCGATCCAAATTGAAGTTGTGGAAATTCGACATCAATGTTGTAGGTGCCTGCTTTGACGTTCTCGAGCGTGTAACTTCCTGTTTTATCTGTTTCGGCAACTTTCTCATTATTAAGCTTTACGATGGCAGACTCAAGTGGTGCACCACCAGCGGTTGTTAGCACCTGACCAGTGACCGTGAAGCCGCTTATCTTGAACTCTTCCTTCAAATGCAGAGTGTCCTTGCCAACTTCCACTTCCAAGAATTTGGGTGTCATATGTAATTTCAGGTTCTTATTCTCATTGACTGCTTGCACCAAATATTTGCCAGTGGGCACATTTTTAAAACTATATTCGCCCTTTTCCGTCAGCGCATAACATGAGGCAGCATTTTCATAGTCATTATTAAGCTTGTTTGCAGGTGCTTTTGCAGATTTCTCACACTTGGGCGTCAGAGTTTGCTGTGATAAAGATAGTAAAGAATTTAAAAATTAAAAGGCAAAACTTAATTAAATTCAATTAAAAGTAGTGATGTTTTTTTAAGACATCTAATCAGAACATTTTGCTTATATTTTGGTCACATTGTCCTTTAATTAAATACTTACTCCCTTTTTTTTGTACAGCACGACGGCAATGTTTCCTGGCAATTGTGTGCTAGCATCAAAGCGTCCATGGACATCAAAGCCGGAAACGACCAATGCGTCAGCAGGCAGTTCAGTGTTGCCGCTAACAACAATTACATTATGCTCCGATTTGGTGAAATGCCATTTGGGATGAATTGCACGCACCACATATTTGCCTGGTATGATTGGTGTAAAGAAGAAGACACCATTGATATCAGTTTTAGTGCGACGGGTTTCGCCCTGCTCCGATTTCAGTTCCACATCGACGTCACGTGCACCGCTACCGGTAGCAAGCGCTACTTTGCCAGTGATGCCAAAGCCCTTGAAGACAAAATTAACATCTTTGCCCTGACTGCAAACGTCATTCTTGCCGTCGAAATTGAGTTCAACGTGTTCGGGCTCAAAACTCCAGCCCGGTGGAGGTGAAATGCTTAGCAGATATTCTCCTTTGTCGTAGATGGGTAGAAAATAGTAGCCGTTCGAGGGTGAACAGTCAGTTTTATCTTTTAGTGAGCCTTGTTTGGTCAGACTGAAATTAACGTGAATCTTATCAGTAATTAACGATATAAGTTGTAAAAACTTTCAATGACTTACAGTTTAATTTCCACTTTGGAAAAGTCAATTTCTGCATGGCTTTTGATAAAACCGCCACAGCCGATTACTTCATTTGACTGTGCACTACTTTGAGTAATTATATTAATTAATATTAATATAAAGCCGGAAAATCGCCCCGTCGACCTCATTTTTTTTTTCGACTTTAAGCTGCCAGCTGAAAGTGCAGAGCTGTCGCATTGAGCACACGACTGAATAGAATAGATATCGATATATCGCAACAATAGCACCAAACAGGTGTTGCGATACTTATCACAACAGTGCTTACGATAGCTGTGTGGTTAGTCGATAAATACATGTTATCAGTAGCCGATAGGCTGCACTCCGTTTGGCGCGCAAATAATTGTGGTGAAACAAAGTATAAAGTCATTTTTATACGCCACTATTCGATAATATCTAAAAATTAAAAAACGGGAGCCCAGATATTTTCTAAAGACATTGTTTGGTCGAATAAATAACCATTGGCAATTGTTTGGCGACCATATAACAATGTACTGACATTGAAAGCATTTTTAATGCTGCAGATATAAGCTTGTCAGATATTAATTATCGCAACGAATTTTAATTACGCTGAACTGAGATACAGCAACAAGTGCGACTGCTTGTATTTTCTTGTCTCGTCCGTATGTGTCTGAGTAAACCGATCTGCCAGCCAGCAAGCAGCAGACAGCGCAAAGATACAGATAAAGCTTTTCGACAAGCGCCAAGTTGTTTGCAAGAAATTCATTTCAGGCATCGTTGAGCTGTGGATTGCCCTCTGTCTATAAATTTTGACTGATGCTCTTGCGATAAACGCTCGCTCATAAAAAAACAAGCATATAATATTGAATAAAGTACAAATGTACATATGTACATATGTACATGTGTATATGTGTACTTGAGACACAGCCCGAATAACTGTAAGCTATTAAATCGAGCAATTGTATAAAACGGTTGAAGTATGCAGCATTCAATTGCCTGACATTGACTTTGAATTGCATTCGCAGCGTTTTTGCCCTTGCCTCGATCTACATAAATATGTAATATATGAATCTCTATTTGTACATATACAGATGTTTGTACTTAAGTGCGGCGATAAGAGAATCAAAATCAATTTCCGGATGTGACCGAACTGTCAGCTGTCACTTGCTTGGCGCCAACTTTTAATTGCCCGCTTTTCCTTTCCATTTTTCGCGTGGCCGTCTTTTACCTGCCTACCTGTCGGTCGGCGTCATCAATTCAAAACTAATTAGCTGCATACAGACACAGCACGTTCTCAAATGCATCAGACATTAAATCTACCCGAAAAAATATTTTTATGCATATACAACTTATAATGTCTAGGCTGTGTGTGTGTGTGTGACGGTCGGGCAGGCAGACAATTTGTCGGGACGACAGAAGCGCATAGCGCATTAGTTTTATGGCTGGGTATTAATAGAATCTGAGCTCTCTCAAAATATGCCAGGCTGTCGTCGTCTTGGCTGCCCATTTGCCCAGATAAGCCAGTGTCCGCAGAAATCCGCATTAACTAAGTAATAATAAATATCGTTCTAATGAAAATAAATACCCAAAGTTCATTTAGCTACTTATCGCCAAGGGATATAGTATACATATACATATGAACATACATATGTATGTATGTATAAACATCAAGAAATTTATAATTAATGTGGTATTTTGGCAATTGCGATGTTGTAGGGGTCTTCTATAATGTGCATTATGCTATCGCATACAGTCACATGAAATCGTTAATACATAGTACATTTAGGTTGTTAGGGTGTGTTTTTGTGATCGTAAAATCGAGCTTAGAGTACAGCGCATTTCAAAAAGCAATCAATAAATGTACTTTGATTGCAACCCCCTTCAAAAAAAAACCAACAAACTCAGCACTATAGGTAAAAAAAAGGGGAGGGACAAGCAAAACAAACAATAACAAAACAAAAATGAAAACGAATTAAAACAAGCAGAGAAAAATAAACTGCGCAAAAGTCAACATGAATTGTACAAACACTGTACGCCATATGGATCTGTTCCCAAAAGCCACAGCCACAGCAGCCATGTCCGATCATGTCCAGGCAGCCACAGTAGCAGCAGAGGTAACGGCACCCCACAGAGCTTACCAAAATAATTGGCAGTGCGCTGCTCTGTTCTCGTTTCCTCACCGTTCGGCGTACGTTCTGCATGCGGAGAGCTCGTGCCAATCTTTCACGCTAACTCTCTCTCTCTACACATTGCTGCGGCGTCGCTCAAGGCACATTGGCAGACGCCGAGTCAGCGTTCAGTTGAATGCGAGTCGCAAACACAAACAGACGTTGTGTTTTAAGAGCGCGTGCGTGCTAGCCAGAGTTTATTTCGTTGACAAATCAAGAAAAGAGTTTAAAACGCGTAGTTTTTTCATGCTACTACTACTATAACCAGAAAGAAATAAAAATAAAAACAACATATTGACAAGATATTTTATCGAATTTCACAAAAAATACTGATAAACGACGCTGTAAAAGAATCTTCGCGTATCTCGTATCTAGTGCAAAAACTCGTTTATTTCACAAGCAATTTTTTTTTCAAGCAAATTGCTGGCCAATTAAATAAATATCCATGTAAAAAAGGCAGAAGAAAAACGAAACAACAAGAAAGAATAAAACCTGCAAGATCTTCAAGGGCCAAGTGCGCGAGTTGTTGATCTTGTTATCGTAAACTTAAATTGCACTTGACAGTTGCATTGTGACAAACATTCCAGTGCCAGAGATAGAGAGACACAAAGAGGGAGTAAGCGAGTGCGTTCTATCCGATTCGGTTCTAGACGCACTGTCTGTCAACTTAAGCGACGTTTGACTAATTGTACGATAACATATCAATTATGACAGCGGAGACACTTAAACCGTTTATAACACCGACGAGTGCCGTTAATAGTTTTCCGGCCAAACAGCAATCGAGCGTAAAGCACTCCAAACGCAAGATACGACAATTAATACCAATTATATTGAGCATTGTTGCTCTTGTACTCGTTGCGGGCATCCTTACGCTAACGGTAAGCACAATTAACATGTAAATCGAAACATTTTATGCATTTCATTTCATTATGAAATTAATCTCCTACAAAACCAACGACACTATGTTTGCAGATATCATAATGGTTATGTTTATGAATACGCATTTAAATTTATAATTTCTTAAAAGAAATATTCAAATTTTTAATTGATATCTTTAAAACGTATTTCATGATGCGTGACCGGCAACATGTTAAACTATAATTTGGCACAAGCTACACCTATCTGCATATACATATATATAATTATCATATGTGTAAGTAGGTATCATGTATGGCCAACAACAAAAACTATAAAAACTCATCTATCAGTCAACGTGGATAAAAAACTGAAGCGTATCTTAATCGTTTCCTAACGATGTTTTCATCAAGCCAAACAATCTTAACAAACAAAGAGATGGAGAGTGGGGAAGTTGGACGGACTAGCAGTAGCTGAGACAGAGACTAACCGGCGACTAGCGGCTGATAAATATGTATATGCGTTTATATAAATCTTGTTGCCATAGACATAAAACTAACATACTTAACAAGGTGCTAAGAGATGAACTGTTTGATGTTCGTTTGTGTTTCGTGTTTGTTTGTTTGATCTTTAGTTTTGTTTATTTTAATAAAAATATCTCAATTATGTGGAGAGAGACGATTATGAAGCTTAAGCGAATGAATGTTAAGCGAATCTTAGTATATTCTTACAACTTGTAGGTAGTAGTGCAAAGGATCCTCGAAAACAACTTAAGTTTTATCTAAAGATATGCCCAATAATTTTCCCATAAACTGAGTCTTGTAAAGCCAAGTAGTTGATATTTTAAGTCTTATCGCTTTGTTAAACCATTTTTATTATACAATTGATAAATGCCAAACAGGTTTATCAATACAACACATACTATAATATACTACAAACTAAGTATATTCCATAGAATGGCACATAAATAATGAAGCGATGTTGACATTTTGTTCAGGATAGTCACATTTGGTGATTTCGCGACTATCGCAGACTTGTACAGCATAAAATTTGCATTGCATGCAAAAATTCTGATAAAAATAAAGTCTTTTGAAAGCCAGATTGCGCCAGACGGAGAAGCTATACATAAATGATTCCGCCAACTGAGTGAGCGAATACAGTACTACGTCTGCCCCTTGGAATCATTGAATCCGAAACGGAAATTGTACAATTGACTTGTAAATGGTTTTAGATTTGTCTTCGTCTTTGTCACATAAATCTTTGTTAAAATTTTTAATTCAATTTTCCTGTAGCAGCAACGCACTCAAAAAATAAGAGAGCGATTGCTATCTTTGACATTTTTCAGCTGATCAGGGAGGGTGGCCGAATCAAGTTCGGCGGCGAGTGACCCTCATCAGTTGCTGTGGTGAAAGTGGAAATGGTTGTTTTGTAAATTTGGTTGTTTTTGTTTATTTTTTCTGCTGGCGCAACAAGATTACTTTACGAAAGGTCCATCTGGCTACGAGTAAGATTTATGTTTAAAATGCCTAATGGGAACTTGTTAACATTTGGTTATTATCCAGAGAGTTGTCATAATGCTATGCTTGGGGACAAAGGGAGCTTTTAATGTGATTCCATGTGAGGCATTAAGTGAGAGCCAAATGAAACTGAACGTGCTCAATACACTCAGAGAAAATACGTAAAACAAGAAAAGTTTCAATCAAATTCGAACAAGAATAAACATGTTTAAACATGTTAACATAAAAATACTAAAAAATACTAAGAATCTTTAGGGAAAAATAGAAAGCTAAACGGAGATTTATTTGATCTGGTTGTCAACCGATTTCTTCTCTTGAATTCACCTTCTTAACATAAATATGCTGTCTTTTGATCGCTTTTTCTCAGTTTCCTGAAAAAAAAAACCAAAACAATGGCATTGTGATTAAGAGACACTTACTGTATATAACCTGGCACATGTTGTCTATCTGTTTTCTACGATCAATGCTCACTGGCTTAATTTAATAACTTTTATAAACAAGTTCCATGGCTCACTCATAATTTAATTTCACACTCACCCACATTAACATATAAACTTAGTACACAAGACTCAGCTCATAAGACTCATAATGTTAACAGACATTCAATTTTTTTTTGGGTGCCGCCTTTGGGCAAGAATCGAGAGTCATGAAGTACAAGAAAGAAATGATTTAAGTATGTTTGTGTGTGTTTATACTATAAATGCTCGAAATGATGATATGTACCAGTAGGAAAAGGCGCTGACAGAGTGTCATATTAGGCAACGCGTCGAAAGTTTAGCGTCTGCTCGCTCAGAATGTTAATGATCCATTAAAAAGATTATGCGCCTCGACGGCGGTAGATTACATAGTATAAATGTATTTCTTATTTCAATTCATCCAACACAAATTATGAAGGGTGATCGACGTGTGTTCTAATTTTCATTCGAAAGTGCAAAGATTTTTGAAGGTTATCGAATATAGTACAAATTTAAGGTGTTTTAGGTTTTTATAAAAACTCAAATTCAGAGTTTGATCAAATTTTGAAACAAGTTTTAGTTAAAGTTAAGTAACCTTGAACAAGGGATAAAGTTAAGGGTTCGCCCGAGGGCGTTATAGCACCAAAATAGAGTGTCATATTGGTTATAATTACACATTTAATGTTTTAGTTAAAAATTTAGCTGGTTTTTATAAAAATATATTTTATGCATTCTCAAAGTTTCTTGATAAATGTTTTTTAATTACTTGTTATTAGTGTATTCCTTAAAGAAACATTAATTTATAGAGTATTCCTTAGTTCAGCAAGTACATATAAAATATAAATACTTGATTATTTTTTCTGTTGTTGTTCACATCAAAATCTCACTTGAAATGTCTGTGTGAGGCTTTTTTTCATACATACTACATATATTTGGGTGTCAAAGTTCGTTGTTTGGGATTATGGGATGTGTTGGTTTTAGCACCGCCTATCGCTATAATTAAAGCTCATTACAATAATTGTACAAATATATTGGCTTATCTCTTACAATTTGTGCCACATTTAATAATATGTACAGTTTAGAAATTAGCCTGAACTTTTTATTTCTTTTCTTTTTTTTAAAGTGGTATACAAAACACATGTTTATTTTTTTGTGTATATATTTTGTTTATACATATATTATTTACGATATTTGGTGTGTCTTTGTGTGTGTTCTTTTGTTGGCTTCAATGTTAAACAGTATGCTTTTTAATGACTTCCCTTTTGCTTGATCATCGTCATGCTGTGTATCTGGAGCTTGCTCAAATAATCTTTCTATATGAAAATGTGACGCAGTCATATCTCAAAACTATAGATATTAATAGTTTATGCATATATATGTATTGATAATTTGCAGATCTGGCAGACGACACGCGTGCGACAACTGGACAATGATCTGAGTTGTTTGAAACGTGAAGTGGAAAGCTTGCGGCAAAGACTGGGCATTAATTATCTGGATGATTTGGCTGAATTCCAAAAGGAGGTGAGTTCTTGCTTGTTTAATTAATTAATATTTTTTAAATATTCTTAAGCTATTTTCACTTGTCATTGCGTCATTTCAAAAATGAAAACAGCATATATACAATTTGTATTATAAATATGGGACACTTTTGTATATTTATAGATAGATGTGCTCAAATTGAAATAACTTATGAAAATTCTTTTCGAAATAAATTCCTATGTTCATCACTTTGACAAATACTTTTCACATCGTTTATTGATATGCTTTAATAATAATGAATGTTGTTTGAAATTAAAGCTCCAAAGATAAAACAATCAATAAATATATGTGTATGATAAGCATTGGCAATGGGAATTGCTGAGTATGATTTATGATATTTCACACTTGAGATATATTTGCGTTTGAAAATCCATTTAATTCTTAAGGTTGAATAATAGGCATCCAAGGCAATCACTCGACTTTATAGCATATATATATTTACTATATATTTTAAAGGAATTTAAAAGTTATTGTTATGGACTTTGTACACATACCTACATACAATACATTTAGCTTTAATTGCCGACTGATCTGATCTCATCAATGGCATAGATCGTTTAAAGATTCAAGATTTATTGAAGCGCTTCTTGTTTGTGTGGCAATCTATATAAGTATAAGTATGTATATGTGTTTATAATGTCTGTTAGGAAAGGCGCCAGCAATTAAAGCTAATGCCAAAAGAGATGAAAATGTATATCTTAAAATAAATTCGTGTATTTATAAATATGAAATCACAAAATGGGATTCAAGAAATATATACTTATTCATTTCAAGATAAGTTGCAGTCACGTACTTGTGATTGACCCAAAAAAAAAAATGAGAAGAAAAAATTCATAAAGCAACTATGTATTGCGTTTTCTATTTGGCAGTACACGAATGTGCTCATCCAAGATCCCAGCAAATTGGATGATCTCGAGGGCGAGGAGGAAGACGATGAGGATGATGATGACGATGATGGTAGTTGGGACGACAATGAGAACGATGATGAAGATGACGAGGATGCTGGCAATGAGCGTACGGATTACGACGAGTATCTCGATTTGATAAAACAGGAAACCGATGATACTCAAACGACAGCAAAAGGCAACAAAAACAACAACAACAACAGTGGTGAAACTGATCAAGCTGTTGTCACATCTGCATCCACTTCGTCGACTTCAGCTGCATCCAATGATGATAATGTCTTTGACGATTTCACCAGCTATAATGCTTCCAAAAAGAAAAAGGAACGGTAAGTTGTTGTTGCACAACTATTCAAAAACTCTTTGTACTATATTATTATTTGATTATAGAAAATCTCGCTCCATTGCCGAAATGCGCAATGAATTGCAGAGCAACGATGTTGCACACACGACAATCAATCAAAGTGTGATACAAAGTGTCACTGATAGCTCCCAATCCCAGCATCACCAGCAGCAGCAGCAGCCAAAGAAACATCGTTCTCGATCACGTCAAGGACGTCAACGTATTTTAGTGCGCAAAGGTTAGTAATTGTATTAGTGTATGCTACATATATGATTTTAAAATCGGCTAAACTCAAAAAACCAAAAAACAAAAAAAACACATGTTGTCATTGTGCGTTTGTTAATTTACAGGCGAATCTCCTGTTTCAGCGAAATCGGCCGATTTCTATGCTGTCAAATCCAGATCTTCCACGCCAGCTGCACATTTCCATTTGAATCGCAAAGTGTCGCATCATCATGCGCCCATACAGATGAACTGTGAGTAGCAGCATTTGAATAGGATTAAACATTCGATCTTGTTGTTAACTAATACTTTTTTAATACACAGCTTATCAGGGTGACATGTATGTGGGACATGCCACGGCCAGCAACGATAACCACTGGCAACAGCATTTTAGTGTCAACAATGGCGTTCTCACTGTAATACAGCCGGGTCTTTATTATGTTTATGCCCAGATCTGTTATAACAATACACATGATCAGAATGGTTTCATCATTTTTCACGAGCACAATGCGTTCCTGCAGTGCCTCAATACAGTGCCTACCAATATGCCACAAAAGGTGCATACGTGCCACACCAGTGGACTAATACAGCTGCAGCAGAACGAATCTATACATTTGCGGGATATTCATCGGGATCGCAATGTTATGCTAAGGGATGCCAATAATCGCAGCTACTTTGGCATCATTAAGATTTAGTTGCATTGAGCATAAATTTAAACAGTTTAAGCTTTATGTTTAGTAGTTTTGACTACTCGTGAATACGAATATGAATACAGCAAAGTAGATGATTAGTTGTAGCTTAGTCCTAAGTTACCTTCTATACACATAAATATATTCATAAACTTAATTCTTAACATTATCATGCACTAAATACCATATTTATTATGTATATATACGATAAATAATTCTGAATGAATTGCCATAATAAAAAGAATAAAATAAAAAATTTTTCGATTTTAAAATTAACTTTATAAATATACATTTTAATGTATGTAGAGTTTGTAATTTCTCTTATCATTTAATTTTTATGTACCAATGCATAACGTACTCAAAGTTTAAATGTTTGAGCTTCGATAAGTTGTTTGATTGCGTTGCGATAGTTGGCAAAGTATGTAATATCGCCAATAACAAGGCATCGATGTTTAGTTTATTTTGTTTGCCATCCCTGGTTCGAAACACACGTGCAGGGGAAATTTCTATAAATCACAAACGAATATTTTGTATTTTTATATTAATTTATTCACCTGCTTCCTGTATTTTGATTGCCAAAATGAGTGATGATGATTCGTCTGATGGTATGGAGGAGCTGAAGGAGTTGATGGCTGTGTACGCTAAGCATGAAACATCGTCTGACATTAAAGACGACGCGGAGCCCACGTATGTAAAGGTGCCCACAGAAAAAGTGATATTTGGAGACAAGCAAGCGTTTCTATCCAACTTGGCCAAGTCAGTGGGCCACAAGCGCAGCAAGAACGATAGCGAAAGCAAAGCAGCAGCTGCAGATAATGTTGAAAGTCAGGAGGACGAAGAGGAATCAGCAAAGAAGCGCAAACCGGCTTGGTCGGACTCCGACGACGAGGACATTCAGTTGGGTGATGTGAAACAAGCCACACGGCACACAGGACCGCTAACACACTTGCGTAAAGACAAATCCTATAAGGAATATCTAACAGCACGCTTTCAACGCACCGTTAGTCAACCAAAATGGGCATCACTTGAGCAAAAAACGGAGCAAGTCGATTCCGATGATTCTGAGGAGGAGCCGCTGCTTAAAACCGTCGGCTTTATCGAAAAAGCCAAGACACAAGAATTACGGCCCAAAAACTTGTACTTCAAGCGCGTTCGGGATCTGAATCGAGCCACCTACAGTGAGGGCGTCATCTCGAGCATTCAGTTCCATCCGACAAGCACAGCAGCCCTGGTCGCCGGTGAGAGCTGCCTGGCCACCATCTACAGCGTCGATGGAGTAAAAAATGAAAAGCTGCACAACATACGCTTCCTAAAGTTTCCACTCACCTGCGCAAGGATCGCACCGTGCGGCACGCGTGCCTTCTTCGGTTCAGTGAGGCCTTTTTACTACACTTACGATTTGCTGGAGGCCAAGGAGACCAAATTGAAATTGCCTGCCAAAATGAACTGTTTGCGGCTGTTCGAGGTTTCACCCTGCGGCAAATATATAGCAACTGCTGGCAAGTTTGGTGCAATCCATCTGCTCACTTCTCACACAAATGAGCTGCTCCATAGCTTCAAGCAGGAGGGTCAGCTGAAAGGCATGAGCTTTACGGCCGACTCACAGCGTCTGATCTGCAGTGGATCCAGCTGCAATGTAAATGTGTTGTCACTGCGCCAGAATTGCATCGAGCACAGCTTTATTGATGATGGCTGTGTCCTGGGCTCAAAAATTCAACTATCGCCTAATCAACGCTTGCTGGCCACTGGCAGCATGGAGGGCGTTGTCAATGTGTACGACTATGAGAGCATTTACAAATCAAATGCACCGCAGCCTGAGAAGCGTTTCATGAATCTGCGCACAGCAATCACAGACCTTCAATTCAATCACACATCCGAGCTGCTGGCCATGAGCTCTCGTTTGGTGCCCAACTACATGAAGTTGGCACACTTTCCCTCGGCAACGGTTTACTCCAATTTTCCCGGCCAGCACGAGAATGTGGGCTATGTGAACACCATGGCCTTTTCGCCAAATAGTGGCTACCTTGCCATCGGGAGCAACTCCAAAAAAGCGCCACTCTTTAGACTTAAATACTTCAAGAACTATTAACGAATTATTTTTTGTATGTATAACATTAATAAACAAATCGTTTTATCATATATAAAAATTATACTGAAATGTTTTTTGACTAATGCCGAGTTGCTAACAGGGATTATGCTATCGAATCCTTTTTTGACATGCTTTTTACAAATACCAAAATATGTTTTATTCAAGACAATATGTAACATTATGATAGATTAATATGGAGCCCGAAAAATGTCTCGTTTTTGTGTTTCGTGTAATTTGGAAATATCGTCGAGCTTCTTGTTGATGTCCTTCGATTGCGATTCAATCCATTGCAGCGAGTTCATATGGGCGTTAAGTATTTTGCCAATTTGTATAATTGGATCTGTGCTGTCCTGACCCTTGTTAGCCTCATTCAGATTGTCGATGACTTCCTTTAGGTCCTCTGACATTTGCTTGAGCTGCGTATCCAGATTCTCGACCATTAGGTAGGTCTGGCTTCGCTCCTGATCGACGCGCGGCAAGTTGGTGAACTCTTTTTCCAATGGCACCAAGCTCTCCTCAAGCTCTTTGTGCTGTGTGGCAATGAATTCCAACTCCTGGTCCAACACCTGTTGATCGTTCTTTACCTTTTGCACGGCATCGTTAAGTTCGATAATCTTTTGATTGTTTCCAATTAACAGCTTGTCCCAGGCATTAATTTGTGTTGCTTGCTCGGTGAAGACCTTTTCTTGCTCTTCAAATTCTAGTGTCCATTTGTTAATGTGCTCTTCCAGCTGATTATATGATAGTTGCGAAGCATTTGCAACTGCCGCAGAGTCTGTAGTCTTTGTAGCTGTGCTGAGATTGGCAAAGGTGCCGGTTCCAGGGGCAGGCGCTGCACTGACAAGTGGTGCAACAGATGCAGACACGGGCGCAATAGATGAAGTGGTTTTTGGAGCCATTGAGATGCCACCAATGAGTGGATTTGCGGCCGGTGCGGCAGCTGCCACAGTTGCTGTCGTCGTTGCTGCCGGCTGTGACAAAAATCCAGCAAAAGCTGGTGCCGCTGCAACTGATGCGACGGGAGCGACTTGTGCTGTTGGTGGTGCAGCTGTCACTGTTGATGCAGTTCCTCCAAGGCCGCCACCAAGTCCAGTGAGACCAGTTGGAATGGCTGGTGCAGATGTTGTTGCCGACAGCCCAAAGCCTGAAAATGGCGGTGGTGCTGCTTTTACAGTGTCTGCATCTCCACCGCCTAAATTGGGAGCAGCACCGGCTGGGGCAGCGAATCCAAAAGTTGGTTTAGCGGCAGTAGCAGCTGCGGGATTTGCTGTAGGTGGTGCAGTGTTTAGGCCAAATGAAAAGTTAGTTGTGCTGGCTGCCGTTGTTGTCGTTGGCAGTTGGAATGCCATTTTGAAACGCGATGCGAATATTGCGCAAAAATTAATAAAATAAATTAGCACGCCGAAACTGTCAAAGCCGCTTATTTGTTTCGATGAGAAGCTATCGATTGTTATATAGTGCTGTAAAACACTTGAAAGACATAAGGTATTTTCTAGTGCTTACTCAATGGCAAATAACAATAACAAATCCAATCGCAAATTAAACCGCCCGCGCAAATCTCTAGATTAATATTTATTAAAAGAACCGGTATTGCATAATATTAGTGCGGCTGTATCTGAATTGTTTTGATTTGTCAATAAGCAGAAGCAGATATGTTGGTATCTATAAGTGCCTGATAAAACGCCATTTAGGTCAAGAATTCAATTACAGATTTTTTAATAACACCCACTTGAGCACCATTGATTAGTTATCATTTTGTTCTATGCACTTTTTGCAACCAACCAAGAATAGATAATAACCGAGCAAATTTCGACTTTAACTGATATATGCACATAGAAGATACTATGCTTTCAGCAATTGCCGCATAAAATGTTGCAATTCTTGTAGCATAGTGTATGTAGCATAAGGCTGAATGCTTGTCATTGATAACCTGGCGAACTCGCGCACAGTAGTTTGCTGATAAGGAGCCTTTCGAGCAACAAACGTTGATTCCCTGCTGCGCTCAATGGGCATTGTGCACTGAATGCTCAGTCAACGTGTGTGAGCTGAGCTCTTTAATTAACAGTTAACAACGGCCCGCTTGTCTACGCATGTTTACACAAGTCGTTTTGGAGTAAACATACATAGTTATCTGCAGTCAGAACGCACTATAAAAACCCTTAGTACAGCACAAGCAGGACGCATTACCGGTCCACAGCTCCACCAAGCATGTTTATAATGTTATATGCTGTGGCTTCACTGCTGCTGCTGCTGCAGCTTTTCGATGGTGTTTTAGCGTTGGACAATGGACTGGCTCTTAAGTAAATGTTTATTGTATTCATTTAAACGTTTGTTGTACTAAGCATATGTTCTTTTCATCAGACCACCAATGGGCTGGATGTCCTGGCAACGTTTTCGCTGCATAACCGACTGCAAGACATATCCGGATGAATGCATCAGGTAAGACAAGATTATTCATGGCTGTTTCATGTTCCTAACATGCATTTGGGTAATCCTTTTTAGTGAGGATTTATTCCGTCGTCATGCAGATTTATTAGTTTCGGAAGGGTATGCTGATGCTGGTTACGAGTACGTGATTATTGATGATTGTTGGCTGGAAAAGGAACGCGATAGTATGACAAATAAATTGGTACCGGATCGCAAACGTTTTCCTCGTGACTTAAACTTTCTAGCCGATCATGTAAGTAAAAGATAATCTTTTTAAATTAGCCATTGTCTGATTTACTGTCTATTTCTTTGGGATAGATACACAACAAGGGTCTCAAGTTTGGTTTGTATCAGGACTTTGGCACACATACGTGTGCCGGCTATCCGGGTGTGATCAATCACATGGAATTGGACGCACAAACCTTTGCCGATTGGAATGTGGATTATGTTAAACTGGACGGTTGTTATGCCAATGTAACCGACATGGCTGCAGGGTATCCAGAATTTGGACGACTGCTTAATGCGACGGGCAGACCAATGGTTTATTCCTGTAGCTGGTAATGCTATCATATTATACTTTAATGGAACTCAAGTTTTAACAATTTGACAATTTCTAGGCCCGCTTATCAGTCGGAACTAAATGAGTTACCTGACTTTGAATCGTTGAAGCAGCATTGCAATCTGTGGCGCAACTGGGATGATATTGATGATTCGCTGGAATCAGTTATGCAAATTATTGATTATTTTGGCAAGAATCAGGATAGTATGCAGCCACATGGTGGCCCAGGGCATTGGAATGATCCTGACATGCTCATCCTGGGCAATTATGGACTAAGCTACGATCAAAGCAAATTACAAATGGCTGTTTGGGCTGTGCTTGCAGCGCCCTTAATAATGTCCAATGATTTGGCTAATGTTCGACCAGAAATCAAACAGATTTTACAAAATCGGTGAGTTATTTCTGCTTGCTGTGCTGCGGAATCATAAGTTTTATAATTGCTGTTATTTCAGTGAAGTGATTGCTGTCAATCAGGACCCCTTGGGCATACAAGGTCGACGTTTGCTCTTGAAAAATAACATTGAGGTAGCCTCTAAGTTCAAGTGTTTTTCTGCGTTTCACTGCATTTGTTTATATCTTGGTTTGTTTGATTTATGCAGGTATGGCGCCGTCCGATAACACCCAAGATTGATGGTCAACACTCTTACGCTGTGGCTTTTGTCAGTCGTCGTTCAGATGGTGCACCCTATAGCGTTACATTTACTCTTAAAGAAGTGAGCATTTCTTTTGATTTCTACAATTATGTATCTTGTTATTTTGCTATTTTGTACTTTCCACAGCTATCGTTGACCAATGAGTATGGCTACGGTGTTCAGGTACGACTCAAATATGCGTTTTTATAGTTCGATATTAATATTTTTTCTCTTGCAGGACTTGTTTGGTATAAACAGCAACTTGGGCGTCTTTCGTTCAGAAAATCACTTCACCACACGTGTCATACCTAATGGTATCTACTATACTTATTCGCCGTTAAACAAATCCATTTAAACATTTTCTTATTTCAGGCGTTACTTTTTACAAGTTCACAGTGATTGAAGGAGCAGAGCATTTAACTTTATAAGCTGAATTTAATTAATTTGGACCCTATAAAAAATAAAAATAATCAAAATAATGTACGTATTGAATTTTATCTTTGTTTATTTGCACTTTACAAACATTTATATGCATTATGCATAATATAGTATGCATTCGTTGCATAAATACACTTTTGCATTGTACAATCATAGGCATAGATTTACTAGTTATGTTTTTCGCGTGCAGGCATGATATAAATAAAAGCGGAACTTTATGAAATGATAATTAGCCAGGCCATTAAATTAATATTGCAAAGAAAGAAAGATAGAGAGAAAAAGGCGACCATATCCACCCAAAATTATAAAGCTAATGTTTTTGTTTAAAGAAAAAAAACAAACGACTCTCCCAAAGATTTAGAATTCGATTTTAGTCTCACATCCGAAGTGCGTTGTTATGAAAGTACTATATATGTTTATATATATAGTGAACTTTAGTCGTTGGCTATTATTGTCAAGTTTTTTAAGTAGTTAGGCGTTTGAAGGAAGAGGAAACCTTGTTTGACTGGGGCTAATGTACACCATTGCTAATGGTTGGAGTGCGCTCGTAGCTGCGCCTGTGCAATGCATCCACATCCTTCAAGTAGTAGGTGCCCGGCGATAAGGCACTGATGCTGCCAGTGGGCGTATAGGGCGCCGCATGATTATTCTTCTCACGCACCTCCATTAACCTCGAGAATTCTTCGGGTACAACCTTCTCGCGAGCATTCAGCAACGGCAGCACATAATCCAGTTTGGATACAAACTTCTCAAAGGTCGCAGCATCCTGTGTGACTTTAATGGAATACATGGAGGCAGCCAGACCAGATCCATAGGAAAAGACGCCAATACGTTTACCCACAAGATCGGCACTGCGTTCACCAATTAACAGTGAAACAAGGCCAGAGTAGACCGATGGCGTGTACATGTTGCCCACCTGATTGGCCAGTAAGAGGGACTTCTTGGTCTTGGACGCAAACACCTCGGCGGACTGGGTGAGGAAGGCCTTCTCCACGTCGCGATCAAAATAGGTGCTCTCCAGCGTCGAGCTATTAAAACGATCCAGGCCAGCAAATTGCTTAACTCGCTCCTCCTCACTGCTGAGCAGAAAATCATTGAAACTCAGGCGTCCCACAGATTTTTGCACCAGTTTGCAGAAAGGCGTGTGAAACAGAATGGCATCAAAGTTCTGCAGACCCAATTGGGATTGTTGTGGATGCTGTTTCTCGAACTTCTTGCGATAGAGGCGATAGCAGGTGTCCAGAGCTGAAAGATAGCACTGTATGGAGAGTTTGCCATCGACCGTTGGATACTCGGAGCTCAGATCGGGCTTATAAAAGTCATAGGCATGCTCCATGTGAGTGGCACGCAGTCCACGTTCGAAAATAAGCGGTGCCTGGGGACCCACCAGCATGGCAATAGCGCCAGCGCCACCAGTCGGACGCGCTGCACCCTTGGCATAGACGGCAATGTCGGCACAGACAGCGAGCGCATAGCGTCCATCCCAGCTGGAGGACTCAATCCAGTTGAGGGCGTTGAAAAGCGCTGCAGTGCCGCCGTAACAGGCATTTGTTGTATCGATGCCTTCGATGTCAGTGTTGCCACTCTCCGCAAACAGCTGCATCAGAACTGATTTAACCGATTTCGATTTATCGACTATCGTTTCGGTGCCCACTTCAAGTCTTCCAATTTCCGTATGCTTGATATGATGCCTTTCCAGCAGGCGGGTGACCACTGTCAGGCACAATGAATTGACATCCTCCCGATCCGAGCAGAAACCCATTTTGGCTTGGCCAAGACCAATTGTGTATTTGCCGGCTGAGGCACCATCAAACTGTTCCAGTTCCGTTTGGTCCACATATTGCGAGGGGAAGAGCACTTCAATGGCGCGTATTCCAACATTTTCGGGCCAATTACTTGACATGGTTTTATTTACTAATTGGTCTTTAATATGATTGTGTGTGTATATTCCTGAGCTCTGTAATTGTTATAAATTGTTTGGAAGTAAACATTAATTGAAATACGTACATATACATATGTATATTGAAATGCACTTAAAATCAAAATTCACACACACACACAAAATTCCAATGTATTGTTTTTTTATTCCGTCACAACTTTCACCTCTTGCATATTCTGCGCAATCAGAAAAATCGCCTGGTAAGTTATGCATATTGCTTGTAAGACGCACAAATTGCTGTTTTGGGTTGGGAAACACTTAAATCAACAATGACTGAATACCGCCAGCCAATACGATGAGCCACCTGTTGCACGCTCGAGCTGCTTTAACCGTGCGCCGCAAGACCGCAACTTAGCAACGTCGACGTCAACAGCGGCAGTGGCAGCGGCGTTGCTGCGAGCCTGGTAATTCCGATTTCGTTTTTGCTGTGAGCTTTTCAGGTACGCCAGCTTTAAATGCGAACAGCGGACAGACAGACGAACAAACAGACAGACAGACAGTGAGACAAGCAATATACCTAAAAGTAGTCAGCAACAACAACAACAACAACAATCAGAAAGAAGCACTAAAATCAGTATGAAACTTTCTCCATGCCGTCCGACTTAAATAGAACACAAACTGAAGAAGCAACAACATACTAATTTTTGTTAATTTTATGTTATAAATTCCATTTGAGTATTAATAAATAAAGAAGATCTTTTACAACATGGAGAACTCATAGTAGAAAATACTAATTTATGATTTGTTTATAAAGCAAAGTCCAACGTTAAAATACTTTGTTTGAAGTACTTTCATTTTTTAAATACACGTGTAAATATATTATTTTTATGAGGTCAAAAAGTCTGATGTTAATCTATAAGACAGCACTAATTTGTGTTTAAAATAAAACCGGATTTTTAATTATCTCCAGTTTTACTAAAACTTAGTTATGAAAAAAAAGAAACACAATTTAATCAAGAAAATCTTTAAAACTTCAGCCACAAATATTTGAATTAAATTTGTTAAGAAACTTTACATATTTATCTTATTTAGACTTTTTCCACTTTTTTTTAGGGTGGGTCAAGCCAATAGATGATTGATTTTTTTGTTAGCGTCTAACGGGCAATATTGTATAACTGATAACGAATGCGGCCCTTCCCATAGCCAAAACAGTGTCATGTTTACCGTTACTGTTAGCACCTGCCACAAAATCTCAGGTACCGAAACCGTATTTTTTTTTGTTCCGTGTGTTGGTTTTCACTTTTAACGCTTGTGTTGTTGGTCGTCGATCGATTAATTGACTTTTTGCTTGCCTGCGTAACGCGTTCCACACTCGAGCGAATCTCTTTGCAGACTGAACAGCGCCGAGCCAGCAGCAGCAGAGGCATATGTATGATCATACAGACAACGTTGACGTCGACGCCAAAGTCTGCGCCAACAGCGACATCGACATCGTCGTTGACAGAGCTGCCGAGCTTGTGGGGTGCGTTGTAAGCCAATGTCAAATGCGTTGGGCATAATAAGCGTGAGTTTGTGCTTAACAAGAAAGAATTGTTATGAATGTGTATGTTTAAAAATTCTCTTGTTAAATACAGCTCGTGGCATTTTTATATTACCCAAGACTTAAAGTATTCATTACCAAAAATCAATTTATGACATGGATACAAAGATCACGTAGAGTTTTTACGAGGGACGAGACGACGGTGATCGTACGATTGGTAGGCCCAGCTGATAAGCCACTAATTTATGGCGACTGCCGTTAAGTAAAGTTGACAAATACAAAACAATATCCGACGTCGACACTTGAGCTTTATTGTATGCCTATTCTCCCACTTGGATGTTAAGGTTCAATATTATGGAAATGCATGCACTGTTTATGCAATGAGTACAATTGTATCGTTTTATTTATAGACGCTGGAGAGATATGTGTGTAAGTAAACACTGGCTAATTGCGGTATACGGCATATGGAAAGCGTTCACTATTGGAATAGGAATTGTTGGTCCAATGTTTACACAATAATAATCCATTAAATTTATCGTTAATTTGACTTTGTGCTCTTCCGAAAGCTGCTTGAGTCATCGTTGAATTTCGCAAAACACTACGTTGGATATATCAGGCAAAGGTTAAGAAGTTGGTGCAATTGTACTATTATGAAACAGCAAACAATACCTAATTTTTTTTCAAAAACTAGGGAAACTAAACAAATCAGGAGAAAAGTTAACTTCCCCATTCAACAAAGAATGCTTTTCAATGCTTAACTCTCATCTTTAATTTAATAACACACACCCACACTGACCTACAAAAATCTTAAATAGTTAATCACAAGTCGATTCTTTCAACTTTATAACAGAGGAACAACATAAATAGCTTTGCAGTGCACACTAATTAAAAAACATTTGCACACACTTACAAAATTTGGTATGCTATTGCCACCTTTATTGTACCAAATAATAGTATTAACTAAACTAAACTTTAATAATTAAGCACGTAGCAGAGGCGCCTACATGCAGACCGAGCAGTGTGCACACATGACTGCCTGCAAACAGCTGTTTGGCACAGTGTGTGCACAGCCCTAGCAGTAAATGATATATTATCGTCTATCGCTACTTATCACGTGAATCTCATGTAGAATTGTGAATTGTCATTTGTGTGTTGAGTTTCTACCACAAACTTGTGCTCTGTTCGTTCGTGCGTGCATTGTGGGTGGTGCGGTTGTGTTGCTTGATTTTTTAATACATTTTCAACGCACTTAAATTAAAAACAGTGTTTTTTTATCTGCGAGCTGACGTAAAGTAGTGCCGCTTAATTGTAAGTGATTGGGCCAGAAACGCCAAACTTCTAAATTGAGTGTCCACCAAACGACAACGTAGAAAAAAAAAACGCCGAGTTTTTTTCTGACTGCCACAGGTCTGCTGACCTGTTATCAAACGGTGTACTGTACAGTGTAATGTGAGAATAACAACTCTGCAAGGGCTTTAAAGACCATTTTTGCATTGAAAAAGGCGTAAATGATTGTGTATACGTGCAAGTCAAAATGACCCTGAAAAACGATTGCCTCGATCGTTTTACTACGACTTCTTGGGACGGAACGCAATTGTGAGATTAGTGAATACAAAAATAAGTAAATGGCGGGCAAACGTGTGCGCTTAATAATAATAAATATGTTGGCAAATGGCTTTTAAGTTTGTTTTATAGTTGTTAAAACCCGTGAGAAAAAAAATCGATCCAAAAGCTGTCATGTGACTGTGACAAACAGCTGACTGTGCGCTGCGAACTCACCACAGTTGTGAGTGTGAATGTTTGTGTCTGGGGGTGCGGTGAATTTGTGTCTCCCGCTCTCCAAACTCTCTTTCTTTTGCACCGTACTGCTCACGCTCCCTGCGTAAACAAACTATAGAAGCTGCTAATTTTGAAAAAATGATTTTGCATGTTCATAACAATTAAAATTATGGGGACTCCCTGTTTCCATTTATATACAACGCACATGCAAACTCATACATATATCCGTTCTTATATATGTATCTATGTTACTTTGACCGTCTATCCCAAGGACTAGGTTAAATAGAAATATTGCGTGCCGCAAAGACCTTCACTGCGTTGACCAGATATAAACTTGAAACGAAAAGTCAAACACGCTTTTACATTGGTACATATTTGCCTAGCTAATAAAAAAACAAATTTCAGCAGCTGGGCCCCAAATAAAAAAAAAAAAAAAAACAAAAACAAAACAGCTGCTAGGTTAACATCGCTTTAAAAAGGCTCTGTCTCACCGCACACATTATTATTAATTAATTTGGGCGCCCACCCGCTTACAGCAGATCCTATATATACACATATTATATTCATATATGTATGTATGTGTGAGAGTAACATCATCACAGTTCTGTTTGTTATTTTTGTTTTCGTCATCACATCAGCGAACGTTGCAATTTCCTGTCTAAAGTCCCTTGTGGGCAACCACCACCGCCACACACATTTCTGCCAGCCGTTGGCCAGTCTGACTGGCGACATATAAACATCACTCAAGTCTGTTTACTGTTGGAGTTTATCTAACAAAAACACTGCTGCCATCTTAGTTGGTTTTCCAACTAATTGTAAACAGCAAGACTAACGGCAAACTAATTTAAGTTTTAACTATGAATGATTAGGCCAATTCGTCACAGTTCCCCCCCCCCCTCACACACACAGAAAATATGGAACACAACTAAGACATACGCCTCACATGTTCTATATGCATGTGCTGCCAGGTCGTCCTCTTTCCTGTTGCCAACAAGTGATTTGTACAAAAGCAATTAAGATATCGTAGCTAAAAATAGACAAGTTTTGTTGTTGCTTTTGTGTTCCAGCGGTTGCCAGGCTCACATTATTGTTTCCTGGTTAAGGACAATTCACTGCCTTGAAATGTTATCGCTAGGGGCGGAATTGATGAAAATAAGCAGGGATAGCTGTTCGGGGTTAAACATTGGGAAGGGTCAGCACTCGAATCGGTTTTCATTTCATATGTTTTGTTTTTTTTTTTTTTTGTTGCATACAGTGGTTAGAAAAGAGAAGTTGTCCTTGACTTTAAAATATTTTTGTTACAACAAAATTTTATATGCCTATTTATTTTTTGCTTCAAAACTTGCCTTAGATTTTGCTTAAATTATTCATTTAAAAGTTAAATTAAAATATTTATCAAACCACTGTAAAATGTCCACTCTTCCATAAAAGCCATACTATAGTTATGTAATGATAGTGACTACTAAAATGAAATTGGCCAAAGTTAGATTTGTATCTCCTGATGATTACTCATACATACATACGCCACTGACCTTACAGCAGGGCAGTAACAACAACATAAACAACAAACAGACTGACAAAAAAGAATAGCAATGGCGGCGCGACACTTACCAAATTGAACAGGCAGCTTGCGTGACGGCTGCTTCGTCATCGATTCGATTCCTCCTTCGTGTGGCTGCGCCTTTTCGGCACCCAACAACAACAACAGCTATCCAAAAACGCAGCCATATGGCAGGCAGCAACGTTGACGCCAACAGCTACAGCGCTCATTTCGCGTCAAGCCTTGGACGAGTGCGCACGTTTATTGCGGCAAATGCATAAAAAAAGACGACGAGAGTGTGGCACTAAGATATCGTAATTAAAGTATAATATATCTGTTAGCTGATAAGGAAACAATGCCAAAAAAATTGCAACTCATACAGATTGAGAAGCTGCTAGTGTTAACAATATTGTTAAAACGCAAGCACTGTTAGACATTCGTAAGTTGAGATACACATTTAATGCACACATATTGTGTGTACGACTTTAAGGACACAAGTCTGACTGGCGCCAACTGTCTGCGCTTTGTTGTCTACCAGGCGCCCCAAAATATAAAGAAAACTGACGAACAAACGCACGCACACACACGAGTTCGTAACTTGGGCCAATGAAATGCATATTGAGGGTCGATTGCATATAAAATTTAAAGCTAACTAACGCCACGAAGGTCAATAATTAAAATTTTATGCGTTTTTGTTAGAAATTAACAAAATACGTTTTAAACTTCAAATCGATATTGCTTTCATGTTATATAATTCAAAATAATGAGGCCATGCTCGGACATAGCATTTAGATAGATAGAACATAACAATAAAGTTTTAAATGCGGATCTAATAGTTTTAGAAATCGGGAACAGTTTTTTAAAATTTCATTTATTCTTATTTGTTTTTTCTAACAGCTATCAAAATGATGTCCGAATATTGGATTATCTCGGCGCCTGGCGACAAGACGTGCCAACAAACCTTTGACACGATGAACAACCTCACAAGCAAGCAACATAATCTATGCAGTAACTACAAGTTCCATATACCCGATCTGAAGGTAAATTAATATGAAATTTTGTTCAAATAATACTTTTCAATAATACATTTGGTTTTTAGGTGGGCACCTTGGATCAGTTAGTTGGTCTGTCCGATGATCTGGGCAAGTTGGATACGTTTGTGGAGCAGATAACGCGCAAGGTGGCCATGTATTTGGGTGAGGTGCTAGAGGATCAGCGTGATAAGCTGCATGAGAATCTGCTGGCCAATAACAGTAAGTACCCGCTAACAAGCACAATTCTACTACTATCAACTTTTATTCAGTTCTAACAATAGCTTAGTTTAGTTTAGTACAATTTCCAATATATATATTTTACATATATTAACAGCTTAGTAAAGCGTGATTAGTTCACGTCGAGTTCATTTATTATTTAGTTATTACTAAGATATTTTTCTTAGCCCTAATGGTAGCGTACAAATTTATTTCTAAACAAATACGGAATGCTCTCAAAAAAATAGAAACCACAAAATGTACTTGTATAGTGTCTCATCTCTATTGTTTTCTACAAACTATTACTAACAAACAAACAACAATTACAATCAACTACGAATGAAGCCCGATTTCAATTAGTTTAAGAATATATTCAACACTTAAATATACACTACATTTACCTACAGTCCAACCAAACCCCTTTATTCTTCTACTTCCTGTGAGACTTGAGTATCGGCAAGAATTGCTAGAACCAAAAGATACGAGAGCAAAAAATATCATCTAAGAAATGTGGAATGTTTAATGGTTGGATGCAATATACGTATGTGTCTTCACTCCTGACAAACTCCTTCAGTTTTTGACTAACACCAAACCAACAACAAATCTTCTATTCTTTATTGTATACTTACAACGATGTCGTTATTGTTTTAAGTTTCGAACTAGACTCAAACTAATCGATTTTCAGCTGAAAACTTGTAGGATTTTATTTCTTTTTTGATTTTCTACATTTTATTATCGTGTTTTTCCTTTATTTTTTATTTTTAAATTTATTTATGGTTTAGTTTCTTTTTGTACTTTTATGTTAAAACTCATGCGCACATCATCAAACACGACCAAAAAGAGAGAATATGAAAATCAAAGTTGATAAATGTTTTACATTAGTAATACTACAGTACATATATATAACAACAATGGAACTAAAGTTCAGAAAAGTCAAGAGAATTTGCGTTGTTTATATTTTATGTTGCATTTGTTGTAAATTTCTCTAATAACTATTCTACCTACTATCCACGTGCACAACATACTATTATAATACACACAAAATACAGAGACATATGCTATAAAGTTAACACCAAGACTTAAGACAAGCTCACACACAGACACACACACAGAAATACAACTTGAGAAAGCCGTTAACTTACTCTAAACTCCCCCTTTAAAATGATATACTACCAAGCGCTAAACTTTCTATCTATCCCTTCGAGCGCCGAAAAACAAAACAAAAAACACTTTGTATATTTTACATAAATTTACCTAAATATTGTTGTACATTATACCTTTAATTTTCTTAACTATTTGTGTACTCTAATTTATTATTTATTTTTATTCTTTACTTTGAATATTAAATCAACATGGCTAAAAAAAACATTAAAAGAACAGACAAATTCTTCTACTTGCAATCTTTAAAAGTAACAAAAGATACTGACAAAAAAACAAATTTGGTCAAAAATTAATATCATTTAACATTCTTAAAAACTGTCTTTGCTGGTTGCAAATTGAAATGCGCGCGTTTTCCTTTAAACTTTTAAGTTTATCTTTTTTAAACTTTTTGTTTATTCTTTTCATTTGATATTATTTAACATGATTTTAGTGCGTGCGTTGACAAAAAGAAATTTATATTTATATAAAACTGTTATACAATTATTTTTATTATATGTCTATGTTCGTGAACCTGTGTGTGTTTGTATTGTGTGTGTGTGTGTGTGTAGGTGTGTGTGTTTGTATTGTGCTGTTGTCTTAGCCTTTATTTTTGCTACTCGCAAACTAAACATCGCATACTTTGTTTTCTGTGTCAATCTCTTTGTTCGTATTTAAAACTAATAAATAATAATATTTAACAATAACTGTACATTGTGTTACTAATCTTTTATGCACCTGAACTCATTCTCACTCTGCATATGTGGGTGTGTCTGTGTGTGTTTGTGCTGTGTTGTGCTGTGTTGTGTGTGTACCGTTTTGCCATTCACATGTTTAACTCGCTTGTTTTTAGCAACCATTTGCTGTAGCTGCAATTGTATTGAGAACAAATTTTTATAAAATAAAACAAATAACATATATTACGCTTTTACACTGTACAAAAAAATTGATTTGATTTGTATGATATACCAAAATGACTATATGCAAAAATACAGAGAAAAATTATAGACGAAACGACGAAATATGAAACAGTTTTTCTTGCAACATTCTTTCCACTGTTGTTCATGAAATTTTTATATATATATAGTTTTTGATTATATTGGATAACAAATTACATACTTATACACGACAAGAACGAAAATTATATTCACACATGAGTTTATATATATTGTATATGTATATCAAATTTATTATAATTTTGTTTTTTTTTTATAGAATTTTATCTCTTAATTTCTTAAACTTATTTTAATTTTGGTTTCCTTTTTGGCTTTTGGTTCATTAATCCGATAGAGTCGCGAGATTTGATTCTATCCTTTTAAGATATCTAGGGTTTATTGCATCATGCGGCATTGCCCCAAAATGTATGCTATAGTTTTTAAGTTCACAAACAAAATGATTTCTCCCCTCTTTCTCTCTTTGTGTGTGTACAAATGAATTTGAAAACAAAAACCCCTCACTCACAAAAAAACAAAATAAAACTGCGTTTATTATTAAATTCGTTCAACTACAACAACAACAATGCACAACGAATCCTTCATACCCTTACTTACTCGTGTGTGGCACTGAAGGTCCTGGGCCGCCCGATGAAATCATGCCGTGTCGACACCATCAGCGTTTGAAGCACCTAAGCCTGCGCCATCAACGTAAACACCAGCACACGCACCACCAAAACAATCCCCTACAACACCACTATCAACACCATCATCATCACCATCAGCTGCCCACGGATATCAAGGGTAAATCCAACAACAATCTCTCAACAACTGCAACTAAAGCAACAACAGCAACTGCAACTACTACTACCAATACCAATACCTGCTGCAATACCAATACCTTCAACTCCAATTCGTATAATACGCATGCCGCCTGCGCCTCAGCCTGCGCCTCCGCCTGCGCCTCTGCCTGTGCCTCAATCTATGCCTCTGCCACCGCATCGACATCATCAGCAAGTGCTAGAGCCAGTGCGTCGGGTGCTTGCAATGCTTGCCATTTGGGCGGCGGCAGTCTAACAAATCTATCCTCAACGCACGATGAGTCCGAACGCGATTTGGATTTTGTGATACCGTTGCCGGGCTGTGCCTGCGATGAATGCTATGCTGCCTTAAGTGGCAGCTTTGGCATTTTAGCACCACCGAGCGCAAGTGCCACGACAAGCACACTAATGGCCGATGAATGTTACTCTCAGACAGCTTCCTCAATGCTAAATGCTACACGTTGTGCAATTCAAACGGTGACTGCTATTGCCACTGGCAGCAGCATGAGCAACACAACGCCAACAGCAGCCGCTACAACAACACCAACAGCAAGCGCAAAAGCAACCGCAACAGCAACAGCAACAACAGATGCCGCTGCATCATCGTCGACAATTTGCTCGTCGGCTTATTTCTCAACATCGGCGCCAACAGCAAGCATTGCCAGCTCATCGCACAGCATGTCGCGATCTAATAGCAAAAAGCTAAATAACAATACATGCAGCATAAACAATAATAAGCTCAGCTTTCGTAGCAGCAGCAGTCACGTCAGTCAATTTCAATTGCCACAGCAGCAACAACAGCAACTGTCGCCCAAACAGCACTTGCAACAGTTGCAGTTACAGCAGCAGCAACAATCGCCGCCGCTGCTTTCGCCCACAGACAAATCCGTTTGCGATACGGATGAGGATGTGGATTTGGATGATCCAAAAAGTCCACATAGCGCCTCCTCATTATCCGAAACATTCGACTGGTGGTTCAATAAGCCGAAGCGTAACTCTAAGAAGTGCAGGTATCTTTTATCATCGCATTCACTTTACTCTGTAGTTGAAACGTTGCCAAACAAAAAAAAAAAAAAGCACTGCAAAAAAAAATCAAGATTCAATATATACTTTTGCCAAATGCCAGTCATCCAAAACCAACTTCAACTGTTTGCAATCATTCACAGTACACACACACACACACACACACAGGCAGACAGACAGACACGAAACACCAAAAAAATACACTGTAAAAAACAAAAACACTTGCACCTGCTTTTGCTCTTACTCCTCCACTCCCTTCTCTGCCTCTCTCTCTCTTTCTCTCTCTGTCTCTCATGCATAAATGTTTGATTTCATTAAAAGATAAACATAAAAATTGCAATAATAATCTATTTCTTTTTTTAAATCATTCACGGCATCAATTCACATTCCACACATTAAAAAAAAATACTAAATAAAAATACCAAATGCACCAAATACACCTTTGACACTATACACACGCAAACACACAAACGGCACACACACACACACACACAGCGCACAATCACAAAACTTAACACCTAACAATCCAAAACCAATGACATTTTGGCATCAGACATCGCTCACACCGCGCTCTAGTTATCGCTCTTTCTTCAATTCTCTTGCCGATCAAATTTATAGCAAACGTTCTACATCGAGTCAATTAAATATAAACAATGGATTTAATTTAACACCAACTCATAGATCGTCTCCAGTGAGTAGTTGTTGTGGCAGTAGTAGCCAGGGGCGTTCCAGTCCAGACACGGATCATCCTGAGCTGCCCGAATTTCCGCTGAGTCCAGGTTAGCATGCCCGGCCATATATGTATACACATATACATACATACATGTATATATATGTATAATGGCCCTTGGACGTTGCTCTTATCTGTTTTCTGTATTTGCGTTCGATTTTTCTTTTTTGCCTTTCCGTTGAGTTTTCTTCTCATTTCCTTACAGTTTTTTTTTTTTTTTGAAAGAATCACTATAACTTGATGTATCCACTATTTAATTATGTATTTTCCAACACCTATTCTTACTGCTACTACTACTCTATATATACATATACTATATATTTTTGACCTTCACCCCAAAATCCTTAAGCAAAACTTGAATATTGTTTTTGCTTACTATTTTGTTGTGATTGAAGCGTTTTGAATTGGTTCTAACTGTTATACGGTATAAATGTGTTATACACCCGATTATACAGTTTACAGTTAAACATATCACCGCAAAAAAAAAACCGAAACAAAACCAAGTCAAAAGTCTTTTTGTGTCCACTTTTTACTTTTTCACTCTCTCTTCCTCACTCTTTCTATCTCTCTGTGTCTCAAATGTATCTTTTCATCTATATATTTATATATATAAATATGAAATATCCAGTTATTATTTTTCTTTTTAGTTTCAAGAGCGTACCTTAAAAATGATATATATAAATATATATTGTACTGCCTTATTTATTGATTTCTATTACTCGATTTATAAATACACCAAATTATTTGTAACAGTGTAAAAGCGAATATGTTGTTTTTTCAGTGTACTGCTCCACAAAAATGTTGTTCTGCTGCGCAATTATCATAGCCACGATTAACGCCGATTTTCATTAAGCTAAATAATATACTCACACACACACACAAATACACACACATATATACACAGAGTTATACCAAAAAAAAAAAAATTTTGTCTATTAAGAAACGAATGAAAACTTGAAAATATTATAATTTATATATTTGATTGCTATTATTATTTAATTTTAAGTGTTTGAACATACGCTTACCTAAATATACTTGACAAATACAAAAATCAGCTAACATTTTGTGCCGTTTAAAAAATATATACATATTACGAAAGGTACTCGATATTCCTTCTTAAAACTTTACTAAAAGTTGTTATTAAACAATAATCCTTGTATATCCCCCAAAATCTAATACTTAGCACCCTATAGCTTTCTTAGAATGAATAGTAATTGTTTAACTTATTTCCAAAGCGCTTGTATTTTCTATATTATTTTAAAATATGTATTAAGCTTCAGAAGATTTTCTAGTTTAACTAACTCGTATTTTGACATTAATCTTTATTTTATTGATTTGTTTTGACTTTTATTAAATTGCACTAATACTTACGATATGGTTGTTAAAACATTAGGGAAATCAAAGTGTTTTACGATACAACTTTTTTACCTATACGATATATCTTTTTAAATTGAGGGAAATTCGTTTGCATTCTTACGATACAACTTTTTCTATACGATACAACTTTAAATTCCTATGCATCTTTAACATAACAAGAAATGTTAACTTCATGTTAAGTTCATTTCTGTTATAATATGATATTTTAGGTAATTGACCGACAGGAAATAAATGACAGAGGCTTCCTTTGCTTGATTTATTTCACTAATACGCATTGCATTTCTGCTATAATTGATGTGTTTTGTTATTTCGTTAACATTGCACTAATTGCATTTTGCTCAAACATCGTTGTTGTTTTGATGTACTTTTAGTATTTATGTATGTTTATCACTATTTACTTGCCGTAGTTGTTGTTAAATCATGTGTGTGTTTCTGTGTTTAACCAAAAGATAAATGTGAAATAAATTTTGAATTTTGCTAGTTTTGTATGTGTATGTGTTGTTTGTATGAGTGTGCGTGTGTATGTGTGTATCTGTATACGTGTTTGTATATTTAACTAACTTATATTTATCTTATCTGATACTTAAGAGCAATATTTATTACTTACATAGCTTAATTCTTTATTTATTTATTTATAAACTAACTCAGTTTGTTCTGTACTAAAAAAAAAGAAAAGGAATTATTAAACTTTTAAAGTTTTAGATGAATTACAGCAATTTTTTTTAATTTATTTATTTATTTATCTAATAATGGACTAGTTTTGCTAGTCAATTGCATAAAAAATTTTATGTTTGCAGAATTAAACTAATACATTTATTTGCTTTCCCAATGAACAGCCGATCTGCCGCAGTATTTAACGCGTTTCCAATGGGATATGGCCAAGTATCCGATCAAGCAATCGTTGCGCAATATTGCCGATATCATTTCCAAACAAATCGGTCAAATCGATGGCGATTTGAAAACGAAATCGCAGGCCTACAACAATCTGAAGGGCAATCTTCAGAATTTGGAGAAGAAGAAAACGTAAGCATTAATTTAAAGTTTATAATAATAAAATGTCACAACTAACGCATACTCTAACCACAGTGGCAGCCTGCTGACTCGCAATTTGGCGGATTTGGTCAAGAAGGAGCACTTCATACTGGACTCGGAGTACTTGACCACACTGCTGGTGATTGTGCCAAAGTAAGCGTACCAAGAAAGTCATTAACTTTATATATTTACAAATGTTTTTTGTTTTTTTTTTGTGCTTTAGAGCCAATGCCAACGATTGGTTAGCCAATTATGAGAAAATCACTGATATGATTGTGCCACGCTCGACGCAGCTCATCAAGGAGGATCACGACTATTGTCTATTCAATGTCACACTCTTCAAGAAGGTCACCGAAGAGTTCAAGCTGCATGCTCGCGAGCGCAAGTTCATTGTGCGCGACTTTGTCTACAACGAGGAGGAGTTGGCGGCGGGCAAGAACGAGATGACCAAACTGATGACCGACAAAAAGAAGCAGTTTGTACGTTTCGCCACTATATTGTATGTAATTTGGATTTAATGTGTTTTTTGGTTTAAAGGGCCCACTGGTGCGCTGGCTGAAGGTCAACTTCAGCGAGGCCTTCTGCGCCTTGATACACGTCAAAGCGTTGCGTGTGTTTGTGGAATCCGTGCTAAGGTGCGTCATTTGAAAACAAATATGTTAAGTAATGCGTAAAGTAACAATCTCGTAACGTTTTTATAGATACGGCCTGCCCGTTAACTTCCAGGCCATATTGATTGAGCCCAACAAGAAGAGCGTAAAGCGTTTGCGCGATGTGCTCAACCAGCTGTACGGCCATTTGGATGGTGCATCCGCTGGCGGAAATGTCAGCAGTGCTGATGTAAGATTCAACTTAATAAGTAATCGAGATTTGATCATTTTTAATGAAATACAACTTTTTTTTTTCATTTAATCAGAATGTCGACATACCCGGCTTGGGCTTTGGCCAATCCGAATACTATCCCTATGTGTTCTACAAGGTGAACATTGATATGGTTGAGCAAACCAAGCTTTAAGTGGCTTTTCTCATGCCTCTGCATCGCATACACCAACCCACAAACACACACACACACACCCACAACAATAAAAATAAATATACAAATGATCCAAAATATGTAATATTGCAAATTGTATTCAGTAGCAGCCAAAGCTGCAAACAAAATGTCTATCCTGCTCATAACTAGAAATGCATATAGTTAGAATCAAATACAACAAAAAAAAACAGCAAATGTTGCCACGCAATTAATAACAAGCAAACAATTAATAGTTAACTTTAAATAATTTTAGTCATTGTTATATAATTATTGTTGTTATTTATGTTACGCGTTCACAGAATTCCGTTTTCAAGTTTAACTTACTTTCAAAGCAAAATTTGTTAAGAAACCAAAACCTCCACTCAGCGCGTAAGAGAAGCAAAACAAAATTTTACAACAGAAAAAACAATTATGCAAAAAATATATATAAAAACCTGTATAAAAAGTTTTATTTTGATTTCATATGTTTTTGTTCTGCTTCAGTTTTAAACAGTATTTTTCGTTCTTTCTTTTTTTAATCCTTGTTTATAAACAAAAATTGTGCTTTGTTCTATACTTTAAATACATATTTAGTCAAATGAATGAATGATGTAGAAAAGCTTTTAACACTTAGCTAAAATGTATAAACCTTGTCACTAAATGAGCTAAAACTTTAATTTGTTTTTTTTTTTTAGTAGCATTTCAATAATATTAATACAATAAATAATTGACTTACATATGTTTTAAATGTGTGTCTTAAACCTTGTCTTGTTTTTATGCGCTTTTTATCTCCAGTATCTGTAACTAACCCAAATCGAAAACAAACTAAACCAACTGCTGAGCATTAAAAAACTAATCATCTAACTTAAGTATAAATGATGTCGCAAATAATTTGAAACAAAACACAAAAAGAGCCAACTAAAAAAAAATCCAAAAATGCAATGAAAATTTCCTTGGAAATACAAAACCTTAAACAAAAGTATTGTATTTATAAATGTTGCCTAAATATCGAGAGTTTATTAAATAACGCGCCTGTTTTGCATAAATAATAAAAAACACAAATCCAAATGCTATGATAACGCTGAGAATTGCACTATTTAAACCATTATATTAAAGTTATGCAATCCCAATTCAAAGCTTGCATACATAAAATAACCAGAACGAGAACGAGTTTGAACCAAGTCTAAGAAAATACAGAACATATATAAATAAATATACGTACTGTACAATCTATACAGACTTAAACCAAACTTGTTCTACTTAATTGTTTTGGATTAAAAGGACAACTTAATGAACTAAAATAATGAGGAACGAACAATAATATTTGTATGTAAAGTAAAGTTTAATGTACTTTCAATGTTTGCTACTGCTACAACAAATCTAAATGTTTAACGAATTAAGAATACAACAAAAACAAAATCCCAATACAATTATAAAAGTGAGACAAATTCAGTATCTTATAAACATATATATTTTAAATTTATGCATTATACAAATATGTAAATTTCAATGCGTTATATAAGGTGCCGTTAAGCCATCCTTGTAAATAATTATAAAGAAAGAAAGACATTCCAACCTTGTTTGTTTTCAATTGCCAAGAGATCTTTGCTATAAACTGGGATTTTATAAAGTGGATAGATATTTAAACAGCTTCACATTGTATCAAGGTGTGTCGACATCGACTTTTCTTTACTATTTCATATTCATATTGACTTTACAAAACTATAAGCTAAGCTAAAACTATAGTAAACAAGTAAATAATTCTAAAAATGCTTCAAGTCGGTTTCTATGTTAGACACATTCGAGTTTTGTATACGTTTCATCTTCATCGCAGCCGTGGCTCCCACGGCCTGCTGTAGAATATTGGGAGGCTTTGGCTGATTCTTGTCTGCCTCATATTGTGCCCTATGTAAACGTTGCCGATGCTTGTACATGTTGGCGCTACAGAAGAAGGTCATCGGACAGTTTGGACATGTATAAAGAACTTCACCAGTATGCGTTGATGTGTGTTCCTATAAAAACGAAGTATTACTGTACTAAATATCTGAATTGAAAGATGTTGATTTAATAGTTTACCTTAAGCTCTTGTGGTCGTTTAAATGCCTTATCACACATGGTACATTTGAATTTACGCTCGCATTCGTGACTGAAAAAGGGCAAAAAGGAAATGATTAACATTTAATCATAATTCAACATTTCAACGCAGTACTTGTGATAAATATGGCGTCGCAGAGCGCGAGCGTTTGGTGAAATCTTGTTGCACACATGACAGCGATGCTCGCCCGCACTTTCTACATGTATGCTCTTCATGTGCTGCTTGAGACCGGTCATGCCCTTTAGCCAGGCACCGCAAATCTGACATTGCTTCAACTCGGGCTCTGGACGCGGTGTATTTGAATGCATAAGCTCTAGATGCTTTTTTAAAATGATTTTCGTGCGCATCTGTTTGCCGCATTTGTCGCATATAATTATGCTCTCCGGATCGTGCATGGAGTTCATGTGGTTCTTTAGTTTACGTTCAGTCAGGAATCTGTAGGGGAAAACAATATTATCATTATTGTCTGCAGTCTATGCATTAAATGAGATTTCTTACTTTTTGTTGCACTCTGTGCACGTGAATTTGAATTCGGATTTGGGCACATGTTTGTTAAGCTTATGATAGTCAATGGCCGTTTTACTAAGGAACACCTTTGAGCATACATCGCACTGGAAAGACAACTTGACCAGGTGCATCTGTTGATGCGATTCCAGGTGACGTGAGTTTTGGAATGCCTTGTCGCAGGTTGTGCACTTGAAATGATCCGGATTCCAATGTACCAGCACATGCTCGGCAAGCACTTTTCGCTGTGTGAACTTACGGCCACAGCAAAGCACATAGCCCGGATCCACTTCATGTGTAAAGCGATGATGCCGTTGCATTTCCGTAAAATTATGCACCAACAGATTGCATATAGAGCAGGGCAGCACATCATTGAAGAACTTGGCAATGATGATATCGAACTCCTCCTGTTGCTTCTTGCGCTGATCCAGCAGCTCACGGGACATGCGGACTTTCGGTTCTGCCGGCTTCGAACGTTTCTTGTATTTTTTGGGTCGCAATGGCGTTGTACGCTTTGGAATGACGGCATATGCGGCTTCGCCGGGATATTCAATCGTAAAGTCGGAACAATCGCTAGTTGAACTTTCCATATCGCTGCTGTCGTCGCTGTGCGTTAGTCCATCGTCAAGATGGTCCATGAATTCATGATCTCCATCGTCATCGCTTAAAGTGGAAGGTTTTTCTTCTTTAAGATCTGCATTTAAATCAAGTATCAGCTCAGCAGCCGGTTCCTTCGGCAATTCCTTGTTTAATACTTCCGTTTTTCGTGGTCGTCCACGCCGTTTTTTCGGCGTTTCAACCGAAATAACCGGTTCATTATTATCAGGTTCACTCTTGTGCTCATCAAGAAATTCAGCTTCTGCCTTGACACGCTTGCGTAAGCGTCGGACCGGAGAGGCATCAAGTTCAACTGCATGCAGTTTGGTTGTGGTTTCGAGCACCTCAATTTTGGGCAGCTGTTCTAGCTCATGTTCCTCGATCTTTACCTCAGGGTAGAAGAAGTTGCGTTCGTTTATTTCGGCTTGCTCCTGATTCTGTTTGGGTGCCTCGCTAAAGTTTCCCTGTGTCAAAGGATCATCTTCCATTAGCACCACCTTCGTCTCTTGCAATGAGTTTTGTGCGGCGCAGACAAACTCGTGCAGCGTATTGAAAGCAGATACTGTTCTCCAGCAAGGCGAACATATCTTTCGCGTCTCCCCACTGCTTTGGACCAGCTGCATTGAAAAATGCTTGTTGATAATTTGCACTACATTCTGCCGGACAGCTTCTGCCGAATATATATCCAAGTAATCGTTCAGGGTGAGGCGATTTTCCTCTAGGCAAAGTAAACATGCCTCAGGCAGCGGTATATCTGTTTTGAACAAAACATTCGTACACTTAAATTTTTTTCTTTATGGCCTGTACTCCAATTCTTACCCATGCTTCACTACAATTCTTTTATATACATATGCATGTATAATCTTATTTATAAAACACTATTGGCGGTTTGAGTAATTACTTATTATTTGTTTGCTGTCAGCATTAAAGCACTGATTTTTTTTAAAATTCTTTGATAAGTTTAATTGTTTTAGCATTAAGTTTTTGAAATACTTAGTAATTTTTATGTTTTCTTGTTTAGACAATTTGTGGTGGAAGTTCGATAGTTCGATAAGTGCAGTGTTGGCAATGAAGCAATTTAAAATTAGTTCACAATAGAAACTCAATGAGCGATGTCTGTCCACGGTATCGATAACATTAAACCATAATAAATATCAACTACAAAAGAACATTGCATTTACGATTATAATAAATAATTACCAAATGGTAAGCTTAAATAAAGCTAACAAGTTGCTAAAACATAAGCTTACCCACATCTAAAAATGTTGTATGTGTCTTTTGCATTGCGAACAAATACAGCAAACATTGAAAATGTGAAACAACTTATGTTGCATTCAGGACCTGTTGGCATAAACAAATGGAAGTAATATTATCTATGTAGTTGAAAAATATTAAACTACCATATCGACGTGCCGAACAATGCCAAACAAAAGGAAAATGACGGTAAGATTTCATGTCAACTTACCAGCCTGGCTCAAACACTAAACTGTTCTCCTCTTTTAGGCTACAAAATCGAGCATATCGAGCATGTCGCAAGATAAACAAATATTTTGGTATACACTATCTGAAATTAGAAATGCTAGCATTTGTCCCAGCTGTGGCATCACCACTAACAAGTTTAAAAAAAGTTTAACTGCGCATGTTAAGCGCTGTTTTAGCATCAAGAAACGTGGACCTGTCTACAGACTACATGGGTACATAGAATGCAAATGTGGATACTTGCTTGCTGACACACCCAAGGCAAAAAAACTACACGTTTGTATGGGAGAAGTTCCTGCGTTTGAGCCAGATCTGTCATTTGTACCCAAAAAGATTGCGCCCACAATCCATCAAAAACGAGAGCAAATACAGCCCAAACCCTGGATACGGAATTTCGTCTCACCATTTAAGTTGGAAATTGAAAATATCCAAACAAGTTCAAGGACAGAACCACGTGTACGTAACTTCGAAATGCCAGCGAGCCAACAGGAGCCGCAGAATGCCAGTGTCTACTCCATAAGCTCAAATAATGGTACAATTTTGGTTACTGGACAGTCATCAGGGAGCAGTAACAATGCTATAACGATAACACGAGCCCTACGACTACCGCGACTCAAAGAAAATGCATTCAGTTAGCACGGAGTCGGCACTTCAAGTTTCTCCATACATATTTATTCATTGGAAATTAACATAACGCATTAGTTTGTATATTTAATAAATAAAAAAATCATTTATTGTATATGTACTTGTAAAATTGGTTTACAACTTATATTGCTTATGTTTTTTTTTATTATGAATTACAATTATTTGCACAATTACAAAAAAACATGAAATGCGACAATACCTATGTATGGTTTTGTGTAAAGTTTATGCATTAGTTTTGTATAAGGAATAGTATATTGAATTGATTTGTTTTTTTTTGTGGGTAAAATGTCTAAAAAACTACCAAAAACTGGCTATGAGGAGTTCAGCTGTATATTTTATTTGTTATAAATTTTATTTTTGATTTCATTTGTAGTTCCTTATTACACTTGGTCTTGGGCTGGGCGGTCCTATAGTTGTTAATTACTTTATATAGTTTTGTGTCTGCATGTGTGTGTGTGTGTGTGGATAGTCTGTTAGAATGAGATTCCTATTGCTAAAAACAAGCTCTACTTAGCTACAGAAAGTTAATTGAAAACTTTTAGTTTTGATTTAGTAGTTAAAGAGATTTTGATTTTGGCATATATGTATAGTATTTAAAATATGTCGTTAATGTTAAATGTTTGTATTAAAGTGGTATTTATGAGAGGAGAATGCTAAAGCGTGTTGAGATTTGATGTTTCCAATTTATAGACTGCACAGCAACATATAGTACTACTATATAGTTAATAATTATGCACCGAGTGATGGAGAAAACACAAATACATATACGCCTTTGATTATAACACTGGCTGTGCCTTGGGCGTTGGCGTAGGCGTAGGCAATGGGCGTGGCTTGGGCATGGCTGTCATCTAAATGCGTTCAGTGACATATACTTTGGCGGATGTCGGTGCATTGGTTCTTCGCACAGCAAAGGTAACGATAATGCCAATGACAATCAGCATTAAGCCAATTGCACTCGTTATATAATGCTCAATGAGTTGATTCTCCTTGCTGCAAGTATAAAACAGAAAATTGTTGTAACTGAAATTTAGAATGTGTATCTCAACCAGTGCTGCCTCAACGAACAAAAAAGCTAACTTTAATAATTTAAGAAAATAGTTTTCATAATCATTATCATAATAAACAGCTTGCAAAGTGTTTTCAATTACAGTCGAATTTTTATACAACGAACTTCCGTAAAACAAAGAAAACTGTTCAGTCAAAAACCCGTTCTATATTACGAATTTACTTCTTGTCTCCTTAAGATTCGTTATATGGATGTTGAGCTGTAGTTGCATCTGAATGTGACTGATTTTAGGAATAAGTGTTAAATATAAAAACTTAGCTATATATACATATATTCTTTTTTGACTTAATCTATTTCAACCTGCTTTGATTGTTCTTAACCCAGACTCTAAAAGTTATTATTTCTGAAGCTGATAATATATTTTCAACTAAATAAAATAAGTCTAACGAAAAATTCCAATATTTGACTATGAATTGCTTATGCCTTAGCTTACCTTAGGTTCACATCGTTGGCAGTTTCGCGTTCCTTCTCAATAATGCCAGTGACGGATGTGGCAATGGCCAGCCAGAAATTGGCTAGTCCCATGCTGGCATGAATGGGAACCATGGCTGAGCGGCAGCTATATGTCTTATTTTCACAACAGAGCATCACCAGAAAACTAATGAAGAATCGTATAATAATATAAAGTTAGGTAATCAAGTGATAATAAAAAGTCAGCTCACGTGAAGAATCCAATTACAAATTGCAGCACAAACATGCCCATTGTCACGAAACCCAACCACGAGTGTAGACTGTAGAAATTAACCTTAAGCAATGCATTGTGCGAATCAAAGACGGAGAGGAAACCGAGGGCAATGCAGGGTATCGCAATGGCATGAAAGAACATGTGAATCAGTTTCACATAGATGTGCTTCACGCAACGGCACAGTCGATAAATTAAGATAGCTGCAATCGAGATTATTATATTATGACATTAGCCGTATTGTACTTATAAGACTTACAAAATCCGGAGAGCGTTACGAAGCCGGCAACCATCAAGATGGGATGCAAATTGAACTGCTGCAATGGTCTCTCCGACCAAGCGAATCCACCACGATAGAACATTACCCAGAAGAGTGTGAGTATTAGGACGCCAACCAAAAGTATGGTCGAAAGTATGACAATCAGCAAATATTCACACCAGGAACAACAGTTCCAAGCATTATCCGGATCCTCCTCATAGCGTCTGTAAGATACCAATTTAATTGAATAAATCTATTGTTATTATTTAGTATATTTTAGTAGTTACTTTAATTCTGATTTGGGAAACAGCATATGATTAATTTTGTCTATGAAAGATTTATCGATTGCGTCCATATTTTAAGATTTATATATTATCCAAATTCAAGCTAAGTACAATAAACATTTTTAATACTAATATAGAAACATAATACTCTTCACGGTGCTAATTTAATTAAGTGTTAGCTTTTATTACATAATTGCAGGCCTAGTCTCCTGAGTCAGTCTCTCTGTTAGTCCATCTGTCTGTCATAATTAGGTAAATTTCTCTTGAACTAATTGTGGGTTGAATGCGCTGCTAACCGGCTAAATTGATTTATAAAGCAAATATTTTACAACGTCACAAATTGGAATCACTGTGCGAGGTTAAGAAAGCATCGCAATTATCTAATTTACCCCAGACGAATGTAATTACCAGACTAACAAACTCTATCTTCTTATATCTTTATGCTTGCCACACAGACTTCATTATTGTTGCTTACATACATACATTCATACATATGTGAATATACGTATATATTTTAAACACACACAAAGTCATTGTAGCAGCATTGCATTCTGAACTGTTGAAGGGTTACTGCAACTTCTTACTTTTCAATTTGCTAGAATTTCCTTGAGCTCTGACTGACTTTTGTAATGTTAACAAGCAGATTGCCCATTAGTCCGATTTGTTAAAATGTAAATAATTAATTTGATTTCCTAAAAAAAAATTTTTTTTTATATTTTGTTTGATTTCTACATAGTTTGACAACAAAAGAAAATCTGTTATAGCTATATAGTTATTTAGAATATTTAATTACAATATTTCATTTAGATACTTTTAACTTACTTATAAAACGCTGCACTTAAAGCTGTTCTATTGCTAATAGCTTTTAGGATATAACTGCATCTAAAACTGAAGTTTCTAGAGTTTAACAAAGTTCAAGCAGCTTGCAATTTGGGATCTACGCTGCTCTCAATAGAAAGTAGTCCATTTGCAATTCGATGCCAATTTAAATTGTATGCCACTATATCATATCAGTTTCATCATACAGTGCTCAAATGACAAATGGCATTTGTTATGAATATATAACGATGATCTCACATCATCTCATATATCATAGCTACTGTTTGGAGCAGCAATGGGTTTGCCCAGTGTCTGTGGGATTTCTTAGCCCCACAATGGAAACTCAATTCAAAGAGCAGCTGTCAAAAGTAAACACAGATAAACACAGACTCCAAATGGGGTGGCACAATGCCAGTGATGAGGGGCTAAAGTGGTGAGTGGGGACCAACAACTCCCTGTGTTTTGCTGCAGTGTGGTAATTAGGCGCATTGCTGTTGGCCAACGAGCCGCGTTAATCATTTCCAAGTGCATAGCACTTTTAAACTGATTTCGCTGTACTTGAAATGACAGAAAACAATTCGAAACGAAAGCCAAAACAAAATTATTATTTAAATTAATAGTGCGCACAGCTAAGAAATTGCTTTTGCTGAGCTGATAATGAAAGCAACAGCAACAAACAATAATAATGAAAAAAAAAACTAGTTTGAATTGTTTGCGCTGAGAGTGAATGACTAGTAGATGCCCTGTAAATATATCTTAAATAAATAAATATTTGTTTCTTTTAAGTCTAGCGATCGTAAAAATGCACTTCAGTTATTAATATTTAATTCTGAAAACTAACTAAAAACTTGCATAAAACTCTTTTTAGGCAGAATATAAAAAAGCGTATTCTGGGAAGGTTCGTTTCATTGGAGTTGCAATCATTATTCCCTTGTTTAAATCTTCTCTTGGGAAACGAGAAAAAAAACATAAATTTCATATTTTAAAAATGCACTTTCTCAGCATCAGTGAGAGAAGCGATTTGGATTGTTTGACTGCATTGTATCACTTGCATCATTTTGTTTTTGTTGTAATAAACGCTTTAATTAACATGCGCTGTGGCATCCACATTGAAGTGAGTGCTTGATGAGTGTGTCCAATGTGTGTGTGCGTGTGTTTGTGTGTCTGACCGATCGACCGACTATGTCCCACTGAGATGTTGTTGTTGTTATTGTTGCAGCTAGGCTGACAATTTCATTAGGCGCGGGTAGACGCTGAGGCAGACCGCAGACTGCAGACCGCAGAACGCGACGATGTCAATGAACGTTCAACGTTGCAACAAAATAAACAATTTATTTACATACATACTATATACCGCATATACCGCATGCAAGTATATGTGCCGCTGTTACTTCAAGCTAAGGCATTTATTTAGCTTTCAACACATTGCACAAAACGCCGCATGCTACCAAAGGGGCGGTGACAAGGGGGAGACGTATTGTATCTAGCTGAAGTAGCCATTTGCTTCAAAACACACACACATTTCACTTGCCGCCTTGTCCCAAGTGCAACAGCAACGGCAACAGCAAGAGCAACAACAACCACAAATTGTTCAAGGAAAATAAGCAACTAAAAAAAAAGGGGAGGGAGTTGCGAGCAAGCTGCAAGCTGCAGCTGTGTATCTATGTAGTATCTGTGTTAATGTATCTGCATCTGCGTTTGTGTAACTCTTTCACTTTTTAACTGGCTGCTGCTGCTGTTGCATGGGAAAAATTTCGCTTAAAGCTCTTGCTTTTGCTTTTGCTTTGGCTGCGCCATGCCTCAACTCGTTTTACATAGAAGCTGCAGCATGTGGCATATTGCAAGTGCGCCAACGACTAAACCTGAACATGAACCTGAAATCACAATAGCTGCTTTTCTGATTTAATGCTATGTGCTGCTAATGGGTCAGCAACTTTAATATTTATTTTTCTTCGAGGCTGTTGACACTGCGCCCACAACAACAACAACAACAAAAACAACAACGACTATTAATGCTGCATCAGACATGGCTGCAAACTTGACTTGGCTAATGAAGGAAAGCGTCAAATCCTAAGCTGGCAGTTCTTTAACCGCATCAGCAACAACATTTTCATAAAGGCGGCGAAAGCAAGCATCAACTTTTTTTTTTAGCTACTGTTAATTAACTTCATATATATGTGTGTATTAGGTTTGAATGGATCTTACTGGCGTGTGTATGCTAATGAATTGGGTTAAAGGATTAAATTAGAAGATTGAAAGTACAAATATAAATGACTAAATAAACCTAATTGTAATTTGTCATTGGTTAAAGACAAAAAAGAGCTTAGGAATTAACAAACGAAAACCTTAAAAACAATTTTAATTTAACAAATATTTCCATGCATTAATAATAAAGATATATTTCAGGAAGCTGTTTAACAAACAAGGCGCTCATTAGCCCTAATCTAAGTATTTTATCTGATGTCAAATGATAAGATCATGTGATGGATACAAATGTATCGCGTAGTGTAGTGCAAACAACAGCAATGCCCATAATTAGAGCCCAGCTAGAACTAGTATTAAGGCATGTTAAAAGCGGGCTGATAGCTGACAATTAAAAGTGGAGCACGAGAAACAAGGCGACAAAAAAGATACATTTGTCTCTGAGAGAGAGTGTGAGTTGTTCGTTATAAGTAGGTAATGGAAATGCAGGAAACTTGGGCAAATTTCAATTAAATTAACAGAGTAGGATGTAACAAATTACACAAGTACCAGCAATTAAAAACTTAAGCAAGTAAATACATGTTGCATGCAACTAAAATTGTAACCACATTTTCAACGCATGCATGACTGAAAATTTCAACCTCAACAAAGAGAACGGAGAAGAAGTAAAGAAGACAAAAACAAACCGACGCGTGTTTGTGTATATCCTGCGGGTTAATTATGATGAAGTGCGCGTAACGAAGCTTAGCAACACACAAGAAAGGGTATCTGTATTCTGTGTGTGTGATGGTGTTGTTTTACAATGGGCGACAATTGTTTACACTGGCGATGTCTCGGGGAGTTTCAATTGAAACAGTTGGTGACACGTTTTGTTTAAAGAGCCAGACTAATGTTTCGCTGGCATTTGTGTGTGTTTGTTGTGGTAATTGTATCTTGAAGATACAATCAAATTCGCAGTACAAAAACACTACACGCAGTCAGTTTGCCTTGCAATTTATACATTGAATTATTGTTTGTATGTATTTCAACATATTTATAAGCATTTTTTTCGTCTTGTTATACGGAATTAAAAGGCAAGCTCGACTCACACATACATATATTGCACCTACCCCCGAGTCCCGCATAAATGATCAATTTAAGTAAATAAATATACACAAACGTCTACATGCGCAACAGTTGTCTGAGGAAAAAAAAAGAATCTACCTAAGAAATTATTATGATTATATCCAAGTTTAGCACCGCATCAAAGACAGTTTTTATTAAATTTCCCCTTCCTCTAGGAACTTGTTGTTGGAGAACACAAAATGTGTCAAAAATAACTTAATTCGCCACAATTAGCGGCAAACCTTGAATTGCTAATAAAATTTTTAGCTATACATACACTAATATTAATAATTTCTTATACAAACAAAAGGCGATATTTTATTTGCAGCCCTCGTCTATTAAACACTTACGTTGTTGTTGCTGTTCCTCCGCGCGGCATTTTGCTCAAATGACGATCACGCATTTAAGCGAATTTATTTAGATTTTGATTTTTTGTTATTTTGTTATACCTTAAATACTTTGGCACACGGCGTATACGCAATGAAAACTTCACTGTGCTAATTTTCTATAGATATCGGGATAGAGTTTTTGTAATTTCCCACACACAATGGTATTTTTACAACAGTTTTTGGGTTTGGTTCTGTAGTGAAAAAGCTGTAAAATGCATAATAGAAAACAGATAATGACTTCTGATGACTACGTAATTACTACTATATAATGTATCAATCGGACAGTAACAGAATTGACTTGCTAATCAGCACGTTAAATTCTCAACCGCTGAGCAGAACAGAAGATGCGAGGTTTCCAAATAGCATCAGTGAATAATTTGCAAAAGATTGTTATCTATCGGAGAGGCATTTAATTAATGTGATTGACATGTATGCAAATGAGAGCGTTCTTTTCGGCAATCAAATAACTTTCGATTTCTTAATTGATAGACAATGGCCTAGCATCATGTAACGAGCATCTCATTGATACGCTCAGGTGTTGTATCTTTTCGAAAAAAAAAAAAATTAGCCTCCGACAAAAAACACTTTCTGTGTACGCGGGCAAGGTTGTTGTTTATACTATTACAGTATTTGGTTGGCTTTTGTTCTTTAGCGTAGCAACAAAACTAACATACAACACTTAAATCGACACACACATTTGTTTTTTATTTGTTTCTCCACACGATATTCAAATAACGCCCGGCAACCGCAAACGATCAGCAACGAATGAACAACAGATATCAACTGACAAACTGCTGCGGGAATATGTATTTTCATTTTGGAATTCTACCGCATCGGAGAGAGAGAAATGGCGGCATCCACTTGAGCTTTTACGGTTTTTTGAGTGACGATAAACTTGTAGCTAATGAAGACTAATATTGGAAAAGGTTGCTTATAAAGCGAACTTATATTAAATATTTTCTATTGATAAATATTGTTAATGAAATGCAGATAGTTTGAAATGAACGTTAAAAGTCTGTTGTAAATGTAAATGTTTAAAGTTCATATGTGCTCTAAATGGCACTGTTAAACTCAAAGTGAGCATGTTAAAGTAAAAGATTCTGTGCGATCAAGCGAAGACACAAACCAGCAGCAAGCTTTGGTAAGTTTGAAAATCGCGGTGAATAAAGCTACAAATTTAATTTGAAATATTTGTTTTTCATGAATTAAAAAGGCTTAAAACTCATACTCTTCAGCACCTAATATAATCTTTTTTCAGCGCCTTTATATTACTCCTAGATTAAAATTTTTTATTTAAATTACGCTGATGACCTTGCTAAAGAGCAAGCGAGACTTCAGACAAACATGGCAAAAGATTATAAAGTCTGCAAATACTGTATATCTTTTTCGGGCAGACCACTAAAGTGACAGCTTGATAAAAAAAACTCGAGTGCACTGATAACAAAAGTTATATACGTATGTATGTACTTTATAGTAATTAGTTTACAATGTTAAGGGGCATTCGAGTACATATCTTAGTTTATTCAGTGATTTATTAATAACAACTTCCATTTCGCTTTATTAATAAATAAATGAATGCTTCAGTTAATAATTGCGCACATGAACATCAATCAGAACAGAAGGAAACCATAATTGTGGAAAACTTATAATCAAACGCATGAATAATAAACGAAGTTTGTAAATGCTAAAACGAAAAACGAGGACAATGCGAGTAGGTCGGTAATTACAGGAGCAAGAGAGAAAACGAATAATAGACAGACAGACTGACTAACAAGTCGACAAATAGACAACAAAATAAAGAAAGAAAAAACACACCCAGCTAATAGTTGGTCATTACACAACAAGGCGAGAGAATCACGAGACGGCAACTCCTTGAAAATAAAAGGGATTTTTTGTTTTTACTTTTTTCGGCTTGAGAGAGCGCGCCCTGAAATTACACTTCAAATCGAAAATGTGGTTCAAAGTTAAAGCCACAAAATATCTGGGTAATTACATATGGCCGAGTGGGTTAAGCCACAAATGGGAATGAAAGCGAAAGGATACAAAAAAAAGGGAATAAGGATTTGACGCACGCGATCAACTGTTGAATGTGTGCGATTTGCCGGACCTCGACCATATTAAAATAGAATTTACGACCCGTTTGGGTTACATTGGATTAGAAAATTGGCCACACACAAAAACGAAGAGAGAAGAGGAGTACGAGCCCCGTTTAAGGCGTGCCTGCAAATGCTGTGCATTAATTACGCGGCGTATACGTAATGTAAATGTTACTTTACTTGGGCCATTAGCAACGATTAATGCGTAACAGTAAAGTTTTAACGAGCAACTATTTTGTTTGACGACAACTCGCCACCATATCGTTCTGACGAGGATGGGTTTAACTTTGGTATGCCAATTGCTGGCTAGACACAAAACGCAAATTGCTTTAGTTCTCTCGCTTTCCCTCTCTCTCTCTCTCTTAACGTTGGGTTCGTCTCGCTTTGTCGCTCGTAGTTTTGAATGAAGTCGGCGTGCGACACAATTTATTTAAATATTTATATTAAAGCATTTGTGTTGATTAGATGATGATGAGACGAATTGAGACTGAGACTGAAACTGAAACAGAGCAATGATAAAAATAAAAAAAACAGCATGTGCTTCCTTTCCTTAACTAATCATAAACAATTTGAAACAAATGCTTATGTGGATCTCAAAGACAAAAGCGCAATAAAAGGAAAAAACACATTTACTAATAAATGGTTTTTATTTTAATAAAAAGGTTTAAATAAAAAGGTTTATAGTTCCATATATCAAAATACGATAAAGACTTTTAAGGAATAAACAGAAAAAATCCAATTATATATGATGCTTTACAAAAATTAATCCAACATAAGAGTTAAGCTCTGTTTTTAAGAAACTAACAATTTTATCACTCACTTTTCATCTGGCGGCGGTGGCATTTCAATGCCATTCGGTGTACCGGGTGGCGTTTTCTCGCTCTCCATGATGGCCAATGGGGGCAGGGGACTCACTGAATTGCTATCCATGTGCAAGCTATCAAATTTAATCGTCTGTCAAAAGGATACAGAATATAGTGTATGTGTTAGTTTGCTATCACGACCAGCATCAGCATTAAACCAAGGAACTTCGCATTATTATTAGTATGATATTTTGTTCCATTTTCCTTTTGTTGTCAGTCATAAAAATGTTTTTCCATAATATTTACTAGCAGCTAAAATCAGAATCTGAAGTGGCGAACTGTTGCTGACAGACAGGAATTGCCTGCATTTCCTCCTCACAGTGGAGCTCAGTTGGATGCTCTGTGTTGTGTGGAGGCGAGAAAATTTCCGACCAGACTGCGGGTTGCATGACGGCTGTTCGCTGGTGATGAATAGCGGCGCCGTTATATGCCACACTTTTCATTACGTGCCCAGCCATCCTACACACACACACACACACACACACACACATGCATTAGCGTTTTGAATGGTGACTGCAATCTGTGGCAGATTGTTGTGAATGCGCTTTAAGTACGCAGATGAATAAACCGATAACTGATCTGCTTTATTTTTTTTTACCTATTTATATACACACACATACATACATGCATACATAAATTCACGTTGTATTTATGCTCATCTGGTGAAGCACAATATTTTTATGCTTAAAATGGGAATTGAGTTTTATTTTCGGATGTGCACAAAAAAAAAAGAAGAAATAAATGCTTGTCATATGTGGAGCTGAAGGTAAAAGTGCGGCATCAACATATTTGCCAGAGTGCATTGCACTTGAGCTGCAGCCAAACAAAAACAAGTGAGGGCATCATAACTTTCTTATTAAGTTTGTTGAACTTAAGAAAACACTGCAAATATGGTTGCCCTTATGATATTAACAGAGTTACATTGAAGTTAATAAAGTCATGATTTGTTTTCAATAGTTCATATAAGAAAAGAAAAATATGGAAACTTATACATTATTTATATGTTTACTACTGAAAAGCTAAATATTCATATAAATCAAGATAAGATTGAAAAGGAAAAATGTGAAGTTGATTAAAGAAACTTTCATTCAGGTCAAAAACATAAAAATAGCTAAATTTATTGAAGGTTGTTTATTCTATTTAAAATGTTATTCTTGTGGTAGATTGATTTATTTTTTCGTTCCTATCTTAATTGACTTTTAAAAAATGGAACTATTTATAACATATGGACTTTAGTATGGAAGTCAAACTCAATTCTATTTCATCTGCATCTACATAATGCATTTAAATGCATTTTTAAGGGCATTCAATATTCGAGGCTTCAAAGATCATGCAGTTTTTTTGTTTTTGTCTTTTGTTTGTTATTGTGAGCGGGCTTTTGGCAGACGTAGTCGATGTGTAAAATTGACTATCATACGTCCGAGTGCGTTCTACAGAATTGAATCGAATCGAATGGAATCGAGTTGAATCGAGTTGAAGTGAACGCCAATTTCCGACAGCGATGTCGCTTGTGTGCCGCAGATTGACTGAGACTTCCCCCCACACGTACACACAAGTGTTAAGCCAATAATTATACCTAAGTTGATACTATATGTACGTACATGTTCTATTTATTGGCAGTTTATTGAACTTTAGGCCACGAGACACATTTGACGGACACTTGAATGCCTTGTGAGAACGTACTCAACCTGCTTTCAATTCAGGCGTTTGTCATTTGCATTATTGACATGTGTCCATTTCTCACGCTTGACTTGGACACAACAGCATATCCTTAAGTGTCCTACTGTTCCTTTTATTTACACAACCCATTCCCATAGCATATACGTGTTGCGACACTCAAGCAACTTACAAATGGTTGATTATTTTCCAAGGCAGGAGACCACCCCAACTGTATTAGTAGCGTTCTATATTTTGATTATTAGTGAACACAACACTGTAGTAAATTGATTATTGAATTGTGGCATTATTCGGATTTAGTTCGAAAGTGTTGAAAATATTCCACTATTAATTGAATATTTAACTATCTACAAATGATTTTTTAGAGACTAAACAGACACATACATTGAATAATAATTGCTTTTTAAGTATATATAGCTTATTTTTATATCAAAAACATTTTATAGCAAACAAATATTATACACAAAACTGCTTATTCAACTTGTTTCAATGGGCATGGTATTTTTTTTTTAATATTTTTCTATTAAATAAATCTAGGAATAAACAAATCTTAATTTTGTTTTCTATATAATTCCAGCATATTGATGAAACTTTGTGACTTACATATTATTTTGAAATCTTATTTTTTATTCCTCCCTCTTTGATAAAAGTAACAACCGTCTTTAGTAGAATTTTATCTTTTAGATCTACATATATGTATGTATGTATTAAGTACACCCACATGCATATTCACATTTTTAAATTGATAAATACGCCGTCATAAACAAGTTCATTGCGTGAGGGAATCTCAAAGATATAGTATCTGGAAGCTAGTTAGCTAGCTCTATTGCCTGATGCTCTAATTGTTCACATTGCCCACATAAAACGCACAATACAAAAAATAAAAAAGAAAAAACCATATATCAGATTAGACCCCAATTCCAAGTGTAGGAAACTGCACATTATGCAATGCAGCGTAACGGTTTCCGTATCCGTATCTGAATACATTAATAAATAACACAAAACACGAAGCCGAAAATTATATTTTAAAATTGTTCCCCGGATACGCACTTAAAGTTTGATTTATTTAAATCCAAACTGCATAAAAACTAATCAAATTAATTTGAATGAAGTGTATTATAATAAAAGAACTTCAGGATTTTGTCTGCGGTTTTGTGGAATAAACAAAACTGAATGCAAACAAAACTGAATAATCCGATTAAAAGGTAGTTCTTTTTTTCTCTTTTATTTTGTTGTCATCAGCTTTATTTTTTATGCAAACACACACACACACACACATACATACATGCAAACACTTACACAAACACACGGATATAAAGGATTTTAGTGTTTGATGGCGGTCCAGGCAATTTTCATAGTTGTTGTTGTAGTTGGTGTTGCTGCTGCTGCTGCTGCTGCCAAACAATACAAATAATCATTCGTCTTAACCTACCCCAAGTTTTTCTACAGTGCGCACAAATGCAAGCTAGCCAATTTAAGCGATGATTCTTCTAATTATACGGAATATGATTCAATTAAATGCATCAAATCTTCACTTATTATATGCTTCGACAGTTTCCGTTTCACTTCCGAGCTATTATTTCTTTAATCATTTAGGCTAAATATGCAATCGCACGATGCGTCGAAGAAGTGCCCAGAAGCGCAATCCGAAAATACTCAAAACGCCGCGCCGTCTGCTCGCCACGAATGCTTCCAACGAACTGAATTCGCTTGCCGGCTGGCTTGCCAGCCGAACGATGAGCTGGCGGCATCGAAAAATGTTTTTGTTGTACGGTTTTTCGGTAAAGCGAACATCGTGTACCGCGGCATCGTTAAACAGTGGGTCAAAAGTATAGATGAATTTGAGAATGCAAACTTGAATAAGTTGAAGGCAGTTCAAGGGCTTACAAAATAACAAAATATCAACAGTCAGATCTTTCGTATTTAAAAACACTAAAGAACTTGTAGTAAATAAGAATTCTTTAACGTAAAAACTCTTTCATTTTGCTGATATTTCGTTACGACTCCCAAGTCCCGTGTGTTATTTCGATTTCAATTAAATGCACAAAATAAAATTGAAGTTTCGTAAAGTTTTATTATGTTTATGCATGTAGACAAAGAAACTTTATTTTAGGAACTAAAAAAAAAAATACGGAAACACTATCAATTGACAATTGTGTGATAAATACATAGAAAATTCACAAGTCACAGTTACAAAAACACATTTATGAATAATTATATAATATATAAATATTATAGCTCTGTTTGTGGGATTAACAATAGTATTTAAATACATATTTATTGTCATTGCTTTCTCAATATTTAAGTACTATTTGTATTCCAGCACTGATTTCAGAATGCTTATCTGAAACAAGTACAAATGCCGCCTTTTTATATTCGTTTTTTCGATCAAAGAAGCAGATATATAAGTAATATTTTTTGTATAGATGTATATGTTGTTTATATAGTATATATATGATATATGGTATGTATGTTGGATAGCTAACTAGAAATGTATGTGTAATAACTAAATGATTTAACAAATAATTTAAGCGAGATTCTACAAGTAAGAACTTATGTATATAGATATATCGTTTTATATTGATTTGTTGTCAATGCCTGATAACTAAAAATAAACATTTTAGAGACCCGGCTTGGTTTTATCTAAGCTAGCATGGCTGCCTGTGCTGCCTGCCTCAGAGGTAACGGGACTGGTGCTTCTGGGTTCCAACTCTATGGGTATGGGACTGATGGTGCCAGTGCTGGGTGCATCTTTAATAACATTGCAGGGTAGCTCCTGGAATCGAAATATATTATGTCAGTTTCATAAACTTTGAGTTTTAAGCTCTAAGCTTACCTCATCTGCTTCAATTTTGGTTGTTACTGCTTCCGTGATGCAGTCCTGAGGTGCATCCTTGGCATTCTCACTCTCCCACTTCTTTAAGTACTCAACCACAGCTGTGTGACTAAAGTTTTCAGCCTCATCGAGAGGCAGATTGCCCCAACGGTCCTTGGGATTGTGTGGCACATGACAATGTTCCAGCAGAAACTTGACACACTCCAGATGACCCTCCGAGGCGGCCAAATGAAGAGCTGTGCGACCATCATAATCGGCCAAGGTTATATCCATGCCAGACAAGCGATGACGACGCAATGCAGTCACATCGCCACTAGCAGCGGAGAAGAGTAGATTGACAATGGAGAGACCCTTGGTCTCGTAGCGATGCTTGCGTGGATCCTTCTTGCTGGACAGATGCTTCAGATTGTCATAGCGGTGGAAATTGAACATGCTGACCAGTTCCTCACAGAATTGCAGGCCACGCACTGTATTTCCTAGATGATCCAATGGCGGCGACCAGGCAAATATGCCCATTACATTTGGTATGACCAGCATCATGCCACCACTAACACCAGACTTGGCTGGCAGACCCACCTTGAAGGCAAACTGACCCGAGTAGTCATAAGTGCCACAGGAGTGCATGATGGAGAGTACATCACGAATGACCTCCGGCCGCATGACCTTCTCCTCTGTGGTGGGACAGATGCCACCATTGGCCAAACTGGCGGCTATCACAGACAGGGACTCACAGGTGGCCTCCATGGAGCAGCATTGGAAATAGTAGTCCATCACCTCCTTGAGATTGGTGCGCTTCGGGAAGCACTTATTCTCCCTCATATAGAAACCCAAAGCGTAATTCCGATCAGCTGCCTCACGTTCCGATAGGAATACAGCATTATTAAAGCTTATGTACTCTCCACCAGAGAGACGCTTGAACCAGGACATGGTGTAATCAAAGATCTCCGCAGAGGTCATATCCGGTTTAACCAAAGCATTCATTAGCGAGCAGGTGAGGATGGCTCCCGCATTGATCATCGGATTGTGAGGTTTCTCTGCGAAAAATATGGACATTAGTCATATGGATTGAAGAGTTAATCTCTTTGAATTCAACTTACTGTTCTGATCCAACACCAGTTCATTGAAATTACGTCCACTGGGCTCCTGACCAACAAAGGAATGCACCACTTTTGGTCCAAGCTTTTCCAGTGCAATAGCATATGTCAGGGGCTTACTGCAACTCTGCAGGGTAAAGGGTTCCTCGACATCGCCAATGGAATAACGTTGTCCATCCACTGTACAAATGCTGACGCCCCAAAAGTTGGGACTATAACGCGACAGTTGTGGAATGTAATCGGCCAGTTTGCCTAGTGTGTTGCCCTTGCAGCGATGATAAATATCCTCAATGTCCTTGACGAAACTTGAGAAATCGGGTATGATAAACTGTTGACGGAATGCTTTGGCAATCAACACAATATTCGGTGAGACGACACTGAAAAATAGAAGAAAGGATATAAAGAAGTTCATTGAAATCTGAAAGGTAAAGGTACTTCACGGGGTTCATACTAATCAGCCAGTCAATCACTAAGTTAAGCTGTCAATCATGAAGCTATATAACCAAAGATGTGAATTCTACCGTTAAAGCTACTTCTTGGTGTTTAGTCTTCAATCAGTCCGTCAAACAGAACGTTAACCAATCAATCAACAAATAAGAAACTCAATTCAATTAGTCAGCCAGTCAATCTTTCAATCAGTTAGTTATTAGCTCAATCAACCAATCAAACAGTAATTCAATCAACTAGTTTCCACTATTAATCAATGCCTTGTTTTGATCAGTCTGTCAAACAGTTTAATTTGCTTCGAGTGATTATTTGTTATAACTTACGCCTTGAAGGTCTCCCGATTGAGATGCTGCGTCTCAGCGGATGAGCCCGTCTCATAGTTGTTCAGCTTGTGCACCTTCTTCAGGTTGTCCATGAGCTCACGCACTCGAGGATCATTGCGACGAATGCCCGTTGTCTTCAGACCGGCTAGGAATTTTCCCATTGAAATGAGGCCTGTTTCTTCGCTGGCGAACATATCAAAGAGTACATCTTCAGCGTTGCGTTGCTCCTGCTCCCGATGACTGTTTGTGAAAATATCAAATTTTTTAAAGATTTCAATATTTGGTACATAGTTGAAGGGTCTAAAACGAGGGGAGGGGGTGAAGAAACTTTTGCGTTTTCTATTTAGCATGCGTATGTGGAATAGCAATAAAACAAAATACCAATCAACTTTTTTTTCGGGGGAGGTGGTAATTGGCTCACAGCCTGTCATAAAAAAAACCAATATAGTGTAACTAAAAATAGTGTTGCACGTTTTTATATTGTTTTTGTGAAGTTGCCAGGGCGAGGGGTTAACCGTGTCTAATTGATCAAAAAATTTGCAACTTGATTCGTTCGAAATCTCGATTATCAAAATTTATAAAAATGTTGTGAGATTTTAATAAAGTTCAATTAAAATGCGTCTGCAGACAGTTGAAGAAGTTGTTTATATGTATATATATTGTAAAAAAGTGGGTGTGGAACCAGTATATAAATCAACTAAAAGCAAAAATAGAATAGAACAACTACAAATGTATATTGAAATTGAAAAAGTATTGTATCAAAGCACACTGAGCTACAAAGCAAAGGAAATTTACTCACGGCCTTATCGAATAGTGACGTCGCTGAACTCTAAGGGAATAGAATATATACATATAAATCAAGTATATTTAATATATACCATAATTGGTAATTAAACATTGCCATATGTTGTGCAATAAATACACATATTACAATCATAATTTGGGTTTTGAATGTGAAAGGAGAGGTGTGTCGCTGTGGCGTGTATTCTATTTTTATGATGACCCTCATATACATATGTATGCAACGCACTCGAGCTATGGTATACTATCTATATATCCGTTCGAGACTCATTGGTTGTCTAGTTTTACCTGATTATTGCGGATATAGTGCGAACAATTGTGCCACGACGATTTTGTAGCGATATGCCCTCAATGATCTCTTCGATCATGGCTGCTGTCTCAGTGGTATTCATTTCTTTGTCACGCTGATAGGTCTCCTCACGCTCCTTGGCGTTCTCATCTTCGCTTTGGCGCTTCAATGCGTCAATTTCCTCCGTTGAAACCATCGCGTATACACAATATAATATTTAATTTTCCGACTCGTATCACTCAAACGTTGCAGGTTTAATGAAAACAACGCTCAGCTCAACCGACATTTTATACAGTTTAGTCAAATGTGTGATTTTTTATTACTCTTGCTCGGGGTGGACAGACAATCAATATGAGTGAGAGAGGGTGTGAGAGAGAGAGAGAGAGAGAGAAGTGGAGTAGAGGCGCTAATTTCTAAATCATGTTATTGCCAATAAAATAAATTAATTAACTCCCCTTTCAATGCAAACGCACGCGTGTAAACACATGAAGCTATTTGCATTTGTTAGTATATAATACCAATTTAATGCAAGTATTTTGCGGTGATAATAGGATATACATACTAACAGAAAGATTCCTTTTGAAGGGATATTGCATTAAAAAGGGATCTCAATGAAAGTGGATACCATTTTAGCTTAAACAAAAGAGCACTTTTATTAAAATCAGTTTTAAATCCAACTAATCAGAATAACCATTTTTGTAAAATTTTTACAGCCCTATTTCTAACATTATTATACAAATACATATGTCTTTAATGCTTATTTAATGTATATATATATAAAACAGACTTCTTCAAATTGTTATGTGTCGGATTTATCTAAAGCTCTTGACTTTACTTAAAGGTATTTGTATTGTACAAATGGAAACAAATTATATTTGGCCTCCAACAAATTGAAATAGAATTTTGTTATTTGGCTAATGTTCAAAAATATATATATTTAAAATATTATACGACTGATATTCTCACTTATTTATTCTATTATCTTTGTTTTTCACTGTGCAAGATTTATAAACTGATAAGTAAACTGAGTAAATACATATATTTAAGTCATTGTTTGGCTGCCTTTTCATGAAGATTGGAGACGCTATCAACTGGAGGGAGTGAGTGGTTGGGAGACACTTTGGCCAAAGTTATCTCTTTTTTTTTCAATACCTGATATACTTGGTTATCACTTTAATGAAGGTGGCCTTTTGATGCTTGGTGCAAATGCCTGCAACCATTTCTCCAATGATATTTGCATCTATCAAATCAGCATCATCCTGTACATGATCTGCACCAGCACCTGCCTTTTGCTGTTGTTGCTCCTCCTCCACAACTTTGGCTGCATTTTGCTTAACAAGCTGAATGAGCTCTTCACCACTCATCGACTTTAGATCATCGAGTATCTTTTGGCGTATGCTTTCCTTAAATTCAACTGCCTCCTGTGGCGTGTAGCCATCCAATGGCAATGGCGCCTGTTCCGTTGCATATTGCAACAGACTCAGACTGCGATCAGCCATTTTTGGTTGCGAATTCAATTGAAAATTTCTTTTGCACTGATTTGAACACTTTGTGGCCCGAGTTGTGTCGTTGCCGAAATGAGCGGAATGGCGACGGGGCAACAGTTTTATAGTTTGGCATCGCATATGTTTTGTACATGGGCCAAAGAATTGAGCGTATTTCGATCTTATCTTCATTTAATAAACGTATGTTAATTTATTTTTATGCCGCCCAAATTGCTGTCAATTAGCGCTTATGCGCGTGCAGAGTAACACATTTTATTTATTGATATATATTTTATTGGGCATCCAGACAGTTGCGAAGCAAGTGAAGAGCTGATTTTTGTTCAACCAGTATACGCAGGATACTGCTAAATGATTTATTTTTCTTTTAGATTGTGTCATTTTTGCAAGAAATGTTCTCAAAATAGCAAAACTATCAACATTTAAATTTCCCTCTTCTTTCGCACCTTAATTTCCCTAGTTAATCCAATTTCTCAACCATAAACAGGATATTTTAAAGCTCAACAGACAGAAACAGAGTAAGAGAAAAAGTTCTTTTGCCTACCAAAATCCAAACCTAAAGCAAATCCAATTGTGTTTGGCTTGCAGCCCAAAATAATATAATTTTGCTCACAATAATAATGTGTATGCAAATGTGCAAGGTAAATATTTTTGCGAAAATAATGTTCATAAATGTTTTGAACGAAATGCACTCAAATTGTAAATTTGCTAATTGCGCAAATCAATGTTTGTAAAAATGGCAAATGTTATAAATAGCAAAGTTAATTTGTACAATTTCTATAAATGAGAACAAAACTCTGTCGCTGACCACATTACAAAAACTAATTAAGATCTACATACATAGTATATTCTAGAGTTATTGGTATTATTCGTTTATTCGCTCAGCAGTGCAGCGGTGCCTAATGTGAAACACAAATATTTTGCGAGTACTTAAATAATTATTAATTATAAATAGCTGCGAGTGCGTTGATGTTAGTTGTGAAACTAGTGCAATGTGTTATATTGTACTATATAGTATATACATATAGGCAAAGTGCTCGACTTACCGTGTGGCATTTTCCTCGCGCTGTCTGGGCCCTGAACTGGGGTCATAGAAGGATAATTTGCGATTGGCGAATACTAAATTCATCAGTGGCGGTACTCGTAGTTTATTCTGAAATGAATAGACAAATATGTGTATGAAGTATATTTGGTATGTTCATTTAAGCAAGCACGTTTTATTAAATATTTGGCCTGCTTTATTGTTACTTGCACACGTACACTCATTTTGAGACGTTGTGACAAATTAATTGACTGAAACAAACAGAATAACAGCCACATTATATATATACTCATCATAAAATACATAACTGCTTCAAGCTCATTGATTTTTTTTGGTATTATTTTTGCATACCCCTAAAAGGCTGCTATAATAATCTTAAATTTATGTTTACCTGTGTTAAGCTGGTAAACCTGGTAGCAACTACTATGCGTTTTATCATATTCTGCTTCTATGGAAGCGTGTTAAAGGCACGCTTCATATTTATAACAAAACGAAATGCAACCTAACAATTTGTGGAATTTTTTACTGTCAGACAAAATAATGAATAAAAATACGCAGAGCTTGCGATGATCTAAATATAAACTTAACTTTGTAAAAATATGCTGATAGCGGAAACCATTTTAATGATTATTCCATTAACCTTTTAATACAAATATACAACTCTGTTGAAGGCTATCAACAAAAATGTTTGTTGATAATAAAAATAGAGATACAAAAAAGTTCGCATTGCAATTGACTCCAGCATACAACGACTCATTTCAAAATCAAAACTAACTTACTTTTAAGTTCAGTTTATTAAAAACTAGTTTTGATTAATTTACTTTTATATCACAGCTCTTTAATTCCCATTCTTAAGAATTAAGAAATGCTTTTAGTTCAAGGCAGTTTCCAAATTATAATACCCACATCAGAGTTTGTTTTCAATTTAATTAAACGATTTCGCAAAGTGCTTCGAACTCTTCAAATAGTTTGTTTTAATATACTTTAGCCATTCGTGACGGTTCAAAATTGGTTGGTAATCTAATTAAGTTCATGAATGAAGAGTAATTGAACACCTGCCATATTAACTACTAAGATATTGGATTACTTACTCATGACATCAGCAGGCAAGCTGCTTCAGATGCTCTCTCTCTCTCTCCTCGCTCTGGCCTGCCTGACGACAGTAGGACAGGAGGCCAGAAATTTGTTAATTGATTGGCCAAATAGTGATTGATAGCAAGTGGAACTTTTAAGTACTCGCTACTCAAAAAACGTTTAACACGTGATATTTGCATATGTGCTGTGAAGATTTTATGGAAAAGGGGGCTTGGCAAACAAAGTCATGAGAATCACAAATAATAGACAGCTGTGCCAATAAAATATCAAACTTAAACTTGCGCATTCTTAGCAAGTGTTTTATTTAAAATTTGAAGTTGCCAAATTGTCTAAAAGCTACCTTGTATTGCAATTTGTCTGACAGCTTTCAACAAAATTAAATGAAAACAATGCTCAAGATTTTTTTTGACGCACGAAACACAAAAAACAAAAATCTATCTATATATATATATCTTTGTTTTGCTCATGAGTTGCATCTGTTTGTTTGATGCGAAACTGTCCGAAGCGTAGCGAAAAGTAAAAAACACAAACAACATGTGATCTACAGCTGCGTGTGAGGGGCTTGTTTTTTTTTGCCAGCCCCAAAAATAATTAACACACCTATCACATACAAAAATCTGAGTAGCTAGACAAATATACAATGGTCTATATACATATACTTAAAAGTACATATCATTGTTTGTGTGCGTCAGTTTGTATACCTAAGAATATTTTATTTTCTTCCATGACAACGAATTTGAGCGTCGCATTAGCGCTAGAACGCTGCCAGTTGGTGATAGATGGCGATAGTACCAAAATACCGATGGATTACTTAAATACTTATGGCTGATTTGTTAAGTTAGCCATTTTGATATTTATCATTAATGTGTGTGAGTCATTTTTGTACAGTTAACTTTAAGCTTTTCAAACTTTATTCAAATTAAATATAAAGCAAACCAATTTGTAATTAGCTAAAAAAGAATTAATTTTGAAATTTATTTGGCTTGGAAACAAGGAAATACCAATAAAAGAGATAATTTTATGTTCATTACTGGAACTTTAATTATTATTTATATTTTGATGCTTAAAAAAACCGGTTCTCTTTTTATACCACTTGCTTAGCGCCTTTTCTCTTCACTTAAACGATGGTTCCAGCTCTAATCAAAATTTGCGTTTTTTTCGAGAGCAAAACAAACACACATGTTGTAAAAAAAACTTTTCGTGTGTTGCTAGAAGAGCTTTTGAAGGTATGTATGTTTGTATCGATGTTTTTATGTGTGATTTCTTTTTGAGAAATTTTTACTTTTCCTCGTGGTTTTGGCATGTTGAGATTTCCTAGATTCTGCGTGTTAACACAACTGAATCTTTTATTATGAGCAATAAATATTTTTGAGAAATATTTAGAGTATACGGATAGCAATCAAAACACAATCCATTCACAGATTCAATTCAATTCTTCTATCGAAAGTTCGTACATATAAATTTATGATAGCTTCACATGCATCATAATGATTAAGGTTATGACAAAGCAGTTCAATAAACCATTCATAGATGTTTATAAAATACACTTTTTCAGTAGTCATGGGCTCGACTAACCAGATGCAATCTGATAAGATAGCAAGAAATTAAGCGCATGATAAATAGCTTTTTTTCTTTGTTTTTGGGCACGTTACTTTTAGTTAAATTTAATGGTTATCTAATGGAATAAGTAGATAAGAAACTCACGGCTGTCTCAATTTAATACCATTTTAATATACTATATATGCACATGCCCGTCTAGCGGAAACATATTTCTAACGTAAATTTTACAGTACTTTTGGCAATTATATATATTTTTTATAGTTAATTTCGCCAAATGTGTTTTCACTGCTATAATTAGAATTTTGCGCAATTATTTGCGCATTAGTATTCTTGGCATAATGATATGCGTGAAAAACTAGGCATTGTAAAAATCAATAGTAATGTGATGCGTTATAACATAATAAAGCCGGTTGTTGCTGTGGTTAAAGGAGAGAACACCAACCCCAATCAGCTGTTAAATTTTTGGAAAAGTGGGGAGGTGGGTTGAATTTGTAGATGAACTCACCTCTTTGGCAATTTTCTGTTTCACCTCATTGCCCGTATGCCTGAATTTGGCGCGATTCAACAATTCGTCTTCACTATAGATATCCACATCGACTTTGCTACTCTTGCCATTATTCGCATCTTCCACTTCCAGAGATGTTGCCGATGTTAGCTTTGTGCGTCGCACTAACACTAGGCCATTGGTGATTGGCGACACCAGGCGACACTTTCTTTTGCTCGATAGCAAGCGGAGATTAAGATTCGCAAGCGTTGGAACACCCTTAAACATTCTCACAATAAACGTGACTGGTGAACTTCAAAATTACGTGCGTAAGCTTTCTCACTTAGTAACTGTTAACTGTATGTTTTTCGGCTAATGCTGTATCTCGTGTTTAGTTTCTCGTTCCGCGTTTCTGCACATGTGTTCGTTCTCTTTGGCTACACACAAGGTACTGACTGAATGGCGAATATAAGCTCAATATAAGCTCTACACACCGGCAGCGACGTGGAAGTCAGCAGCGGCGGCAGCTATGTTTTCGGCTTCTTCATGAACATTTTAGCGTGGCAATGTTTGAGTTGTGAGTAAAAGACTGCGGAAATGCGAAACGTAAGTAAAGCAAAGAGAGCCAAGATGAAGAGACTGCGTGTATTTGGGAGAGTAACGGTTTATGTGGGTGGTTTGCACTCACTCTCTCTCTCTCTCTCTCTCGTTCAGGGAGGCCCGTCTGTTGTCAAGTGACGTCAGTATGACACATGCTTATATAAAAAAAAGTGCAACTTTATTCATTAAATGTATACTTTAGACTAAGATCGAAGAGAAAAGCAATAAGCTCACTCGGTCTGCGATATGACACCCAGTAGCGCATACATTAACTGCAAATAATCCTCCTCGACCAGCTGCACCTGCGATAGTTCACAATAAACAGGCTCCGTGGTTGGGGGAAATTGTTGAATCTCAATGGCATTGCTTGTTGTTGGCAATTCCGGATACAAACGTTTCCTACTCTCAGAGGTTGGTATTTGTGCCACGTCTGTGCACATTCCATGTGGCGTAGAAGCAGCCATAGGACTACCTGCTCCAACAGGACTCGGCATGCGTATCAATTCTGAAGTGCTAGATTGCTGCTGCAGCTGCTGTTGGTGTTGGTGTTGCAGGTGAAGACGCCGCACAACGTTCACCCGTAGCTCATTGTTAGCGTTGCTGCTGCGACGCACTAGCTCAGTGCTGTTGCTCCGTTGCTGGCCGGGCACAGCATTACTAGAGTTTTGCTGTAACTTGTAAATGCCATGTTTGCGTCGCACCCATGGACAACGCGAGTCCCGATGATCGATAATCACCTTGCGTCGCACAAACTCATGAAAGCTTAGCAACTCACTGCTTATATCGCGTCGCACAATCTGTTTCCAGCGCGGCTCTAGATTTGGTGAGCGTATCATGAAAATGCTCTGCGAGGCAACCAACATTAACAGATGCTCCAATGCCACCAGACACAGCTGACCATCCATGTTCGAGAGCAGCTCACTCGAAGGACATGTGGTTGTGGATATGGATTGTGTAAAGCTGCGCTGACCACGATTCGTTGTGTCTGCGGTTTTGTTGCAGTTCGTCACCTCGCCATGCTCCACATTTGGCAGTTCATTGAGTGGCACAGCATTGAATTCATAATTTTGCTGTAGTAAGAAGAAAAATAGCATAAGAATTAAAAAAGATCCACAATCATAAAATGTTAAGCTACTCTTTTGTTTTAGGATGACATCACAAAAAATTCTTACTATTTATTATCATCAATTATCTAAAAATCTATAAACAAACACTTGACTATTCACTCTGACAATTAACACCTTACAACTTTTGTCAATTATAAAAACTTTAAAAAACTAAATCATCTCTACTTGCTTACCATATTCAAAGCCTTTACATACATGGTAGCCATATTTAGAACCATGCCATAGGTAAGCGTAAAGTTGCCCTCACCCAATTTGGGCGCACCGAACTTGCAATCGAGAATGGGTAGCCATTTATGTGGCTCATAATAGCCAGAGCACAGCACATCTAACATATCAGGAGAAAACTTTTGCAACGCCTTTACACAGTAGATAATGATATCCGTGAGGCTGTCAAGAGAAAAGAGATAACGTTTAAGACTTCTTGTTATTTAAAAGGAAATTCTAAAGCATACTCGTTGCAGGCATTGATTATCTCATCATCGATGTCAATTGGGTCCGAGTTGCATAGTATTTTTAGCTGGGACCGTCGTCCTCCAAGCAAACATTTCAAGTTGCGATGTTGATGAAACATTGTGGTGGCATAGCCCATTAGATTTTGTACAGCATTCTAAATAGGTATTTCAAAATAGTGAATTAAGTTTGACATTAAACACGGTAAAGGATGTAACTTACCATAATCATACACAGAGAACTGCTGCTATCCTCCGCCCACTCCTTATGATGCCCCGTTAAGCTGGCAACTAGTGATATGGCCGCCTTGATTAGCTGCATCGCATCTGGCTCCAACGATAGCTTGCCTAACATCAACGAATCCACCAGATAAACTTTATGTATGCCCACAAATCGAAGAGTTTGCGGCAAGAAGCATTTTTTGTGCTTGTCATAGATAATGTTGACCAGCTCAATGCCACGAGAGTAGACGGGCCACCATTGCTCAATGGTCCATTTATCGCTGCTGGTTTTATCTAATCGTTCTTTGAGCAGCTCTCGTGGCGGCAACAGCTTCAACCACAAATGCTCATCAACATCACAGTGCAAAAATTCGCTGGAACAGTTGCTCTTCGCAAACACAATCAGCACATCCAGCAGCTGGATGCTGAGCACTTGTTTGCTGTGCATGGGCAGCGTATAGGAGACGCAGTGCAGCAAACGTTGGAATAGGCGAACGGATACAAACGGCAAATCCCAGTTGCCGGGTCCATCAGTATTAAAAATCGTTGCAACTGCCTTCACAAGATTAAGGCACAAAATCAGCGCATGTGATGATGATGATGTTGTCGCAAGCTTTCCCTTTGCCTCCTCGGGCGGTGCCTGTGGTTCGGTGTTAGCCGATTTCTCCATGCTTTTCAGCTCTGTGCATATAATGCTGACAATAGAGTTAAGAAAGCGAAGCGAAATGTCAGAGTCTCTTATAAGAAGGTTTGAGTATAGATGCGCACACTTGGTGATGATGGCCAGGCAGGCTTCCTTGGCACGCACATGCAGATCCTCGTAGCAGGCGCAGATGCGAGACATAAGCTGCTGCAGCTGAGCCATCAACTCCAGCTCTTCATGAACGCTGCTCGTGTAGGTCTGCTTAAATTGCAGCAGTATAAAGATATAGAGCTCTGCCAGCATGATAAAGGGACGCATATCCTCCAAATAGTTGGCACGATCCACCAGCACAGTTAGACATTTCTGAGCCAGCAACTTGAACTGAGCATCGGGTATGCTTATAAACTTGGGCTGCTTCTTCAACACTATAATTATCAGATCCTTAAAAGATTGCAGACAACATATCCAATCGGGTAGCTCATCGCTTGAGCTCTGCACCACTGGCACTTTGGGCATATCGAAGACATGGTTTAGCCACTGCTCGAAGCAGTCACGTTCAAAGAACTTGGTCATCACCTGACGCAGCTCATCCTTTTTGCTATTGCCTGTGCTATAGATCTCAATGGAGATGATGTTGATGATCTGCGTGTAGACACGCACATTAGGCTGGGCAGAGAATTTGACAAAAAGCGGCGAACAGAGCTTTTGCCAGAAGTTCGGCTTTTTGAGCAGCTCGTCAACGAGCATTTGAAGATTGTGTTTCCATAGTGCGTGAAAGATGTTCATTACTCTGCAGGGCAGGGCCTGCTCAACAGTCAATGGTTCGGTTTCCAAAACATCGAGAAATTCTTTCATATAGGTCACGATGCTATCTCCAATGCTGGGCGTACACTCCTTGCCAAAGAAGGAGCGCCTTTCGTGCGCATAGTTAACCTTGAAGAAGGCTTCTGTAACGCCCGGCTGCTTGGCTATGCACGCCTCCACCAGCTCCAATATGGCAATCTTAATCGAATCACTTTCTAGTTCATCAGGCAGCTTCTGTATAAATGTCAATCGAATTTGATCTGCCTCCATGTCCAAACAGGCCAGCAACGACATATTAAATTCTAAAGCAATGCGTTTCAGCAGACGACACGAAACTATGGGCAGCCAGCGATCAAATATGTTGCTCATATAGCTACAAACAGTGGGTATAATACGCAATGTATCCCGCTGCTTCGGCTGCGTATAGATGAGAGCTTCCAGCGGTGAGAGTGTATTCGCAGCATAAACATGACTCTTTAGGCACAAAACCTGCATGAGTATGCGCATGGAGAGACGTACAAGCATCATGAGTCCATGCGGCTGTTGCTGCATCCAGTTTGTCTCCAATTCCATTGTATGCTGCACATACGCATTGCCAACACCAACGAATCTAAGCAGATGCATTAAAATAAATAAAATATGTAGCATTACAAATAGATCAATCCATACCTCAACAAAACCAAGCCATTGTCCAGATTAAGCAGCGAGTAAACGCAGACATTGAGTAGCAGTTGCTTCTGTTCACATCGGACATTATTGCCGGTGCCAATGATGTCAAAGAGATCGCATATTAAACTAAGCACCTCAAAGTAAATCTTATTCTTGTCCAGATGCGACTTGAAGTGCCAAGTGTGCAGATGCGGAAAGATATCACGCAACAAAAATACCAATCCAGGTATCTCCACTTGAAGATACCGTTTGCGCTTAAGCTTTGTATATGTGCGCAAAAAGCTCATGTACGCCAGTAAAAAGTCATACCGCTCCTTCTTTTTCTCCACGTTATCAATAACGGAGCCAAGAAAACGCGACTCAAAGTGAGCAGCGCTGGCAAAGAGTTTGTAGTCCTGCAACGATTGATTTCTTGTGGTAGGCAGTATATGAAGATTGAAGATACGGGTGAAGATCTCTTCATCCACCAGAGGCAGCAATGCGGTGCAAACATTCAGGCAGTTGGAGAGCAGTACAACTGGTGGGCATTGTACGCTCTTGAATTTGCTCAACAGATCAATGCACATCTCAGTTGGATGCACCATTTCGGCGCTAATGTCCTCCACTGTCGTGGAACGTTTTACAGCCAATTCCAGATACTTGAGACCCGCTTCCACGCGCTGAATGCGTTCATTGGATTCAAAGTCACCATGGAGTTGTGCCTTCTCGCGCAGCAAACAATTTATCTCGTGATGCAGTGCATTGAAAAAGTTCACACTGCAACGAAAATGCATATAATAGCCATTGGGATGCTGCACAGCAGTGCAACTAGTGCCAGCTGGTAGGACATAATCGATGCGAGGAAAGGGCTGCATTACGTTTGTTAACTCATATTCGTTCGGCTCCAGCTCCCTGACCTTGTGCTCATGTTCATCATATAGCAATGCCAACATAGGTAACGATTCTAGTTGATTTTTAATCTGTCGAATAAATAAAAGTACCATTATCTCTGAGATTCCTTTAAGCCACACCATGAGCTTACATAATTGCCTTGGCCCGCCTTGGTCAGGGCCTGTGCCATCTTGGCCAAGTTGGTGAACTGCAGTGGAAAGTTCTCCAGCAGCGAATTATACAACGAACGTACGCCATCATCTAAAAGTTGTGAACTTAGATTAAGAAAATTAAAAACATGGATTATAACAGCCTACCTTCTCGACTGCAGAAATCCTTTGCCAACTGTGGCCAAGAGACCAGCTCACATAACAAATCATAGATGCCTTCGTGTCGAGCACAGCTGCCATCGCCATCGAATAGATCACACAAATACGTCAGCTGATTGTAAATCGTCTTGCGAACAATGCGCGACAGAAGGCTGTCATCAGCAAACATTGGATGCGTGACAATCGCGTTCAACTGAACAAAGCACTTAAGTTCGACGGCACGTTTGCCCAGTTGTCGGCAGCGTAGCAGACTGGTTGCATCATCTGCATCGCTAGTGGCACGCAGGCGCAACATCATCCAGGTCAGCAGCAGTGGGCCGTGCTCCGTCCGATGATGCATGGTAGTTATATCATTGTGCAATTCTTCGATAATCTCTTCAATGAGCTTGGCATTGTTGGCAGGCTGCTCAAAATCTAGGCATCTCAATAGCAACACCATCTCTGAATGGGTAAGATTTTGGATGAGCTCCTTGTGGTAAGAATTGTCCTTGTTCAGATAATTTCGGAAGTGTCCAATCGAATGCTGTTTAATGATAGCAAACAATCGCTTTATGTGCGCAAAATCCATCTGCGTATGCTCGGTGAGCAACAGGAGAATGTGCAACACTTCGTTTGTCTCACGTGCATTGCGCTCCGACCAGTTCGTCAGTATGGATTTGCAGTGAAAACCCTCGCCAGCCATAAGCTTGCGCGGCGGCTGCTCATTAATAAGGCTATCCAATTGATTGAGATAGGAGTCCACAAGCCGTGGTAGCGTTAGCTTCTCTACTACTTCTCTGTACTCATTGTGATATGGATGATTGGGCACATTGTAGAACACCAGCACATTCTTTAGTATCTTCAGTGTAATCATGCGTTCCAGTGAATAATAGTGCCTTATGTCTTCCAGCAGTTTCATCATATTCGTCTCGTTGGAAATGAGTTGTGTTAACAGGCTGGAAGAGCCACGATATTCCTTGGTGAGGTAGTAGCATAATATCTCCCAGCACTGTGCTGACTCTAGATCGAGCAACTCTTGCAGACGCACTGTAAATGCCAGTAGCTTTTCCTGCTTCTTTTCCTTCAGCAATGCGTGCAGCTGCACATTGGAGGCACTTTTTGGCTTAAACTGCAGCACGCCGGCTTGTAGCTCAGGGCAAACGTTTAGCAGCTCGTCCCGTACAATGCTTTTTGGCGTTTCATAGTGTATGCCGGACACCATTTGCCATAGACGCTTCCAATCGTAACTGCAAAGCATCCAAATATTTAACAACCATTAAGTACACTGAGATTTGCCACTTACATGACACATTTTTCGACGGCTGGCATTTTCTAAGCCTTAATAACTATACTACAATACGATCAGACAGTGGTTTTTCAAAAATATTTCTATTGTTTGACAAGAAAATTACAACATTTGACAACAATAAAATCAGCACGCGCAATTTCGCTGCGTCCAGTGGTGGCAAAATGGCGATATTTACCGGCAATCGTTAAAATAAGTGGCAGTATCTTGCAACGATGAGATCAGCTGTTCAAGTGTTGCCAGACACGTGGCTAGAATGACCAGAAAATTTAGATTTATATATGTATTTATAAGGGCAATTGCTCGTTTTGTTCTGTAGTGGGTTTTCTTCCGTTGTTATATAACTGTACTAATTTTATTTTTTTTTAGTGGCTATCCAAATGAGACCGAAAACCAGACGGCTGACAAGAACTCAAAAAATCAAAATAAAAGTCATAGCAAAAGATGAACTAAATTTCAGCCTAGTCTTGTGCTGCCAGCTTGGTAAAATTGACCGTTAACTGCTATGGCAACAGATAACAAGATGTGGCGGTAAATGCGTCTTTAAATTCAAAAATTTTAAAGGCAAGCGCTATATGTAAATGTTAAGTCTCGTATGTTAACGATGTATCTTATTACACAGTTAACCCAAAAATTGTGGCTATCTAAAATTGAAGTAAAGTGATGCTGTATTCAGTTTCTACCTGATAAATAAATATATATGATTAGTGCGCAGCTGCTAAATATCCCATTCCACTCAATACCAGCAGCAATCACAGGTTGTAATAAAGTGGTCGTTCTAGATACTTCACTATACTATGGACTAGCCGCCTTGCAATCACACATAGTCACACAACTGACCGCAGATCTGAGGCCAGAGAGCCAGCCCACAGACTCGAGAGAGCATCGAGAGCGATGGCGCACGCGATTTGTCTCAATGTGCTTGGAAGCTGTAGCAAGCATAATGTCCTCGTTAGTAATAGAAAACTACTGAGAGTACACAGGTCTAGAGCAGAGGCTTGCAAATTAGAAAATTGAATTAAATCATCCAAATAAAATGGCACAAGTAATGATTAATGTTGCAAATATATCAACTAATAATAATGGAAGCATCGATGAAAATGAAGGTTAGTTTATTGTATTCGCTGTATTTAAAATTGAAAGTGCGATTAGTTTTGATTTAGCATTGATTTTAGTATGAGAAAATATGTGTATCTGATTGAGGCTGCGGCTGCAGATACATACGTTTGTATGTATGTTTGTATGATTGTGTCTCAGCAGCAGCCGCAGCGCTAGCATCCTTTCAGCTGTGGGCGGTAACTAGGATGCGGTGGCCTGGTGGTGGGTGGTAAGCCAAAAACTGCGAGAGAGCCACAGCGAGAAAGCCAGACAGAGTGAGAGAGAGAGAGAGAGCGAAAGAGAGTTGTCAGCGTTGCCATACTGTGGGTCTGCAACAAGTGTTATTTACTGAAAATTTCCTTCTGCACTTGCAGCCTATCAAATCAGCGATGATGATTTGGATGACCTGGATGACGATTGCTTGCTGGAGGAGGCAGAGCTTCCAGGTGGTGTCAATAACATTGGGCGTGGACCCTACGAGCGTGCTTGGACAACAGAGGCGACGCGTGCACTCATCCACATACGCGGTCCCATGGAGGGCAGCTTTACGGAGGGCAGACAAAAGCGGACAGCGCTTTGGCTGCACTGCACACGACAGCTGCAACGTTTGGGATTTCGCTATAGTGCCGCCAAGGTGCAAAAGAAGTGGCACAACATCCTTATCACATACAACAAGAATCTAAACAAGAAATATGTTTCGGGCTATGTGCACTGGGAGTTCTTTGAGGAGATGTTTAAGTACTTGCAGGGCAAGAAGGCAGATTTTGATATGCAGCTGCAGCCAACGACGGCAGCACAAACACAGCAGCAACAACAGCAGCAACAACAGCCGCAGCAGCAGCCGCAGCAGCAGCTACCACAACAGGATCAGCTGCCTTACCAACAGAAGCCAGTGATGCCTCAACTGCTGGCTCAAGCACCGGCTATATCCAGCTGTCAGGAAGGACAGCCATTTATAACGCCCGTGGATCAGGTGCTATTACAGCCACAGGTACAACTAGACACAAAGTCAAACGATGATTTCGATGAGGATAGCAACAGTTTGTCGGAGGTGCGTCAGCCCAAGCTAGAGTACGATGCTGATGAGACAGCAAGCAACACACAGGATCACAACGATAGCAACGCAGTGGTTATGGCATCAACGAGCAAGCTGTTCGAACAGCAATCCCCACCAGCAGATACTGCCTGGTGGAAGGATTACTTTGAGCGCAAGCTGGATGTGGAGCGGGAGAAGATAGAGCTGCAGCGCAGTTTGCAACGTGAGCAGATGCAAATCCAGAAAATGTCAATGGTGCAACAGGAACGCATCGAACGCATGAAAATCGATGCCATCAACAGTTTGACGGCCACATTGCAGAAACTTGTAGAGGCCAAGTGCCGGCGAGCCTAATCCTTGGTGACAAGAAAAAAAACGAAGCAATTATCCTTCAGTATTACTATTTAAGTTCCATGCATATTTGATGTGTACTTTTGTAAATACAATTCGGGTAACAACTGAATGAAAATTAACATTATATTTTTCGAACAAAATAATAAATGGGTTTTAAGTGAATCTTGAAAAATAAACATTATTCTCTTGTTAAATAGTTTTTCCAATCTCAAAAATGATCAATACATAAATTTAAACTCAAGTACAAGACCAAATAAAGTTTTATCGGAATAAAATCCTAATTACGATTAGATATTTCTATGAATATAATTCAGTCATAACGGAGAATATTATAAAATAATATGTAATTTTAAATAACAGTTTGCAACTAATTTTACTATAATATATTTTTGCTTGAAATAATTATGTTTAAAATATCTCAAGATTAAATGTTCAGTAAATAACTATTTAAAATGTTTTTAACAAAGATTTTAAAGTATTCTATTCTTTTTTATACCAATTAATTTTTGTAATAATTTTTATTGTGTTTTTTCAAGATATTTTCAGTTTTTCTTTCACAATTAACGTTATATTTTTTGTTTTAAAACAGCTTTCGGATATTTGATAATTTTGACATTCTTGGTTTAATTGTATTATTATATTAAAATAAATTTACTTTTGAATGTTTTATTACAGTTGCCAGTTGACCTCAAGCACTGTGGCAATCGACGCATGCCTCGCTTGCGGCTGTTGCAAGCCATAGCTAAGGCGCCACAGATCAGTAGAATACACCAAGCACTCACCGCCGTTCAGACGTAGATTAAGATTGGGACAGCCTTCTTCGTCACAGGGCTCTTTGGGCCTCAGACGCCACTCAAAGTGCCCGCTTAGCTGTTGTACAAAGATGAGGCCACGCACGAAGATCTCCGTCTGGGGCCGGGGCACATTTTGAGTCATCAGCAGCCAGCTGGAGTAGAAGGGCTCCAAATGTCGTGGGTAGTAATAGGGTCGCTCCGTAAAGAGGCGCGAGGCTTTTACGGCCCTGAACTCGCAGTTGCGAAACTGCAGATGCCAGGCAGCAGTTCCAGGGATTTTCTGCAGTGCTGCATCCAAGTTGAAGAGCTGTCGCAGCAACAGGTTGCTGGACACATCGCAAGGTTCACTCGCGAGCAGTTCGGGTGCTTTGTCCACGATGCGCTGCAGTAAGCTATCTATATCAATCCGCAACTGGCAATCAGTAATGATGACGGGCAGACCACGTTCTAAATACTCCGATTCCAGCATGGAGTAGCTAACATTTGAGGCAGTTGGTATGCTTTCTAGAAGTGGTGTGAAACAACAAATAAAATAAAATAAAGGTATTATTTCTTTTACGTAATTTTTATATGCAAGGTAATTTAAAAAACATAGTGGCTCATAGTTAATTTTGGCTATGCCAAGACTATGATACCCTTCACACAGCCAAATCAATGCACCCCCCTCTCATGTTTCTGTGCAGTTGTTGGTAATTTTTCGCTAATATTTTTACTCTTGAGCGTCATTTACTTGTTCGTGTGCAACAACAACAATTTGACATGTAGGTACTTGAAAGTGCACGACAGAGACAACAATTGATAGTACGATATGGTAAATTTGTATGGTGGCTATGTCGTAGAATGCTCCGATCGAAATGAAATTTCATAGTGAACAAACCCGACATGATCTAAGCAATCTGTGAAAGTTTCATCAAGATCGGTTCAGCAGTTTGGCCGGAAATCGTGTTGATATGGTAAATTTATATGGTGGCTATATCGTAGAATGCTCCGATCGGGATGAAATTTCATAGTGAACAAACCCGACATGATCTAAGCAATCTGTGAAAGTTTCATCAAGATCGGTTCAGCAGTTTGGCCGGAAATCGTGTTGATATGGTAAATTTGTATGGTGGCTATGTCGTAGAATGCTCCGATCGGGATGAAATTTCATAGTGAACAAACCCGACATGATCTAAGCAATCTGTGAAAGTTTCATCAAGATCGGTTCAGCAGTTTGGCCGGAAATCGTGTTGAAACAGACAGACGGACAGACGGACAGACTGACAGACGGACAGACGGACGGACAGACGGAAATCAATTCCTGAGCTCGTCCTGATCATTTTGATATATAGTTTATGGGGTCTCCCATCATTCCTTTAAGGTGTTACAGATTCATGACAAAGTCAATATACCCTGATTCACATGTGAAGGGTATAAAAATTATTTCAGCATAAAGGGGAAGAAAGAAATTCTTTTTTTTTCATCTTGACAATAAGCAATTAGATCGAAGCCATCTTATTTACTCCACGAACCTAAAGGGATTTTTTTAAATTCCCAACAGGGATTTTTTTAGCTCACCCAGTGACTCACACAGCACGCAGTTCTCCCAGAGCGTTTCGTGCCCGCCCAGACTCGGCTTTGACTGCTGCTCCACGACTCCACGCTCAATCAGACACTTGGCATTGTAGTATGGTGTCCAATTCCAATAGGGCAGCATTTGTATCAACAGCAGTCGACACACAGCACTAGCTGTCCAAGCACAAGTATCGCAATAGGTCCACAGCAGAAAAACTAGTAAAGCGGGCAGCAAGAGCCACTGCGTCCAGCAGCGCAACTGGATGAGACGCTTATGCCAGACTAGTGGCTGACATATGTTTTTCATTTCCTGCTCACTGAACTTTTGTCGACGACAGTGCTCCAGGAACAGCTCCAACTCACGCTCAAGTGCTGCCATGTCCTTGTTCATTGCAAGCAAGGAAGCGAATGAGCCACAATAGGGAAACTTTGCAAATGTTTTTCTGCGTTGTTACTTGCCTGCCTGCCAGCCTGAATGGCACATGCGCCCGATTGGCAATTTCAATGTGCTAAATCAAATTTTCTATTTCATTGCGCGCCCAGACGTGCGAATCGACGATAAGGATGACGCAGGATGTGGAGAATAAAACGCGGTATAAAATTAATAGAAGTTGTGTTGAGAAGAAAGTAGTTCAAGTATAAAAAGGTTTTTACGTTAATAACAGAATCCGCAAATTGATATAATTCAAAAGTAAAATATATAATTTATCGTACCACAAGAAAATGTGTTTAAAATTTTGTAATTTTTTGACTGAGGTAGTTTGCATTTAGAATTTCAAATAGTAGTTAAAGTGTTTTTATTAACATTGTCGTAGGTTTTCCTTAAGCTTCTGGCTTGCAAGCTTCAAAGAATTCAACACCGTCGTTGCACTCCTGAGTATCGTTCCAAATGGAGGCTGGGCAATTCTTTACAACGTTCTTATACACACAGCTCATCAAGAAGGCTGTCGTATGTGGACAGGCGGGCAGACCTGGTGGTGGAGAGGGATGTGGACGATTGTCCATTTTGTCCTTAAACTCATCAATTTTCTCCGCACAAGTAACAAAAGCATTGCTGACCACAGTCTGCAAATCTTCATCATCCTTGGCTGCGATTTCCAGATAGTCTTTAAGTTTTCCCTCATCCAGTTTGTTGTCCTCATAAATGCCAGTCTCATTGAAAATGCATGAAACAACGCACTGAAAACGAAATCCAATGATGATGCTAAGATCTGGATATTATTCCCTATCACTTACTGGTGGTGGAAGGTTCCAGTGAGGAGGATGATGATGATGAAGCCTTCCCTCGTCGATCTCCTCAGCAGACATCGGAGGAGGTCCTGGTGGCTTAATATTATATTGCTGGCATTTCTCCATCAGCTCGTCAGTTATTAAAACTGGTGTGGGACAACAGCTCCTGGGATTAAAATGTTTGGGACGCTTACTACAATCCACATCAGCGCTGCTGGCCAGGCTCTAATTAATGAATAGACAAATTATATATTTGTGATTAAATACAAATCTCCTCCACATACCAAACAGAGACCAATGACAAGCAACAATTGTTGAGATTTTGATAGCATTTTTTTTTAATTAGCGCTTCTAGTTCGGTTCCAATGAAGCTACTGACTTGGCTATGAAATGAATTGCCATTTTATAGCTGCTGCTGATCTTTGATTAAACAAAAACCACAAATTTTCTTTTGTTGCATATAATTATTTCGGTTGAGTAATTAAATCAATTGACATTAGCTATTTGTCTGATAATATTTTATGTAGATGATCTTTTTTAAAGTAAACAAAAACACTTTTATTGTTTGTAATATTTATTGTTGCAAATGGGGTAAAGCACAAATTTGGTAGTACAATTTACCTGTTGAACTATTTCATTCGTGGCATTTGACAAAAAAAAAAAAAAAAAAAAACTGTCAATACTGTATGAATATGAGATAATTGAACAAATCTGATCATAAGATAACGATTTTATTTATAACTTTTACAACAAATATTTGTTGATAGATGTCCATACAAATGAGTAAACAAATAAAGTACAATTATGAATGGCACAAGCGCCCGATTGGCAATTTCAAAGTCTTAAATCAAGTTTTCTATTTCATTGCGCGCCCAGACGGGCTAATCAACGATAAGGATGACGCAGGATGTGGAGGATAAAACGCAGTATAAAATTAATAGAAGCTGTGTTTTTGTATAACAAGGTTTTTACGTTATTAACAGAATCCTCAAATTGATATAATTCAAAAGTAAAATTATATCTTAAAAAAAAAACTTTTAATAGATCGCAAGGTTAAAGTTTATAAAGGCAAAAACATTTTTTTCTTTAAATGGTATTATGTTTATTATTTTTGTCATTTATTAAGTTTTCAGTTAAGTTTGATTTTTATTTAATTATACATGTTCCAAATTTTTATCTGGGTCAAATATTTTATTCATATATATATTTATTTATCTAGAAAAGATCAAAATTAATCGTAGCACAAGAAAATGTGTTTCAATGGATAAATTTTGAATTTTTAATTAAAGTGTTTTAAGTGACTTTGTCGTAGGTTTTCCTTAAGCTTCTGGCTTTTCACCGCTTGATGGAAACCGTTTTGGTGGCTTGCAGTTCTCAAAGAATGCAACACTATCGTTGCACTCCTGAGTACCGTTCCAAAAGGAGGCTGGACAATTCTTAAAAACGTTCTTGAACACACAGCCCATCAAGAAGGCTGGCCTATGTGGACAGACGGGCAGACCTGGTGGTGGAGGGGGACGTGGACGATTGCCCATTTTGTCCTTAAACGCATCAATTTTCTCCGCACAAGTAACAAAAGCATTGCTGAACACAGTCTGCAAATCTTCATCATCCTTGTAGGCAATTTCCAGATAGTCTTTAAGTATTCCCTCATCCAGTTTGTTGTCCTCATAAATGCCAGTCTCATTCATAACGCATGAAACAAAGCACTGAAAACGAAATCCTATGATGATGCTAAGATCTGGATATTATTCCCTATCACTTACTGGTGGTGGAAAGTTCCAGTGATGAGGATGATGATGCCTTTCCTCGCCGCTTTGCTCAGCAGACATCGGAGGCGGTCCTAATGGTGTCATATAATATTGCTGACATTTCTCCTTCAGCTCGTCAGTTATAAAATCTGGTGCGGTACAACAGCTCCTGGGATTAAAATGTTTGGGACGCTTACTACAATCCACATCAGCGCTGCTTGCTAGGCTCTAATTAATTTATATACAAATAATATATATATTTAATCAAAAATCTCTTCCACATACCAAACAGAGCCAGACGACAAGCAACAATTGTTGAGATTTTGATAGCATTTTTAATAAGCGCTTCTAGTTCGGTTCCAATGAAGCTACTGACTTGGCTATGAAATGAATTGCCATTTTATAGCTGCTGCTGATCTTTGATTAAACAAAAATTACAAATAAATGTTCGTTTTATTTTTGCTCACAACAAAATTTTGTTTTGTCGCATGTAATTATTTCGATTGAATAATTAAGTCAATTGCCATTAGCTATTTGTCTGATAATATTTTATGTAGATAAGTTTTTTTAAGTCAACAAAAACACTTTTAATGTTTGAAATGTTTTTGTGAAGTTAATTAAATATAAGTTGATATGATAACTTTGTAACCAAATGGGGTGAAGCACAAATTTGGTAGAACAATTTACTTGTTGACCTATTTCATTCATTTACGAATATGAGAGTTGAAGCATCAAATTTGACCATAAAATAATGATTTTATTTTTAACTTTCACTGCGCATTGCGCATTTTACAGCAATATTTGTTTATAGATATCCATACAAATGAGTAAACAAATAAAGTACAATTAAGCAATTTACTGTCGCAAAATTTCACAATTTTAATAGCTTATACCCAAGTCATTTAACACAATGTGATACGAGTGTTTGCTCTTATTTTAATTTAAAAAAAAAACTACACAAATTAAATAATATACAACAAAATGGCCAATGGTAAAGCATTTGCTAGTTTAATCTAGGCTTATGTCCAGTTTACTTGCCCACCACCTCGTTCACAGCAGATTTGACAGTGGGATATTTATACTGGTAGCCAGAGGAGATCGCTCGGCTGGGCTGTATCTTGGCGCCGCTTAGAAGAAGCGCTGAACGTTCCTTGCCAAAGATAGCATGCACAACAAATTCGGGAACAGCAAACAGACAGGGACGATTCAACGCCTTGGCAAATGCCTATAGAAATTAAGTGTAAAAATAGGTATTTAATTTGCGATAGGTATTCATAAGGTAGAAATTTCTAACCTGCGAGAAACTCTTGTTGGTGGCTATCTCTGGAGCAACGGCGTTAAATGCACCACTTTCACCTTTCTCCATTAAGTGCTCTATGAGAGCGCATAGATCGTGCATGTGTATCCAAGGCATAACCTGATTACCGCTGCCCATTGGGCCACCTAATCCAAGTTTAAAAGGCAACCATATGGATTTGATCATTCCACCATTCCGTCCAACAACAACACCACTGCGTACTATCGCCTAAAGTGTCAGTTAACATATAGGGATATAAAACTACAACTTTATAAAGCTGCCACTTACACTTTTGCATGCCTTGTTGTCGCTGTCAGCGGGACGAGCTGCCTCCTCCCAGGCCAAGCAAAGCTTGGACATATAATCATAGCTTTCGCCCTGATCTGCCTCTGTGTAGGTCTTCGTAGCTGAGGGACGATAGAGACTTACACCACACACATTCACAAAGGACTTGACTTGGGGCGCCGCTTTGATAGCACTACTCAGCGTTTTAGCCGAATTGATGCGAGAGTTCCAAACGTTCTGCTGGAAACCTGGCGTCCAACGTCTAGTCGGATCAAGTACATTCTGACCAGTGGCATTTACCACTCCGCTGACGCTGTTTGGTATGCCCTGCTTCTCCAGTTGGTGCCAAGTAATCCTCTTTGGGCCGGGCATTCGCGATATAACGGTGATTTCATGACCTCTCTGGCTGAGATGTTTGGCCAGATGGCTGCCAACGAAACCAGTGCCGCCGCCTGGCGGGCAAGAGCCTTAGTTAACTCTGATTTATAAAATACATTGGTATAACATACCTATTAATGTGTGCTTGGACATTTGCACGATTCGTTTGTTTTTTGGTAAAGCCTAATGTTTTATAAGCGCTTTGTCTTCCTCTTGTTTACATAAACTCTTGGGCTGCCAACTTGTGGCAAAGCAACAAGTATTGAAGGGTATGGCAACGCTTTATAAATCGCTGCCAGACTATAAGAAACATGTGGAGTGTTTTTAAGCACTCACACTGTATTCAAAAAGTTAAGCGCCAATGAGTTAACGTTGTACATTATTACCACTTTAATAGTGAAAACACTGCTATCAACTATTCAACTAAGGTCGTAAAATCCAAGTGAAACTCACTTGAATATCGGCTTGAAAGCAAAATTGACCATTGAAGGCTTTTAGTGTCAACGCAAAGTGGTTTTTAAAGTGCGATAAGTCGCTAGTGAAATACCTACTGGGGACACATACATTAAACCGCCACACAAATTGCTACACGCTCTTATCTTATTGCCTTAAGCGTTTAAAGTTCGACACGGCACAAGGGACATGCCGCACACACACACACACTAGCTGAGACAGACAGGTCGCAGTAAAAGTGCAAACTTCGCACAAAATGCTTCTACTATAATAAAAGCAACGCTTTCTTTAATACACACGCACATGGCTAATGGCAAGTCGGGGACATGGTCGTAGAATGTGGCCAAGAGGGAGTCAAGTTCAAGTGCAGCAGACATCATCCTTTTGGGTGTTGTGTGGTGTTTTGTTTTCGGACCAAGTCATTGGAAACTCATTTGCATACACATTGCCAGTATTAACTGAAAGTATGGCAAAGGGGGGGTAGAAGTCTCGCAAGGGTTTGACATTTGTTTATATGTGTGTGTATGTATGTGTGTGGGCGAGACATGGGCGTACTCCGGTCATGTGCCGCCTCCTCTTTGTGCAGTCAAATTTTATGCTTTTGAAGCGTTAGAAGAATTTGCATTAATCGCAGCAATTATTGCGCTTCATTGAGTGAAAATGAAATAAAATAGCGTTAGAGCCGCTTCTAGCCAGCTATAATTATAGCGTCTGCGCCATTTTATCTATCGTTGCAATCAGCCAACGAACACGTACATACAAATTACATATAAAAAATAAAAAGAAGTAAAATAATATATAGTTGTAAATGAGCGTGTGCATGAGAACATAACGGGCAAAAAATTAATTGGCGGAGAAATGAAGCTGCAGATGCGATGCTCTATAAAGTGTTGGTTAAAACTTTAAGGATCTGCCGATGGGTCTATTGTGATTGATGTGATCGTTAAGTAGTGGCAGCTTTCGTTCAGTTCTAACGCATATTTAAATACTAACTTAACACGAATAAAGCAAATGACTTAAATAAATACTAAGTTAAGTGAGTGAACTTACATATTTTCTTTGTTTACGTCAAGTTTCGTTTTAGTTAAATACATTTTTTGTTCATGCACTTTATTAAGAGTGCACTCAGTCGTTTGATAATGCGAGAAGGGGTTTATTTTTTAATAAGAGCGAAAAACTTTCTAGACAAAAGAAAATATGATTGCCGAATGCAAACATTGTCAAAGTGCCGGACGAACAGTGACTCCAGCAGCAGCTGCAGTAGAATGATCTGCTCTTGCCACAAATTTGAGTGGCAGCATAAGCAGCAAACTGAAAAACTTTTTCTTTTTCCTTTGTGTGTGTTCCAAAGCAGACGGTTGTTGCTATGGCTATGGCTGTTGCCAATGCGTGCTACTGGACTGATGTTTGAATTGCACTTCCGGTGGCGATGCCAATATGTACAAGTGGCATGCAGCACTAAACTACTATGTATGTATGCTATAGTATAAATATGTATGATGACAAACTTCTTTGTTTGCCACCATCGACAAAACAGACTGACTGACAGAACTGTCTACGCATTTCTCACTGCCTCTCACTCAACACTTCATCTCCTGCTAACAAAGTAGCAAAGTCAATGGCACACACATACAAATATGCATATTCACACTCAGTGAGTTGTCTATCTGTTTTTTGGTTTCTGCATCTAGCATCGAAAATCTCATAAATGCAATTCCTCTATTGTTGACTTGATTTGTGCAACTTGCCAGTTTGCTTGTTGCCAGCGTTGACATGTGGGTAGCAAAACTCTGCAAGAGGAGACAGCTTTTGTATTGTGTGCATTGTGCAGCACAGTCTATATTAGCAGTCAAACTAACCACAGTCAAATGCTTGAGGTTGAGTTGGATTTTAAATAAGATTAAAAAACCTAAAACCTATAAGTATTTTTTTAAATTCAATATTTCCAAATTTTTTTTTCATAATTCTTAAAAATTTGTTAGTTTTCTATTGTTTGCTTGTGCTGCTTTTAGTATTGTATCAACAAAACAAATCGTTGAACTTTCATTCAGCTCTGACTTCTGATCCCATTTATTTTATATCAATTCTCAGTACGCTTATGTATACTTTTGGAGTACACTGTGCTTTTGCATTTTGCACACTAAATTTTTGACAGTTTTATGTGCGGAGCTGCTGCTACTCTGGTTTTTGTTTTTGTTGTTGTTGCTGTTGTTGCGGTTACGTTGTGTGTTGTGTGTGTATTGCAGTTAACAACTGCTCTTCATTCTGCGGCTCCCCTTTGGCTGTTGACATGAGCAACGTTGCGGCTGTCCACCATTTCCGCCACTTTGCATCCCCCCCGCCTTCTTCCGACCACTGTTTCGGGTGGTCAGTTCAGTTGCAATTTTTTGACATTTCACTGCATTGCGAATGATGTCGAATGTTGAATGTTGCACGTTCGTCTTGGACGTAAACGCATGCATAAAACTCAAATTCTGTCATCATTACGATTGTTTTGTGGTGTGGTGAGGTGAGGTGAGGAGAGGGGAGAAAACTAGTTTTGCATGTTTGAGGTATTAATAAAATGCCACAACACAAAACTCTGACACTAAATCTCTCCCCCCACACAAAAACAAAACTAATCTGACTTTTGGCATTTTCGACAAGAGAGTTGGATTTTTCGGTTTATTATTTTCCAAATAAATGGAAAACTAATTTGCTGGCAAAAGAGTGCAACAAAGGTGTTAACTTTCTCATAGTCAAAGGTGCATAATTGAATTTACATGCCACACGCCACACTTTGCCACCTCCAATTTGCCACAGGAGCCAGTTGGGTCTGTTAGAGTTTCATCTGAAATGTATTTACTTTTGCGTCTTAGTTTTGCTTACCGACTGCGATGACGTCTGCGATTTTTGTCGTAGTTTTTGGCGACTTCTTTTTGCGCACTTTAAACCAAAGTTCAAAAGCATCATAAACAATCTGTGGAGCGCAGACAATTTGTCTGCCATCAGCCAAAACTGGGTCAGACCCAAAGGCGACGCGTAAGCTAAAAGTGGTGGTGTGAGTGGTGCCTTTAATAGTGGTGGTGGAGTTGCTTGCACCAGAGGATATAAGATTAATTTTTTGGACAAAAAGTGATTACAAGTGATTTGAGTTTGTTAAGTGAAGACAATTAAACCTAGATTTAATATACAAAATCAATAAATATACATACTACTTAATTTAGATTCAGTGCTAGATAGTGCTTTAGATAGTCCCGTAATTATGGCCAATACACTTTATAAAAAACTTTAAGATACATTTAAACAATGACAGTACGCATTAAGTACAAGGTTTAGGTATCTAGAAACATATCTCCTTGTTTCAGTTTTATATTGCACGTTTCAATAGTTTCAACAATTGTCTATTTATGTCATAGAAACTACCTTACCCGCCCATAGTGCACAGTCATCTTAAGTTTGCCCCACTATCTGCACACATTTGCACAACACACACATTTAAGCATTGATGACTGCGAAAAGTTCTGCAGCTGCTGGGGCTGTGATTTGCTGAGGTAAGAAGAATCATAAAAGTAAAATAAAAATAACAAACAAATTAAGTGACAAAAGTTAAGTCGCCAAGAAAGTTGCACATTTGTTGTTGCCGTTTGTGGGTCAAAAGTCGCGCGCCAGCCAAAAACAATTTGTCACATCAATTTTAACAACTTTGCTCTTCGAATGAAAGCGGATTTAATGGTGTTTTCTTTCTTTCTCTCTCTCTGTTTTGGTGCATCCTGTGCACTAATGATCTCTCCGTTCCCGACTATATTTAGAAACTGAGCAAATTATGTATATATTGTGATGATATGCTCCTTGTGGCAAAACAACTTCATTTGTTTGTGCAAAAGAGAACTTCAAAGTGCCGACACTTTTTTGCTTTGCTTAATGGTTTTGGCGAAGTTGAAAAATGACTATATATATAATACACTATATGTATGGCAAAGAGGGTGGCCTTTTAATTTTGGGCCAATGCGGATGCAGTCGACAGATTTAAAGGATCTTTGCTGTCTGACAGCTTCTTATACAGATCAGTCACCCGGCACTGACACAAATCATGTTTTTTCATCTCTTTTAGTACTAGATCAAAGACTTGAAAGTAACTGATTAAATTTCAATTTACAATTTGACAAAATAATTGCTATTTTCTTGGAAAGACACAAGTCATAAAAGTTAATTATAATGATGTAATTAGATATTTGGAGTTTTATTTTATTGTTTTGTGATAATAACAATAATTTTTAAGAATTATTTTGGTTGAATTTCTTGTTTATTCAACTAAAAAAGCAATGTTTTTTTAAGTCAAAGACTCAAAAGAAAGTTCAACTGTCTGTCAACATGGGAATGACAACATCGTCTAAAGACTTGGTTGGGATTAAACGCAAAATCCAAAGTTTAACAGTTCTAGAAAGCTGTTTTTCATACATTTTTCCAACCACTTTGCCATCCACAAGAAATTGCCTAGATTTATTTGAATTTTAAACTTTAAAGACAACACACATGGCATTTAATTTTCTACAATAGTTTCTCTCAAGCGGCAAATGCATTTGAATGCACGTTTTAACAATAAATTAAAGTCTAAAGCAATTTCCTCATTACTATTCACGAGTCAATGCTGCATTCACTCAATTGTGAGTAGTGAATTGAGGTAGTAAACAGAGAGCAGCGAACTTTTTCAAATGCATCCATTCATGCCAATCGTTTGGCCGGCCAACTCACCTACTTTCCAAGTTAACTTGTAAACTTGTTATCCATCAATATCGTTAACCATATGAACAAGCAGCCAACAGCAGTCAACAGCAGCAACAGCTTAAGCCGAAACGCCAATTGAAGCGTCATAAAAAACACTGTGGGAAATATTCAATGAGTACAACGAAGTTAAACTACACTCTAAAATTATTTCTGATTAGTTCTTATCCCTAAAAACGTAGCAAACGTTAAATATGTTATCAAACTTTAGACTTTTTTGTATTTTACTTACCTTAAGAGTTAGCTAATGCACCCCACACACACTTAGTGTAAAGTGTAGATAAGTGAATGGCCTGCAACTAAGTTAGATTGGAGTTTACATGGAGAGAGGCTCGTTGAGCACCTGCAACAGCAACATCGCAGCACCAGCAGCATATATGAAACTAAAAGTGGCTAGATATTGTTATGGATATGGATATATATATATATCTTTAATGCATCGATTGCAGCTCCTGGCAACTGCCATTCATTGTCTACAAACTGGTCCAACTACTTTTACTTGCACTTTAGTTTTTAACAATGCGGCTTTTCACAGAATGTGCTGATTTTTTAATTTCCAAGCAGGAGGGATTATTTATTTATACATTCAGTTGAAAGATCTGACTTGAATCAGTAACAAACTCTTGTTTGTGCATAATTGAATACTTTAATAACTCTAGATGATAATTTGGAATTATTTTGTTTGAACATAAATAGAAAGTCTCAGAAATGTATTCATGATACAAACCAACTAACTTAAAATTAAAGTAGAAATTGCATAAAAACACAGAGCTGTATTTTCAAGATTGAAGTCTCGTTGCAGCATCATCAATCATTCAGTCAGGGGCATACTAATTACACACAAAAAAACAAGTCAAAAATATTTGAGACTGAATGGAATTTTTTAGCTCAATTAAAAATGCAGTCGTGCTAATTGCAGCTGGCTAAAAGTTGGTAAACTCATGTCATGTTCTGTGGCATTTAGTTGCTAAAATTGTTGCAAAACATGTCACAGTTGTGGCAGCTGTGTCCTGCGGCTAACTAGAAAACTCGTCCTCGGCGGCAAACTGCACAAACAGAATCCTCTTGTACAAAATGACTTAAATTATTTAGCAATTTGATTGCACATTAAATGACAAAAGCAAAAACAATGCCAGACTTGCAACTTGCTGCTGGTGTCCTGTGCGGCAGCTGTAAGTAGCAAGCAGGAGCTAAATATCGAGTGAATATTTCACACCTGCTGCGCCTGCGTTACAATTATGATTGGTAACGAAAATGGTAATAAATACAATAAACTGGAATGCCGGCTTAAATTAATTAGGCTTTTAATATTTATGCTTTGCAGATACCCCTGCTGTTGGCTGTACAAAGGGGTATGCACAACCTGTTTAAGGTGTTTTTTCAAAGTGAAAGTTTTATTCATTTTTAAAAATGTTTAAGAAAGATCGAATATTTAACCAAATATAAATCAAATGTGCAATACTTACTCTTTACTCAACTTTCATTTAATACAGGTATTTCTTAGTCGACCTCAGCAACTTTCGACCAACTGTTATGATTTGCATTTGGCGACGACAAGCATAAAAGCCACCAAGGACAACAAGCAAGGCGAGCAAAGGACCTGCCAGCCAGCTAGGTTCTGTTTCGTGTTTCGTGCTTTCGGGCAATTAATAACGCACACAGAAAAGGTGACCGTAAATTTCTTGAGCTGACATAAAGCTGCTGGTGGTGCAAAACTGTGGCTGTTTGTTGTGCAAAGGGTGCAGGATAATTATAAGCATGTATTATGAATAGTCAACGGCGAGCATGAAAATTAAATGTCGCCTGACATGTAACGGCCCCAACCCACCGCTTGCCCCTTTCATTTCAAAGCAGGCCCCCAGCAATTATCGAACCTAGAAATGCGGGACTCTTTACAATTAACTTTCATTTTTACAGAGCAAAACTTCGCAATATGCCTTCAACGGTTTTTTGTTTTAAATTTTCGGAAAGTAAGAAATAATCTTTGTTTAAATAAGATTGGTGTTGAGTTGATTACTTTCCGAAGGCATGAAGTAATGGCACACATTTATTTGACATAAGTAAAATCGAAATTTTCTTAGTTTTTCTTTGTTTTATTGTGTGTGCATAAGTAAGTTTAGTAAGCCAACAGCAATCTCAGGGACTAATCACACACTTTGGCTCGCATTTAGAATGCATCAGGTCCCAAGTAACCCAATTCCCCAGGCATTTTAAGCATAAAAGCGGAGATAAGGAAACACCAATCGAGTTTTGTTCATGCATACAGTTTGTATTTCGGTTTTGTACAAGCAATAAATTTTTTGAATGTTAAACAATGTGAATTTGTGGATGCGTTTGCATATGTTTTAGCACGGCAAATGAAAATGCATTCAGAAAATTGTTGGATATTAAAAATACCCTATGAACTGTTAAAAATAATATGATGTTTATCAGGAATAAATGTAAATTTATTCAAGTATATAAACTCTTATTGTTTATTTGATTGTTTTTATATATTCTTCCTCTACTAACTACAATTAAATTTCTCAAACTCTCTTTTATAGCAAACTTCTTTGGATTTCGATACACATCATACCCTTTCACAACAGGCAACGAACGAAAATGAGAAGAGGTGCATGAACTATAATCCAAATGCCTTTTTGATTGGCATATTGATGTCAACAGTGAAGATTATGTATTATGACTGCTGATATTTATTTATTTCTGCATTTTTGGCATCTCATTCTTGCGCCTACACAGACGCATAAACTTACTGTTGTTGTTGCTGCTGCTGCTTTTGCTGTTGCTGTTGCAAGCAAGCTGACTTTCACCATTGTTATCGTTGCAAGAGCCAATTGAGTTGCTGCAACCTGAAAATTAGTGAACCGTTAAGACTTAATATGCGAAATGCAATACAATGCAATCAGATATACTATGTATAAACAAAGTTTTTGGCCAAGGGTATCAATTACAATTGAGAGTTGATACAAATTACACAAAAAGTGTAAAAGTAAAAGCCATAAATCAAAGTGCAATTTTTTGATTATATGCACTCGTTAGTTGTGTTTGGTGAATTAGTTGTTGTTTGTGGCAGGCAACAACTGCAGCTGCAACGAGCCGCACATCCGCAACAGCACCCTATCAAATGCTCTATCTCTCTCTCTCTTCTCTCTTATGGCACACTTCCAGCGCGGCTCAGTTGGCTGCATTGCCAATTGCGACATAATTAAAATGCAACATAAATAAACGCAAGCGATGATGAATTGGCTGGCTATAAGGACTAAAGGGGGTTGCAGCGGGGAGAGTGGGGCAACATCGGAAATGTGCGTTAATCCAATTAAATGCGCAATTTGCATGTGCAAACAGCAAGCAACAACAACAAGAATACAACAAAAACTTTATTAATTAAAATTGGTTGAGCTGGCTGCAATTAACAATAATTTAAAAATAATTAAACAAGCAACAGGAACAAACTTGCAAATTGCTAATTGGAATGGAAAAGTAATTGTTTAACTATAAAATGTTGTTTCACTTTTGCATCCACGCATAAATGCAGTTGCCGCATGTTGCAGCTTCATAGTATTTGGGACAATGTCCTGTGCACAAACTTTTTGGCCAGCACAATTTGTTTTGGCTGTTAGTTTTTTGTTTGTTTATTTGTTTGTTTGCTTGTTTTGCACTCGTCTTCTTCTTGTTGTTGTTTAGGTTGTTCAACCCTTGGGCCATTTCGGGTACAGTGCCAACTGCTTACAACGATATGCTATGTGTGTTTGAGCTTAGTTCCATTTCTTAGCTGTCTCTTGTTTTATTTTTGTTTTGTTTTGTTTCTTTCAGCAGCAGTTGTTAGCAGCATTTAAAAGCCACTTCTCTCTTTAACTTACACACGCGCACACACACACACTGACAAAATCACAGTCAACAGCAGCTCCAGCGGCGGCCACGTGCCACGACTGGATGATGATAACATGGAAATCCGTGCAAATAAAATGCAGTGTAATGCGAACATTCTACATGGGCTGGATATGCACTGGAAGAAACTTGTATGAATTTATTATATAAGATTTTATTTTGCCAAAATGCAGCTGCAAATCTTTGTTGAAATCAAAGTAAAAGGTGCTTTTCACAAATACAAATGTGTTACATTAATTTTTCTTATATTTCCGTTTGACTTCCAACTTTCTTGCAGTGCATCATGCACTGCTTTGGCACACACAGCAGTGTAGCTAGTCAGCTCGACCCAGGGGAGCAATTTTGGACAGCAGTTAGGCGCATAACATGAGCCATCATTTAGTAGCTGCAGAGCGAAGAGGCGGGGTTCGGTAATGCACATACATAAGAGAAGGGGTTCGGTTTGGGGTGCTCTTGATACATATTTACCAAAAATTTAAGTTGTACAATTTGCATAAGGACGCCAAGTAAAAGTAAAAAGCGATACTTTTGGCACAACTTTTTTTTTTTATTAAACCGAGCCAACATAAACAGAAGGGAGAATAAAGGACATATACGTAATGTACAAGGGAAATATAATAGGCACGCGTCCTTTTTGTGCTGCGCACGACATATATTCAAGGAAATGTTGCTGCAGCTGTTTCTGTTGCTGTTGTCGCCGTCGTCTGGCTGTCGTCTAAGCTGGCAACAATGCAAACAGACACGTGCAACACCCACACGTGGCAATGAAACGGGTAAGGGGATAGGTGGAATGGTGGAATGGGGTCAGAGGGTGTTTGCATGTGCTAATGATGGATTGTTTACAAGTATTTCGAGTTTGAGGTTTTTTGGAAAACGCTTTCTAATAGCCACAAAGTGTCCTTTTGCCTTAGGCTGTGGGGCTTCTCTTCTCCTGGTCCCTGGCAACCCTCTGCAGCCAGCTAACCGAATTTGCATAAACAACTGTGCATACTCTACCTATTCACTATGCTTCTATTCACTTTCAAATCGAATTTGGCCATTTCCGGCATTTGAGCATCGTTTGTTGTTGCCCAAATACTTATTTAGCTCCTTTTTGGGGGGGCGCTACACGTGATTTCATTTCGACAATTAATTTTGTTCAGCTCATTAAGCAAAATATCAAAACAGGGAAGTTATTCCTTTGTTTCCGTTGCCTTTGAATATGCGTCGCGCTGAAAATTTTACATTTTTGGCTCTATGCGAACAACAAATTGAAGTTAATGGTTCGGGTTCTGGGTTAAGGTTTGCGTTAAGGTTTGGGTTAACTGTCTAGCTGAATGAATGGCTGACTGCCTTTATAAAAGTTAATGGCCTCGCTAGATAGCTAATATGCGCGTCGCATAATGTCTGTTTAAGGACTTACGGGTTAATGCTTTGAGCCCAAGATAACATTAATTAAATTGAGCAAATATTTCGAAATTGTGTTTATTATTTAAATAAGTTTAGACAGGTGAGTTCAAAATACAATATGTACTCTAATATTATTATGAACTATGAAAATAAATAAATAATAGAATATAAGCGTTGATATTACGTAAAATCGATTTACTTTTGAACGTTTTAGATTTCTTATAATAAATGTATTTTCAATACTTCATTGAAGATCTAAGCAATGAGTCAGCATTGCTTGACAGCTTATTCGTTTTACAGCACTGTCATTGTAAGCTCAAAGAGAAAAACTAAATCCATTTGTTTTCTTGGTTTCAATTGTTTTGAATCAAAAATGGTTAGAGAAAATAAGAAAAACCTTAAGCGAGACCCAGAGATTGAGGCGTTCTTCAATGAGGACAGCGAAGATGATTCGAATGTAAGCGGCGAAATGGAGCTGGATGAAATCGAGGAGAGTCCAAGAAAACGCAAAACTCTTACATCAATAATCGGTGAAATGGCCAAAAAGAGCGAATTGGAGGTGGCCAATACAAGCAACATACTCGAGGAGAAAGAAAAGCGTATCGGTAAGTAAAAAAAACAAACAGAGAGAGAAAGGGAGAATGAAAAAAGGCATTTGTTTAACTGACAGAACTGTATAAGATGTCGCCGGCAGAAATGGACTTTCACATACGTCAGCTGGAGGCGGATCTCTTTGAGTTGAGTCAGCTGGAGGCACGGGAGCTCTCCCGGAGCACACACCTGCGAATCATTGCCAACACTCGCAAGCGTGTCTTCAAGTAGACGGAATGGAGAGGCATTGAAGAGAGGGAAAATTGATACTGTTTGTGTGTGTGTGTGTGTGTGTTAACATACTATATCAAATAAATGTGCATCACATAACTTTAGCTTTAGCTAAGTAGCTAGCTGGCTGCCTTATGTGGGGACACATGTGACTAAATCCGCTTACAGAGCTTAATTTCCTGGCATTGTCAGTTTGTCGTTTGTCGTTTTGTCTATTTGGCCAACGGACATTACACATCCGCCCCGAAGGGTTTCGTATTTACTAGCCTCACCAAACACGCAAATGCGCAACTAATGGTCTACAGAGTGAGTGTGTTGGGATTGCAGATGGAGATAGAGAGGGTGAGAAAACTGGGAACTGGGAACTGGGGACTTGAGCTCATTGGCATTTGGGCATCGCTTCATTGAGAGTTTTGGCTTAGTGCCGTTTTCTGTTTTGTTTTCCTGTCTGCAATAAGTAGCCAAACTCAATCCCATTAGTAACTTAATTCGTTGCAAATAAAGTAGTTGGAGTTTTATTACAGTAACCAATCGCAAAAGGGGAAAGGCTTAACTCATGACAAAATCTCAAACTCAATAAATTTGTATTTTACAGCGATTTTTATTTAATATTTTTATGAAACTTTCACATAAATGAGCTCAGAATCAGAATGAACACCACTGTATTTGGAGTTTGAGGACATGAATTTGGGGTCTAATTCTTTATTTCCTTTTAAATGCACTCAGTTGAATCCCCAAGGAGTTCGAAGTGTGCTTAAGTTGATTAAATTTCACGCGATTTGATTCGATTTTCAAACTCGATAATAAAACCGCAAAAGATAAAATTGCAGCCAAACTCCATTATGCTAAATCAACACCAAGACTGTACAAATACCCAAACTGCGTGTAATTTATCAGCTGCCCCCCAAACATAAACTGAAAACTGCACGGGCTTTTCTGGGGGTTGTCCCTTAACAACTTCCTGCTCTAACCCTTTAGGAAGTGAGGTGGGGGATTGTCAGCTTGTTTAGATAAATGCAGTCAGAGAGAGAAAGAGAGAGAGAGAGAGAGAAGAGAAGAGAGAGAGAAAGAGTCCTTGTGAATGTTGTCACCGTTTTTTGGTTTTGGTTTTGGTATTGGTTTGTTGGTTGCGGGTGCAAATGGCTGTCATCTTCAAAAGGATATCTCATCATCCATCTCACAGTTTTCTGCTGATTTGGGGTTTGTCAAAACATGGCATTAGCCCCCGACTGCGAATCTACAACGATTCGAACAACTGACTGACAGGCTTGAATGCAACATGTGTCCAGGATTTGCTTTTGTTTAATTTTTCAACCCCAAAGGGCGAAAAATAAACTCTGGCGCGGTGTATTTTGTCTCTAAGGGTAACTTTCTGAAGGGTAGCTTTTGGCCTAATAGAATATGCTCATTATGGGATTTGTGCTTGAGTGTCTTTCAATGCACATAACTCAAACTAAATGATTATAAATGAATAATCATAATCGAAACGGAATGCTACATACACACAGACATACTAGAGAATATACATATATTTAAATGCAAGCCGTGAAAGGATTTAATTTAGTTAAGTGCCACGTCGCTGAATTTGCGTCTTAGTTAAAAGTGGCAGTTGAAAGCAGTTGGGAGCTAAAAGTGCGCAGTTTCTCATGAATACAAATGAACTCTGCTGTTGTTCTCAGGCTGTAGAAATGTGTGTGTTTGTGCCACATGAAGCTGCAATTTGCATTGACTTTCTCTCACGTTGCCACATTTACATTCACAATCGCATCTAACAAGCGAGAAAACCTTTGGGGCATAACTTGTTGCCTAACTATAAGATACCTGTATAACTATATAAAACTCTTTGTTCTGACTGACTGATATCAACGCACAGCCAAGGCGCTGAGAGCTAGCAGGCTTCAATTTGTCCATAGTATAGATTTAATGATCTAAACAATCGCATTAAGTTAGAGTTTTGCTATGTTTCAACTGCAAGGTGCTTAAACTTAAGTTCAAAGTTTTTTTACCAACCCTTCTATAAGCCTAGCATACCTCACACTGACTCTCTTAAGATGGGGTACATCAACTAATTGTCTGTAGCTGCAATCAATTGTGAGGCAGTGGCAAAGTTCATTTTGTGGTCGGATGCCACCTGGAAGGCTGCTTTCTGGCCAACACACAATGTGTGTTAATTTCTCAACGTGTGTGTTGGTGTGTGTCTAATTAATGAGTGTTGCACCTATTTGATAGTGAAGTTGTTGCATGGGAGCTTGTTTTGATGTTGGCATCAGCTTTAACTGCAGCTTTTTAATGCGGGGCTCATCATCATTATCAACCGAGCGAGAGAAAGAGAGAGAGAGAGGGAGGGAGGGAGAGGCAGAAGATACCTTTTAATTACAGTTAAAATCATCTATTGTATGTTAATGCTATGCAAATTTTGAACATAACTATAAAGCATGCCAAATAATGCTTATAGATGGCATTATATCATGCATTACTCATGAATTCCATTTGTAGCTAATTGCAATGCCCCCTGTTGCACAGTCATAACTCATTTGAACGGCTTTAATTTATGTTTTTATGTGTTAAATGTGCACATTGAAGCATTCATTCCCCTTTTTAGCTTATGCATTTCTTAAAGCGAGAGCAAAGAGCAAACAGAGAGAGAGAGATAGAGAGAGAGCTTTGTGCAGGATTCATGCGATGTTTCCTTAAACTTCTTCTTCTTCTTTTTCTTTGTTATTGTTGTTGTCTAGCCAAACGGGGCAAAGCAGACACAAAGAAAAATAGCGAACCTCGTCTGGGTCTTCGACTCCTAGTCCGACGCCAAGTGAAGTTCGGGTTCGCTAAACTCCAAAAAAGAAAACTAAGCCAAGTTGTTCACTAAACAAACAATAAGCAATAACAAACAATAGAATCAGTGATAAAGAAAGCTGCACTGATAAATATTCTTCTATACGAATATCTTAGCAACAAATATAAGTCTCTTTTTAACAAGTGTAGAACTCAAAAAGCTTCCCACATTTCTGTAAACTCTATGCTATATTTTTTAAGTAACAGGGTATATGTACAACAGTAGCAGACTCAACAGGGATAAAGCATTTGTTGTTAACTTTCATCTGCTTATCATAAACTCTCGGTCTTCTTCTGTCTCTGCCACTGCCGCTGCCTTTTCCTCTCTTTCCTGCCTGCCTGGCTAGCCACTTGAATTATCCTGGGATGTTGCACACATCCAAGGGCATCGTTAGTGTTAATGTATTTGTTATACTTTATGCTCTTTCTCTTTCTTTATCTCTCCTTCTCAGTCTCACCTATAGCTCACCTTTCACTTGTTAGCCAGTTACTCAGCTTCTTGGCTATTTCATTATGCATCTGCTTTTCCATTCGGAAGTCTATTCAGTTATTCCATTTTCCCATTTTGAAGTTGTCGCTTCGTTCTAAACAGCTCACTTGGGCGCGATTAGAGAGTGGCGGGCATGTGAGAGTGGGAGTGGAAAAGAGGGGCAGGAGCTGTACACAGTTTTGCAGGTTAAAAAACTCATTAGTTACAGCAGGGCGGAAATTAAATGAAACCTTATTAGATGCTCTATTTGCTGCCGCTGGCAGTTGTGCGCTTAATTTATGTGGCACGCATTTATTATGATTTTTATTATTATTTGACGCAATTTCACATTTTCAGCACTGAATTCTAATTCTAATTATGATAGATAGCCACTGACAGAGAAGAGAGGCAAGAGAGTGGCATCAACTTGCAGCTGCATTCCGTCATTTGGCCTGTGGCTGTCAGCTCAGAACTTGACGACAAATCCGCTTAGTAAACCAGTCGACGAAACACAAAAATAGCCAAGAAATACACTAAGCAAAAAATAATGTTTAATACAAAAACAAAATCGCGAATCTTGATTTTTAGAACATTTATATCTACATATAAGCTTTTTTAAGAGAATTAAGAATCAAAGAAATTAATTTTCCTAAAAATAATTATTAAAACAAAAAGATAGAATACAATAAGACTTTTTTAGGATGGTCAAGGTTAAGACTTATTAACAAAAAAAAAATTAATTCTTTATTTTTAATATGCTATAATTACTTTACATAAAGTTATCCCATCCTCTTCATTTAGGGAACACAACTTTCCATTTTATAGTAATTTCCTTTTTTGAGTGCACTTTTATTTGGCCCTTAAAGTTGTGGCATCTTTTAACACATTGCTGATCAAAAAGCTGGCAACTGCCTTTGATTTTGCCACACTTTTTTTTTCGTTTGGCTTAGCCAGCAAGTTGCATTTCCGTATGCTGACGGAGTGGGTGATGTTAGAAAAAAATAATAAAAATATTTCCAACTTCCTAACGCCAACACTAGAAGGAAGATTTCAGGCCCCAAATTAAATTTTTGGTTGCGGCAACAATTTTGGTAAATGTTAACTTTGCTAATTTGCATAAACCGCAACAACCGCCATGGCTAAAAAGTTAAGCGGACGGCCTACCCTTCGCCCTCACACTCTACACAAGCCAATCCAAACAGAGGGTAAAAAATGCCATAAAAAGAGATGGAAAATTGCCGGCAAATGCAATTTTCAAATAGGCAAAAGAGGAATTAATAAGAAGATCAACTAGTTCGACTATAAAAATACTCCTACATTTTACATTATTTACTGATAAGTAAAAAACCAAAAATGAACAGCAAAATAAACTTATAAAAAAAAAAAAATAAATAACCTGTTTTGACCAATTGATTAAGTAAGTTATTAAAGAGTAACAAATTATGTTTAATAATGTGGAACTATAGAAATAATTCAGTTAGAAATGTGTTTTGAAGGCATTTAATTATGATTGACATCCCTTCATTATAATGATATAAGTTTATTCCTTGAAAATGGTTGAAAGTATTTTATAGAACCCAGTTCTACTTTAATAAGTAGCTCAGCATACCCGATTTGTCACAAGTATTTAGGGTATTTTGAAAACCACGACCAACTGACTGAGTGCCTTGTTCTGGCTGTCCGTCTTTTCAGCCATTCAAAGTGCCAGCTAGCCGGGCGGCCTGCTCTCTTCTGTTCTGTCGTGTCCTTTGCTATCCTGTCTGCCCGTATATGTATAATATATATATATATATATATATATATATATGCTTGCAACATTGCTTCGCTACTCACTTTCGGTTTCGCTGTATTTGACTAGATGGAGAGTACTGGTAATCTCCAACAAACGCTGTTAGACACGTGCGCCACGTAGTTGAAGAGAAAAGAGAGAGCGAGAGAGCAGCCGCAAATTGTAATGCAATGTTGGGACTCTTCCGTACCCAGCGAATTTTCCTGCTGTTGTTGCGTTTCCTTGCGCCGGATGTCTATGCGATAATGATGGATTGTTAACAACAATGCAAAGGTCCTGCAAAGGCAGCAGGCAAACTTCGAACAGGACGAACTGCTGCAGCTCACTCGAGTGTATCCATTTTAACTTCGTTTTATTCGATTTTTTTTTGTGTGTGAATTTTGAATAAGTTTTCGGGTAAATGATTTGATTAGGGCTAAAGCGAAAGGAAGCTCACAAAAAGCGAAATTGACTCTCAATGGGATATGAATGGTAAATAATGAAATGAAAATCATTTTGAATAATATTTGATTTGATATTTTTTCAGGCAACAATAACGGACTTAGGGTAAGAACTTTTTGTCATCTTTTTAAACTTATTTTAAAGTTAAGCTTCTAGAAACATATGAAAAGGTTTTAAAAGTTTTAAGTTAATCTATTTGTTGTTAATTTGTTAACTTTTAAATATTACTAAATCAAAAGAAAGCTACTTTTCATTAAAAAAACACTTTTAATCAATTCGGTTCTATTTAGCGAGCCATCACTGTTGTGACTTTAACTTTATTTCATTTAAATTCAAAACACATTTAAACACATCTAATACCAATAAACACAACAACAACATCGGCTTAGCGTGACTGATGCCGTCTTATACGCGCGTCAATGACTCTTATACGAGCCACCACCAAGCATGCAGGCGAACAAAAAAGCCGGCAAGAACGTCAGCACAGCTGTTTCATTTGTTCACCAGCGGCGAATTGAACGATTCAGCGCTGTTAAAAGTATATAAGAGCTACTGTTAAATTTCAAACTCTGTTAGTTGGTCAAAGTCAATGATAATTATAACATTTTTAGCACGGCCAATTCAGTTACTGTCGAGTGTTCGCCGCGTGCGGTACATAGCTGGTGTTTTGATCGCTAGTATTATTTGTGAATCGAGCGTATATAACTGTGTGCGTATGTGTGTATGTGTTGTGCTAGTGGCTGTTTTGCAGCACGAAATTTTGCTATTGCAGTTGCTGCGACTGCATTACAATAATGCGATAATTTAGCTGCGTTACGCCGCTCAAAATTGCAGCGATCGTCGCGCGTTTTTGTGTTGTTTTTTTCTGCGCGTTTGTTGGCAGCTGCCGTTTAACTTTGCCATTGCCTTGCGAACATTGCACAAAAGCCAACGGAGAGAACAAATAAACAAACAAAAACAACAACAACATAGACAAACACACCTGCTGCCGTCTGTTGTTCATTTTTCGCATTCGTCTTTACTTTTTTCGCCGGTTTCTCGAGTGTCAAATTTTGTGCTCATTCATCTGTCACAAAAAAAAAAACAACAACAACAAAGCGAAACGAAACGAAGAATAGAAGAGTGTGACCACAAAATGTAAGTTCAGAGTGCGCTTAATAAACAGATAATGCAAGTTCAATGACTGTTTTAGTTTATTGTTTTTTGTGTCTAATAATGGGTTGATTGTGCATTGTTAGCTGATAAAACAAGCGACATTAAGCCACACATTTACATATAATTATCTGGTCGCTTTGACTACTAATATGTTAATTTAACAACATTATCAGTCAACAGCAGCTGCTCGCACCATCTCAAACCCATACTTAGAGCAACTCTCTGTTTGTGTGTGTGTGTTTTTAATGAAAATTCAATTTTGTTTGCAGGGCGTTTGTGTATAGACACGCATAATGTGTGTGTGTGTGTCTGTATTAGTGGTGTAAAATAAAAAGTGTCGTAGTTCCCAAATGAACTTGTCAATTGCTCAATCATTGTTGTCAGCTATTTCGTTAATGAAGATACCCTGTAATTCATACACATGAACTTCCTTGCAACAAATTTCAAAAAAAGAAAGAAAGAACTTCGTTACATAGAAAATTCGTTAAATAGAATGGGTTTTTGAATGAATCAAGTTGCAGGGTTCAGGAAATTAATTCTTTACATAGAAGTTCGACTGTAATAACAAATAGTTTGAAACTAACTTGTCTAAGAAGTTAACAAATGTAATTTTTTCAAAGTAATATTGCCATCTCAATTATATACAGGGCATTTTAACAGTTCAAACAACTACATATTTAATTCGTGTATCATTTTCAAATTGTTGTCAATATTGGACGCCCTGCGGCGCCTCTCTCTATGTGTGTGTGTGCAACGCGAGCAATTTAAGTGCTTGTAGCGACAACTTCGACTTTGTCATCAACGTTATCAGGCCTTGTTGTCGACGTAGTCGCTTCCGATTTCAATTGCTGATAGTGTCCAAGCAATGGCCATTTACACAGCTAGCGCCCTTCCCTTCCCTACTCCTTACTTTTCTCTTATCATAGCACAATGTTGCTTCTGGTATTCGCTTTTTTTATATTGTTGCACAAATTACAACAAAGCGAAGCGAAACCTTTCGAACTGCACACAATAATACAAGTACACTGAAAAAAATATTTGACCCCATATTTTTACCATTATTTAGCATGAATATATGCAAAGTGGAATAGATATTTGTATGAAGAGGCTTTTTCAAAATCAATAGAAAAATAAAAATATTTAACATTAAAAACGGCCTTCAGACCTTCAGATTTATAGTTTTCAACAGTTTAATAGCTGTTAATTATGCATAAATATAATAATTACTATTTCTAACAAATTTTCTTTCTGCTATTTTTATATATATACTAAACTTGTACCAAAAACATTAATTTATTTAAATGGTTATAACAAAACTAATTTTTTTTTATGTGTAAACATACACACTTATTAAATTGTATATCTTGCTATTAGTAATGTTTTTATCTTGTTGGTTTGCTTTTGTTTTGGTCATGCTGTTGTGCATTGTGAAAATTGTGCCTTTCAGGGGTCGTAACAAAGCAATATTGCGTATACGCCACATGGCGCCACGCTGATAACTCGCTTTTGAAATATGTTTTGCCATCCTAATTCACTGATTGTGTGCGATTGAATTTCATTTCGTCATTAATTGAATTAATAACAGCGCAATGACTCTTTTGCTACCGCTTGAAATTGGAATTTCGCCACATGAGTAATGGAACTTCTGCTGGATCCAAAAGCAAAAGCGTTCTTTGATAAGATTAAGAGTCGATTAGAATCCATGCGAATTATTAATGAAATGAAGTTTGTGTCTGTTTCATGGTTGACTAACTGCACACACATCAAAATTCCATTAAATATTCGTCAAGCTTTGCAGAAATGTTGTGTTTTGGTATTTTCTTGGATCATTCTTCTTTCTTTTTACTTATCAAAGACTTTATTTCTACTTCAAGTATTTACATTTTCACAACTTCTTTCTGGCTTTGCGTTTTCTTTTCTTACTTCATTTTAAGCCAGGCCAAAAATAACAATGTCATGGCTAGACGCGTGTTGGCCATGTCGTATACGTAATTATGCAATCTTGAACAACAAAATTCGACACCAACGCACGACGACAACACCAAAAATATGGTGAAACGACATACGATAATAATGATTTCTAGGCATTTTTTGCCATTTAATTATGGTTGCCACAACAATCAAAATATGGCAGCAACACTCGTTTCCCAACCCACCCCTCTCTCTCTCTCTATCTTAAGGGCAGATTCTCACGCACGTGCTGCGACCCGGCTGGAAAATATGAGCATTAGCAATGAAAATGCCAAATGCGCCTAGAATATGAATGAATGTGTAAACAAATATTGTGAGAAAAATAATTCGACTTTAAAATACCTGCACTTTATACATATCAAATTACGATACACCTATAAATCAACATACAATTGTTGAACTAATGAATGTAATTCCTTATGGAGTCTTAAAATACCTGCACAACACTTTTAGAGTTGATCATATGTCTAGAATCTAGATTTTAGCTTCTTACCAAAGTGTCAAGACAGAATACGACATTCCAAAAAAGCCAAAATAAATATATATAGGGGAAAACAGAACTTTTGAACAACTTCGATAACCATGCTACCCAACTTTATTCTTTTTGCTACGGCCATAAAATGTTGTTACACAAAAAATGACCCCTCGAGCGGGACCGGAAGAAAGGTGCGCCTAGCTTTGACGTCGACGTCGACGTTGAAATCGTGCGTGCGAGGCAAAGTAAACACAATAATGTTGCTACATATGTATGCGTGTGTGTGCAACTATCCATGTACGCATAGATGTTTTGAAATTAGCATAATAAATAAAGACATTTTGGCAGCAAATACAAAACATAATTAAAAGCAACCCAAAAATCAAATTAAACGTCGGGCATTGTGGGAACTTTTAAGCCAATTAGCAACTACAAATTTCCGCTCTCTCTCTCTTTTCTCTCTCATCCAAAAGTTTATAACATTAGAAAACTGTATAATCTGAGCGGAAAATCTGCAGCAGACATTTTCACCAACAACAAGAGCAACAAACGAACTTCATATATGACAAAACAAAACTCGCATGAAAATGGGGTAAATGGGAAGGGGTGGTTTGTAGAGTGGGGGGCACTGCGTAATCAGGGCACAACAACTTTTCTCGTGCTTCTGGCAAATAAACAAAGTCACAGCTAGGCCGAGGCTTTATGACTGCCCCGATTGCCCTAACGCATACAGTTAATACTCCTATGCCTTTGTCTGTTTCTATTTGCTTCTATGCAAATAAAGGCGTCCAAAGCGAAGAGCCTAAAAGTGCACTGAAAGAAAAAATGCTTTTGAAAAGCATAAACATCATAAATGGAAGCACGAAATTCGAAATTTTCTAATTTTTGTTAATAGGTTACTAAAACTTAAAACAAAAACAATATGTTATACAGAAAACCTGCATAGTATGAACACTGGATAGTGTGTTTAAAATATTTTTTTCACACTATCCAAGTCGATTTTTTGGCATAATATTTTAACATGAATTTTGACTAAAAATCGCATTGTTAACTGTAAATGCAGTTTAATTCTAGCAGACAAACCATGACTTTTAAGATATTGCTTTTGAAAATCGGGTCAGTTTTGACGAAGTTATGGAAGTCGAAAGATTTGACCAATGCTGAAGTCGATGTTTTGGCATAACATTTTAACATGAATTTCGACTAAAAATCGCATTGTTAACTGTAAATGCAGTTATATTCTAGGGGTAAAACCATGACTTTTAAGATATTGCTTTTGAAAATCGGGTCAGTTTTGGCGAAGTTATGGAAGTCGAAAGATTTGACCAATGCTGAAGTCGATTTTTTGGCATAAAATTTTAACATGAATTTCGACTAAAAAGCTTTCTTACCTTTAAATGCAGTTTTATTCTTGAAATCAAACCATGACTTTAAAGATATTGCTTTTGAAATTCTGGTCAGTTTTGACGAAGTTATAACCCTTTGTGTTTATGAAAGTCAAGTTAGACTTGTTTTTCTTTAAGTGTACTCATTCATGATTATTCCCGTCATATGAATATCTAACTGCCTGGCTTGGCCAAATGTTCTTGCTGCTGTTGCTGTCTGTTAGGAGGAGTTTCAGTTTCAGTTTCAGTTGACAGTATAAACACATCAGCAATAACCATATCTCATAGGGCTGCTCGTAAATTTGTGGAGACTTTCGCCCCATTCTGCCCCTCCCACTAAAAACCCATTAAGCTTAGCTCTCCTTTGCACTCGCTCTCTCTGTGTTTGACATGTTTTGTGGGAGACATTTTGGAGACACGCACTAATTTTTTGATATTCAAAGCCAAGTTGGAAGTGTTGTTGTAACCATCGCTGGGCACGTTTTGCATTTTTATGTTAATTTCTTTACATTTAAAATGTTTAAAGACAAGCGCAAGGTTGACATTTTTGACACCTATTTTGGTTCTAGTCAAACATTTGTCACTACACACAATTGTAAGTTGTTGCCATAACTTCAGTCCGTCCAGATATCTATAGTATAGTATGTTTGTGTAGGTGTTTTTTTGAAACAACTTGTTCAACTGGTTTTTGTCTAAAAGCCAAAACGCATAAACATCAACGTCATCAACTTGGCGTGTTAATCAGCAAAAAGTTTGTATTTGATTTTTTGCGCCAAGAACTTTGAAAGTTTTGTGATATTTTTTGTTTGGCTCAAAAGCTGTCCAACTGGTTAACCATCTTAACGGATTTAGTCAATGATATGTGTGTTAAGACTTTGTTAGTTTGTTTTTGTTTTGGTTTTTTGCTTTTTCTGTGTGTATATTTGCCATTACTTTGTTGTCAGCTTGGTGCTCTTTATATGGACAGCCACTTCCGTGTGCGAATCGAATCAAATCGAATCGAGAGGGGATTAAGTTGGCACTCATAAATGCCTACAAACTTGGTAATATCTAAGAACTGACATCATGTTTCGTGTGCATCTGTGTGTGTGCTTTATATTTTTATTTTCAACTAAAGTCATTTGGCATATGAAGTTGTGCTAGTATTTAATTAACGCAATCATAATTAGCTTTTCAGCAGTTGCGCCAACAACATGTCCATTAGGCATAGTAATCATATTAATCGTACATATAGAGAACATTAGCGGAGAGTGAAAGTTGAATAAATCTTTAGGGGAACTTTTCTTGATGGTTTTGCCAGTTGTTCTTTAAGAACTTTAAGGAACTTTCGGGTTTTAGGCTTGAAAAATACATAGATATTAGAATTGAAAATATTCCTTAGCTGATAAAAAGTTTCCTTACAAATTTAATTTACTTTAATCTATTGAATATAAGAAATGTATAAAATATAGATTATTCTTATAAGTTCCTTATTCAAATATTTAATTATCTTCCTTTGCCCATACCTCATTGCATAGGATAGCCAACAGGCCTCATAATCATTCTCAACAATATTTAATGCCAAATAGTTGCTTCGACTTTTTATCTGTCATATCTTTATTTACCTGTCTTCCACTGTTAAGCTTCTATTTAAACAGACTTGCGAGCTGTCAATCGAGCATCAAACTGAAACTCAAATAAATAAGACTTGTCGTTGAGCCGCAGGTTCTTGAGCGTTTTAAAGTTGAGCTGGTTTATGGTCTGGTATTTACGCTAATTACTTGAATAAACAGTGCAGAGGCAGTTGATGCTGCAGCTACTTGCCACAGCTTATGCAGCAACCGAATATTTAACGACTAGCAAATAAACTGAAAATACTGATTTCAATGTTAAGCCCAATGGCCAATATAGAGAGAGCGAGACAGAAAGAGGGAGCAGCAGAAGAAAGCAGTTAATGCCCGCGGCTGCTTCTTGTGTTTGCTTTTTGTTTTTGGCAATCTGGATGAGAAGCTTTTGTATATATGTGGGTGGAGGTTGGTTGGGGATTCAGTGGTTTAGATTTTTAGCTGCTGCCTTGGCATAGTTTTGCTGACGAGCTCACTTTATCGGCAAAAGTAAAAAAAAAACAACCATTTACTCTAGATAAGACTCGACTGATTTATAACAAAAGCAGTACTAGAATTGAGAGTAGATAGAGATAGGGGCGGGGTTTTTGGTGGGTGTGTCTTTTATTTGTTGTTATATTATAAATGTTAAGCTAGTGCCACATATTTACATGGCCTGGGCATTAAATAAATGTGTGCTTAAAGTAAATAAGAAAGGTTTGTTGTTAGGATTCAAAATATTTGTCAGATTTCTTATATTTTTTTTAGATTTGATGACAAACAAAATTTCAAATTACTTTGCCCGAGTTTTAGTTTAAAGTTTTGCACGCTTTTTATTGAAAGTTGCTACCGGTGCAGGTTTTAGTTATTCCTTGAAGTAAAACAGTTTCCTACCATATTCCTTTTTTCTTGCCAAAAAGTTTGCTTGTTATTTGATTGGATAAAACTTTTATTTTAGCATATATGCAAATATGAAGTTGAACACTCGATTTAGGGGCAAATTTGTAAAGCAAACAAGAAACCTGTGTGTGTGTGTGTGTGTTTGCAGTTGCGGCGCACCTGCAGTTGCATGCAAATGTCCCTCTCTAATTGGACACAACATAAATGAAGATCATTAAAAATCTTACACAAACGTAAAATTAACCTAAATGACACTTTAGCCAAAGCGATGACAACTCTTGCGGCTTTTTGATGAACCGACAAAAGCAACAACAACAACAACTTGGCAAGTGCATGAATAACACACATAAAAACACCACACACACACACATTCTTACACATCAATGATGCAAACGGAGAAAAGATGAAGAAACACACATCTTTTGGGTGGTCGTTGGTCGCGGATATTTCTCAGATTTATGATTTGTTTATTTTGCGTTCTCATTTTCAACCAACGCCGCCGCGTTCGTTTCAAAAAAAATACCCAACAGCAATAGCCAAATAAAGGGCATTTTAGTGGATTTAATAAACAGCTTAAAAATCGAATTTTCTTTAACAACATTGAAAAAAAAAAGATTATAGCTGATTTTACATAATGCACCGATTAAAATATTAATTTTACACTTTCAAAACTCTTAAAGTATTGGGTGCGGGTATATAAAAGTCATGTGAAATTTTTAAACATCACTTTCTAAGCTGTTGACTTTGAGTCATGCGGCATGCAGCAACAGCGTTTTGTTTTGTTTGCTGTCAGCGCGATCTCGCGTCTTTTGGCGACATTTGCATTTGCAGCAGGCAGCTGAGAATGGATATACTCATAACTCATATATGTTCGAAAACAGCGCTGATTTGCATTTTAAAAATCGCTGTCAGCAGCAGCGGCAGCAGCAAAAAGATATAAAAACTGCAGCAATCGGCGGCTGGCGAGAAAAACTTTTTCATAACTGCAAAACTGAGGATTCGTTGTTGTTGGTTGTTGCATGCTGCTTGTTGTTTTATTATTGGCAAAAATTGCATAAATGAGTGCGTGAGTGCGTTTTAGTTTAATTATAAAACTGCAGCCACAGCAGCAGCAGTCTCAACAAGACGTCTGAGACAAGCGGGCGCTATTAAAGAATAAAAAAAAAGACATGTAAAGATTATAAGTATGAAATGTATTCAGTGTCTGAGTTCAAAATGCCGCAACTGAAAACGGCCAGCAGCTGCTACATTTATGAGCATCCCTATATACATACACACACACACACATATATGTATATAGATATAGAGCTATATAAACGACATCCATCAGTTTTGGTTCTTTTGCTCGACGTGCCCAAATTGCATTTGCATTCAAGTTATTTGCGCTAATTTCACGTTATGAATTTTAAGTTCGCACATTTACGCAATGCATTTGCCAATGCTTGCCTCGTATTTTATTAGCTCTGTAATGAAAAGATGCTTGTTGAACATTTTGGGTTTTACTTGTAGTTGAATTAGTGTGTGGCAGACATGCCAACATTATGCAAGATAAATTCCCAACTGATGAACTTGAGCCGCAAAACTGCAACGGGCAAAACCTAAAGTTTAATCCGGCAATTAGCGCTCAAACTTTATTCAAGTTCTTAAGAAATGTAGTTAAAATGGAAAAACTTCTTTCAAACTACAAATTCCTAAGCGCTTTGAAACAATAAACTTTAGTTTGTCAACTGTTTTAAGTAAGGAAAGCAAGATGAAACAAACTAACTTTAGTATTAAGTTTGTGGAAATTTTAATGCTTTTGCAGACATATGAATAAAACTTTAAGAAAATAGTGTGCATAGAAGTATTAAATAAAGCAAGATATGTTTTAAGGAACTTAAGTTTGATGTTTGGCACCAATTATTTAGTTTATTGCAAATTAATGATGATAGTTTTTGGTTGGCTTTTATGTTTACATATTTAAGCATAAAAAAAACTTGGTACAGTTCCAAATTTTGTGCTCATTATACATTGGCTGTCAGACAGAAGTCTTTAAAATATATTTTCTTACGATTTCGGAAAGCATTGTCTTCTAATTGATGTTTGTTCTAAAGAATTTATGCCACAAAGCGAGAACTTCAATCATTTTGACACTCTTTCTTGCCTAGTCAATTGAATTAAAATAGTTTTGCTTTGTATAAGATATGCAATGTGGGTGAAATGGTTAAGTCAAGTGGTTATCCCTTTATCCATTCATTTATCTCTCAAACCCCCTCCTCTTTTCTCAATTCATGCTTCTTCTTTATTCTATTCACACTTCTATTGTGTGAAAATCAGTTAGATTCACTCATAATGCCACATTCAGTCCGTCACCCATCAACAATATTCACTTGTCCGACTCTTTATGAATCGCATGCAAAAATTTCATGGCATTTGAGTGGCAAAAACTGAACAATGGACAATGCTTTGTGAGAGAATGGTTGGGTGTTAGTTGAAAAAAAAGAGTTTTATTAAAATGAATGTAATCTTCGAGATTTTGCCCCAAAAACTTCGTATTGTTAACTTGATTTACAGCTTTACTTAAAATGCAACTAGATTTGTTTTATTTTTATTTTGTTCTGTTCCACTTGAATTTCACTCTGTCAAACGTTAGTTCCACTTCCTTCTCCCCCTCCCTATACCCTTGCGTTGTTTTGCGATGGTAATTGCACGCGCGCTGAAGCATATCGTATGTTGCAGGTTTCCGTTTAACTTGCTGCTGTTGCTGCTGCTGTTGCTGCTGCTGCCGACTGGGAGAAACGACCTAAAATAGCGGCACAAACCAAATGCGGAACATGAGCCGCGATGGGAATAACAGCAACAGCAACAACAAGAACAACCATTAACAAAAAAGGGGTTGGGGCATCCCATCAATATTGGCCAGCGACAGCCATTTGTTGTTCTTGTTCTTGTTGTTGCACGAATTGTACGTGTTGCAATCTATAATAGATACAAGCAACAAATACACAATACAGCTACAATTGCTGGCGTGCGTGAGTTTCTGTGCGTTTTGTTGTTGCTGTTGTTGTTGTTGTTGCTTTGCTTTTTCTTCTTGCTTCACGCTCACTGCACCGGCAAACAAAACACCAACTTTCCTCTCTTTCCTCATCTGTCCCTGTCTTTTTCTCGCCCTGTCTCTGTCAAAAAACATGTTTTTTGTCATGCTTGCTTTGTGGCAACGCTGCTTGGTTTTTGTATACCCTGTAAAAACTGAAATGGGTATGAACTTGTACTAATTTTTGAAAAAGGAAAGAAAGGAGTATTTTCAATCCTTCGATAGAATTTATGTTAGGACTCCCTGGACAGACTTCAATAGCATTTTTTTTTCTGACTACCCTTCTCAAATATAACTTTAAAGTGTGGAAATGAAAGTTTGTAAAATGTGGATATTATATCTTTGTACCTTAAAGAAAGGGTATTTCCCATATTCGATTCTCAACGAAACATAACTCGAACTTGCTTGTTATTTTTTCAATGGACATTTGTAGCTGTAGTCATTGTATCTGAATCAGAGCCAAGTGCATGGCCCCTACGCCCTTTAGCCCCTCCGCTCTGTTGGCTATTAACGAAATGCACCATTAGGGCGCAACCGTGCATAATTACATCTGTTAATGTATTTGTATCTGTGTATCTGTTTGTTGTGCCCATCTTTCCATTTCTTTTCACATTCAGATTTTTCTTTTTTTTGGTAACTCTAATTACACGCGCTATGATTGATGTTCGCCCTGGGATTCTCTAGTTGTTTTCAATTCTGCTGGCTTTTTCTTGTGCTTTCAAACATATTTCGTAATTATGCTTCTTTTTTTCCCCCAAATTCCTTACAGCCACTTTGCTTTTGTGGAATTACATTGAGCAGCAGCAACAGCAGCAGCATTCACCAAATATTTGCTTGTGCAGTTGCATCAAATTTAAAGCTCATAATTCCTGCTTCTTTATGTATGTATGTAAGCCGTTTATATGTACACATATATTCACCACAAAATGCAGACCCTCAACGACCCAATTTTAATTTGTCACTCGACACGTCAATTATATAAATCGTTTATATATGTTTGCAGTTTGCTGGTTCTTGGTTCACAACATTCCCAAGCATAAATAAGAACTGATGAAAAAGCTAAGGGAAAAGTTGCTTAAGATTAGCACAACGAATTTTAAGTTACACTAAGTTGACTATAGAAAAGTACAACATTATATCTCAAAACAAGTTGTATTACTATGCTTCGTTGAGTTACCCCAATTAGCAATAAAATTAAGCATTGAAAATATATATTATTTTTCTGAAATTTTACAATAAACTTCGCTTGTTGCCCACTGCCCACCCAAAATAAGAATACCCACAACAATAGAGTATTATGTTTTCGATTTTCTCTGCATTCCTTAATGGCTAAAATGCACACACAAAATAAATTTGAAAATAATGTGTGAATTTTCTCTTAGCTCGTTTCAGATACAACAACAACAACAATCTGGACTCCCCCCACAACAACAACAACAAATGAATAGACAAATTGTCAATGGCCAACTTCCGCATACAAATATTTATAGGGCATATTTTCTGTTTGTGCGTGAGAAAAGAAATGAGCAGCTGATTTTCAATATTGGCTGGGAATTGAAAGTAAAATAAAATCAAGTTGTCGGATTATTGATTTCTACAAATGTTTACATTCACACAAAATAATCTTTGGATTGCATAACTCAAGCAAACGTGTCAACACTGGAAAAAAACAAAACAAAACATAAAACAGTTGCAGCTGCCGTTGCCGTTGCTGTTGCGGCTACTTTGGTTAATTGATTTCTGTTTGCTGCCAATGCCAATGCAATGAGGCGTGCCAAAGCTAACAACAAAAACAACAGCTATAATCACAATTACAACAACAACAACAACCTCAGCGCCAACAACAACAAGAAAAGCTGTACGACAATTGCGTGCGCGTTTCGGGCGCGTTTTTTAATTAATTTAAAGTGTTGTTGTGTTTGCCCTTTCTTTTAAACGGAGCGCGTGAGTTAGTGTGCGTGCGTGTGTATGTCCAGCCGGAAATCAGCAATTTAACTTAACAATAAGACGCTTTCGAAGGAGCCCCCAAGTGGAGCCAAAAAAAAAAACCCATAAAAAGTAGAAAAGAAAAAAAAAGACGCAGCGACGAAAATCAGCCAAAAAATGTTCGCGGGCATCAAAAGAAGATTGGCACGCAAGTAAGTTAAGCTCTCCTTTCTTCTCTTTTTCTACCTCGTATTTCCATCACACTACTTAAGATAACGTTTTTACCACTCTTTTGTCAACCATTTCGACGACTTTTCTCTTTTTGTTCTTTTTACTATCAACGTGTGTCCTTTTTTGAATACCCTTTCAATATGCGAGAGATTTTTTATCGTTTAACTTGTTTTGATTTGGATGGAATAAGAAACAATGCTTAATCCTTTGACTAACGGATGTCTCAATTCCTTTCATTCAAGATTTGATGTAATTTATCATGTGTTATTTATCAAATGCTATAGCAAATAATCCATTAAAAATAGTTTAAATAACAAAACAAAGTTTTAGAAATCAAACAAAAATAAATTATTTTGTTAGAGCATTTTAACTTCGACTCATAATACTATAGAAAAAAACAAGTTTCTTTGCTTTTTTTTTTATCAAAGTTGTCCCTTCATTTTCATGGCCCAATTCCGCCGTTAATGACATTCGCGATATAAGGTCAGCAGTAGGAGGACATAGGATGTCCTTTGTAAGCCAACTTTCTTGGGGGCGCTTTTCAATTTGCAAAAAGCTTCAAATCGGGTAACAAACAAAAAAAAAACAGAACAGAATATCAAGTATACTATTTGTCTAATTAATTTTGTTGGCCAACTTGAGACTGGAATTGAAACTCATTTGGCACAGCAATTGAGACGCTTTAAGAATGGGTGGAGGGGGTGGGGGGACACACATACAACATCGACCTCTCCCGCCATTTGCACCTCCCCTTCCCCTTGCCTTCTGCTCGTGCATGCCAGTTTGTATTAGCATTGCCCCCACTCGCGTTTGACATTGAAGCTCATGAAATTTGTGCTAATTTGTGCAAATGTTGCACGTTTCGGCAACAACAGCAATAGCATCAGCAAAAATCATCATCATTCATCATTTGGCGTCATCATTATAATAATGGTTTTTATACTATTATTTTTTTCGAGTTGTTGCTGTTGTCGTTTTTTGTTTTCTTTTGGTAAATGAGCCAATTAGCTAAAAATCTTTATTATTAGCTGATTGCTAGCCATGAAACCGGTTTTGTATTGTTTTTTTCTTATTAGCGTTTATCCATAAATAGAAAATTGAATTATACCACAAATTGACGCTTAACTGCCTTGCGGCATTTGATTTTTTGTTTTGCTGCCAGTAATTTTTCGCCTTTAACTCATCCTCCTTACCCATACACTGTTGCAAGGCCTTTCCGCTCTTTTGGAAGTGCCATTAAAATAACATTTTCGTGAGAAACTTAACATCGTGAAGTTGTGATCTCAAGCCTAATGAAAGCTTTAGAAAGTTTCGAGTGTTAAAGAATAGACGCGTAATTGTATAAAGTTTGAAGTATTGATCAAATCACATATGAGAGAAGCACTTTTAACCCTTGAAGTGACTTATGAGATTAGAAAACTATTTTTAGATCTAGAGGCGACTTGAGGAATAAATCATGTTGACAGAAATCATTGACCATGGACTTACTATAAGAAAAAAAATCGGTTAAGTTAAAGTTAGATTAAAGCTATATATAAAAATAAATAATTAAAAATAATCACTTCCTTTCTTTTTATTGAAAAGTTTGACACTTTATTTCCGAACTAATTTATATTACTTAAGTTTCTGTTGAATTTTTGAAAAATCAAAAAAATGGTTTTTCGACTTTCAAAAAAATGCTTTTAAAATATTTTATTGCTGCATCAACTGATCCCTGTAAGAGTTTCGCATAAAGTTCATACACACACACATAGAAACAAAAGTTTATTACATACTGTACAATATTATCTACCTTCACAATTCACACCGCCACTCTAAAAATGTTTAAAGTCCAGCTGGCCCAGATGACAGTGGCAAGAGATTTTTTTCGGGCAGTAGTTGGTGCTATTTACAAGTCATGATGTGCTAATTATTTAAGAAAAGTGCAGCCAAATGCCTTTTAGCACTTAACGTTGACAGGTTACCTGTGCCCCTTGCCTCCCTGCCCTGCCCTGCCCAGCCCAGCTTATTCCACATAACAAAATGCCCCCGAAAAGAATAACAACAAGAGTAACAGCAGCAAGACATTTTAGGCTCAGGTGCTAAAAACACCTGTGCAAATAGAAACCAAAACTCGAGCTCAACAAACTCCAAAGCCAAAGTGGCGGCCTAGACTTCAGTAACTTGCCACATTATGTAGGTGGCACATTCATTTACATAGTCCTAACATGCACGTAAAAATATCTTGTAAATGGTTTTAAGCCTAAAATCTTTTTGTTTTTTTGGGAAAGCCCACACAAAATTTCATTGAAATTAAACGCTTAGATATTATGAACGCCTGCGATGCCTCGGAAATTGGGGAGGCGCAGCAAGCGTAACTAAAGTTACATTAAAAAAATAATAATTACACAAAAAAAAAAGAGGAAACATAACACACTTTATTCAACATTAAAAACATTACAAACAACTTTTATGTGGGCATGCGGCAAGCATGTTAAAAGTGCAGCCACAAAACATTTCGTGTGAGAGAAACAAAAGCTCCATTTCTTAGAAAAGATGATAAAGTATTCTCACGCATATAAAAACAAGTACTTAAAGCCAACTGAAGCTCTCAAGTCACGGTGCAATTGGTGTGTGTGTGTGTGTGTGGTATCCATAACATATAATTACATGCATCGCAAAGTAACTTGGAAAACTTAGATTTATTGCATGCCTAATTATGATTGATACGGGAAGAAGAAAATTATGTGTGGTAAGACGTAAGACAGTGCCTTCAAATATACTAGTATACCCTGCTTATAGTTTTATTGCTTCCTTATGATTAAGATTGCTAAGGGAATGGATAGCAAAGTTTGTTATAAACATTATGATATTAAACAGAGATCATACTTATGATGATCAAAACTGAAATTCATAGTATTTGTACATTTTCCTAATAATACAGATTGAATTTTCATATCAGTTATCTGAAAATCTTAAGAAAAAGCATTTTTAAGTTTCTGAAAATATGGTTTTCATTATAGAAAAAACAAATCGCACGAAATATCACCACTAAATTGAAGAATATCTATTTTGAAATAAATAAAACAATTAAGCTTGCTTTAGAAAATCTGTAAAATTCGAAAAATATTATTATCGAAGTTAAACAAGTATTTCCTGAATTAAATAAAACTTCCTTGTAGCAAATATTTGAAATTAAGCACAACTTTCTCGAGTTCTCCATATGAGTTGCATGATTCCTTAAATATTTCAAATGTAAGTAATCTTTTAATAAATCTTTTGGATTAGTCTTAAAATGAAACTTCCTATCACTACCCTATAGCTATGGAACAGCAACTACAATACTAGAATTGTGTTGACTTGGCGCCATTGTTTTTTTTTTGTTGTTTCTTTTAAGTTTTTAGTAACTACTAGTTGTGAAGGCCCCAAGCGGTGTTTTCCATTTTGTGCTCATTTCGCTATGCTCTCATTGTTCTATTCGTGTGTTTGTTTTGTGAGTGTGTGAGTGTGTTGAACGACTTATCAAATGTATCTTTTCAACAACTGACAAGTTACGATGCTGCGCACTGTGCCACTAACATGCTTTGGTCTTATGGGTTGAAAGGAAATGTGATGCAACAAAGCGTGAGGCGATGAGAAAACTAACAGTAACTGTTTCATCTACAGCAGTTGATAACCTCGCGCTAATTTCAAGCTAAGATTACAATAAAAACATCAGAACATAATAGAAAAGCTACAACTCAAACTGGGGCTGCCTGTTGCAATTACCGGATATGCGCAGCTCTCGATAATGCCACAGAGCTTACATAAAACACATACACACAACACATACATATATCTATTTGTATTTTATGCCCTATCGTAAAAGTATTTTGGTCGCTTTTTTGCCTAATTGCTGTGTGTGGCATTTCATGCGTTCGACATTCGATAGGCTTTGAGGGTAGCATTGACCTATTATTGTGCCATATTATTATTTGCCTAGCTATGCTTTTATGTTGTAAGCAACATCAAATTTTGAAGGCTCTCTCTTTAGTTCAAAGTTCGTTTGCCCTCGGTAAGCTCCAAGACAAGCGCATCGTTTGTTAGCGCTTCAAAAGTGGGGGGTTCTCAAAATGTCTGCCTGATCGATATAAAGATAGAGCACACTTTATTATTAAGTACAGTAGTCACTAGGATAGGGGAATTTTTGAAAATAAATATTTGAGGCTACTAATTAAAGTTTTTTTTATAATATTTTCATTTTGTACAATAAATTTACGATAAAATTGACTCTTCATTGAGTTATTACTGTGCCTTAGTAGACACAATAAGTGCGTTCTTTTGCCCAGAAGCTAGCTGCCTTTTGCAATTGTGTCTCTTTGTAAGTATGTATCGCCCTTCTGTGCACCCACATTCCCCGCCTCCCTTACTTTACTGTCATAAATGCGCCATTAGAGCTAACAACGTATTTTCAAAACTTCACTTAAGACATCAACAACAACGCACCCACATCCACCCACAAATCTCCCTCTTGTCGCATTCATTGCATACACTCACATACACAAAAGAAATGCCATTTTATGCATTTGAAGTGCGTCGAAGTCTGCGTCGCCGTCTGTGCACTATCTCACATCTAAGTATCTGAATGTGCCTTGTATATGTATATGTATCTTTGTATCTTATGCCTGGGCGTCCCGCACATCTTTCTGTCTGTCTTTCTTTCTTTCTGAGTGAAGTGTCAATTCCATCATGAACCAAAGTGGCGCACATATCGCATAACACACACACAAAAAGGGGCGACAATCAAAAGAAAAATTATTATTGAACAATTTCTACAAAAAACACAAAACGTAAACGAAAATAAATATGACAGACAAGCACGTCAACAGCATTCATTCGATCGAATTCCATATACACTAACTGGCTATTAAAAATGTGCATTTAAATTGCAGTTAAATTGTAACATGATAATGCACTTAACAATTGTGTGTTGTGTATTGCCATTATATGTATATAGATCTGACCATAAAACAATGCACTTCACTTCACAACTTCGCACTCATTTTTATATGGCCAATTTACACATAAAAGACAATTGTTCCAATGCATTTTTTATCGACGTTGAGATTTGTGATTTAACCGAAAAAAAAGCAACAGCTGTTTTACAACACTTGTAATATTAAAAGCTGCAGATTTGCAAAGCGCCGCAGGTTAAAATTAAGTTAAAACAAATTCTTTTATGATTTAAATAATTAGTTTTTGTCGGCCTTGTATACTACTAGTATCTGCAACAAGTATCTTCAGCTATGAATAACTAACATAGTTATTTTTATGGATTTTAATTTTAATGTAGCGCAGCTTTCATTAATCTTGCAGGAGAAACCTTCAAATCTTGAATATCGATTCATTACACTTCACAAAATAATCGATCTTGGCACAAGTAATCGATTACAGACAACAATTAATTACTTTTTATAAGCTTAATCATCTAGCTGCTACAAGGCTTAGAGCAACTTTATGCTTAGAGTATACAAAATGAGCACAATGAAAGCGTCAAATAGGCATCTTCTGTCATCTCTTGCATTTTGACAGCAAACACGCTGCACGCAGATACAGCAACAAGAAAGCAATGCTTCATTCAGCAGACAATACGAAAGATGCAGATACAACGACTACGACTACAGATTCAATTTTCTTTGGGTGTGACAATTGCAGACGCGACGCCATAATGATGAATACCTTTTTAATGAGCAGCTGACATATGAATATGCATGAGGGAGCAAAAATGAGGAATACCAAGCAATTTATTATCGCTTCAATGGCATTCAGACTGCTCAAATAAGTGGGATTATTTTCTATACATATTTTCTATATGTAACTCGCTGGTTTAATCATAAATTGTCCAACTTTGACGCGTGGAATGACCCTAACCTACCCAAATAGTTGAGCTCCGTTCTTTTGATTAACTTTTATTGCACGCTGACATGCGAAGTGCGTTTTTGAAATGCCAACGAATGAATTCGTATATATACAATATGTTATACATACACTTGTGTATAGAATTTCCTTACTGCCGTTCTTTTTTTCCTGTGGCTGTTTCGTACTTGTTTTCTAATTAAAAGTTTTCCCTTAACGTTTGCTTTAAACGCAAACTTTGGCGTTGGCCAAAACTCACACACGCCCAGTTACACCGTACCGTTAAGAGGCTCTTCCCCAAAACATTTTTGTAGGGCGTTGACGCGCTTTACAGCCAAGCAGCAGTAACTGCTACAGTGGTAACTCAATAATTCGAACGTTTTGGCTTTCAGTTTGAAAAGGATGATTTTTTAGAGACAATACATTTTTTACAGACAAAAAATCAAATAAAATCATAAACAAAAAAAAAAATATTTTGATTATACGTATTTAAAAGTATAATTTAATATAAATATTTATTTGTTCTTTTGATGTATTTAACTAAGCTTCTCTTAGACGTGTGTTAACACTGTACCCTAGTTATTTTGGATTCCCAAAAGCTTGCTGATAAATAGAATTTATATATGCATGAGTTTATTTTAGGTGGACAATTCACACAGAGAAACAAGCACACACACAATCATACTCACAAACATATGCAAACAAAAATATTGTATATATATACAACAATAGACTTCCAGCACGTTATCTATTCGAGTGCGGAAATGGCATATTAAGGCAGTGTTTATGGGTCATTAGGGTGCTGGCCGAGTTAAATAGCTCTTCCCAAAAAAAAACGAAAGAAACATTTTGGAAAATTAATTAACATGCCAATGTGTGTCCTTGAAGGCAACCAACTGTTAACTGATAGCGCTGCTGATAAGTGTTACTGATGTTGTGTTTCCGCTTTCAAAGCGTCGAGCCGTTGGGCTACTCTATACTACTACTAGCTACAACAATAAAACATCAAACAAACCAAACAAGAAATCTGCATGCAAAGTCTGTGACTCGTCGGCGCGAATGTGACATGCAAATAACTTTCTAAACTGATGGCTGCACCTTGACGGCTTCCTTTCGTGTACATACATACAAAGCAATGTTTAAATAAATGCAGACAAACATACAAACATATACTGAATGTGCACTGAGAGAAATATCAATTGAAAGTTCGCATTATATGTATCAGGGTTCCTATCTAGTTTAAAGCATTCAAGGTGTCTTTTTCCTGAGTGTTTTGAAGGGTTAACGTTAACTCTTCTTTGAGTCGCCTAAAATTTTTTTGCATTTTCTTTTCTTCAAGTGCATACACTGCACAAGAACAGGGTGGGCTTGGCCTGGCTCGCTGGCTGTAGCGAGTAGTCAATCAGTTGAGTTTTTGAAGTGTTTGGCCAGGTAAACACATAGTGTCCACTTGACTTCCGTTTTGCTGATTGCATCGTGTGCCTGTGCTCGATTCCCTGGAGTCGCAGCTCTCGACTCAAACTGCAACTTCAGGCTTGAGAACGTGACATGTGGCTGACGTTCCAACGTATTGATGTTTGCAATAGTTTCTGTTACTAGTGTTTGTTTGTTGTTTTTGCTGCGGTTTAATTCATGCATTTGGTATTTACAAGGCGGGCCCGCTTGTTGTTGTGTTTACATTTGCATAAATATTTGCACAAAATGGTTTGAATAGCGCTTTTGTGCTTCATTTGAGTGTCAATTGCCAGCTTGCTCGACTGTTTGCTGGCCAATAAATGCAACAAATAAACATATCGATAAACGATATCAATGATTGCAAGCAAAAGTGCAAAGCAGCCAATTTTTAAGTGGGTAAGAAATGGTTCGTCACAATTGCAATTGCTTGGTGAGAGATCTCATTACGATGAGAGACGATCGAGGTCTGCACTCAATTATTGTTGAACATGTTGTTGTTAAAGTCTTTATGTGGTTTGGATTTCCTGTTCGACGACCGCAATACAATTATGTGATTGTTATCGGATGTGTTCGTTTTTGTTTTTTCTTTTTTTTTTTCTTGCCCGTATGTAGATGTAAACCCAGTAATAAATCTTTAATTTTTCTTCTTTCGCTCTCTGTTGATTTTGGTTAGCGCGCTCATGTTGTCAAATTATGCAAATTTCAAGTGTGGGCTTCAAAATCAGTTATGAAGATAACGAGAGAGAATGAGTGAGGGAGGGGAGAGCGAAAGAGTGTGCCCTACACAGATTTGGGTCATTGATGTAGCATCGATGGAAACATCAACACATTGTCATCGACGAAAGGAGTGTTGAAAATGAGATGCAACCCAAAAAACTAGCAATCAACAAGAACAACTCAAATTTCTCATAATATTAATCACACCCACAAGGTTTTGAGTTGGGCGACAAAAAAATGACAATGAGAAACAAGTAAGGTTGCTTATTTTGTGAGAAAACGACTAGAGAATACTCTATAGGTTACTTTGTTGCTATCAATAACTAAGTCTTCTTTTCAAGATGTTGTGAATAAATTATTGAAAAACTTTGATTATCTCATATTGAGAAAGAGCTGTCTAAAAGTTTAACTTATTCGTTAAACATACGGATCAAATTTAAATCTTCTATTTCTTTGAAATATCAAGATATCAATCGATAAATAAATATAAATATACATAAGTCTTCCAGCTTACTTTTTCCATTTTAAATGAGTATGGAATACACATATTAAGTGTAGTTCCTTTAATACCCTTACTCAGCTTATCTAAGCAAGACTTTCAGAATGATGCTGCTGTTGGAGTTTTTTTTTTTTCAAGCCAACTGCCAACTGCAGTTTGCATCCTTTTTGTCGTTGTTTGAGTTTGCTTCTTCACACTTTTGTGCACGCAGTAAGCGGAGACCCCATTTGAATTGTAAACAGACTTTGGACACGCCTATTTGGGTTATGTTGCCTGACTCTTTGCTGTTTGTTGTTACATGGATGAGTACACGAGTATAAAATGCATGTGTTGTTGTCGGATTTTGTTTCAAGTCTGCTTGAAAATGGGTTACTGTTTAAGCCCTTTTAGAAATGTGTGTGCAACGGTGCGTTGCATCGCAGATTTATTATAACGGAAGCTTAGCCCGCGTTCTCGCGGCTCATGAATAAATTAACAATTGCCTGCCACAAAATTTGCATGCACATGCTCGAGCTTTTGTATTGTTCAATTACCATAAAAGGCCAATACTCCAGCATAGCCGTTTAATCGATCTTTAGCCGCTCAAATTATGCAATCCAAAAATCACACACACAGTAGCTTAGCTCTTGACTTGCTGGACATTTTCTTGAAGCACATAGACTGCATATATATTTTTTATATTTGCCCTCAGGATGCTGTGCTTTAAATCACTTTTGCATGAGTCCCACAACCAACGTTCACGTCTCTGTCTCTGAAAGAGAGTCTATGCATCTATGCAACTGTGTGTGGTCAGTGGCCATTGAATCGCCCACGCCCTCTGTTGAGTATGGGGCAGTAGAAGGGGGCACCCACAAGCAAAATATAGCGATTGTTCAGTGTTTGCGAGTCGGCAAAAATACCCTGTAAACAGGTTTTTCAATTTAATACCAACGACTTCTCAAAGTACAGGGTATTCAAAAGTTGTGCAAAGCATCCTCTATCCAATTGCCGTTGTGTCTGAACTGACTGCAATGTTTGACAGTTGGACATTTGGATAGAGTTGGACAGTTTGAAGCGAGCGTTGGGCGTTTTCAAACTTCGATTTTTTTTCAATATGCATGATAGCAAAGACATGTGGCGGGGGCGTGTGGCAGTAGTAGTAGAAGCTTTCGAATAGCAGTCGAAAATTATTGCAGAACTGTAAATTATTTGCACTGTCGACCTCATTGTCAGCGCTTTAAAATACCTAAACACACACACTCGTATTTGTATGGGCGTTTTTTGGTCAGCTTTTCATGACAGTCGAGAATTAATTCAATGCGTTTTATGTAAATTAAGCATTTTTGTTTGGGCGTAAATGCCTCAAAATAGCCAGTTTTTGTTATTTTTTTTTTTGTGATGGTACTTAACGCAAATTATATGAAATGCTGTCTAAACAGCTTTAAATGCTAGTTTTAATTGGTTGACAGCTGTAATAAAGTCGTTTTTAAGCTAAAAATACGCTTGGTATTTTATTAAATTGCAATCGAAAATAGTATAAAACGCAGCTCAACCCACCCAATTATTGCTAAAGCCACAACGTAATTACTTTCCATAAATTCGCTGTTAAGGGTCGCAAGGTTCAACTTCAAATTGGTCAGTTAAGTAGTAAAGCGCCTTATTCAGGCTTATTTGTAGGCTGTTAAAAGAAAAGAGAAAAAAGAAATTGCCATTTAAATGCAAGCCAAAAATGTTGCCAAGCTACAACTTGCCTTCTGCTTTTCTTTCTCTGTCTGTGCAATGTATACTTATATATATTTTAATGCCAACTGCAACTGTACCATTGATAAGGGCCGGACACTGAGAGCATGAGTGGAGCAAGAGGAGTACAAAAAGGGGGCGTGGTGGTGAGGGGGACATCAACGGAAATTTATGGTCGACACATAAAACGCATAATCAGTAAACGAATGTGCCACACAAGAGCGCCGGCTTAACCGAATGACCAAACAGTCAAACGGACAAACGGACAAACTGCCACAAAAAGAGGCATAACTTTGCCCCCTGTCAGTGTCTCTCCTCCCTACAGCAGTTGAAATGATTGTGCGCTTGACGAATGTGCAACATTCAACGATATCAGTGACAAGCATATACATATGTATATATGAAAACAAACATACATATATTTTAACATGTTTGCTACCCTTACCAAATGACGTAATTCAGCATAATTAATTATATTTTTTGGGGAAGGGCAAGTTTATGTTCAAGTTAATGGCACTTACACTTGATATGAGAAAGTATTTGCTAACATTTAGCAACTCTTTCGTCAAAAATATATAAAAAATGTTGGTAATTTTCGCAGTACTTTGTCAAACATTTACTCTTTCTTTTCATGTAGTTCCCTTTGCTCTTACGTGGCGAATACAAAAAAGTCAACCGTGCCTTTTAAGCTCAACACAAACACATAAACATATATGCCCGGTTAAATAGTGTATTTTTTTTTATAGTTTATTTGCTAACGGAAGCAAAGTTGATGGAAATGCAAATGCTTTGCTCGTTGTCTGCCAACAGGAGCAACATGTAGCGGAGAAGTAAAGTGTAGAGGAGCGACTGCACCTTAAAAGGAACAAACCGTTCCGTACTGCACCGCACCGTACGTGTGAGTGAGTCACTGCTGCTAAATTAGATTCCTAAAGTGCAACGTCTGCACTTTGCACCTAGCACGAACAAGCGCTATTTCACTGTCAATTGATTAAGTAAATGAGCGAAGGGGTATGTGAGAGAGGGGTGGGGGATTGCATGTGCAATGTATCGTATAAGGTTGGCGTTTAATTAAAGCCCTGTAATGCCATTAGTTGGCCTTTCTTGACTTTGGCATTGATGACTGCAACTGCCGCCTTGCTAATTAAGTTTGCCACAAATGATTGGCGCAAAAGATGAGTCACGAAAGGCACGCGATAGTCTGCTGCAGTCCAGTTGCCAATTGGCCAGCTTGATAACAGTTAAATTGATTTTGATTGCTTTATTTGATGATCATAAATCAAAGGCGCATAGAAATTCTGCGCCAAGGCACGTGGGCTGATAGCTGGCAAGCTGTATTTGAAAAGTGAAGTGAAAAACGAAAGAGTAAAAAAGCACACGAAAACTTGACGCATGCTGCACAAGATGCAACGTCAACGGTTTTGACCACTGCCCACTTGGCAAACATGATATTACACTTTAAGAAAAAATGTGAGCCTAAGCTCAAACAAAGTTTAAACAAATTGTTTATTACTTAGCCCTTTATATTCTAAGCGGAAGGTTGCTTGTTATATATTAAAAAGTCTTTTGTGCATGCAAATCATTCGTTATGTATTCGAAAGTTTTGTCAGTGTAGCAACAACTAACTCGTCCAGGACAACCGGACACTCAAACGCAACGAAACGAAACATTTTGTGCGATTTGCTTGTAAGATTGTTTAGCTGTCCATTCATTTGACTCTAGTTTGCAGCAGTGGCCGGCCGCTAAAGAGCGTTGAGCGTTAGACTTGGCCAAAAAAAAATAAAATATATTGAAAACTGGATTGCAAATGCTTGTTGAGGTTTGGTCTAACATGTGGTATTGGTATGAATGCACGCAGCCTCAGCTTGCGGTTGGAGTTTGTGGTTAATGGAGCTGTGGCTTGTTGGTTGTTGCCCACTCGAATGCCTCCAAGTGCCAATTTTATCAAATTATTTGCACTTAACTTGCAAATTCAATTTGAAAATAACTAGCAAAATGTTGTTGTTGTTGTTGCTGTTGCTGTTATTGTTAGCAATCGGGTTATGGCCGACATGTGCGCACGCTATATAACCACTGTCCACAATTTTATATTATGGATATTCTTTTCGAATCTTTGACATGCAAACAAGTCGCAACTAAGGATCTGTGCAGTATATCTATTGCACGCATATTCCTTGCGCCTGTCGAGGCATTATCACAGGTGCTCTGGCCATAATCGATATCTTTGTCAGCTAACTGGCAATATTGGGTCACGTCAGCTTTGGCTGCGGGGTGGCAACGCAGTCAAGCAGAGAATTCTTATTGGGCATAGCCAAGACGCACAGTGGTATTATGTGATTTTCAGCTCAAGTTAGGATGCGATTAGCCTTTGCTCATATTGCGAATTTTCCTAGCTGTTTGTGTTAAACTTGCAAACTTGTTCAAGCTTTAATCAGCCTCATAAGCTTTAGAGCTGATGAACCCACTGCCAAAGTCTATACTATAAAATTATTATATGTCACTCTGCCAATGTGCTTTGGATTTTGATAGCATTATGTACTTGGCTGTGCCTCAATTGCGGCACTTGGAGATTTGTGTGCATTGCAACACTTGCGCTCCAGATTAGCGGCTACGAAGCTTTTGTTACTTTGTTGCCTTAGCCAGCTGGCAATACAATAATTTTGACACTTCTTGGGGGTGCCTCGATTACTGGCTATGGGCATTGGGAAACCATTGAGCTATGCAACTATAAGATCTTTATACGTTGATCACTGATACGAACTTAAGCCCACACGCTCTCTGCGGCTTTTAGTTTTTTAATAACTTGTCAAGCAAGTTTTCGCTGCAGACACAGCGGCTGCAGTTTTTTGTTTGTGGATTGTGTAAATACAGTATGTTGAAGGCTGTTTATGTTATGGCATTAATCGAGCGCTCTCTTTTCTACGCTTTTATTGCAGACAAAACGAGAAGGATGGCGATGAGGATGACAAGGACGATGTGCATGATATAATGCCACCGGCAAACTATATACAAATTTCACAGGGCAAAATCCAACTGGTGCATCAGGCGCGCTCACTGGAAAATGAGCCAGCCTTAACCTTGGAACGTGCTGGCGATAAGGTGAGTTCAAAAGTAGTTGAAAGAACCCCTCCATAGTTGGTGCTGGTTCACCCATGCTTGCTTTGGTTAACAACTTAGCGCTTTTTGGTAGCAGACCCGACTCCAAATTAAACAGCTATTACTTACCACCATCATTTTAATTTAAAAATAAAAAAACCCTCACTTCTCTGTAGTTTGACCCAGTTTTGAGTCCACTCGAGAAATGCTGCCGCTTTTTTCGCGTGTCGTGTGAGAAAAACTTGGCATGCAAAAAATCAAAACCCAAGAATCAAACACCTTTTGAACCCTTTTTGGTGGAACAACCACTTGAACTCGTTAACGAGTGCCATTTACAACACAAATCACGCTAGCTTGATGAACTGCCTCCCAGAAATAAAACTCAGAATGCACTGCATGACATGCAGTTCGTGGAGATCCACTCTTAAAGTCGAAAGCTCTGCGACGCGATTTACAAAAGTTTATAAAACTGAATCCTCTTGACTATGTCTTTCATGTGTTTAACTCATAAATCTTGGCAGAATGCGCGCTGAGATAACCTATCTGAATTGAAGGTTAAGGTTGGCATGATGTATATGCCTTTTGATTTGATCTATAAAAAGATAGAAGGTTTAACAAATTTTAACTTGTGCTAATAAAATTTGCGGCACTTCTTTGTTCTTTGTCTATTAACTGCCTGAGAATATGTTTGTGATAACCTAGTTGAATTTGAAAGATACAGCGAATGAGGTTATGTCAAACATTTCAATCATTTTGAATGATGAGAATTTGTTGGGGTAGCTTAGTATACTTAAGGTTTTCATCTAATTTAATGACGCTTACGCCATTGGGTTAATAGTAAGATCGATTTAAGATAAATATTGCACAAAATCTTAACTGTTTTATAAGCTTTTAAATACCTGAGAACATTGCTGATGACCTACTTATCTTTGAAAATTGTAATAGAATTGAGCTAATGTTTAACATTAACATCATTCAAATTATTTTATTAAACATTATAGAATTAATGTTGACATTCAAAAACATTTGGTCATTTTTGGTAAGATGGAATAATGATGTAGGACTTTTACTTTACTTTTACATACTTTACATCATCTGGTTTCATTCACAATTAACCACAGTCGTTTGAGTTCGCTGTGGGATAGAATGTTAAAATCTCAAATTGGTTACAATTACCGCAATAGCTGTTTTGGCTTAAAGTGTTCGAGCCCCTATGCTCCATTCTCATGGTAACTAGACAGTGTTTTCTTTGTTTGAGCATTCATTCCATTCAAGTTGGAAGATCGTTCCATGGCCGTAGTTAGTTTTAATGCTTGCTGCCGTTCACCGATCACGTTGCGACTTCCGTGACGCTTTAATAGCGCTAAGTATGGCGCAGTCGCGCAGGCAGTGGACTCCACTTGATTTATGGCCAGACACACAAAGACACGTCCAACTACAGTCAGCCACATGGCCAAGGCCCAGTCCGGCCAAGCTAGGCCCGGCCCGGCCCATAAGCAGCTGCAAATGAATCTGCGAGCCTAAGCGCAAAAAATAAATAAATCTTCTATGTAAATGTTTAGCATCGGTCTGATGCTGTAATATTTCGCAGAAAATCTTTAAATACTGGGTTATGTTTTTTAAAGGGCATAATGATGTTTGCTTTGGTGGTTTGCATCTGAAACCGGGAGAGAATTTATGTATATTCCTAGCAGATCGAGATTTTTGTTAGTTAATTCTATCGTTTTACTGTCATCGATAAGTTGTTATCGATATCAATAAAAGCTACATCTTTGAAGATTAAATCTTCGCCAAAAAAATACCTTTGCTCATTTCATCGAGTTTTGCTTTTGAAATGTAAAGAATTGGTCTTATGGTATTTGTCTCAGACTTGACTAGAACATTCTAAACTTTTCATCTTCCCACGAACTCACTCTTCTCTCTCTCTCTCCAGTTGCTGCAGTCTTAGTTTAATTGAAGCTTCTTTAAGCCAAATGCGCAGCTGTGTTGGCTGACAGCCTTTTGAGGCACACAGACCGCACGACATGAGGGCAACAATGCGTGTATCGATTACCAAGCAGCCACTTTTCTCAGACCTGGAGAAAGACACCCACTCGCAAAACACACACATACACACACACACAGCTCTGATGGCTGCTCGCAAATTTGCTAAATGGCATCTTGATTATGCCGTCGCATATGTACAATAGACCTGCTGTTCTGCTTCTAAATCCAGATGCTGCACTGCATCCTCACCCTACTATTGTTCTTTTTGTTGTTGTTTTGTCATCAGAATCAGAATCCAGTCACGTTCTGTACGCTGTGCTGTTGCAGTTGCAGTTGCAGTTTGTTGTTGCGACGTCTGATTGAAAAAGTTCATTGAACGTTGTGCAATTTATGTGGCAACGTTTGCACTTCGTCTCCCCATCTGCCTCTTTTTTCTCCCAAACTGCTCCTCCTGCTCTTTCTCTACACTGATCTGTGTGTGTTTGTTTATTTATTTCCCATCGCATTGGGTTGGCATTGTATTTGGTTTCGGTTTCGCTTGCGCTCAGCTGTTGTCGATGTTGATGTTGCAGTTGCAGTTGCACATGCGCAGCACATACAGAAGTCGTTGTCGTCTATGTTCTGTATGTGATGTATGTATGCGTGGCAATAAAGCAAATTATGGCTGTTGCTTTGGTTAGTTTAATACCCTTTAACCATAAAAACGTTTGAGAAGTCATATGAAAACGTATTTAAAATAAATCATTTAAAGACATTAAGTAAAAACATATGTATTTATGTATGTAAATAAACCAATTTAATAAATAAATAACAAAACTTTCTTGTAATTAATATTTATTTTAAGATAATAAACAAGAGAGATATTCAGGGGCATAACTTGCTTTCTTTTGATTAAGTTTTGAGCATACTCTTAAAAATAAAGTCTTTATGCTTACAGCTTGGTATTTTGTTGGATTTGCCGATTGTTGTTGGCAAATATCTCAAATCTTCTTGAAATTCAAATGGTTAAAGTCAATACAACCTTCCTCTTACTGCAAGCATTACATATATAAAAATATTATAATTATATCTAGAATTGGCTCTTTTTTTTTGCATGGCAAGAGCTTTAGGTTACCGACTTTCGATTTGCTTAGATTATCAATTTACTTTTTATAGTAGCGCACAAGGCAAAACATTTATAACAAAACAATCCTACTTTAAGCCTTTATATGTCGACTATGCTCGTAAAAAATTGACTCCAATTAACCCACTCGGCGTCTGCGTAATTTCCTGCCACAAATCATGGCTCATTCATGCCTAAAGCCAGGCTCACTTTTGTTTGTAGTCAGTCGCCTTAAGTCTAAGAAGCTTTGTTTCTACATACAAACTGCATTTACTTATGGCATTTATTAATTTCTTTAACGCCAAAAGTGGCCAGCCACAAAAAACAATTTGTCTAATGTGCAAATGGAAAAATAGAAATATAAATTTAAACATTATTGTGCCTTTGGTTTTCCAAGCTATAACAATATAATTTTTACAACTTCCCCTAACTAATTGTAAGTATTTTTAAGTAACAAAAAGTTTTACGATTCAACAGATTGTCTCTCGACGGCCCCACTTCTTCACTTTCTATGTCTTGCTGGTTTTAAACATTTGTTTTTACGATCTTATTTTAATATATTTTTGTTGCCTGCAACTTTGTCAAGTTGCTTGCTTTTGCTACAAGTATGTTTTGGTATCTGCTTCGTTTTCTTTTTTTGTTAACTTCAACTCCAAGTCCAATTATGAAACTGTCATTGCCACTTCCTGCTAACCGCGCTCTACGCCCACGAGTCAAAACTTCGAGCCATATTTGTAAGTATGTTTGGCTTGTTTAGTTGCTACCAACACTTACCAAATTCATAGATCGACCGACACACAAAAGATCACATTTGTATGCACTTTTTTTGTCCATTTGCTTGTGCGCGCTCAAGTGATTTCTTTGTTCGTGCCACAGTTTGTTGCATGCCACACTCTTGGGTGAATTATTGGTCGTGCACACCTGCAACCAGATTGCCACCTTTCACTCTCCCTCTTCGTCCCCATCGCGTGCAGATTAAGCAGCTTTATTGTTGTGCATTTTGACCAAATAAACAACTCGATAAAAAAACAGTCAGCAAACTGGCTAAGACATCAGTATTTGTGCACCTTGAAGCCATTTCAGCAATCACAAGCTCGTAAATTAATTTAAATCGCTTCACATTCGGCAGTCGGCACCTTTATTGTAAAGCCAAAATAGCCGATATAAATTACAAAATGTATATGTATCTCTTTTTCTCATGTCCCAATTAAAGCTAGTGTTAGTTGCCGTGGTTGTTAGATTACTGTTAGTTATCTCAAGCTCTTGTCAATGAAATGTTCAAATTATATAGTATTGCCTGGCAATGCTGTAGATTTTAAAATGGCAACACTTTAGTTGATGGGTCTATAAATCGTAGAATTCGTGGCTTAAGTTTTATTGCTAGCTTATAATTGTTGCGTGATGCTGCCAGGCTGTTCGAATTACTGCAAGTTGGCAACTCTAACTTATTAGCAAGTACTGCAACGGAAATTCTAAATTTGTTGAGAAAACGTAAATTTTTACTGGGTACCAAAATTGTAATATTAATTTTAATAGAAAATACTTTAAAAGTTTAATCTATTTGATTAACGGTTCAAAATATTACAGCAATAATATATTAAAAATGTACTATAATAAAATAAACATTTAAATGACATGTAAATTATTTAAACAACACTTAAATATTTTTGATGGGTTTCAAAACTGAGTTTCATGTATCCTAAGCTGTAAATTTTGGAAAAGATTCTTTCTAATAAATAATACAACATATTTTTGGTTATTGTTTAGACACAAACACACACACACATATATAACAAGCAAACACACTTATTACGCATACGTCGCTTTGGTTTCATTGCTCATTGATTAATTTACACCCATACACACACCCACACACACAACCACCTTAGCAACATTGCATACATATATGCACCGCTTTAAGTATAGCATTCTGTTTTTGGAACGGGTTAGTTACCCATTTAGATCCATTTAGCCAACAAATGCATTTGTTCTTTAGTTTGCGTCTTTTCTTTTTGTTGTTTTTGCAGGCATTGTTGGAAAAGCGCATGATTGAGATTGAAGGCGCGCTGCTGCGTTTGCAGGAGCAGTTCCAAAAAGTGAGTATTACGAAGTGTGTCCTACAAACCAACCCTTTCCCTCAACCAGACATAGCCCGACCAACAACAACAACAGCTACAGTAATCCAAGCATCTTTGCATCAGGCCAAAGTCAAATTTTAATTTCCTGTGTGGTTTTTGGACACATTTTTGGGTTCCAACCATGCGAGAGAGGAGGTCATTAATCGTACGGTTTGGCATTTCGCTTCGGAGTCGTTTGTGCTATGTGGCTTTTGTGGTCAACTTTACAGAGGTTAGGGGTGAAGCGAGTTGGGGCAAGCTTTGCATATGCCACACCATTCAGCAGCCAACAAACAGCAAACAACGTTTGCTGGCAACCAAGCAAGGTCGCCTTGGTGTTGTGACCAGCAATTAAAAGTTACAAGCTTTAATTACATGAAGCCAAAAATTAAACTATCAAAAGCATAACAGTCGACTCTAGAGTATAGATATCTAAAGTTTTGGGTTTCTAGTCTCTTGTTCTTTGGCGATTGCAATTAGAAAGTTGAATTGTTGCTAGTTTTAAGCTCTGTCTTTTTATGTCTACCCTTTTGTCATTCGAAAGGGGTCAAAAGAAGTGTGATGAATTCTAGAAACAGCTCAAAAATGCTATTTTCAATTCATATTAAACTATTTCACAAAATAGTTGTTAATTTAACAGTGGAATACATAATTGATGTAAAATGTTTAAAGAAATTTTAAGAGCAAAAAACAATATTCTCTAGTCCTGCAGTTTAAAGCACATATTTTTGTATTGTTTTCTTTTTTTTTTGTGATGTTCAGAACGAGATGCTCAACACCTTTAGCGCCTTATGAAACTCAAGAATAAATCTCGTATCTAAATAGCTCATCTTGAGGCATTTATTCTTTTTTTTTTGCCCGGATTTTATGGCCTAGGCATAGTACGCATTTCCGGCTTAAGGTAATTGAATTTGATAACAGAGTCGCAGCGAATTTGGCTACCCCAAAACGTGGCAGTAGTGGCAGTAGGAGTAGTAGCAAAAATAAATGGCCAACGAGTTAAACGCACAGCAAGTTTATGGTGTGAAAAGGCGCAGCGTGTGGGCCAACAACAACAACAACAATGCACAACAACAACAAAAAAAATGGGCCCAAAAACTTTTTGGATGCTGTTGCTGCTTTTGGCCAATGGATTTCCGCAACGAAATTGCTGACGCCCGGCCACAGGAAGCTAAGGAGACAAAAACTGGCAATACAGCAATATGAGTACGAACTGTTGGCGGCGGGGGAGTGCGGGGGCGTGTCTCTTTCTGCCTTGACTAAACATTCTATATTCTGCCCTGGCAAAAGCGCAAATTTACGAGACTTGGCAATGGGAGCAATGGCAATGGCAATGGTGATGGTGATGCCAATGGCCCAGCTCCTTGCCGGCAGTTTTGCGCCCCTCTGCGTCTCGCCTTAGCTCGTTATCGACGCTCCAAAGCTCTCAGCTTCTTCGGACTCCGCCTTCGTCTTTTGGGCTCCTCATGCATGGGAATCCGATTACTTTCGCCGTATGCGCATTCTTATTTTTGTTGTTCTATGATGCTCTTGCACATTGAGGGTATTGTGAATATGAAACGAACTTCGAATAGCTTTTGTTCTGTACACTTATATAATTCTATATTCTATTAAATACTTCTGATCTTCCACTTTGTACTAGGAACCAAACATTTATTAAATATCTTATCAACTAGTACAACTCCTCAACCTCAGTATTTTGGACAACAAGATACCTGTTATTTGGAAGAGTATTTCAGCTTCGTCATCTTGACCGTTACTTTTGCAACTTGTTTTTCTTGTAACTTCTTTCTACGAATTCGACATTTGGTGGTCGCATGAGATACATGAGCTACCGTTTCCTTCGACGTCTGCTGCGGCTGCTCGACAATATTTCTGCACTTTATCTGTCTGTAAATAACGATTAACTATGTTGCTGCCAACTCCACACAGCACCCCCAACTCTTACTCCAACTCCAACTTTAGCTGCAGACTATTGCCACTGTTCTTTGGTTTCACTTAGACAACTGCCTCTTGTGGCACGCCCGCTGGGTGTGTGCTTTATTGTTATTGGCATATCACTGGCTCAACAGCAACAACAACAACAACAATAGTAAAGTAAAGAGGAGTAGGCGGAGATGTGGCAGGCAATGACAAGCCAGCCCAAAAGTGTGAATGTTGCAAAATGTTGAGGCACACTGTGAAACCGAAAAAACGAACCAAAACCGAATTCAATGTTGGGTGCTGGCCATGTGGCATGCTATAAATGGCACGATTCAATGATTATCCATCTTATGATTTGCCATGCCTCCTTATCAGCAACATCTCATCTAATCATCATCATCATCTGTTTCTAATTTGAGCAAGCACGAGAGGGTGGATTGAATTTTGGGTGGTACTTTGTGCAAGTACTCCCATTACTTCTATACCAAATGAAATGTTATTGATTCGCATCTGATTACAGCTCCATAACCACACAGCTACATAGTTGACTGCATGCACATATGTATGTATATATGTACATATATCTATTTGTTTATATCTAATGCATATAAGCAATTGATTGGCAAACCATTTGGCCACAAGCTCAAATGCTATCCAAAACAAATAATGATTTATTGATTATTAATATGCTGGGCAAAGCAAATTTGCTTTTGGACATACCAAATATCAAATTTAGCATTGATTGCAGAATATTTGATCATTGAAGATTGATTGGCCTATGAAATGTTAATAATCTAATACTGAACGCTTTATTTGTATGCAAAAACACTTTCGTTTTAATAGTTTAAATATAATTAATAAACCTTTAACTGTCCCAAAAACTAGAATTTAACAGAAACTAATTTGTCAATTACATCATGTATTTAAATCCTCAAATCTTCCTGTTAAAACAAACTTCGAAAGTAAACTCTTTCATTTGACATTGCAAAATTGGTTCACATGTCTAATCCTTGAGCTTAGTTTCACTTTAATCTTATATTCTTTTAGTTGCAACCAGATGTACATTTTTAAGTAATTGTATTGATTGAAAAAACTGTCAATATATTCTCGGCGCTTCTCTCTTTTGCTGACCTCAAACTTTGACCCGCAGCTGAGCTTCAAGTGATTTTTTTCTCTCCCTCTTTGCAGTCTCCCTATTTTATTCATTCAAAGCAAGTGTGCATTGTGATCTCCATTGTTGCTGTTGGAGGAGATGGTCTCAGCTTCGTTTTTTTTGTATCGTAGACAACTTGGAAGTTTTGCTTAGCTTCATTCTTTGAGTTTGAGCTTGCCACTTGATGTGTCAGCTCAAGCTCTTAACCCTACTCAAATTGCTGACAGCTGCTGTTTGGATTTGGCTATTTTGTTACAGCAGCTGAGACAAGAAGGCGAATTGTTTCCCCAACTTTTTCATGTGACATTTAATCCCCTTTCGCACACCGGACATGAGAATGGACATGGAAATCGCTCAAATATTTAGCTATGTAATTAGAAATGCTGCAATAGCACAAAAAATTAAAAACAGTACAAAAAAACTAAAGCAGCAGCACAAAACAAACAACCGTACGAGTGTTAAGAAAAAAAGGCAACACGGATTTGTGTTCATTTGTTTGCTGTTTACTTTTCATCAGTGATAAATCAACAAGCCGAACAGGCGGAAAATGCAAGCGAGGCAATTTCCCCTTATTTTACTTCAGTGCCAGTGTCAAATATTGGCCATTTGCTAATGAAGTCGAGTAAAGGATAAAAAGTGAAATGAGCCAAAAAGTATAAATCTTTCCACTAACCCAAAAGAAGTACAGTTGAAACTATCTGGAAAATAATCAATTTATAGCAATAGTGGGAAATTTTCTATCTATAAATCCAACTATCCTTCTACCTTCTATATTGTTATATTCTTTTATCGATTAATCTTTAAACCATTCGATTTATCCATTCAGCACAAAAATTTTCATATTGCAAATATTTTTCCAATCTGGAAGCTTAATAACAAAATGCAAATACCCTTTGCAAGTGTATTTACAAACAGATAAATTCGAAAAATTAATCCTCAAATTTATTGGACGCCAGTCAACTCCAACTCCCAAACTTTAGCTTCTGTTTCACTTTTGGATTTCAACATGGAATTCATGCAACAGCACGCGTTGCTGCCACGCCTTCACATACATAAAATCTTAAGTTTCGTCAACAGCACGTGCTCAATTTTTAATTCCAATGCAGTGAATGCTCCAAATCCCCCAGAAAAATCTGGCCCTTCCCCAATGTCCAATGCTCATTGAAAAATCTGCGCCTTAATAAGCTCAGTTGCATTCAACTTGGAGTGGAGAAAGAGTGAGAGAGAGAGAGAGAGAGGGGGAGAAAGAGAATTGAAAAGAATGTCATACTGTCAGTGTCAAGGCGAGACTCGGTTGACTGGGCGGGCAAACTTTGAGTTTAACCGAACCCACCTCGCCTCTTTCTAGAGCTAAGATGTCGACGTTGACTCGAGTGGCACTTGGGCGTTTGGGTGGAGGAGGAGGGCGGCGTCAAGCTTTTGCAAAAGAAGTCGCAACATGAGCACATTTTATTTTTATCCACATCATTATTAGCGAGCAACTTCATCATCAGCATCTTCATTATCAACGGTCGCAACTTTGGAATTGCTAATAATGTTTTGTGACAAACGTTTTGATGGCTCACTCACTCGGAAATGAAAGCGCCGCCAGCTAAATAACCATCTACCATACATTCACATTCAGTATGATATCTCTCTCTCCATCTGTTCAAGGCCAGAGCGGACGCCCCATGGTGTGATTGAATGGCTGGCGATCCAAGTCGACAACAACATTTAACAGAGCGCGCGCTCTCCTTGCCTAATTGAATATTCGTGGAGGAGAGTGTAGAGTGAAGAAAAGTGAGACCCTTACAGAATGCACTTAAAGGGCAATTAGCTCAAGACTAAATGTATCGTATAATTCAATTTCTTAAACGATATCAAACTGTATGGGAATATAAGAGAGGGAGTGCAAGAAAAAGCAAGAATTTAATTAATGTATTTGAAATGAATTTTATGTCAATATCAAATCAAACTAATAAGTACTCAAAATGTGCGCAGTTTTGGATAAGTTATAGGATAATATAATGGATGGTTTAAATTGTAAATTATTAAAGTAGTGGTCATCAAATTTGTCAAACTTATTAGAACAACAATGATCGCGCTGATAAAGTTAGACCTCATAGCCATCTGTTAGCGAATTTGCATTTGAGTTGTGTAAAAGACTACGCTCCCCGTTGCCCCACGGAAAGCGTTTGTTGCGACGACGCAGATGCTCATACTTGATAAATGGTGGACGTAGCTGCTTCTCGCCCCGCTTGCTGCTATAGGCATTGATCATGCACAGAACAATCGCTGGAGTGGCCACCAGAAAGGTGACACGCTTCCACAAAAGTGCACTAGTTGTTTTGCTACCAATTTGTTCGACTTTCTTGCTCATCTGTTTCATGCCAGATCGTCGTACATAGCGTTCCCAAAGCAACGACATGTTGAACAAATACTTTTTAGAATTTAACAGTTTAAAGTTAATATTTTAAAATTTATTCGCCTCACACCACGAAATGAGAATCGAAGTAATATTAGAGTTGTGTACTGAGTAGAAGGAAATTCATAAAACAACTCGATTGAAAAAGTTAAGTTTTTAAAGGGAAACTTAGCCTGGTACAACAACCATTTTGTAATCAGTACAAATATTCCAATATTTTAGTTCGCAAGTGTCATTTATTTTGAATGTCCTTTAGTTCTCTATTAAAACCTTAAAGCCGAAAGATGCTCCTCAAGCAAAAGTCTAAATCACATCCCTAACAACAGTTATCTGGTCATCTAGAAAAGCTGGCGTACAAACGAATTTCTGTTAATTCCAATCACAAAATAAAAAAATAAAACCTTTTCGAATGCTCAGTAATATTATAGGGTAGGTCGGAGGTGTTGCCAACAACCTTAAAGTTTAAGCTCTTTTATCAACCGTGTTGCACATGCATTAATGTACAAATCCACCCTATATCCGCATTATACATGCATGCTTATTTTCTATATACAAGATCTCGTACCTTCCAATTGACCCTTAAGACCTTGGAAATATTGTTTTTTGTTTTTTTATTCACGGACGATGATTCATACGCCCACTCAAACCAGTCGATATATTAATGCAAAAACTACCACCACACTATATATAAGACCTTTGTACTATATGCATGCTTATTTCTAAAAGGGATGTCGAAAAAACCCCTTGACAAAAAAGTGCAATGCAATTAATTTTTCGCGAATACGAAAGGGAGTGAAAACGTCCTTACTGAAGTGACGTTTAGTGTTTACCAAGAACTTTGAAGCATTCTACTACCATATAGATCAACCCTAGAAGCAGAGCTGACAACCCTGTTTGGTACATCTGTAAATTGTTTGCTTTTTACGTTGTTATTGTTGTTGTTGTTGTTATTGCTATCTGTTCCAACTCAAACTTAAACTCTTGCCACTCGAGTCGAGTTCCGTTTCTCACACCCGAGTTCGCTCTCATCGTTTTTGATGTTGCTGCCCGTCGCGGTTCATTAAATTAAAAACAGCCAATTCGTTGCCAAAGCAATACATCAAAAACCATTGCAATTGATGGATAGGGCAGGGCAGGGCAAGACAGGGCCGGGCTGACTGACAGACTGGAAGCCGGTCTCAGCTGATGCTGATCTGTTGGCAGGGGGGGTGGCGCAACAGCAGCTGCTTTATACTTGCCGGTTGCTTAGCCTGCGGCGAATTCAAATTCAAATACGCTCTCTCTCTCTCTCTTTGTTTTTCTCTCAGCTCGCAGTTGCCTTTACGGCGAGGGTTGTTTTGGGTGCTGGCCGTTTTCAGTGCTTCGCCGGCTGTCTGCCCTTCTGTTACTATCGGTCGTGCCGTCTGCTACGCTCCTTTTTTTCATCATTTCCCATAGAAATTATAACTTCTACCTCTAATTTAAGTAACGCTTTTTTTGGGGGTTCAGTTTTTTATGTTGTTGTTGCTGCTGTTGTTGTGCGCCGCAAACATTATGACGCTTGGGGACAGAGCCTGAGGCTAAAGCGACGCCGTCTGTTAGTTGCTTCCCTCCAGCTCCAACTTCGCTGTCGCCTTTGTAACGTTGTTTGTGTCCCTCAAACACACACATACAAAGACAACATACATCTACCGGTTGCTGTTGTTGTTGTTACTTTGTGGCTGTGCCTTTTGACCGCTTGTTATTTATACGGGTTTGCTTTGTGTGCTTCTTTTGCCAACAACAACAACGAGAAGGCAAAAAAGCGTAAAACTTTTCACAAATTACTGCACATAGATAAACAACAATAAGCAGCTCATTGATATATTGTGATATTGAGCTATTGAGCTATTGAGCTATTGAAATGGTAAGATATCCCTTTATAAATTGGATAAGTTTTTTCGCATCCTTACAGCTAAAGTAATTGTGTGGTGCACAATATGTAAAAGTATTTGTGGGGGAAAAGGTTTTTCCTTAAAGTCTTTTGAAATTCCTTTAAGCTCTTTCAGTAACAAGTTGTAATCAATTTTGTAATTGAATTTAAAGTTTGTTATATAAAATTGGTTATATTTGACTTATAGTTAAATTCTCAAGTAAGTTTGTATTCAAAAGAAGAGTTGTGGCTTTATAGAAATATTTTTTAAAGCTTTTCTGAAATATTTTCAAATTTATTGCAAACTTTGTCTTCCATTACCATCTTCTTATTAAACAATGTCTCCTATCTACTCCACATTAATAAAAAAAAAGTTTATTAATTATGTTTACTGTTCCAATTTAATTATATTCATAAAGTTCTTAAGCCGCCCTCAGTTCACTCTTATACGTTCTGGATGGAATGCATAGAAGTCTTATACCTGCAAGCTAAAATAGCTCTTATACTTGCTCAATTGCATGCTTAAAGCAGTCTTATACTTACTTACTTAGAAGCTAGTTCACAATATATACTATTGACAATAGCCCTGCCCAAAAAAGCTCTCCCCCTTTTTTTAACTACCCTGTAATAGAATTTGCCACCCGCTGCTGCAATCTGCATGTTAATTAATAATAAGCATGTTCAAAATTTTTGAAAAGAATTCCAAACTCAACCCAAATATGAATCTGTCACAACGACAACCATGGATCTCCAATCAACCAAGAAGGCAGCGAATCCATCTACTCCTTCTCCTCCTCCAGCCTTCTTCTAATAAACTCCCCTTGAACTTGTATTTGGGCTCGTCCAGGGGATTACAGTTGAAGCTAACGGTTGCGGGTGCAAATGGTGCTGTTGGTGCTGTCCAACCCTCTAAAGCATTTTTTATGCCTTCTTCCCTTGTAGCGCTTAGTGATTGTTTTGGTTTGGGCCCAAAGCCCAACGACAACACAAGTGCAACATGTTGCCGGGATTTGTTTTGTTAATTTCTGCACCCTTAAATCATCCGTTGTTTTTTTATTTATTTTATTTTTGGCTTCACTTGGCAACGTGCCGCCGTTGCTTGTGTGACGCCAGCTAATTGAAACTTATGGAAATTTGTGGAATATTTGAAATATGGCCAGCATTGTGTTATTGGGTTTTGTGCTTTAGGCCTTAATAAATAATCACTGAGTCCAGTTCGATTTTATAACCAAATCAATGTGTGGCATGCTTGGATAAGCTGACTACTGACGAAAAACGCGTACTTGCCCCAACTCCCTGCCACACTGGCACCCTAGTAGCAATCTACTCTGCCTGCTCTTGACTTGGTTTTTATGACCAAAAATGCACAATGAATATTTATGTGCGCCTCCCTATACCCTGTACAAGTTTTAAATGGCCATGACAAATGTGTCGATCTTAAATGCATGATGCAAATATATCGATAAATATATATAAATCGAATACTTGTTATAACGATGCCGCAAACAATTCCGCTTATAACGATACACAAAAGATTGGTTGGTTTTCATACAAACTTGTATGAAGCACAATCGGCTATAACGATATCGCTTTAACGATATGCCGCTTATAGCGAAGAAATTTAAAACATAAACCGCTTACAACGATCACAAGTAAGAACAAAATCGAAAGAATGACAAATTACACAAAGAGAGCCAAAAAAAGTATCAATGCATTTGCAAGAATTCGTTTCGAAATACACTTCGTGCTAACTTCGCCTATCTGTGAATTGCCGTTATGTTTGCTTATTGTGGAAAATCAAAAATAAAGCATTGGGTGCGTTCAGGGAACTAAGCGCTTAGTTAGCAGCTTCATAACCGTTTACTTCCCTTACTTACGTCAACTGTTAACAAAAACAAGAAGTAAAAAATAATTAAGAGGAAAAATAGTTTTTCTTTAATACCGGCTATAACGAATATCGGTTATAACGATGCTATATTGCCGGTCCCTTAGTATCGTTATATCCGGCATCTACTGTATATATATTATCGAAAAACAATCAAAAGTGTTATAATTATGAATTTCAAATGGTGTGTTACAGGGTATTTGCTGATCAGAGGCTCTCGCTTCTATCACTCTTTTATGTTTGGATTGTAAATGTGTGGCACAAGATTGTTGCCGTTGCTACTCTTGTGGGTGCAGCCAGTAGCCAACAGCTGTTGGCAGCCGCACCACTTGCCCAAAATAGCATCTTTTTTGGGTGTGGGTGATGGGTGGAGCAAGCTGGAATCCCTTACATCCACATACCAGTGCCACCCTCCGCCACGCTGGCATTGCTTGTTTGGGCCTATAATTTTATTAACACGTTCATCATTCTATGCCACTGGCAGTGTGGCACAAGTGGCGCCCAGATTCCACTACCCCTCCACCCACCACCCACTTCCACTTCTTCCACCCCTCCTGCCACTACCACTTGTCTGCCATGAGACGGCAATCAGTCTGCCGCAGCAGGCCTTGCCTATTCATTTGGCGCCTGATTTTTCTCTCGCTCCCTCTCTCTCTCTCTCTCTCGCTCTTTTTGTTTAACGTCACGACATAGATGATGACGACGAAGACGTCTGCTGCCTGCTGTTCCCCTCATTCCCTCCCTCAACCATCCCTACTTATATACATATACTTTTTGACGTCGTCGGCGGCATTTTAATATTGTATTATGCTTGCCTGATGTCGGAGCGAATTAATAAAAATTATTGCATGCATTTGTAATACAGTCTGAGCTTTGCAGAGCCCTTATTGCTTAGGGGTTGGGGTGGAGTTAGGGGTAGGAGAGAAGCTGCCAGTTGTTGTTTGGTTGTTAGTTTTTATTGTCGTTTTAAGCAGCAGCAGCAGCAGCTAAAAAACATAGGGTATACAATGTATGCCACTCACATACGTCTGCTTTTTTCATGTTTGACTAAAAACTTTGCCTTCTTTCAATTTGAATTTTTAATGTGCAAAGAATGGTTCGTAAACAGAAGACTCCTTTAAGAAAACATAGGGTATGTAGGTAATAATGTTCCCATCTCACATAAGTTTTGATATAAAAAGGTTTATTAGACTGTTTCAATTAAGCTAGCAAACATTATGGCTCTCCTTAGATTCGAGAAGGCATCTCATACAAAGGAATGGGGAATATGTAGGAAAATGTTGGGAATAAAATAGTTTGCTATAAATTGTATATATTTCAGATTTAATTCTTTAATCTCGTTTAGTTTCTGGCAATAAATTAGGCAATAAGAAAAGAACTTTATAATTTCGATCAATTATACAGTCAAACTTCCTTATAACGAAGTTTTCTATATGCAGTTTGGCTCAACCAAAAAACACATTCTATGTTACGAATTTTCTCAATATCGTTGTTTTTTTGGTCTCCTTGAGATTTGTTATACCGAAGTTCGACTGCATAAAAGATTCCATACCGTTTTCAAGAATGTAATCTAAGTAAAAGTCTGAAGTTAATAAACATACCTAAAACAATTCTTTGTATAAAATATTTTAAGGTCCAGTTGAATCAATTTGCTTATTTTTATAATTCCTAAAGTATTCTTCCCATGCTATTTTGCTATATTTTATTCGCTGTCTGTAGATGAAAGAGTTTTTCTATGCAAATTTCTGTTGCTTTTGAAGATGTATTCAAGTTCAAACATTCAACCCCTGTAAAAACAATAAGCATTCTTAAAGCATGGAATATAAAATATATATTTTTAGTCCATTGGCAAGTAAAGTGTTTAAGCCACAATTTATTAACGTGTTTATTGCTAAGCATCTACTACAGCTGTTTTATTTATACTTATATCTAATAGCTTATCTTAGTTTAGCTGCCTTGTAAAATGATCAGTTTTATTTACACTTAAAGCTGCGTTCGTCATTCATTATGTTTGCACTAAAGCAAAACGATTTATTATATAAGCTTGTCGGGCTTTGGTTTTTCTACGGCTACTTGTGTTAGCTGTGTATCTTGTATCTGCTGGCTGTCGTCACGTCACACATAGATGAAATTGTCGTGATGTAACTTTTTATCGATTACATTTCACGCCAAAAACAGCAGCTAAACACTTGGAATTGAGAGGGAGGCAAATAGTTGCTAGCTGCTGCTGTTGCTGCTGCTCCATGTCGGTTGTTGACTCGGCTGATTTATTGTTGCATGCAACAGAGTCCACCCCTGCCCTTCATCGTCTCAGTCCTTGCTGCTGCTGTTCCGCATTCTCTCGCATTGAAGTTTTATTTCATGCCATATAAAGCTTTTCACTCGACGTCTGGGTTTTGATACCTCGCACGTCTCTAATCAATTTTAGTTAACCTCCACTCATAGTGCAACATGCAACCTCCCCCTCCTTGCACCGTGTCACATCTTGTTTTTTTTTTTGTCACTCTTCCATCTGTGTTTGTGGGGCGGCGTTGATTGCCACTGTGATATCGGGGCAATTAAATTGTCGTTCTTAATCATCGGCCAAGTGCACTAAAATTTATTGTGTTTAATTTCTTTCGCATTTCATTTAATACTCAAACCATTTATTATTTTTTTTCCTTTTCTTTTACTCATTTTATTTTCCCCTTCTTTTTTTAAATGTACTTTTTTTCCAGAGCCAATGCGGGTCACCAACTTTCGAGAAGGAATTGCGCGAGCAAATTGAGAAGTAAGTGACAAATTGTATTTATTTATCAACACTATGTGTGTGTGCGTGTGTGAAAAGTACATTGTTTAAAGCATGTTATCCCATTTATTTTCATTCAGTTATCAGCTGCAACAAATTATCAACAAAGTCATTACAACTAATTTCTTTCTATTTTATGATTATTTGAGGCTCGAAAACAAAGTTCTATGCTCAGTTTTAAGATTCTTTGATAGCAAATTTATAGCAGAACTAAGTTTTTTTTAGTTTGTAAGGGTATTCAAGATTTTACACACCAGAAATATCATTTGAAGTACTGTTTAAACTGTTTTGTCTGCAGAACTAATTTTAAAGTGTTTTGTAATCGTTGGAATTCCACTTACATCCCTTTTCCTATCTCAACGTACCTCTTGAAAAATCATTCCAGCTAAAGTGGAGCAAAGTAACATTACGATAATATAGAAACACTGCAAATAATAAAGTGCACCTTCAACAACACAAGTTAAATGATGATTAAAATAGTTAACAGAAAAACAAACCACAATTTTGTTCAAGTACAATTAATTGAAACAAAGATTCAAAGAATAGACAATAAAATTCGAAGCCTTAAGCTGTACCAAAATGAAAACAATAAGCAAAGTATTTATGCAAATAATATGTTTTTGTTTTTCGTTTTATTTTCGACTAGATTTAAATATTTAGCATCGCTTTTTTTGGCAGAAACAACGACTTATGTTTTATGCATTCCATTTGGAGTGGAAAATAAATTGTAATTCAAGGCACAAAGCATGTAGAATTTATACACACTAACATAATAGTTGTTGTATTTGTGGATTTTCCGCTTTTCAGCCAGAGAGACTCTGCCACATAATTATGCAATTTGAGAAAAGAGTTTTTCGCGTTGCTTTTCGGCATTTCTGGCCATAGCGAAAAAACGTATACGTTAACATATTTCATACTCGAAAACAAAAAATCGTGACTAAGAACGCCTCCAACTGGCAGCCACCAAGTCCAAGTCCAGACAAAATAGTCCAAAAGCGTCATTACGCACTTAGAATCTGAGTTCTGGGCCTGGGCCTTGGCCTGGGCCATGTCTGTAGAAGTAGCCAAGTTAACGGCACTGAATGCAATTTTCCAAATTACTGAGCAGCCGACCAAAGCGAATGGCTTGGAAAAACCGCAGGAGAGTGAGAGAGAGTGAGATGAAGTAAGGGAATCAAGCAAGCGCAGGCAGGAAACATTTATTTTGCACTCGACTTGGCCTCACCGAGAACAAGACAAAGATAGAGACAAAGCAAAAGAGAGAGAGCGAAAGTATGGGCCATTAGAAACATGTTCAGAAGCGCGAGAACCGAGAGAAGCCATCAATCAGTCAAGCTATGGGCAAAACAACAAAACCCAACCAAAACCATAATTACGCCAAATTCAAATACGCGTTTTAAGCCATTTTCTAGTCTTTACGCACTTTGCAACAGTTTTTCTATAATTTTTGCGAACACACACAATATTATTTAGTATTTTCGTTTGTTTTTTATAGCAATTTTGTTATCATTTACATACAACATTTATTTATTGTCTTCTTTGTTTCTTCACTCTTTCACATTCAAATTGTGCTCGCACTTGCAGCATGAATCGCATTATGAAATCCAAAGAACGCAAACAATTGCAGACATGTCGGGATCACAAGGCACTCCAGGTATGTAACTACAATATATATATACTTAAATATATTATATACATTCATAATATATTCACAATTTTGTTTGGTCTGTGGATTTGCTATTGTTAAGGCTATGGTTGCTAATGTTCTTGGTTGCTGTGGTGTTTTATAGTGCTATACGAGGGTGGCACGCAAAGTAATCAAAAAGTATACAAAACAATAAAACACTTATTTTAAGAAAAATTACAACTTTTCCAGCTTCAAATTGAGTTTTAAAAACCTTCTATCAATGACAAACAGTAGTAAAAAATCCTTACATACTTTTTCACCATTGAAAACAGAGTTCCAAATGCTTTGCTTTACGAAAATCAACAGGGTCGCTTTACAAAAAATGTACATCACATTCTCAAATGAACTAAATTAAGTTCTTAGTTTAGCTCTAGCTTTAACAATTATGGCTCAACATTTGTGAACAAAATATAATTAATTTGACATATTGTTAAAAACACTTGCTTGAAGTTTAAACTTCTTAAGTACATCTCGCATTTCACAGCATGTGGAACAGAAGGAAAAAAACCAATTTGCACTGCGGCAAAGAGTTTTCAATGTTTGGAGTCTAAGTTGGCGCTGAAATTGTCGGTGGGGTTGCTGTTTGGAAAAAAAAATCGGAAGTGGGGGAGACAGTCGACGAAGAAGTCTCAACGAAGTCATAAATAAACGCATAAATTCATTTTTAAGAACAATGTTTCCCTCTGCTCGCATTCTCTGCATACAAATTGTCGCTTATCTGGGCCAGAAACTCGACAGAAAAGAAAAACCTTGCTAACTGACTGCGACTGAGACTCGTCTTGAAATTGTTTTTTGTTTTTTGCTTCTTGTACTTTATTTTTGTTGAAATTGATTGAGCGTTTGCATTAGAGACGCTTCATTGCGCAGCGTCTTTTCATTACACAAACACACACAGAAGGCGAAAGATTTTCCCTTTTTCCCCAAATACTTACTCGCACTGGGTGGCTTTGTTGGGCCGATTGTATGTTTTGGCTATTAACTGACAGACTAGCTTTGGGCTTTAAGGCAAGTTAACTCGCATAGATTGCTTAAAGCGACTCTAATGAATCTGAAGGTCGTTTTCTACAAATCATTTAAAACTCTCAATCTCCCATTAATTGCATTTAACCTTCGCGCCAGTTAACAATCTGTTGGCTCGAAAGAATATTGGGTAAAGGGGCATTGTTCGGCTGCATGTATATATATATTATATATTTAACTACTCATTTAGCACTTCAATTCGAAATAGTTTTAGTGCCACTTCACAAAAGCGTTTGATAAATCGAGCCAGTCTGTGGCGACCCTCGTCAATGCAACGAGAAGCCTGAAAATGGGAGGCAGAGATTGTGTTTGGGTCAGATCTCAATGCCTGAAGGTCTTCCCAACTTATCAAGTGATTGAGTGTGCTAATCAATAAAAAATAAACATTGTTTGTTACTAAACAATTCAATTTTCCAAAGGGTTCCAACGTCTTACAAACATTATTTTGGTCATCATTAAATTTTACTTATAGATTATGTCTAAAGGGTCAAATTTTTCTATATATAATGCAAACCTTTAATTAATACCCAGTTGAAGTTACATAGTTCTTTAACATTATCTAAACTCACCGTCCCATTCTTTTGCCCTGATTCCGACAGACCCGCTTTGCGCGCCAGGAGAATCTCCTACATTCGATGCAGCAGGAGAATCGAGCTCTACTCACTCGCATCCGACAATACGAACACTGTCTGGACGATGTGATGAGGAAAGTGGTGGACGCCATAGTGGCCGAAGATAATCTGCGAGAGGAGGTCAGCATGCTTAAGAGTCGAGTGCGTGATCTGGAAGCACAAAATGCGGCACTCTCGGCGAGTCCGGTCAAAGGACGCGATGAGGGATATTGTACGATGAGTAGCGGACAACCGCAACCATCGAACGGGCATCTGGAGGATCTGCCCGAGGAGCCGGAACAGTGGCTGTTGCCAGCGGAGCCCTGCTCAACGGAAATGGAAGACTGGAGCATGTCGCAGGAGGAGCTGGCTGTGATAACCTTCGACGATGAGCGTGATCATCAGCAACTCCAACTTCAATTGAGGGAGCAGCGACGCAAGCGGGAACATGACTGGCTCTGGCCTTCGACTGCCGACTTTATCAATTCGACAAGCGTTGAGACTGATTCCGTTGCTGATGGCATTGCCCAGCTACTCCAGCAGAAGGTAAGTAATCGGGCGAAACAAAATTTGAGTTCTTTATTTGAACCATATTTGCTTGCAGATTGTGTATTCGGAGGATGAGGAGGTAGCCTGCACGAATTTCACCAATGATTTCTATAAGCTGGTCAACATACGCTCCAATTCGTCACGCAGTCTCTTCTCCTATCTCGAGGGTGAGACGGACGATGAAGACGAGGATGATGACGATGAGGATGAGCAGGATTCGAGTATGTCGGAGAGTCAGTTGAAGGAGCGCGTTAGTCCTACACCCAGCGAGGCGGGTCGTGCTCAACTAACCAGCTGCTCCTCCAGTGAAACCGATGATCATTCATTACCACAACAAAACCTACACCCACCTGTAGAGATTATGGAGGAAAAGGCAGTGGACGAGGAGGAGGAGGAGGAACACGACTATGCTGTCATTGAGGAATGTCAACGACGCGTCAGTGACATTGAAATCGAAGATGTGCCGCTGGTTTTGGGGAATATAACAAAGCCAACACCCCTCAGCGAACAGCAGTGCATAGCAAAGATAATCAATACGGAACTGCGACGACCGCCCCATGTGCTGGTCAAATCGAAGTCTGTGCTGGAGGAGCAAGAGCCCAGCTGCATATTGCGGCACAATCAGCGCCGTGAACTTGAATCTAGCGTGGTGCGCAGCGACAGCATCGGTTGCTCCCTCATGGCCAAAATGGTGGGCAAAGAGGCATCGCCAGCGCCACCAGCAGTTGTGTCGAAGCTCAAGGAACGTCTGCTTCAAAGGCATGCAAACTCAACAGCCAACTCCTGGCGACGCAGCACTGGCTGGAAGCGTGTGACGTCACCAATTGTTTCACCAAAGAAGGTAAGTTGTCTATTGATTTCGTTAGAAAACTTATTTTTTTAATGTTACTTTGAATTCCTTGCACAGGAAACAAAATCGACGGAGTTGCCAAAGAGCTGCCAGCAAAAGGCGCCGCCCACACGAATTCCAACGAGCATTCTACACACATCCTCGTCAGCGGCATCCTCATCTTCCACCTCATCCACATCGTCGTCGTCGCCATCGTCGCCGTCACCACAAACGACACAAAAGTTGCCAAACCAACAGCAACAAAAACAACCACAGCGCAAATCTAAAATTCCACCACCAGTTCCCGTGCGACGTTCCTATGCGAGTTAAGAGAAAAGATATGCCACGTCCCCCTCCTTCACTCCCTCCCTCCCAAACACATATTTCAATCTCAACCACAAAGGAATAATAATACAAACGGAGTAGATTTAAACATTAAACATTAAAAAAAAAAGACTAAATTGTGATATATTTAACTAAAAAGGCGAGTTAAAGAAAACGAAGAGCAAAACAATTAATTGTACGAATACATCATATATATATATTGTACATACATACATACTACATGCCTAATCAATAGGTTTTTGCAAAATATTTATTGAAAGTTGTTCCCAAAAGTAATCACAAGCAAAAGCTCGACTTGCTCTATACAATTTTGTAGAGCAAAGTAACGAGAGATAAATATGTGTGTTCAATACTTGCATTTCCAACTGTCTAGAACTGTCGGTTCATATATATATATACTATAATATGTATACAATATATTTGATAAAAAAAAAAAAAAAAAACTTTGGATTAGCCAACAACTAAAAGAAACACTTTAAACTACTATTAGCTATCAAAACAGAAACTAAAGAAAATAAATACTAAAATTGTAGTCTTCCGCACAATGATAAAAGGAGCGAATGTATTTAGAGCATTTAGAATATGATAATCAGTTAGGTAACAAGATCAACAGTTAATAGAGTGCATTGCACAAACACAAACACACACACACAGTTGGACATTTGTATGAATTGGGTGAAAAAAGTAAAGAAATAACAATAAATTATAAAGGCATATACATACAAACATATACTAAACATGATAGTTACAGATATTTACATAAATATATATACACATAGATATATGGTTTCGAAGCGAACGTAAAACAAATGATAACAATAACATGTAAATAGATTTACTTATAGAGTTAAACAACCCAAAAAGTCATTGGGCAAGAACCTCTTTTTCTACTTTCTAGTTAGTCTCGTTTAAGTAGAAACCGATGTAAACTGAACAACTAATACTTTAATATTATGATGATGATATTCAGTTTGCATCACATCCTAAGTACGAGTTATATAAGTCTATATATAATACTATATAACCAATAGTAAACGCACTACGCTCGACGCAATGAGAAATTATAAATTTAAGCTCGTATAAACATTATAAATGTATTTTCTTAGCGTAGCAAGTACAAAATAAACAATACAAAAAAATAAAATAAAACTAAAAGAGTTACGAAAAATAAATTATTAAACCAACAAAACATTTCATTGATTTTTTTTTAAATGGTAAAAAATAATTAACTTTCATTTTGCAAAAATAATTATCTGCCGATCCTAGAATCAGTATTTTTTACATTAATAAAAACAATTTAAATCAAGATTAACAATAATCTCAAGAAACACAAACGATATAAAATGTATAAACAATATTTAAAGACAAAAAGGTTTAAAAATTAATAACTTACGCACTTGGCCAATATGAGTTCCAGACGTTTTTGAATTTGTAAAGCGGTTAAGCGTGATTCCGGTTGACTGAGCCAGCAGTTTCTATATAGTTCGCTATAAGCACTCTCCAGAGAAGTATCTAAAACCGTTGATAGATTATCGAAATATTGAGCCAATCTTGGCTGCCTGTGCTGCTGTTTACGACGCTTTTGCACACGACCATGTGCGGACTCAAAGTTAAGATTACGACGTGCCTTTTTATACAAATCACTGGATAAGACGACATTCAGCTGGGAGCTAACTCTACAAATGAAATCCATAGAGTTGGGCTTTAGGCTCTGAGCACCGTCGGCACAATAACACCTGGCAAAAGGTATTCGGGGGAAGGAGCCTTGTTGAAGTGCATCGAGCACTGAATTGTTATCCGGTCGCAGATCATGCTTAACCACTTGATATGCAATGGACTCATTGCATATGAGCGTATTAAAGGGCAAACGTCTCGTCTGCAGTTGCCACATTGTAATGCCCAAGGAGTAAATATCTGAAGCGCTGCTCAATGGCGCCGAACGTAAAGCCTCTGGCGACATATAGCGCAGTGTGCCCTTTACACTGCTCTGTTTAGCACAAGCGTCGCCCAGCCGGATGGAGCTACCAAAATCACACAACTTGCATATATAGCTGCGTTTCAATTGTCCACATTTGCCAATGCTTGCTGGCTTGGTGCCCAAGGCAACTAATACATTCGTTGGCTTCACATCCAAATGCAACACATTCTGACAATGACAATAACGCAAAGCAGACAAAATATCCAGAGTTATGCTAAAAAGTGCACAATTATTAAAGCATTAAAAATTTGTATATATGTATCTTAATACTTACAGCACTCTGTGCAACAGAGGCAGCGCAAGTGTTTCCACAACACGCTGCAGGCACAGTCCATTCGTACGTTCCATGATGAGCAGTCCAAGCTCTGGTGTCGATTCTAGTTTAATCAGGCGCACAATATTCTTGTGTTTCCAGTTTAAGACGTGCGACTCATTGTGCAATGTGCAAATGGCACAGCTTTTGATGATTTTTAATGCCACAGGATGCTCTAAATTTTAAACACTATACATATTTGTTACATTAAGATATTCGCAAATACATACCACGATAGATGGCCTTAAAAACTGTGCCATAGGCACCACGACCTAGAATCTGACACCTGTTGAATTTTAATTCTTGTGGGCCATCTTTCAGTAGCTCGTTGCGTTTTGGTGTGGTTAAAACCAGAGCATTCTCCTTGTTGGCATGTTTGAAAAGGGACCTGTTTACCAAAAGTAAATTAAATTTTAAACTTTTACAATTACCAAATAATTGCTCACATTTCGAATGCCTTGGTTAACGGTGCTTTGAACAGCTGAGTTCCCAACAGCGTTGCCACAATAAAAAATAAATACTGCAAATAATGCTACATTTTTGCTATAAAGCGTTGCCAGATTATCCGACTGTTTGCTAGCACATTTTTTAACTGATTAAAATTTTTATATTTCACGCAAACTTTTTTTGCTATATTTATATACACTAAATAATTTACAGGTTTTTTCACTTAATATAAACTTGCACATAATTTCAATTAGTGTTAAAAATAATTCATTTCGTTGTCCATATTTTTTGAAGGCTTCATTTAAGGCTTAATACTTAATAAAAGAAAATAAATAAATAAGCATCATGCATGTTTACTAGCTGGTTTTCAACACAATGTAAAAGACGCTAAGCACGCTCCCCATGAATTCTTTCAGTTTCAGATCGAAGGTCCTGCAATAAGAAAAAGCACAAAATAAATCAAACGCCTTTCGATAGTACAGTCAAAATTCCATATAACGAATCTCAAGGTGGCAAGAAGTAGAAGTTCGACTCTTTAATGCAGGACTTACCCTGAAGGCATCTTGTATTTTGTCTGTAATGAGCTTTCGCGCCTCAACCTCAGACACTTGAGTATCCTTAAGGCTTTGCACGAAATCACTTAGGTCCAGCGGCTTGCCAATATTGATGGTAACTTTCTTGCCCCGCTGCAATTTGTAGGGCTCCACATTGGGCAGCACACTGTCCATGCCTTCGTGCCACATAGGCAACACAATGGGTATCCGTGGCGATTCATAAATAATCCGACCAACGCCCCACTTAAGGCGCAACTCTTGCTTTTCCATGTTCACCTTGCCCTCGGGAAACACGTGCACCCAATGGCCCAAGGCGCACTTCTCAATACACAGATTAATTGCCTCCTGGTAGACTCCGTTACCCCGCACGACTGGTATACATTTGCCTGTAACAAATTAAAACAAAAAGAAAAATCAATTCAAACTTATTATTTAACGCTACTATTGACTTACCGAACATAAAGAATATCGAATGGAGCTTTCTGGTAAAACAAATATCATGCGCCGCCATCGCCCATCTTATTCGAAACGTGTTGCACACATATCGGATGGGCATAATGCCCCATATTCCTGGATCATCGAAGCACGAATAGTGATTGGAAACGGTTACCAAAGGTATGCCCTTCGGACGGCTGCTAACTGCCTTAATCAGCCGCTCCTTGTTGTGGACTTGTGTTTTGTTCATTAACACTAGAAAAGAAAAAAATTTATAGCATACTTTTGAGCTTTAAAAAATATCACAGCGAAAGAGTATACATATATGCATAAATAAATTTACACACAGAAACGATGAAAATATACATAAGATATTTTCCATACATATCAAAACAAAGCGAACCACAAACTTATATATTTTTAAATGCAGTTTGTTTTTGAGAGCTTTACAATGAAATTTTTTGACATGCAATTGGGCGTATCGCGTATTTATCTGTCACTTACCTAGGACAATTTTGCTCAAGACGCCAACGATGGTGATCACAATTTGGCTAGCAACAACCCATAAGCTAGATGGATTGCGCAGCCTTGGAAATATCCAATCAATGGGATAGGGAATTTCGATGTTAGATGACATAGTCGAGGTTGCAGAGATCTTGGGGGCCTTGGTCTGGTTTTCTTGTTTACCCGTTGGCTGCTTTAAGCTAAGCGAGGAGATATTAAGATGGACGTTATGCTGTTGTTGGTGTTCTTCCAGCTGAAGCTGCGTCTGCTGCTGCTCCTGCTGCTGCTGTTTCTGCAGTCCTGGCGGTGATCTACCATCTGGCACTTGGCGAGCCTCGGGGGCCTGAACGTATTGCTGTGAATCGACGAAATCAATGTTTAACATGACGCCAATATAAAGTATAAATCAGTTGGCATCGTTTTCGTTCTTATTGAGGATCAAAGACTACTTGTATATATATTTTGTTGTATTTAAAACTTCAAAACTGCTTTGTCATTGTTTGCATTTACTTTCAGTGGTTTTTTCATAATTTTCATAAGCGAGGGAAAAATAGGGGAAGAGAGAGAATATGCATGTGCATCAACAAAAAACAAAAATAAAAACACAAAGAAAGCTTTACAAAATACGCAATAAGAACAAACGCACAAGTACAATGGGAACTTGAGAAAAAAAAAATTAAATATTACTGACATATTTTTAGCACATTTTTTGTTTATCACCTTTATCTTAGAAAAACTTCATAATCTGCACATATTATTTGTGAGATATACTATGAATTTTATATATTTCATTCTCATTTGCGGGCTGTCACTGAACTCTCACGAAAGCAATATTTTAACGACACTCAAAGTCCAATCGGAAAACTATTGAAATAGTTTACTGACTTGCCGTCAATTAACTTTTTAAACATTTGTATTTGTTATTCTTGTTTTTGTAGACTGTAGGAGTCGTTCTTGACGGAAGACAAACGGACACAACCATGCGTTGTGATCTTGAAAGTGTTACTGCCAAATTTGTCAAGTACAGATGTGCATTTTCAGGTGCATGCAAGGGCGTCCAAGCGTAGAGAGCCGTTAAAGAGAGAGCGTTGGTTGCGCTATCAGTAAACATTTATATTTTTCAGTGAAAGCACGTTTTTTTGCACAGAGCGATAGATAAGAAATTGCAATGGCACATTTAAATGGCGCGCTCAAATAGTGGAGCAGCCCTGAACGCTGTGGTGAATTACATACTTTATGGTGGGAATCAAAAAGAGACACGCGGATTTACGTACATATATATGTAAATGGGATATGCAAAAAAATCAATGACAAAGAAAGTAATTACCAATTTAATTTAGCATATAAGCTCTTACCTTTGCCGATAGCTTGTATACATTCTTTCCATAAATGCTGCGTTGCAGGTGCTTCAGATGGAAATGCCACAAGCTTCGCGTGGCATTTAAATTCACCTTATCGGGACTAAGTCGCCTTAAACTTCTACAAATGACAATCAACATGATTAACCACTTTATTCTTATATGTTATGTGCACTCGATATATTTAAATTATGGTTGCTGGTCAAGTTTTGCTGTTTGCTTTCCACTTTTACATAAGCGTTATTTTATCTTCGACGGCCGCTTCGCAAATTTTGGACTGCGCTGCTTCTATCGACGTCCAGGTAGGCAATGTTTGCGCATTTAGGCCCGTGAAGAGAAATTGGGTGCCTAGCGCGAACTTTCACTGAAGCGCGCATGTCTGTAAGAATTGTTGTTTGCCAAAAAGCATTGAATGTGCTCGGAGGCCAAATGGAAATTTAAACAAATCAAACATTTTTCGATGTAAACAAGTCTGAAACAGCTGTACGTTTTTTTATTTGCCATTCACAGGTCACGGTTACATAACATTCAGGGCTGCCAGCTGTTATATAGAAAAGCACATCATAATTTAATATCGAAAAGAAATTTGTTAATTTTGTAATAGGTTTAATTAAAAAGTTTAGATTTCTGTCAAAACACATTTAAAATGTCACGCAGTGCTCGCCCCCTTACTTCTGCCCGCGTGCTGCATAAGATAAAGGCATTAACCACGCCCGCCAACGACCAAAACTGTGCAGTCAACCGCAATCCACGCAATTTAGAGAGATTACGCATTGCCTACAAGCCCACCGGCTATCATTTGGAGAAGCCTGGCCGTTCATATTGGCACACACTGGAAATCAATACCAGCGGACGTTATGTTAGCGCTGATGTCAAGCATTTCGAAAACGGCACCATTCTTAGTGCCAGCACCTCCGAGTGGGCCATAAAACAACAACTGTATAAAACCAATGACACCGCAGCATTTGTGAATCTAGGACGAGTACTGGCACAAAGATGCCTGCAGGCGGGCATTACTGAAATGACCTGCAACGTTGACGCAGTTGCTGGCAGCAAACTGCAAAAGTTACTGAAAGCTGTCCAGGAGAACGGCGTTAGCTTTGAGGAACCAAGCAGACTGCCAAACACTCATCCATGGGATGCTTACAGGCACGAAAAGCCATGGGAGGTATCGGAACAAGCTGCAACATCTGCTCACACAACAAAGAAAATAAATCAATGAATAATAAACTTGTTTTGGTTTCGTGCCGTTTAGAATAAACGTTTTTTTATGCTACATTACAATAGCCGTTTTTTATCATTGTTAAATTTTAAAACTATCTGCATTGCCTTGGTGCTGCCGATCTATTCGTACTTGCTCTTGATGTCATTCCAGAGTTTCTGTAACAATCAAAACGATAGACGTTCTTAAATTCAAAATTTACTCTTACATAAGCAAAAGAAAAAAAAACTTACGCCTTTGTTGACCGTCTCGAAGATCGTGTTCGCGCTGACATCGAGGGCGCGTTCAAAGAAGAATGCTGATGCCATGATGGCCACCGCATAGGTGGATGTACGTTTGAACAGAGTATTGTAGATCACCTTCATTTTTGTAGGTTGTCAAACAAAATTCGTAATTTTCTTGCAAATTTGCAGTCGCCTCGCACGCCAATGAACAGCTGATACAAACAAGTGTTTAGTAACGTTAAATGTTGAGAGTTGTGCCTTGTGATTTTACAGCACTGAAATTTAAGGCATGGCAGCCTTGTCAATTGTCTTTAAAGGTGGCAGCTCCAGTAAATTATTTTCATCTGAGTCGTGTTTTATCAATTTCCGAAGATAAACTTGAAAGTGTGTAGACAACAGAGTGGCATAATAAGCTGACTTAGTTTTTCTTTACAATTAGAAATCGCATTGATTTGTTCAATTTCAACACAATGGTTGATTTAACAGACGCCGGCTCACCGTTTCAGCAATCGATTCCGAATCTAGCATTCTATGTGCCGGCTGTTGTTGTTTTTGGTTTAGCAGGTGAGTCTTTTAGTCGCACGCATAGGGTGTATTTTACTACCCTTGCCCCAACCCTCCCTTCCTCTTATAATATTGCGTCACGCATGCAATAAAAAACCAACCAACCAATACATATCTTGTAAGCCGCACTGCAATTGGGTCAAAAAAAAAAACAACAACAACAAAACTTTCACCACAAAAACTAGAATGTATCTCTTCGCTGCCTTTGTTAAAAGCTGATTTAAAAGTCATTATATGCATTCTTATTCAACAATTTATGTGTTTGGTATCTGTGTTTTGATTTGAAAAGCATAAAACGTTTTTGAATTTTGTGTGTATTTTTGTGCATACGTGTACTTAGCATATTGTCCAGTTATCTGTGGTCGAATTCGCTTCTTTGTTTTTGTTTCCATTCCTCTCATTTTGCTGTGTACGTATACAATTGTTTAGGTTATTAGTGCAAGTGAGAGTGATAAGAGGACAGAACACACCATTATACACTCTCATTGATTGCTAGAAAACATTTAAAGTTTGACACTTGTATCATTTGTTTCGACTTGATGTTTTAGCTTTAGCTGCATGTTCAAAAATATATTTAATACACAGTATATTCAGCCTTCATATATACATAGTTGTAGCTGATAAGCGTGGCTCTTTAAGTCATCTTATCGCACCTGTCGTTGAGGTTTGGGTCTACCTTTAAAATATGCTGACGCTAATGCCGGACGCCGAGAGCAATAAACAAAGCGCAACGAAAACCAAAACTTCTACCACTATATCTCACACACAATGGCAATACATATAAGCCAAATACAAATAAGTGTCAATTTATATTCGAGATTTAATTTTTTAGCGTTCAGTTTGCCAAAGTAGCAGTAGCTGCCGGACGTTAATAGCGCTAAATCGTATAAATAATAATTATTATAATCAAATTAAAGTAAGTCGGTTTTTACTAAAGAAAAAGTGGAAAACTGTTCGGCAAAAAATAAAAAATAATTAAAAAAACATAAAAAACGATATCATCCATCTCGCAGCCGGTAGGATTCGAACCTACGCTCCCAGAGGGAATCTGATTTCGAGTCAGACGCCTTAACCACTCGGCCACGACTGCATTTGTCAGAGCGTGCCTTAACTGACATAAGAAAGCAATCGAGAGCGCGTTTCTCTCTATCTGCTAGCGTTGCCACGTTGCGTGTGTTTAACTCAAGCATTTATTTGCATATGCATAATATTCTATTAGGTTTTAAATACATAAATATAATACTTAAAGTAAAAATTATAAAGAGCATGCTATAATAGATACACAGCAACAATTTACAAATATTAGCTAGTCTATTAACACTTTGACTTGTGGTGATTTCTATATTATTACAACTTCCGCCCATATGTAGACACAGTTAACCGCTAAAAACACACACGTCTACAAAAAAAAAAAAAAATACTACAACTACTTGGAATAAAAACAATAACATCAGTAGTAAAATAAAAAAAAAAAAAAAACCAAATGGCCCAAGATCCAATTAATCAGCGACAATTTGCTGAGGATGTGGCAGCTGCGGCAGCTGCAGGTGGGGATGCGGGATTCGCAATGCCGCCACCTGGCAGCGGTGGTCCCGGCAGTCCTGACTTTAAAATGCCTAGTGCCGAGGAGATATGGAAAATGGTCGAGTCCATGGAAGGCATATCGGATGCTGAGCGTGCCGAGCTGCGCGATAGCATCTTTAATCCGAAGCCACCATCGCCCGAGGATTACATGAAACAATATGGACAGCAGCCGGGGCACAGTTCCCGCGATTATATTGTATTCGTTGTGATGATAGCTCTGATATTGATCGTTTTTGGTAAGCAACAAACTCATGGGTCAACCCTCGCATTCAAAAAGCGACACTTATCAGTTACTCTTTGATTTTTTCTATATGACACATAAGTATGTATGTGTAAAGAGTGCTGTGTTAACATACTCATGCGTAAATATCATTTAGAATGTTGTTTTTTATTGGGGTTTTTCGATTTACGATAAGATAAACTGAAATCCACCACAAAAATTGTACAAAAATTGACATAAAAGCTTTTGGCCCTAGTAGTACTGCTGTGCACATTGTCCACCTAGCAGGCAAACGATTTGCCAAATGCACCATGAGTTCTGCAAATGATGAAACCATTATTGAGCAGCTCAAACGCTCGGTGGAAGCGATTGTGGCTAAGACGGGGCCGCATAGCAAATTTTCTCAAGATCTCAAAGACAGAATAGGCAAGCTGCAGGATAGATTAGAATCGCTGACAGAGAAGGATCGTCGCAAGTTTATCAGCGAGATGAAGGACTCCATTCAGCAGTCCATAGCGGGCATTGAGCGTCGTTTGTTGCAACATACGCACATTGCCCAAACCTATTCCACTTCCATATTGGTGGCGGTGATATTTCTAGTTGTCTCAGTATTAGGTTAACTACTACTTATCGCAACTATCAGAAACTTAATAACTTAAATATTTTGTTATTCCATTCATTGCAGCTCTCTTTGGATTCAAGCTGTACAAATCGCTGACGGAGAAGGAGCTGAAGAAGCAGGAGAAACTCAAAAGCAAACAGCAAAAGAAGATCAAGAAGGCAAATTGAATTGGATTTGTGACTAAATAGCTTCTAATACTTCTGGATTAATGTAGACGCTGTGCTATCGATTCTTAAAATTTATATTAAATTTTAAACTAGTTAATATCAAAAACAACAACACCAACAACAGCTGAACAATAGAAAAACGCACAAATTGTTAAATGATTATCAAAAAATAAATTCCCTGTAAATTAATAACAACTGGTATATTCGCCGTATATATAAATTACCCTATATAAAAGCTATATATATATATAAATGTACTGTTTAGAGGGTATGAACCGATTTCAGATAACTGCTAGTTATATATAAATTTCATAATGTTGTAATGTTTTTCAAACTTTTAAGATGTTTAGAATCATTTTTAGAGTATTTAACATAATTTTTAGACATTGTTTAGAGACTTCCAGCGTTAAAATTTCAAGTCTTTCACATTTTTTATATGTTTGTCTTTCGCTGGGCAATTGCCATTAACATTTCAACAGAGCGGCGTTAAAACGCCGCTGCACTTCGCACAATGTCGTCCAAAGAACTGCAAGAGAGATACAGATAGAGTCGGACACCGATTGCAAAGTACTCTGATACTAGTAAAAAAAAGTATCGGCTGGCATCTATCTTGTAAGCTTAATTGGGTATCTAGCTGTTAGAATGTGACACATATATGGTTTTATCGAAATTAAGTTATCGACTCCATCGATTTCCTGGCCCTCCAGTGGTTGTAGTACCCCAATTTCGACCAGTCTATAGGAAAATATGTTTGCAGAGTTTCTAATCTCTAGCTTTAGGAATATCGAAAAAAAAACGTACAAACTTTGCACGAAACCATGATACTCTTTTGCCTTCGGTATCGAAGTATAAACCAGAGAAGCAATAAGAAATTGCTATGAGAAATACTGCATGCAACATGTTAAATAGGGTGGAGAAGTAGGACGGGCGGAGGAAAGTGGCATTTAATTCGAAACACGTGGGTAAGTCTGCACTCTTTGGTATTCATTTTAATAATTTTTTTTCTTTCTCCTATACAAACGGTTCATGCAACGGCATTGTCGCTGTAAAGGGTGAAAAGGGGAACTTCTTGTGTGCAGACAAGTGCAACAGCAACAAGCTTGTAATTTACATCAACGAAAGACTATGTACGTAGCAAGTTTTATATATATGTATATCTATCGGCCGACTTGCATGACTAGGCTAAACTGTCTCAAGAGCGAATCACAAACTTATAAGGGATTTTTGAAACGGGGTTAATCGTATATTGCAAAACACATATTTTATTTTTAGAAGTCTAAGACAAAAAATAATAAAAAATTGTGTGGACAAGTGAATTTAAATGTTTGAATAAGAGGTGCATAAGAAATTTTATAAAAATAAACAAACACTTTTATTTCTGACTTGAAATCTATGCTTATTATTATTACGTGAGACACAACTTCAGAATTATTCAATATCCTTTGAATTAAAAAATCAATTTGTATAGCCCCTAAAAGTTAAGTTCATAGATTGGTCAAGAAAACTAAGCTAATAATCAACCAAGTCTTTAAACATTTCGCATTCCATCAAATAGATTCTACACCATTTGTAATGGACTTATTTATACAATCAATTACATACTTAACATGAAAACTAACCTTTTCGAGTACTGGGGAAGTTCCTTAAGGCAAGGGAATTTATGTGAATACCTAAAACAAGAGCTTTAAACATAAAAGTTATTTATAATCCTTTTTTCTTAACTATCTTTTCAATTACAAAGTCAAAAGACTAATTGTTTTTTATACTTTCTTATTTGCCAAACTTTATTTTGCAAAATTAATGAAAAGACATCAAAATTTGTAAGCTTAATTTTACTACTAAGTTGTTTGTTTTTTTTTCTAAAATCTAAATACCTGCCTAACATTGTGTCTCATCTTTTGACAGAAACTTTCAATGGCAACTCATTGCCTGGGCACTAAGAATTTTTATAGCTATGCCAATCAACAGTACCCCAACCATTTAGTATTTATGTAGATAAGTACTATAACTCTATATATATACACTATACATATATATGCATATACCAACGAAGTGCTCGACATTCAAACGGACTTTTTCACACATTTGGCAAAAGGGGCATAAATATGTCTGGCTGGCTGTGCAAAATTGAAGAAAATAAAATAAAATGCAGCAATATACGTTATGTGAATAGGGCTTGTACATATACACATTTATATATAAATATGTATTTATGTGTTACCCTTCAGAGACTTTTGTCTCTTCCCCTTTGTGTGAAACACTTGAGTTGTTGTTGCTGCTGCATTTTGTCAAGTGGATTCTTTGGTCTGAGATCATTAAAATAACATCGTTAGTGCGCTTATAATGAAGTACTAAACAGCAAATCCCAAAAAGCGGAGAGAGAAAGAATTGAATATATATATTGAGTCAAGTGGCAGGCGATGTTTTATGTCTCCGCGCTTGGCACATGATTAGTTTTAGAGACCTATTGACGCCCCGCCAAAGACCTCTCTCTCACTCTCTCTTGGTTGTAATACGAATTCATATTATATTTGAATGTCTTAAATTACGACAGGCAACGAATTGATCGATGCGACCGTGAAAAGCGTGGCGTGGAAAACGCGCATCACAAAAATGTCCATCATCAGCTATAAAAAGTAGAGAGACATATACTATATCTACTATATGTCTTTGGGGACGCTCCCGCGCTGTCAGAAATTAATCTTTTCGGGTTTTATATATATGCATATGTATATATATATATTTTTTTTGCCACCAGATGTTGGCTCTTTTGTCGTTTGCGGTTCGGATGTGGCGCAAAGTGTCAAGCGTTTACATCAAATGATGCAGCGGACACTGTTTCCCAGAACCCCCACCAAAACAAAGGCAAAGGCAAGATAAGAAGAAGAAGAAAAAAGACATCGACTAATAATCAAGGCAACCATTTTGCCAGCTCTGTAAACGGTTTTTCCCTTTTGTGATTTTTAGGTAGCTCAAACAGCCAGTTTTACTTAGTTACTTCCTGGCGGCTGCCTACCAAAGTCACTAAAATCTTTTTGTGTAAATAAACAAAATTATATGGCGATTTGTTTTTTGTTTTGTTTTTATTTTTTACGTTGCTTTGGCGACCGCCAACGCTGACGTGACGTCGCGCCGCCAGCGTTGCTGTGCTTTTTTATGGATCCATTTTTTTTTTTTTTTATTGAACAACAACTACAACTACAACATGGAGGTTTATGCGATGCGATGTGATGTGCGCATCTTCGGCTGAAAAAATATAAAAGCAAAATATTTATGCGCTCGATGCGAGTGAGACCCGCTACAAAAAGACAGGCAGACGGACGAAGGGACGGATGAAAAGGCTGGCAGGCGGTAGGTTTGTTTTCATGATGCTCCCCTTTCGCGCCTCTGTGCGACTACTCGATTTTTATACATTATCCGTATATGACTATGAGATAATTTATACTCGGGGGGTATAACAATTACATTGGTGGGTTTGTTGTTAGTGAGAAAAAGAGCCTGCTAAAAATAGATGAAAAGACAGACAGACAAGTCGAGAGTTAGGGAGAGAAAACAAACAAAATAGGGTGCAAAATAGAGAGAATCTAAGAAAGAAAGTGAAAAAGAAAGCGAGTGCGAAAGAAAGAGTGAAAACATGACAAGCAATAAAATATATTGGCATGTGTAAAAAAAGGTAACAGAAAACCTTTTTTTTATTGAGTGTAGCATACTTTTTGGAGTTAGCAAAAACTATTTATAACTTGCGAAAAAAGCTTGAAAAGTATTATAAAAATGAACAGTTTTATAATTATTAAATTCATAGGGTAATGCCTAGTCGTTCAGTGCGCTGCAAGTGCAAGCAACATTTTAACATGTCTTTTTTTATGGTACGCACATACACTAAAATATCCATACACACATATAAAAGTGTATATGTATGTATGGGACTTTATAAACATTAGTTCGACTAGTACATTAGCGTAACATGTTGTTGTTGTTATTGTTGTTGTTGCTGCTACTGTTGGCGTTCGATGGCAAGTCGGGCGTTTGCTATTAGTCAGCTGGGTCAACTTATGAACTTTGATCGTTGATTGATTACCAAATGCAGCAACAACAACAAGATCAAGCAGTAGCAGTCAAATTGCATCCTCTGTAGACTGTTTGTTGTTGGTGGGGTCCAGTTTGAACTGAAACGCTGTGAACACCTCGAAAAACGAGATCGTATTGATTTTAATTACTCAAAGTCTTAGTATGCATATTTTGTCGCATTCAGCGTTGCATGAAGCAGATGTTCTAGCAACCGAGTAAGTGAGGGTACGGAGAGGAGCAGAGCAGCTTCTCACTAAAAATCAATCAGCAAGCCACAAATGAGTACGGGTGCCTTCTGGGTCATACAAACACACATTGCACCGTCTCCATCTCCTTGCACTTCTCCTCCTTTGTTGCAATGCTTCCGTTGTTCGATTTACTCGCACTTTGAAATCCGAAACGCTTCGTATACTTTTTGGACACACCGTGTTGCCAGCAATACATGGGGGCAAGCAAGTACATGTATATATGTGAGTGTGTATCTGTCTGGCACCGATATTTGTTTTAAGTTATTGTTTTTATGGTTTCGCCAATAAATATATATGATTATTTATAGAAATCATAAACAAATTCCCATTAATATTTTACATGATCGCCAGATTTATTTTTATACACTTTATATATTTATTTTTTGTGTATTTCTTATTTTTTATTGGATTTTGCATAGATTTTTAATTTCGATTTGAAATGATACGAAATAAACCAAATCGAATAAAACACTTTTTATTATTCAGCAATTTAAAGCACTTTTTTTTCTAATTTCAATTCACTTCCAGGGAATTTCTGCATTTAATTAAATGTTGAACTTGACATGCAAACTAAGAAAATAATAAAAAACAACATTCATTATGATTTATATGCCCATTGCTTAGTTAAACGCCCATTTTACTGGAATTTGGGAAACTGCCTGAATGAAGCGCTCCATGAATCAGAGAGAAAAACGAAAAAAACAAAATGAACAAGTCAAAAAGGGATGCATTAGGCGCTCTGTGGCGGCGCCTCATGCGAGCTAAGAACAAAAAATAATAAAGGAATAAAGATGAAAGGACACACACACACACAATAACACAACACGAATCCTTTGCATACTCCCACACGCATTGTTTTCATTTCATTTACGAGTCGAACTGAACATATGTTGGAAAAACTTGGTTGGTGAAGCGGCATGAGGTCCTTGGCCCAGGTCCTCTTGCTGCGTGCGTATAATTCGCAGGCGCATAGCACATGCCATTGATTATCCATGTGCTATGCGCATCTCTAATAACAATTCTAATCTCCGTTGTCCTTAACGGCCATGTGAATTTTTGGCTATGCAAAAAAAACGAAATACAAAACATGGGAAAAACAATAAATAGAAAATGGCTTTTGTCCTTGCAGTGAGCATCGTTTGTATGCATGTGTGCGTGCATATGTGCGTGTGAGCTATACTCCTGCTCGGTTTTCTAAAAATAAGTTACACAATTTATGCGCCTGCGTTATTCGAGATGATCTTCAAATGCTTTTAAGGTGCCCGAAAAAACAACAGAATTCAAAACATCGAAATTAAAATCAACTACCAGAATTGGGGGCGTTGACAGTTTTGGAGTTGGGGTTAGACTCCGTTTTGCCATTAAGGTGGTTTCTTGCATTGCATGGAAACTCTAGCTCTATATGGCATCTGAGTGGAACTAAAAGAGAAATAAAAACAAAATTGTTTTTGGTATCCAATAACAAGTCAAAAATATAATAAATATAAACCTTAATAAATTAATCATGAACAACCTTAGCAAATGTCAAGTGTTATATTGATTGGTCTCAAGGCTCAAAAGTAAAAATTAAAGTTTTTGAACATTTTTAATGCAAGTACCTTGAAGCAAAAGTTTTAACATTGTTTATCTTAGTTTGAATGCAGATTCGATACTACAATTAATGTTTATTCTAAAAAATGTGATTTTCGTTCGAAATTTATGTCATAATTCTAGCAAATTAAATAAAGTTTTTCAGATAGAAATCATTTAAGAAATTTCAAAAAGTCTTAGTATCTCTCATGCTTATTAATACTACACTTATTTTATGTCAAAGTTCATTTCATTTTACAGTCTTATCTTTGTCAAAACTGATCAGACTTTTATAATCCAGATATTTTTCAAAATGAATCAAAGGTTAAATCAAAGCTGAATTATTTGTCAGAAATGAATCGCTTTTCAAAAGCAATATATTTTTGTTAAAAGTTTGATTTAGCGCACTGTAAAAAGTAAAATTTCGTGCCCAAAATTCAAGTTTTTTCAGTACCAAAGTCACAAGCACTTGACTTTCTATGGCAAAAGAAGCAGAACATCGCCTGACACCTTCCAAAGATATAGAGAAATTTAGATGTGCAAACACTTTAAGCATACTTATAAAGAAATGCTTGCAGCAAAGTGAAAAAGGCAACTGCAAGTGCATAATTATGTATAAATATATACTTATGCATATATGTTCTTGATCTAGCCCACTTATGAGTTTTCTCTGTGCAACAACCTGTCAACGATGCCTGCTGATTTATCTTTCTCTCGCTCTCTCTCTCTCTCTTATATAGTATGTTTGTTTGTAAATTTGAAAGATCGTGTATACTTTGTATATAACTCAAAATGCTAATGCCAGCTGTCATTTAAAAAGCAATTAACTCATGCAACTAAAAATGATATTTGTGTGCGCCGCGCCGCCTTTGAAGGCGCTTGAAGCGAGGCTAAATCTAACTAAAACTGACTGAGCTAATTATGAGCATTTTATATAGCCAATTTTGGCGACATAAATACTTTATTTGTGTACACATTGTAAACAGTTTTTATGTTTAGCAAAAAAAGAAACTCCAAAGAAACCAAAAAAAAAAAAAAATGAGTAGAGAATTAAACAAATGCACATAAATCACCGGATGTGGATGGTGTCTGTCCCCCTCATGTCTTGCCGTCTCCGGTTGCCATTTTCCATTTTTTTTCTTCTTCCCATGAAGCAGCTAGCAAAAGAGAGAGAGAGAGGCAGAAACAAGAAAGAACGAGCGCAACAGATACGCATTTTGTATCTTTGAGATACATAAATGTTGTGCCGTTTGTCTGTCGCGGCATGACGTTACGCTTTAAGTATGTCGTCTTCGATCGTTCTACATACATACATACAAACACACATACATACATACATAATGTATATTAAGTTGCGATCCCCCCAACGGAGAGACAACGAAAAAACATTTTCGCGCCTTATTTGTTGGGGAAAGCAAAACCCAGAAAACAAATAAAAATGGCGTTCTTTTCTTTTAATTTATACAATTTAATTTAGTTAGCGCTAATACATAAAATAATACCTAATTAATAGTTGCATTCTGTAAATATATATATTTAATTTGCGTTTAAATAATGTTTGTGTGTGTGTGTGCGTGTGTGTGTTTTAGCTTAGGCATCTATAAGATATGGAAAGATCTGCAAGTGCACATTTTTTTATTGGCACTTGCACTTGGAATTATTCACGCTATGTGTATTGTTCATGTATTGTGTTCAGTAACTGGAAGCCCCAATGGCAATCGATGCGACTCCTCATCCTTCTCCTCCTCCTCCTTCTGCCTATACCTTTTGGTGCTGCGCATCGCCTTCCATGCGCCAAACACCAAACAGATAGCTAAGTTTCTCTGGCGGAATGATTGGTGCTCCATTTGCCTTGCGCAGACACTTGAGATCAGCCTCCGCTCCATTGGCGGCACTAAGCAATGTGCTAGCATTAATATTCATACTAGTATTATTGCTATAGCCGCCCGGCGATACTGGCGATGATTGTGCCTCCAACGCTTTCAGCAATGAGATATCGCTCGAACTGAGCATGCGGCACAGAAAGTCAATGTATCTGTAAAGAATAGATAATGTGAGAAATGCAAAGCTTACTTATCATACTTTATACAATAGAATAATCGAAAACAGAAGAACTACAAATTACAACAGAAGCGGGAATAATTCATTTGAAAGTGTTACAAAATATTATTGAATATGTGTAAATGAAAAAATAACATAAACTTTCCAACTCGCTGCTAGGGTAGAGCCAGGTAAACCTCAAACTGGGTAAAGCCCACCCACTCCGGAATTGCCCGGCGTAGAGAAAACTGTTGATGGGACTTACCTTGTGGCCAGCTTGAGGGTTTGTATCTTGCTCAACTTATCGCTCGGCAGTGTGGGTATTATCTGTTGCAACGATTTGAACGCATCGTTAAGGCTCTGAGTGCGTTGCCTCTCCCTCACATTGGCCATCACCCGTTGATTGCTAAACTCGTCCGTTTCCTCCGATTTGCTTGGTTTGCGTTTTAGGCGGCGTCGCGGCTTGCGAAATGCTTTGGCCGATATATCATTCGAATCCAGCAGACTGCTCGTATCATCCGCCAGACAGGTGGGTGACATATCATCCAAATCATCCTCATTCTTCGCATATCCACCAACAGAACTGAGCGCTGTCTGACGCACATATTCCATATCATCGCGATCCGAACTGGAATATGTGCTGCCATTCAAACTATTCGCTGGCTCATAGGCATCAAAATTTTGACTGCAAAGAAAAGTTTAAGAGTTAAGAATTGGTAAAAACAAAAAGAAACACTTTAACATTTTTAATAACCCGATATTTTACTAATGATATTTAAGGATAGTCAGCTTAGGATGGAAATAGTTTGTGATTCGAATTTTAGTTGAAAATATTTACTTTGAACATAATAATATATCTGAAAAGCTTTTTGTTGTGTATAGAAGGCGATTATTATTGTAAAGCAAAAACTATAAACAACAAATATTCTACAAAATACTTAACACAGCATTAGAGCTTGAAACTAAGACTTTCGATTTTATTTAGAATTGTTTAATATTCTAATTTACTTTAATTGGAAAAAAAGAATTTTAAGTATATTCAGATTAAACTCGCAATATTATTACTTACCCAGGTCTATAATTGCTTTGAAAGTGCAATTGTTGTTGCTGTTGGTGTTGCTGCTGTTGCTGCTGCTGTTGCAGTGGAGCAATTGTTTGCGGATAGACGGCATATTTGAAGATATGTGGCTTATGATCCTGCAGCTCCTCGTCGGCGGCATAATCGAAATGCGAGTGGGAGTGAGAAAGAGGGGAAACGCAGGCATTTTGTTGCTGCTGTTGTTGTGTTGGTGCCTGAGCATGTGTTTGTGTGTGAGACTGTGCTGCTGCCACCTCATCCACTGTGGTGGGCAAATAGTCAACATAGAGTTGCTGCTGCTGTTGTTGCTGCAACAGTTTCTTGTGCTCTGGTTGCAGGGACAACACATCTGTTTGGCAATCATAATCGCTGCTGCTGCGCGCCCGCTTGCCATGCTCATTGAGGATATAGCCATGTGGAGCTACTGCAGGCGCAACTGTTGCTGCCGTCGTCTGTTGTTGTTGTTGCTCAAAGTTGTTATTTTGATTGTTGTTGTTGTTGTTCAGCTCCAGGCTGCTTTGAGCGCTGTGATTGCTGCTGGTGCTGAGCACCTCATTGCTGGGTATATTATAATCCGTATCCTCCAGTTCCGTTATGCCATATGCCGCATAATCTGCGGGCAGTGGGGCATATTGTTGTTGTTGCTGCTGCTGCTGTTGCTGTTGCATATAGTGTGATGTTGATTGCATATAGGCCTGCTGCTCCACCTGGATTAATTTAATGACATTATGCTGCAGCTCCATGATATTGGGCAGCGTTGGCTTGTAGCTTATGTCCAGCAACACTTTGGGGGACGCGGAGCGTGCGCTCATCGTTTGATATGAAATTTTGTGTAAATCACTTTGCACCACGTTGCACAGTTGCATATAATAATTTTATTTGTTTTTTTTTTTTAATATTTCAATTTCACTTTGTTTTTTTTTTATAATATCACGCCCCGCGATCTCTGTTTACCGTTAGCTCGAGTGTTTGTGGTGCGCGCAGCGGCAATGACGAAACTCAACTGACGCACGATCCTTGCCGGCCATTGTTCAGATCGATGTTTTGCGCAGAGCTCAATTGCCATTCGCTGCTCGCTCTTCGCTGCGTGCGCACACACTAGTTGTTTCACTCTGGCGCACGCAAGTCTGCACTCTGCTGCCTCGGGCCTATAGCGGCTGCTGCGGCAGGTATGACGTCAGTGAAGCAGCCGAATTCGCTTTCGCTTTTGGATTTTCTTATGTGCCCAGCGGCTGCAATTTAATGCGCCTGGGTTTTTGGTTCAAACTGAGTGAGTGAGAGTGTGAGTGAGGGAGGGAGGGAGAGGGACCTTTCAGGACTTGGGTTTCTTTCTTATTTTTATTATTTTGTTTTTGGTGTTATTATGGCGAGTTCTGTATAAACAGAAGGCAACTGGGATTGTAAGCCAAATGCAAATGAGCAAAAGGAAATTTGAAACGTTGGAAATAAAATTTTGAAACTTAAAAAATAATATAAAAATCAATAAAATCCAATTATTGCTTTGCAATTTCAAGTCATGGAACTTTAATCCTCAACCCTACATTAAATATCCAAATAAGGAAACTCCACTCAAAGGTTTCATTATGCGTAATTAGTAAATTCCCGCAAACGCACACGCGAATACAAACAGATCCCCATAAATCTTTCATCTAGAAAAACACACAAAAATCCAAAAACTTACGAGCGAAAGTCAAATTTCCGGATATAATTATCCGTTGTCTGCCTGCGTAGCGAAAATCCCCGATTAATGCTTGCCGTGAACTTCCGCTGGAAAATACAGCGGGACTCGTGTGTCCTCTTAGCGCTTACCTAACCCAAAATTAGAGGAGATCGATCGCGGGTCGTTTAGAAAAACCACTTTGAGGGTTTTTTCTTAGCTCGCGTTTGGTTGCCTTTTTTAACTACCTGATGGGTTTTACTCCAATATAATATGAAAAGTGGAAATTTTCTATATATTTTGTTGAATAAATATATTTAAATTAATTTTAATGAAATACTACGCCTTTAAAGAGCCATTGCATACTTTTATGCGCTTGCACACAAAAAGCAACTTGGTTGTTGTCTTTGCTAACAGAATGAACGCAAGTGCACAAAGAAGAGAATTGACCATAAATAGACCTATAAATCCTATTGTTTGGGTTAATATTAGATGCGGCGCTTAAAGGTATGCAGTCTTTTTTAATACCTTTGCTTTTATGGCACCTCATTTGTATTGTTTTTGATTTTGTTGTTGTTGCCTTTGTCGTGTTTTTTGCATTGTTTTGTGTGTTGGTTGCTTTGAGTGATTTGCTGTTTTGTACGCATTGGCCACGCTAAAGTCACGTAGTATATTGATTTCAATTGCGTTTATGTTGATTTGGGATGCGAATAACAACACCAACATCGAAAAAAAAACAAAACTAAAAACGTTACGTGAAAAACGTTAAAAAGTACAACAAAAAAGTGCATTTTCTAATGAGAAATGTCCACACTTAAGAGGTTTTTGTGCCTTCTGATATTTTGCGTGCCGCGCAGCTTTCCATTTTACGACAATTGCAATCCTAATCCTGCATCTGCGGGACACATGTTTGTATGTATGTGTGTTTGTGTGTGTGTGTGAGCGTGAGAAGAAACTTTTGGTGCACGTAAATCTCGCTCGACAATCAATTAAAATTAAAATATTTTTTGTTAGCTGCTCGCTGCTCGCATTTGCGGCATGTCAGCAGAAAAAGCAAAAGCTAAAGCCAAAGAAAAAACAAACGTTGTCTACATATTTGAATTGACTTTTGATGATGTATCACGATTTATTGTTACCAAAAATGGTTGTCAAAGCGCGTGGAAAAGTGGATCAGCAGTCTAACGGTGCTGCCAAAGAGCGAATACAAACAACCACAAAAAAAAAAGAGAGCGCGAAAAAAACTCCCACAGCTTGTGTTGTTTGTGTGCCGAATTCGCTTCGTTTGCGTAGATGCAATTGCCAAGATAAAGCTTCAAAAAATGGAAAACAAACATATAGTAAAACTCAAGACATGTTGATAAAAAGCTGTCAAAAACACACACAGGCACACATACAAATGTGCTGTTATACATATATGTATATTAATTGCCGTTTTGGGCGAGCATCGAGCAGCCAATGAGAACCGCTGGCGCCAACAAACACCTACGCCAAAATGTATAATAAACAGCAACTTGTCACGCGTCTGTGTGTGGCAATGCATGTTAATTAACAACAACAACCACCACAACAACAACACAAGAGCAGGCGCAACACAAACACAATCACCAACACTCACTGATACATGCATGAGAGACAATGTAAACAGTTGGCCACCCAATAATATGCGCGCCAACTTGTCATTTTAGCCTAGCTCCACCTTAACAAAGCAAACAAACTGGCGCACACATACTAACACACACACACACACTCAGTTAAGACTTAACGTCTCATACAAGCTTCGCTGCAAACGTGCTCGCAACATGTTTGCTTGGCTGACTGGCTCCAATGCTAGCTTTTATTCCAGCAGCGAACGTGGCGCTTGTCGGTCGTGTATTCGCGCTTCGTTTTCTTCATTCAGTCCAGTTCGCAACCAATTCGCTCCTGTCTGCCTGCGTTCGTTCGCATTTTGTTGTGTGCGTGCGTATGTTTCAATTCCCATGCGTTTCGCGTGTTTACATTTTAGCCGGCTTATCTTTTGCTTGTACTTTGTTGCGCGTGCGTGCGTTGCGTTGCGTTTAGGTTAACGTTTGCATTTGATTTAAATGGCGTTTTAAGTGAAATTAAAATGACGGATGTGCTGTAATTTGCACACACAAACACACACACTCACTTACAGTAACAGACGAGAGTGTCAATAAATTGAAAAAACACGCGGCAGCCCGTTTGGGGCGTAGCATGTGCCTAGCCTTTATGCTGATTACAACTACAACTAGCGCATGATTACAACGCCCCAGCAGCAACAGTTGTTGATCGAATTAAGTGTGCATCGACGTTGTCGTCGTCGTCGTCGTCGTCGTCGCCGTCGTCGTCGTCGTGAGTGCGTGTTTTTAGTTGTTGTTGTGTTGATTGCGCTGTTTTGTTGCGCCCGCGGCTCAAATTGAGCGGATATGCAAGAGTAAAATACATACATATTTACATATACATATATGTATATACATAGTGTGCGTTTTTGTGTGTGTTTGTGTGCGTGCGAGTGTGCAAACACCCCCGCCCAGGAAGCTGTCGCACGTTCAGCTGTGGCACTAAGTGCTAATAAGTGACCCACCGGATGTATTTATGAATTTTCATTACGTTTCTACGACGCCTTCCAACAACATCAACAACAAGTTGGAAACCAACACCAACAACTACTACAACGAACTTTGAATAACGGTCATGCCCTGCCGCCTCATCAAACGATACGATTTGCCTATGGCCTAAGCTTACAGTTATCAAACACCCTCCTCTCTCTCTCTCCCTATCTGTCTCTCTCTCTTGCCCACTCTCTCTTTCTCTCTCGCCACCCTCTCTCAACAAGTGCACGCGTCACGCACCGTAAAGCTTTTCGCTGCGTTCTTCTTCTTTTACATCTGCAATTTTTGTGTTATATTTTTTTTTTTGCACAATGCGGCGGCGGTCGACGTCGCTGCTTTTGCCGCCGCTAGAAACGAAAAGAAAACATCGACAACAACAAACAGATTTTTGAACTGCAACAACCGAGCGCTTGGTGCGTTGCACTCGCTTGTCGTTGTTGTTGTTGTGTTTGTGTGTGTGTGTTTTTGTTGTCATTGATTTGGCGGGTAGCATGCAGCAGAAGCAGCAAACGGTAACAACAACAACAACAGCTGCTGCGACAATAGAGACTAACTACAATAGTTGCAACGATTATTTCAAGCACCATCGTCGTCGTCGTCGTCGTCGTCGTTATCGTCATCATTATCATCATCATTATCATCATCGTTGTTGCAGTTGCAGTTCCGTAACGTGGCCAAAAGAACGTTGCGCGGGCAATTATTATTTTGTAAGACGTTTTACAATTTAATGGTTTTCATGGTAAGCACCAAACTCGACTCTCGACTCTCAACTCTCGACTCTTAATAAAAAAAACCGCCAACGCGCGCGCCATATGTTGCCATGTGCCCCCGTTCTCAGTGTTTTCCTTCCCCTTTCCTCTTTCATTGTTCCTGTGTTTTCACCCTCTCTCCCTTTGCTTGTTTGTTTTGTTGCTCCCCTATGGACAGCAGACGCCCCTCTTTAAGTGCAACTGGTAACTTGACTTCACTTTGAGCCAACACCTTTATTGCAACAACATCAAAGTCCGCTTTACATAATTAGGCTACACATATTTCACATACTACTATTTTTCTTCTCTTCTCTTTTACTTTTTCGTTTTGCGGTTTGCAGAATGGACTGGGATCCGACCCTCTGTCAGCAAAGGAGGTGAGTTTTAAATGTCTATCAAAAGAATTAAGAATTATCCTAAGTTCAAACCTTAAGGTTAATCCGAGAAGCAAAGCTTTAGTTCGAAAACATCCTTCCAAAAATAACTACATAGTTGGAAATAAGATTTAAAGTTGAATGTCAAACAAAGTTTTGTCATAGCATCACTTAAAGAGTTTGGAAACAAAGTTTAGTAAAGTTTCAAACCTTCAAAGCAAATTCAACTATATTCGAATAACAAATCTCAAGAGAGATCATATAGAAAACTTCGTTACACGGAATTTCGTTCTAAAGAAGTTCGACTGTATAATTGAACAGCTTATTCATACTCTTAGCTCATCGAAAAAGTTAAGTTTATTCAGGGAAATTTATAAAAATCCAAAGATAGGTTTTCATATAAAGACTTTAACAGCTTAACACTTAGGCTTCTTGTATTGGTTTTGTGTATATAAATATGTTAATATTCAAATAGATTAGTTTAAAAAAAAACAAAAATAAATCAGTCGGCAAAGCTTAACTTAAACAAACATCTCTAAAAAATAATAGAGCTTACAAAATATAGACAATGGAGAACAGAAGAGCACAAAACTGAAGATTTATGTTTATTCTTTTAGATAAAACTATTTATGTTTCACATTTACTAATTGGCTTTTAAAGAAATAGATTGATTACACATTTTACCTTATCTGCAGTCTGTTTGTTATAATTAAATATCTGTAGAATTCAGAGTTGGTATAAAACAAACATCGAAACATAACAAATTGTGTGTAATTGGCTAATCAATTAAGGCAATTTGCACTTTGTTGCAATATTACACTTCTTGAGAACTGTCTTGAGTAAGTGATATAGTTATACATTCTGTCTAGCTGTCTGGCTAATGACATCTTAGCAAAACTAGTCCCAGTTCTGCAATTGGTCGCCTCATAAAACTCATCAATCGGTGCGCAAATTGTCAAGCAAAAGACGCCGCACATAACATTTTTTCTATTCGTTCTTTTTTGCTCTTGGCCAAAAAATTCCTGCTGCAAATATCATTTGCCAGCTCGCATACCGCAGCGGGATAAAGAAAAAAAAAGACAAAAACAATCCATAAAACTGAACATCAACTCAACTCATCAAACATGAGCAAACGAGAGCAGAGTGTGGCGCAGAGAGGAGACGGGAAGGGAAGGGAAGGGGAGAAGACACTAAAGACAGACAGACAGATCGAGAGAAGCTTTAATGGTCAACTCATTTTCTGTGATCGGCGCCTATGAGAAATTTCTGCACGTCTCACACAAATTAGCGCAACGATTGCAACACGCCAATAACAATATCATATAAAGAAGGGCAACCAAGCTGTCAAGGGGGAAGTGGGATCTGATCGTTGACAATAAATCAGCACAGTTAAGCGAAGGCAATTAGATAAAATGGCTGAAACAGTTGCTGGGCCCGCATATCAATTACAAACGTTCTTGAATCTCTGAATCTTTGAAAAAATCGCATCTCGTTTATTTCTATCTGTTTTTTATGCCCCAATGAAGTTGTTGTCAAAGATTAAAAACAAAAACGGCACAGCGTCCCCCACACAACCCCTTCTGACCGCCAAGAAAAAAAGAAGTCAAACGATGCATTGCATGGCATTTGATTTCATTGCCCCAAATGGTGCCCCGGCGGCCTCTTGCCGGACACAATCGAAGACAAACAATCTAATCTAATGTTGTTCTCAAAGGCAATGAGCATTTGTTTGTATAAATAAATGCAGCCAGCAGACAGCAGTCAGGCAATAATAATAATATATATAGCATTTGCAAGAGGGCGTGGTGCTCGACTTGTGCAATACCTTGTAATTAGTGTAACTAGCAAAATGAGCGACTTTTAATTGAGTGCATACTAAATAAATAAACAAGAACTTGGCAATTTATTGCTTAAATTACAAGGCGCGACTTTTATCATGTTGTTTGCTATTAATTTAATATCAATTACATTAAGTTAAACTCTATTCAAGTTTTTTCGTATGCAGCGAATGGAAATGTTTAAACTATGACAAGGAACTCGAATTTTTATACATCGAAAAAGAAAAAAACTTAAAAATTTATAGATAAAATAATATAATATTTATTTTTCAAGGCTTATATCATTAGCTTCAGACTTTAGACTTTTCTTTTAAGGCTAACGATAGATAAATGTAAGCACTTAAAACTTATTATACCCTTTGGAATCGCATATATAGGGTATGAGCACACATCGCGTGGCTTGTGTTGGCCAAGTGTTAAAAATCTCAGCATCTAGAAGTTGGATTTGGCTTGTAAATCGCCCACTCGACGCTGACATTTTTTCATAATTTGCGCTACAAGCTTGACAATTGTCGTTTTGTTGCCCACTGGGCAAAATCGCAGCACTCTCGTTGTTGGTTTTGTTGTTGTTGTTGTTGTTAGCAGCTTGTATGTTACACACACATACACACATAGAGCAAGCTAACTGCATCCGTTTGGGCCCAAAAGCTATCGGATTTGTTGGCGCTTTCGCACCTTCAGTTCACAGCTTCGGCTAACAGCTTTTAACTTGGATTTAACGGGTTGAGTGGGGGGTGGGGGTTTATTTGATGTCGGTTTTTTGGCCAATGCATATGCAGTGCTAAATTAAAATTTATCCGTTTTATTGCGCTGCGGGCAGCCAATAACTGTTTTTATTCAACTTATTTTTATAATATATATAAATATTTTGTTTGTATTTGTTTGTTCGTTTCGGAATATTTTTTTATTGCCGTTAGTTTATTGGTCGAAGATTTCGTAAGCGCATAATGCGCAACAATTGCTTGCGGTTTCTCATATAGTATATGAGGCATATGGTATGTGGCATATGGGGCAGGCAGAAGACCTCGACGGAAGTCGTTTGCGGTGGTTCCACGCAGTTGAATTCAATTCAAAGCTAACTGAGACACGCGGCGTTATAGCCAGATATATATAGAGAAAAGCTCAAACTTAATACCCTACTTTTTGTAACTTCCCCTCCCTCTTTGGGGCATTTAGAATTGTAAGCAGCATTTTGTCAAACTTGATTAGATTCGTTAACTGTAGCTTATGGCCTTATGTCTCTTATGATATTGATAGTGATTTTGTTGTTTTCTTAATGATGATCTTAGCCATTAAATCTTCTTCTCTCTCTCTCTCTTTTGCAGGCAGAGGGCCCTCCGGTTCAAGTTGAACCAGTTGATTTGAGTTTGCGTTCGCCGCGCGGTAAGTTGCTAATTATAAGTATATATATACACAAATACCTTTTTATATAAGCCCTGTCTGGACAACACTTACTGTTTTCTTGGCCAGGCCAAGAGCATTAGCATACATGGTTTTAAGTAATTAATCAACCATCAACACCGTAAAGTTGACTTTTTTAAGCGGGTCAATCCGGATAATAAAAATCAACCGAAAAAACGAAACCAATTTGCATCTCAAGTGAGGAGCCATGAAATGAAGGCGGAATTTTTTAATTATAGCATAGTGAACCCCTCTACCTCCACCACCCTTTCCCCAATATCCCCTTCCCCCGCTATTTTGGTGGGTGGCTTGTGAATAATTCGTAATTGATAAGCAGAAAATTTTGGTAATAAATAAGCGAAATTTTATTGAAAGTTGAAAGTCTTTCTGGGGGGGAAAACTTTGTGGCAGGTTTTTGTCTTTTTTTCTTCGGTGTTGAAAGTTTTTAAATTGATGAACAACAAATTATTTAACTGATAGCCATAAGAAACAATTTAAGCTTAAGGTACTTAAAATGTTTTTAAGATTAAACCTTTATGTATCAAGGGCTCGTTTCTGTTCCTAACTATCTTCATTCGAAATCTTTGAAAACCTTAAACTATTAATTATCATTTTTACTTCGGCATTCAACTTAATTCTAGTCCAAATATTGTTCTAATCCATTTTAAAGAAGACAAATGGCTCAAATCGCTCTTAACCGCTGAGAAATTACAAACTTCAGAAAATGAAAAATTCCTTAAGCTTACAATTGTAATTTGAATTGAATTTCGAAACATTCTCGGATAAAAATATTTTAATAAAACACAAACACCTCGATAAATCCGTTTAATTCTTATAACTTGAGTCTCTTGTTTGTTTTTAAACGAAATAAAATTTAAAAACCCTCAATTGCTTTTTATTAATTCGAACTTCTTTTTGTCTTCTTGAAGAAAACTTGTTAGTTATTTTATTTTTATAAGTTCACATTTTTTTTGAAAATATTTCAGTATCAGTTTATAATTGCTTTTGATGTAAATTCCATCAATTTAAATGTTAACTACTGTTCAAAATTGTTTGCAAATAAAGTTCGTTACAACTTTAATTAAATTCTAAATTACTTTAAGTAATATTAGTTGGTTGTTCGTTTAACTGCTGTTGTTGTTGCTCATTTAGTTAATAAAAAACACAAGCTTACCCCACCCCACCCCCTAGCATTACCCACCTACTTTTGTGTTTTTAAAGTTTCCATTTAATGCTAAATGCAACTTGTTGCAAGCACTGCGCGCTCGTAATCATCATCATGAAAATCACTTGTAGGCCCATAAAAACCGATTCACGCTGATTCTCATCTTTCTCTCTCTCCCTCGAAGAAGAAGAAGAAGCGTGTGTGTAGCTCCATTTCTAACGCAACGACAATGGGCAACAGCTGTTAGTTACCCACTGAGCCAGAACCCAAAATAAAAGCTTAAAGGTGGATGGGATTTGGCTACAATCTAGCGCAACTAACAAGCCCACAGATAGACAGCGAAAGAGTGAGAGAGAAAATGAGAAGCGTGTGTCGTTGTTGTTGTGTTTTTTTTTTTTTTGGTTGGTTCTTGTTGGTTTTTTACCACTTGACCGACCACCAGCTGTTGACCATTTGACCTTTTTGGCAGCCTTTCTCTTTGTGTGTGTGTTTGTGTGTGTGTGAAGTTAGCAGCAACGCCTCAAAAAAACTATGGAACTTTACCCGTTCCGGAGTCTCAACTCATCAGCAGCAACGACATCGACTTCAACATCAGAGACTAACTTTTCGGAGATGGATGGTTGTTAAGATAGTTAGATATATAGTTATGTGGTTGCTGCTGCTGCTGGCCGTAGGGTGCCACAACAACAGCAACGGCATGCGGTACACATAATTTAATTAAGAAGCAGACCTGTTGGCTGCCTTAAATGGCTATACAGTAAGATTAACAGCTAAAAGCCAAAAATGAAATAAAAAAAAAAAACATTTAAAAACGCGTTGCGTTCATTAGAAAATGTTAACAAAAAATATATATTGTTTGTATGCATATACTATATACTGCGCATATTAATCAATTAGCCATGATATTAGTGAGGGCATCATTAATTTTGTATTTTTTTCTTCTGAGAAGCGCAGAGAGAGGCTCACTTCATCGGTTCAGTTTAGTTAAGTTTGGTTGGCATTCGTTGATGATTTAAGGTTTAATGTTTAGGTTAAAGTTGTTTTTAAATGGCGTGCTACCAACGATCTGCGGATCTGTGGCAAATGTGTTAAAAAGCGTTAAAATTTGTTAAACAAACGGCACATAATCGCTCTGGCTTTGCCTTTGACTCTGTTTCTGGCTCTGTTGTGCGAGTGAGATATGGAAACCCCGGCTTAATTTTCAAGTTTAACGGTCATTCATACAACACACACACATACATGCATATACACTTGACTATTTGGCTACATAAATTATAGCTTTTAAATAATTATGCAATTAGGCAGCGGGCACGATAGCCGATAGCCGTTAGCCCCAAACGGCGAATAAACTGAATGAAGCAAAAAAAAAAACAACAAAGTAACAAAATTGATTGAAAGTTTGGGGGTGGACAAGTCGAGTACTCTGTAAAAAGTTCTGTAAAAATTATGGCAATGATTTTGGCTTAGGCAATAGAGAAACTAAACTAAACTTATTTCAAACTTCTCAAAAATGTCCATCTACAGGGTATAGCCAACAAAAGCACTATATCTCTCCCACTCTCTCCCACTCTCTCTCTCTATGAAAAAGCCCAGCTCAAGAAGATTGTCTGGCAGAATCTGCAAAAGCTTGAGTGCGAATTCCCACCAAGTCTAATTGCAGGCTGGGAAGCGTTGCAGCTAAAGCGAACCAAGTACAACTTGATTTATTTAAGCTACCCAAACAGCCCATAAATAAAGCTGTTGAACTAGCCGCAGAGCGGTTCGGGCCGAGAAGGGGGGCCTTAGAGGAGAAGGGAAGAGTGCTGGTGCAGGCGTTGGTGACGTTAGAAGGTGGATGTTGGATGCTTGAATGTGCATGAATGTGCTTGAATATGGTGCCTTACCCTGGCTTCGAAGTCTTTAAGACCCAAGAGTCAGTCTCTCTTTGTAGTCCTCTTCTCTTTCGTTGGCTGTGGCACTTGGGGGCATAGGCTTTCAGGTTAAGTAGATGCGGCGACACGCGGGTCGCTTGCCAAAGCGAACGACCTTAAGACGATGCAACAACAACAACAGCAACAACAACACAAACCAATCCACTCCATTGAATGATATGCAAGTTTTAGTTAGAGTTTTTTTTTATAGTGTTACCGTTGCTGCACTTCATCGATGCGGCTGCCGCTGATTTTATTTGGCATCTGCAGCGATAGTCGCCCGACCAACTCATCTCTCACAACTGCAGGCAAAGTGCAGGCCGCTCCTTGACAGAGCTAGAGCGAGAGAGAAAGAGTGTTGCCTGCCTCAGACGATTGTTTTTTAATTATGCTCGAGTTTGTTGTAGCTGCTCCTGACACCCAGCAGCAGTCAGTGGAAGAGACATGCATATAGGTTTTGAACAGGTCCAACTCTTTTTGGGCTTAACATGGCTCGCATATGTTTTCGGGATTAGAAGTTGACTTGGTCTTTTGGCGAGAGAGTTGACTGAGTGACTGCCTTGTTTTTTGTTTTTTTTTTTGCCTCTGAGGTTATGTGAAAGGTCAAGTTCGTGATCGCATTCAAACATTTTTGCCAACCACTCATCTTGCTGCGCAGATCTATTCGTCTCTCTCTTTCTCTCTCTGTGTCTCCCTGTCGCTCTGTCTTCCCTTTAACCCCGCTGTCTAGTCGTGGTCTGAATGAGGGGTCGCCTCTCTAGTATAATACATATACACGAGTGTGAGCCCGACCCAAAGCTCATCGTCGTTGTTGTCGTAGAAAAATTGAAGATGAGCGTGCCACCACCACGCCACGATTCTGCCATTGCCACACTGTGGCTTCACTCCACTCCACTCCACTCCATCCACCACCTTACCTTACCATACCTTGCCTTGTCGCTTGTCGCACCAAATTGAGTGAATGTAAACTGTGGTTTACTTGTTTCCAGCGTTGTCATAGTAATTTTTCTGCACTATAACAACGGGCAGCGTCGCCTCCAACTTCAAATCTTCCAGCTCCCAGCTCCCAACGTTCAGCTCCTATAACCCAAACGACGACAGTGGCAGCAGTCACCCCGAAAACTAACAACAACAACAACAAAAAATGGAGATGCTGATGACACTGGAGACACGTTGTCTCTCTGGCAATCGTGCAACTGACACACCAGCAACAACAGCAACAACAACTAGCGAAATGTTATAGCAGCATATGCCACACGAACCAAAAATTACACTGGACAACACAGGGTGCGGCGGTTGTGGTATGCAACACACACAGGGTGAGACAAGGGGAGTGTACATCTTCTATCTGTCTAACAACAACAATTTTGGGTGGGGAATCAGTTACTTATTCTTCTTCTTTAACTTCTCTTTGCTTTGAGGATGATTTGAATGTCGACTGTTGCTGTTGTTGTTGATGTTTTTTTATGTTGTTGCTTGCAACTGTTGCTAATGCAAATTCCTCAAGCACTTTGATTGCGAATTAAACTGCCTACATGGAGTTAATAATTTGTCCAAGATTTCTTTTTGTTTTATTTCTTTTTAATAGAATTTCGTTGGAACTTTTATGCTTGAGCTGCTTCAGAGCTTATTATAATAATAACAAATCGATGAATTTGATATATTTTGATAGATTTGAAACTTTTCTATACTAAAAAATAGTTAGAATACAAATAATAACTATATAAATTTTATTCCTTTTCTTAAGATCATTTTCTTCTTAAAATTATAATAGATTTTTTGTCTCTACTTTCCTTTCAAATATATAATTTAACAAGTCTCAACTTTTAGTTCAAAACTTTAATTAAGATTTTTACTATCAGTTATAAGGTTTAAGGAATACGGCATAATTTGAACATTGGAAAAATTTCGGAATATATATATATCTCTTACGCCCAATCATTAAGTTTTTCATAGCCATATACTAAAAAAACGAAGTACTTCAAGCTTATCCATAACTTTACATAGTTTTTCTCGCTGCTGTTTCTGCGAAATGTATTCCGTAACCTGACACCGATCAGAGAGAGAGAGAGAGAGAGAGAGAAATACATGCGTAGCTTTTGGCGTTCAGTTAACGCCTAACAAGTGATTCAGCGCCCCTCAGCTGGAACTCCCTCTGGGCAACATAAAGTGTATGGCCCGTGTGGAGTCATAAATCAACGCCCATGTGACTTTAAAAAACCTGCTGCATAGTGTGTTTGTTTCCTTAGCCAGACTAAATCGTGTGTGTTAGTGTGTTAGTGTGTGTGTGCGCATCTTCCCAGCCTTCGACACAAGGAGCATGCGAAATAAAACAGATACAAATATACATATATATGTATAAATAAAGAAACAAAAAGACAAGAGCCACGCCAAACTTCGACTCAAACGCAGCAGATTCATCCAAAAATAAAAGAAGTAAAACCCAGGGAACTTGGTGAAGTAGAAGGAGAAGAAAAAGAAGACGAAGTAAGTAGATCCACGCTTTCGTGAGCAAACAATTCGAAAGCTGACAAAAGTGCTGTGCAATAACATGTTAACGATGATCTCTCTGCCGCTGTTGCCGCTGCTGCCGATGCTGATGTTGCAGCTGACGATCGAGTTGGTGTGAGAGAGATAGATGATGATGACAGCCCACACGACAACGAATCATAAGCCACGACATAGAGATGCTGCTCCTCAAAAAAAACAAACATAAAATGTTTCTAGATCTTTCAGCGTTTCAGTTTTATCGATCCTCTTTAAAAATCGATCGCATCTGCATCGAGAGCGCTGTTTGTTTTTGTTTCTTTCGTGTAGCTCATTAGTTGTTAGCTAATTTCGCAAGCATTTTGCCAGACAATGCCAGACAAAACAAAAAAAACAACTCTTGCTGCATATTTATTGGTCATAAGTGCGCGACGACAAAAATGACAAAAAAAACATTTTGTTTGCTAAAATTTGTCTCCATACAAAAAAAAATATTAGCAATTTGCATTGTTTTGGGGTACTGGAACTGAAATAGTGTGTGGTGTCTGCACTGGTTTGTGGCCTTTCCAACCAAACTGTGCAACAACTGTGCTTGGCCTTATACAACAATAGGCAGGCTGCTTGTGCCAGTGTCTGTGTTCAGCTTGTACGTAGCTGTGAAAGAATTCTTTGCATCCGCCTCCAATTCGTGCCCAGACAGTAAGCTGCAACAGCTACAGCAATAGCAACAGCAGCAGCACCCGCGCACATGCTCCTAAATGGAGCCTTCGTGTAAACAGAAAAATTTGACTCATGACTTCGTCTACACAACAACAACAACAACGAGAGCACATTCACATCCTTTTTTGGGCAACAACAACAAACACACAGTGTGCTTGCTACACTTTTAGTTTTGCTCAAATTAGTCAGCGGGATTTTTGCGGCTGTGTTTCTACAAATTAACGCCAATTTCGTATCACGTTATTAATAGTAACCATTAAATTGCCCGCTCCACGCTCTGATCATTATCTGGCGGCTAACAAGACAACAACAAAAGCCACCATCACAAACCACCGCTATAGATGCTGCCTGGCTGCCTGCCTGACTGCCTGCCTGCCAGACTTTAGGCTAGTGGGTGAACCAAGCAACCAACCACCACACACTGTTTGTTTGGTTGTGATTCCTTGCAAGGTCCGAAATTGGCAGCCGCAGCCGCAGCCGCAGCTGGCTTGGCTGGCAACGTCTTGCCTTAATTATCTGCATGGCCAAAAAGAAAGAGCACAAAAAAAAAAACAGAGCACTAAACACTAAATTGTTTATTTGTATTTGTATACTAGGTATAAAAAAAAACCAAAAAAAAAAACAGCTGCAATCGCGTCACCTTTGTTTGCCGTATAGAGAGCGATAAGCTTGTTAACTGTTAACCAAATCTGTAGCAGGCCACTGTAAAATGGCCAAATATAATCTCTATACGCCCACGTTGGCCACACTGCAATGTGCACTCATTTTGCTTCTGTTGATTTTTTTTTAAGGAGATTTGCCTTTTAATCAATGACCCAGTCAGGCTAATTAACAGTCATCCTAGAGATGACAGCGTGACTGTTGTGCCATACGATAGAAGCATGAGAAAGTTAGTCTAAACTTGAGCATAATGAAAATTTTTAATATCTTATTTAACAACGAGATAATAGTTGAGTTGAAGAACAGGAAACTTAAACAAAAGTTTACAAATACAATTTAGATGATTAAATTAAAAACAAAGAAGAAACTTCAGTAAATATTAACACCAAATTTTATACAATAGTAAAAGTATTCATTCAAAGAGGATTTCCATACATTGTACAGCTCATCAGAAAGAAGTCCAAAAATATTTCAAGAAATAAGAAAATTATTCTTCATCAGGTCTTCAAAAAAAGATTATACAAAACATTCGTAAGTTCGTTATTAGAATTATCCAAATAAGTTTCTTAGTCTAGTTTCCAAGCGTCATTATTTTTAATGCAATTTCAAAAAATCTTGCAAAACTCATAAAGAATGCATTCCAAAAATGACTTCAACTTATTACTTTGTTTAGCGAAAAGACTTTACTTGAATTAAGCACAAAGAATTAAAAAAACAAAAACAATTTATGTCTATATTAATTGAACTAATGGGATTTACAATTGATTTTGTGGTGCGCTCTGTGTCCACATGTCCATCTCTGACTAGCTGTTGTTGTTGTAGATAGTTGGCCAAGATTTGCAACTACTTAAGAGTTAGCAGGCAGCAGCGAGATGCCAGATAATAGATAAACAAATGCGAATCGGATAATGTCATGTAGCCATGTCATATGTTAGCAACAACAAAAAACCGAAACTAAACGAAACGAAGTGAAAAACTGGAGCAGTAAGTCAAAAGCAAAGCTTAAAAAACATTCTTATCGATTACACCTGAGACCTCAATCAATAAATTGATTGTTAGCGATCAGTTTAAGGCAGGCAGGCAGGCAGGCAGCCAGTCTGACTGTCTTGCCAAGTGGTGCAGTGTTGTGCTGCACCAGCCACCACCATGTGACTCGCATACAAAAGAGTTTAGCTGGTGTTGTTGCTGTTGCTGTTGTTGAGGCTCTTAAGATAAGCCGCCGTAGCTGCTGCTGCTGCCGCTGCTGCTGATGCTGATGCTGCCTCTGCCTGGCTGTGGCCTAACTTGTTCGGGTCTTGGTCTCTTAGCCAGGTTTGGGTCCAAGTCCAAGCACTTTTGATCGCTGCCATGCGATAGGCGGTGAGCGGCGTTGTTAGGAAGTCGTCGCTTTGACCGTTTGTTTGTTTGTTTGTTTTGTGTTTGTTGTTGTTGTTGCTGTTGTTGTTGAGGCATAAAGCAAGATTTGTGTAAATGTCAGGTGGTAATAGTGACACTGTGCGCCACTTGATTGGTTTTACTTCTTTTGACCAGCAACAACAACAACAACAACAAGCTGCTTGTGTGTGCCAATTTTTTGCTTACATTGATCGCAAGGTTGTTATGGTTCTAGCTGTTTTTGTTGTTGTTATTGTTGCATGCATTTCTTTAATTGGCTCATTTTCGCGGCACATGTTGGCCGAAAAACAAAAAAACCAACCAAAAATGGTAGCCAAATATTTATTGCAGCTTAATGAAAATGCATAACACAACGCTCGCTGCGGTACACGACAATCGCATCAAAGCCATCAATAAAACATGTAAATCAATTGTGCCGCATGCATGGCGGCGGCGGCGGCGTATGAGTAATGTTGATTTCCTCAACCAGTGGCAGTTGTCAACTCTTAAGAACATTCAATTTGGTACTCTGTGTTGTGACAGCTTTAAGCGAATTGTGTTCAATGCGCTTAGTTGCAATGTTGCAAACATATTTGAGTTGATTTGAGTTAGTTCGGAAAGAATTTAAGCATACTTTGTTCACCTAGGCACCAAGATGCTTCGTTTTAAGGCAGATATAAAAATTATGATATATTTTCTCTAAACTAGAAACTTCCATAACAATCTCAATCAATGCTATATTACTAAATAAAAACTGCATTTCAGTTTTGGAGTCAAAATCGATGCTTAAATTTGACCGATAAAAATCCAATTCCTAAAGCTTTTAAACTCTCCGATGACCTTTATCGGAAAAAGTGGATCCCATTTTCACTCAAACTCTTTAAAAACGCAATGTGAAGAACCTTTTTTTTTAAGTATAAACTTTTACGAAATAATTGTTGCAAATTTGACATTTTTCTGACACAAATTCATTTTTGTTATTTTGATATTTTATGCGAAAGGCTAAAACGTGTCGAAATAGGCGCTGTCAATTTAATTGCTTTATTTTAATTACTTAAAGCGTTTAGTTTTTTATTGCATTTGCTTTTGCTCTTTGATTGTTTTTTAACACCCAAATCGCAACTGGTTGTTGCAAATCCAACTATAAAGGCAGCTCTTTTTATTCGTAACGCCCACAAAAAAAATAAGGAGGCAACACCTAAGCCATCAAAAACGACTTTGCTGAACCGTCAGTTGTTGCAGTTGTCTGCTTTGTTATTGTTGGCTGTAAATTGAAAGCACACGCTGCGTCATCAAAGTCATTAAACTGTCGGCTGCTTACGGAAGTTTCACTATTTTTGGGTGTGGATCTGCGTTTTGTTTGTAAACGATATGTGCGGCAAGAACGTCTTGTGTGTGTGTGTGTGTGGGGTGCTTATAGCAATGTGGAGGTGTAGAATGTGGCAAGCTAGCTAGCCAAACAGTCAGTCAGTCAGTCAGTGAGGCAGGCATTCAGTCAGTTGGAAGCTGCCTCTCGAGTGATTTAAAAGAAATAATAATAAAAGCGCTAAACCGTCTGTCTATCTGCCACCTCCAAAAACCAGCTCGGGTGTGTCACAATATACACAACAAACACTGGCGACAATTTCGCAACGCTTGCCAAAATGATGTCTACAAGGTGTGTTCTACACACACTCTCACACACACACACATCTTCTATCTCTCTCTTTCTCTTTTGGTGCCGCTTGCCTTTAGTCGGTGCATTTCAAACGACTGTTTTTTAATGATACGCAACTTAAGACAATCAAAAAAAAGAAAAATGCATTGCAAAGAAATATTTTTTTCTGTCACCCTTTTGAGACAAAACCGCGACACATTTAAATTTGAGATACGTAATGATGATTCTGTATCAAAAATCAGTCGATAGAAACTCAAAGAGTGGAATAATGGTTAAGTTCGAAAATTGACAACGCCTCCTACGATTTTTGGGATTGTGACTCCTCTGTTAATCGTGACTTTCACAATCAACCTTCAAAAGGTTTTTCGTTGCCACAAACGAGTAGCGTGTAACCAGGCGCAAAATGCGCTGCAAAACAACAGCAACAACAACAGCAACAAACAAGAAGAAGCAACAACCCAAAAAAAAAACAAAAACAACAACTAACATTTGAAGCATTTACTTTGGCGCTTCATCGAATATTATTTCTCACGTTCTATTTTTTTTTTTTTTGGTTGTGGCTGCTGTCGCCTTGCTTGCCCCTTTTCTAGTTGTTGTTGTTGTTGTCGTCGTTGTTATGGGTGATTTTGCTGTGTTTTTTTTATTGTTTATCATCGGAACTGAGATTGAGTCGAATGCAGCATCATCAGCCCAAGCTTAGACAGTTCAGTTCTCATTGCTTTAGTTATTATGCGCCTTTTATTATTGGACCACATTTTTTTTTGACTTCTCCTACTTTTTCATTATCATTAACTTTGTTTGTATTTTATTGTGTGCTTGTGAAGTCAGTGGAGGCGTGAATTGAATAAAGCTTACGACTGATCTTAACTTTAATTAGTATTGAAGGCGCAACAAATAATATAACAAATAAATTGTAACAAAAAACATATTTTCTTTAGAAGTATTATTTGCGAAAACCATTAAAAATGTTACTATTATCGGGCATTTAGCATTAAAAGAACGTGTGGCATGCAACCAACAAGTTTATGCTGTGTTGCACTTAGGTACTTGCCATGTGTCTTAAACTCAGGCAATTGCCATTTCCATCTGCAATTAAACACTTCCTGTGATGGCTGCTGTTGGCTATTGGCTGTTACATTAGATGGCCATTTCAATTAAGCCATAAAAGAGCTGAAGCGACCAATTTTCCAACTTCGTCGACTCGTAGAGCCTTTAAGCCAGGTTTGCATGTTAAAAATCATAAAAATGTTAAATGACAAGCGGGGCGCATGTAAGTTTTAGCGACTCTGACTGTTTGAATTTCTTGTTGCTAATGTTGTTAGTGTTGTTGTTCGCATTGTCAAATTGCGATCAAAAACGCAACAAACTAAACATGCCACACGGAGCCAGCCAGCAGCCAGCAGCATCATGAATCAAACCACCAAACAGCCAACTGAGTGAACAGACAACAACAAACAGACAAACAGAAAGAAAGACAGACAAGACAGACAAGACAGACAGACAGACTGTTAGCCAGGTTAACTGAATCGGTGCTGAATGCGTTTTAACGGCTACTTGTCTTTGGCTATATTTATTGAAAGGATTTTCAACACTCACACACCGAGAGAGTAGCAGTCATTCATGCATGCATTCAATCATTCGTGAATGTGAAATACAAAATCGTACAACAAGTCGCACACATTTGCGCCTGCCACATGTCCACAAAGTAGCGTAGCGTCGGTGATGCCACTCACCCATGCAGCAGCAACAGTTGCAGTTGCAGCAGCAGCAACAGCAACAACAACATTTGATTATGAAAAGCCGACTGCGTCTCTGGCAACCAAATCGATAAAAATAATTGGTTGACTGCGTTTGCAACTGCAGCTCGAGAGAGAGACAGGAGATTTGGCGACTGAGTCTGGGGAGGCATTATTACAACATTGGACACTATTGAGTGCAGACAGCTTTTGAGCTTTTCCCACGTTCGTGAAAATATTTTTGTGCGCAAATTATTGAAGAAATAAAACAAAAAAGTTACAAAGTTGAGCGCATTTTGGCTAACGATTTGAATGCGATGTGCTTGTAAAGTATTTTGATTTGGTTTGCAATGCAATTGCATTTCACCATATTAAGATGTTTGGCATGTAAAGTAAATGTGTAACAAGCAAATAAGTAAAATCGATTAAAATCGATATACGCAGTTGTTACGATCATATTGAGTACTAAAGTCAAGCTGTAATTGAATAAAAGTTTAATGTTCTTTACCATCAACCTTTTAGTAGATTTCATTTATGCCATAAGCAATTGTAGTTAAACCAAAATCTATTTTTTTATCGATCTCATCAAAAGCTAAAATCACGTAAATTAGCTATAAAAATGTTTGAATGCCCCAGCCCGTTACCAAGCCACTTTTATGTTGCATTCACCCGCAGCTGCGAAATGTGATAAAAAAAAATATAGAAAGAAAGAGCGAGAGAGGGAGAGGTAGAGTAGGGTATCTTTATGTCATAGTGTGGTTAATTAGTGGCTCACTTTTCGTTTTGTGGATTTGTACTAGCAATTTAATTAAAGCCTCTGTGCAGTAGTCGTTAATTATTACGCAAAGCGTCTAAACAAATGTGAGCAATGTTTTATGCACTGAGTGTAACTCAGAGTAACTCGTATGTTGCTTGTAGCAAGTAGTTGTTGCTGACAGTTGTCAACATAACTATTGCAGTTGCAGTTGCATTTTGTTTTAGTGTGTTGGTTGAGCAAAGAGTTGCCAAGCGGCGACAACACTTTAAAAATTAATTGCTGAGATTTATGAGCCCAGTTTGTTTGGGCCTGAGAGTCAGCGTCAGAGTCAGACTCGGACTCGGAGTCGGAGTGCGTGCCCCGTCCGTTAGATGGCTATAACTTGGCCATATAAGGCGGCAAAATGTTGCCAAGTTTCATTTCTATATATTGCTTATGCATAAAGCTGAACCACATTTCAGCCACACAGCTTCACACTTTTATCAGTTTGAAAATATGAAGCGGCAAACTATGGGAAAATCTTTTTTCGTTTTTTCCAGTTTTTTTTCTTCATATAAAAGTGCCTGCAGCAGCAACAGATGCCGCTGGGGCAGCCGACAGTCAATTGTGTGCGGTGAAGATTTGTTCGTTGTGATAAGGATGCCATTGGGATGCACTCGTGAGCGTGAGGCAGCTTACAGTTTACAGCTTGCAACTTGCAACTTGCAGCTCGCAGCATGGGTGCTTCAGACAGGAGATGCTTGAGGCGCGATTTCGCTGCAGCAATCTCGTTACGGCTACCCCTACACTGTAAACAAATTTTTGACCACGCTTAGTTCAGACCTTAAGACTCGTTTAATGACTGACTTACTGACTGACTGACTGCTATCAGCGCACAGCACAAACGGTAAGACAAAGCGTAGATGAAGATTAAGATTTGATTTGTATTCAACTTTTTTTTTTAGTGTATATCAGTTGCTGTTGTTACTTTTGTTGCCGCTTTTGTTGGTCTGACCAAAACTGCCAGCACGGCTATAATTAGACAATAAACAAAGCCGCCAAACAAAATGTGCAGCTTATAGGGGCGTTGCCCACAGCAAATGCAACTGCAACACAATGTGGAACTGCAACACACAGAGAAACTCACACACACACACACCTACAGAGTGGCTGTAAACTGGCCAATCCGAAAGCTGGCAATCAAAAGCTGCGACAAATTGTACATTTTGTGGTCACAAATTGAGTTAACGCTGCCAAATTAGCGGCATAAATTTATCGCTCCTGAACGAATGGAGTTTAAACAACGCTAAACGGACAAAAAGAAAAAAAGACGGTGAGAGATGGAGAGACTGGGAAACTGGGAAAGACTGAGAGACTGAGACACTGCCTCAAAGATTGGGGCTTAATTAAGTCTTTACGAGGCAACACAGGCAGCAATTTCAAATGGGTGCACAACTTGAACGCTTAAATAAATAAATCTGGTTGTTGTTGTTGCTGCTGTTGTTGTTGTGGCCAACACAATTGGCGCTTGGCCGTTTTGCTGCTGTTTTGTGGCCAATAAAAGATCGCAGCGCGCTGATTTGACAGGTGAACAATTTTGGGTTGGGCTGCGGTCCAAACAGCCACAGCACCAACTTGCCAAGCAGCCAACAACAGTCAAGCAGCCAACAACAACAACAACAACTGTTAGGCATGTGTCGCTGCTGTTTGCTGTTGTTGTTGTTGTTGCCACCACCCACCTGGATCGCTTTTGTTGTGCTTAGATTGGAGTCTTGGCCCCCAAACACATTTGTTTTGCCTAAAAGATTATTTCAACAAACTGGTGACAACAAATTAATTTAAGCGATTGCCCGATATCTGCTTAGGACTAACTCGACTCTCTTGCTTGTTGTTTAAACTGAATCAGTTAGTTCAACTGGTAACTAGTGTCTAAGTGTCTTGGCTGTTTGTTGTTTGTTTTTGTTTGTTAAATCGAAGTCACTTGTTCTCTGAGCATATATTTATCTTGTTAAACATATATCAGAGATAAGTTCACTGTTAATACTGGACAGGATGACATCGTTTTAGCAGTTTAAAAGCGACAACTTATCGATAAGGCAACTTTTGCGTGTGAGACTTTTTGGCATAGGAAGACAATGAGATTTTATACAAAAGATGAAGTCAGGACTAAATAATTAAAGCTCTAGAATAAATATGGGAATTGAAAATATGCTTCGGTTTTTTCGTTCTTTCAATTATTTTTGTTTATACTAAAATAGTTGGATTGGTCAAGGTTTTTAGTTACAGCTTACAAAGCTAATTCAACTGACTTCTGCAAACACTTAGTTTTGTTATGCCTTTGGCCAAGTGAACGATATTCCAGTCGATCACGTTGTTTCGTTTATTTAATGACTCTGCCATTACCATAACTTCAAGACCCAAGGTCGCAAAATCTCAAAAGTTTTGCAATAATTTTTAATAACATAATTCAAATGCCCATCAAATTATTCGTAAATTGAACAGAGTAATAACAATTTTAAGAATGATTGAATTAAATCAAATTTAATACCAAGTAACAAATCATCCCAAACACATACAAACAAACACACACACACACACTTTTATATCCTTACCAAATTGTATGCATTTCACTTAATCAGTGTTCGTCTCATTTGATTACTTCATTTATAGCTGTCTGCCTATGTTTTTTTTTTTTTTACTTGGTTTTCTTTCTCGTTTCGTTTTGTTCGGCTTATGCAAATCTCTGGCCTGGCATTCAAATTGATTGCACACTTCAGTTTTGAGGAAGAAGGAGCGCGCATGACGGATGCGATCGCATCGACCGACAGCAATGGGGTCTTGCAAATAAAATATCACAATGCCTGGCAATAAATAAAAATCATCAAAAGCAACAACAACAACAACAATGAGAATATTGTGCCAAAAAAAAGATGTTGAACGTCGATTTTGCAAGGTCAAACGGAGCGTATGAGCAACGTGGCCTAAACTGGGCTGTGGGCTGTGGGCCCTTAGACTTTTCAAAAGTCAACAGCAGTCTAAACTCGTTTACAAAAACACTAACGGTCGCATTATACCCCGTGCCCCCGCTTAACCACCCCTTCTGTGCCTGCCCCCACAACGCTTCCACTCAATTTGTTTGCCCAGCGGCATTGAGAATTGGAGTGTCAAACTTTCAGCTTTCAATGCACGCCAGGATGCCTGCCGCAGATGTCGATGTCGATGTCGATGTCGATGTGGTGGTTGTGTTGCCACAACGAGGCAGTCAGCAGCAAAGATGCTTCTTCTACTTCTTCTCCTACTTTGCTAGCTTGCTGTTTTTGTATTGACATTAAATGAAATAATCTGCGATGATTGTGCATTAGTTGCAGTCAGCTAGGCGGCGGATTCACTCGTAGGCTGTAAGAGCGAGCGAGCGAGAGAGAGAGAGACAGTGAGATAGAGAGGCTGGATAATAGTTCTAGACTGCTGTATTTGGAGAGAGAGAAGCGACATCAGCGTGGTTCCCATGGCATGATTTTGCATGAAATAATGTGGCGCACGAGTGGGCGGGCAAAACTCTGGCCTGGAACTGTTTCTATTCACAATGCTGGCGAAGCGGTGCGGGGGGCCACTTGTCGTGGCAATCCATTGCTGACTGCCATTGCCTGACTGTCTCACTGCCTGGCTGGCTGGCTGGCTAGCTGGCTGGGTTTTTCTGTGGATCTGGCTTGTTGGATGCTTCATTCAGCTTGTCTTTCGGTTTCTGTTTCTGTATTTTTGTCTTACTTTTTGTTGTGTTTCTATTTGTTTGTGTGTGTTTGCTGCTGCTGCTGCTGCTGCCTTAGCCAAATTTGCGACGAAACAGGAACCGTTAACTGCGGCAATTTGTGCTGCCAACGTCCCTCAGTTTGTTTCCCACGTTATAATTCGTTAGATTTTCAATGCCCTCACTTCAGTTTTTTTTTTCTCTCCATTTTTTGGGCTTTGTCGAGTTGATACAGTTTTTTTTTTTTACTAGCTGCTGCTGCTTTGCTTCTAATGACACTCGCTTTAAATGGTAGTTAACCATTTGGGCACAAGTATGGCACATTAGAATTTATTATTGTGTTGCATTTCAGAACTTGGATTGGCAATAATTTGTCTCACACTTTGGGCCAACAAGTTGCTGATAATGTTCGCAATGTGTTAAGCTGCGTTTTATTTCAACAAGTATTTTTATATTAAGGAAAAGTATTAAAGCTTTATTAGTTCTAAGATCTTCACTTTAGTTTTCAAATAATTCGGAATATTTCAGTGTTTGCTTCTTTCATTTCAATAAGTTATTTTATGCGTCTTTGCCTAGATCATAAACCAATTTTAACTTTCCTATAGCTTAAAGCCCTAAAATCTAACCAAGAACTTTTAGCATTTATTCTAATCATTGATTAATTTCCACTCTTTTATTTTCCTGCTGCTGTTAGTTGTTGTTGTCTTCAGCCTGGGCTGGGCAGCCATCCCTCCTTTTTTTTTTTTAGCAATGCTGAGCTGTTGGCTTTGACACTTGGACTTGTGCCTTGTTTTCTATTGCGTGAAGCCTTTCTCTTTTGTTGTTTTTTCATCTTCTACTCGTCTCCTATCTTCTTTATGTACTTTTTTTTTTGTTCATTTGCTAAGTGCGCATCACGTGCAAGCAATTATTTTATCAATCATTTAGGCGCTGTTGCTAGTTGCTAGTTGTTGTTGTTGTTGTTGTTAGTTGTTTGCTCCTCGCCTGGCTGCCTTATGTCTATGGCTCAGTCCCGACTTCGGGCTTGCTGCTGCCGCTGCTCACAACAGCGAAAACGCATTTAATGTCTGCTTAGTGTGATTACGACGCATTAATGCCCGTTCGCCTGGCCAAGTTTAAGTCCCCAATACCCCCCTATCCACAATGTTAGCTGCACGTTGCATCTTTGCCGTTGTATTTTGTGTATTTACTGTTTTACAGTCACCGGCGGCGCGTCGTTGTTGTTGTTGTAGTTGTTATATGTGTGTTAACTTTCAAATAAATTAAACATGAAGCTGGGATCATTTATTTCACTCGCTCCACCTAACTTGCTAGCTCGTTTGGGCCTGTTTTCGGCCTGGTCTTCGGCCTGGTCTTCTGGCACCTCCAAACACCCAACCACATGGGCTCCATCTCTATCTGCAGGCTGCAGCTCCAAACTATTCGCAATGTTTCTTCATTTTCACATTAAATGCGCAATTCCCGACATTTGTTTGAATTAACACGCGGCAATTACCGCTCACCAAGCTCACCAAGCTCAGCTAGCTCTCCAGACTGTTATTCATGGGAATAATATTATCGCATATTAGAGACGCACGTTTTGTTGCCTTTTTTGATTGCACTTTGTTGGTAAAAAGCAAAGGATTTTCCTCAATTTTTGAAGGGATATTTAAATATTTGCCTTTTCTTTTAGTTTTATTTCGATTATCTCTAAGCCAATTCAGCTTTAATAAAACCCAATAAATCAAATAAAATAATCATATCGTATTATAGTATTATTAACTTAATTGCAACGTTCAGAAAAATAGGTTTTTATTAATGTTCTACTACTTAAAGCTTGATTGGTCTTAAAAAAAAAAGATATTAATTCATGGATAACGCAAAGTAAGATTAATATGACTTAAATTAAATCCTTATGGGCTCCTATTAAGCCTTGCGGACAGTTAATATTGATAACTGCCAATTGTCGCTTAGCAAACTCATGTTGTAATCCACGTTCTCCCTCTTCCTCTCCCTCTCCCTGACCATCTAATCAATAACAAATACGATCGATTAATCATTACACTAAGCACTAAACGTCCAACAGGCTAACAGTCTTAAAACGTGTATTTAACTTAGTACAACACACACACACACACTCATACACAGCCACTTTAAGTGAGCGTCGCATCGTTTATCTGTTGCAGACAAAGAGAAATGCATAAATTATTTCCTCGCAGGCAAACGCCTGTTGGGCAACTTTCCGCTGCTGATGCTGACTGCTGACTGCTCTTCCATCTCTTCTCTCTCGCTTCGACTGTCTGTTTAGCAATTGCTGACCATTTGGAAAGCCTTCTTTCTGCTTCGTGTCCACGCTTTTGTCCATATTTGTACACAATTAGCAATGACACAAAAAAAAAACAAAACAAACCAAGCAAGCAAGCAAAGCAAGCCAAAAGAAATACAAATACAAAACGAATAGCAACAGAAACAAACTTCACACACCATAAATCGATTATCATTGCGAAAAATACACACGCACACACACACACACACACACAAGCACACACTTAGGTTTGTGCATTAAATCAAATGGCACATTTTACGCCTCTTTGGCTGTGCATAAATTTATTTATCGACTTGTCCATCGACTTGCGGTCTGTTTGTCTCTCTGGTCTGTCTGTTCTGTCTGTTATCGCTGCCATCGACTATCGTCAATCGACATTGCGTATACGCCATGTCCACCTTATCCATCCGTGCTGCTGTTGCTGCTGCTGTGCATGCATAAAATGTATAACAAAATTGTCATTAGCGTAAAGCATTTGTTAAGCGCTCCAGATCGCAACGATAAGCAGCTGAAAGGTGTCTGGGCGCGATCTGGGTCTGCCTGGGCTGCCAGGCAGCTGGCTGGCTCGCTGGCTCGCTGGCCACAGGCACATCCATCAACGCCGCTGTTTGGCGTTTGCCAGTGCATCAATCGGTGGGCAGCAGCAACACGCGCTGACAATCAATGCGCTGCGACAAGAAAACGAAAACGAAAAAAAAAAAAACAGGTCCAGTTTAAGTTGCAGTTGCAGTTGCAAACACAGTCTTTGCAGTCTTCGCCTGCCTCGCATTGCTTTTCACACCTTCGCGCGACTAACCGTTTGTGGCATCTCCTTCTACTTGATATACTATGCACACCCTGTAGCCAATTATAAATGGGCGTATTGGTTTACCTGTGGAGCTGTGCTCGTTGTTGTCACGAGTTTTGTGAGTTTATAAAAAGTTTAATGAATGTTCCAAAAAGAAAAACAGTTATCGATAAACAAACATACACATATCGATGAGTGATACTTTTTTATGTAAAGAAAATTAATCAGTGGTGGTCGGTTTCTGACTCAGACTTAAAAAATTATCGATAACCATAAAAACACGTACCGATTAAGTATATTGCTGTCGATACTTTAAGTAGATTAATATTTATCGACCAACTTATAATCACATATCGATAAGTTACTCGTTTTTTGACCATATTTTGTTGCTTTTCCACGATCTTAACTATTATTGCTATTGTTAAAAAATTTTCCTAATTTTTTTCATTGGAAGTGCTGCTTTTTAGAAAAGTATTTTTAGCTCATTGTAGGGTAACTTTAAGTCAACTTATTATCTTCTAGTCAATGCTGCTAACTTTTTTTTTGGCCAGGCCTACAACTTGGTGTAAAATGGCTGGATGATTGGCATTGCGTTTGTATCTCATTGTCAGCGTCAGCTTCAGCTTCAGCATCATCGTCTTTTCATCTTGGCAGCTGCTATTGTTGTTGTTGTTGTTGTTGTACTGTTGTTGCTGTTGTTGCTTATTGACAATGCGTCTGGCGTTTTGCTAGCTTTGGCTTTGGCTTTGGCGGTGGTCGTCTCAGTTGCTTTGATGGCACCACAAGTCAGCCACGAAGCCACGAAAGCCAACTATGCCACCACCATCGGGGCCAACTTGGCTAACTAAAAACAAGTTGCGTTGACATACCAATTAACTTGACAAATACATAATTGGTATCAAACAATTAAATGTTGTTGTTGTTTTTTTTTTTCAACTCTTTTCATTTCATTTCTTTTCGCTTTTTTATGAGCCAAGAGAATGCGCCCTGTCCAACGAGGCATAGAGCTAACTAACGTGGCTAACAACTAAGCTGCCAGCCCATTTAGCTGTCAGCTTATGAGCGCAGAAATTCATTTAAATTTATCTAGTTGTCAGTTTTGCTAAGCTTTAAGATATTTGCACAATTTGCTCGTAAAAAACAAATCGAGTAATGCAGAGGATAAAAAATCCACATACAAATGGACAAAAATACAAACAGATATAAAACGGCAGCCGCTAACGAAGCGCCAACAACAACATTGAAAGTCCAACTCGAGCAGAGGATGACGACAACAACAACAACGACGATGCTGTGGGCAGCCTTAGATTGTGCAACTCTTTGCGGCAGGGTATGCCGGACTGTTGAGGCAGTTTGTAAAGTTTTGACGAAGAAGGGGAAAGAAGACTTAAAACACAATATAAGAAACTTAACCAAGAGAAGTTTTGTGTTTTCCCATTAATTCAATAGAGTATAGAAAATTCGTTGTATTAACATAAGAAACGCTGTCTAAATAACTCTTGTTGATGTTGTTCTTGTTGTTGTTGTTTTTTCCCGTTTGGCAGGTGCAGTTTGCATTTGCTAGTGTTTGTAGCTGTTGTTGTTGTTGTTGTTGCTCATTAGCTTTTTTTTTTGTTTATTTACTTTTTTTGCTGCCACAAAGTCTACGTCTGTTACCATTTTGGGCTGGCTGGGAATCAGGCGCTGGATTAGCCAGCCAGAGTTAAGAGCCTAACGTTTTAGTTTGCCTTAAAAAAAAAAAAAAAAAAAAAAAAGATAGATAGCACATAAGGAAAATCGAAATACATTTTGGGTTCAGGCGCTTTCAGCGATCCGCAAGTGTGGGAAAAACATTTATTTCAAGGTTCAAAAGACGCCCGCAGAGTGTGAAAAATGGCCAAAGGAATAACAACAACAACAACAAACATTTGAGAGACTTTTTTCAGCTGCCCCCACGGCGTATGCGCAATGCCATAAATTCAGATGTGCAAACGGTTGAAAGTGTTTCTTATTATTATTATTCGAGTAGAGTATTAGTGTATGCACTGGCATTGCTCATACGCCATGTTGTTTCATAATTATAACTTAAATACGACAGTTTTATATGAAAAGAAAATTCCACGAGTAAATCAATGTTCGCCCGGCCTGGCTACCTGGCTACCTGGCTGCCTGGCAATTAACTGCCAAGAAACGTAACAGACATAACGACGAGTGATGATGTGGTGGTGCAGCAGCAGCACCAGCGGTGGTGGTGCAGCGAAGCACGTCGCCAGACAGACAGACAGACTGTTAGACTAGCTAGCCAAGCGAACTGTCAATTATAACCAATCGCACACCAAGTGCACATTAAACCCTATCAACTGTTTCTTGTAATTTATTGTTTGGTTTTGCCAACAAGTCGCATTTGGTGCGAGATCCGCATTGCTGCTGCTGCTGCTGCTGCTGCTGCTGCTGCTGCTGCTTCTGGGCGCTGGCTTATGCCAGTCTTTGGCCTCATCATAATTATCAACTGGCTGGCTGTTCGGGCGGCACGTTCAACGTTCAAATCGCGCAACAAGCAGCAAAACAGCCAAAGCGGCTCCCAGCGCCAAAGTCAAATGAGCAGTTTATGGCCAAGACGACCATTTTGAAGACGCACCAAAGGAGCACCTCGCTTGACTCTATACGTGTGTGTGTGTGTGTGTGTGTTGTGCCACCAGCACTTGGGGCAACATTCACTTTTTTTATTGCACCACTTTGGCAATAGAGGCACAAGTGTGATTTCAAATCTCTGGGTCGCCAACTAAATTGGCAGAAATATGAAGTCAGCGTGTGCATATCGGGTAAAAGCAGTGATTTTATATATATTATATATATATATACATATATGCATACGTACACAGACTAAGTGCCTGAACTGACTTTGGAGAATGGAAGATTTTTTGGACACCAAAATATATGACAGTCAGTCGCCTGCTGCCTGCTCGCTTGCCTGCCAGCCTGCCACATAATGAGCATTAGCATATTGCCTTTAGAGTTGCACTCTCTCGCTCAAACTGAAAAGCCAAATGAATGGGGTTTCCCTTCTAAGCAACGCAATTGCAAATGGGGCAACAAAAATATAAATGTCTAAATGGCAGGCAAGCAGAAAATAAAAGGAAGGCTAACACAGCACTGTGGGCTGACGTTGATGGCCAGTTCAATTAAATGCCATCAATTTTAATAACACGACGCTCTCCACAGATAAAGAGAGGGCGAAGTTGAGAGAGGGGCAAAAATGGAGAGGGCAGAGTGGTCTGTTTTGTTACCTTGGGCGCTGTATAGCCAAATGCCTGGCATGGAAATTACAAATGCATCAGTAACAACAACAACAACAACAACACACAGTCTCGTAAGTCTCCAAGTTCCTGGTCATGTGTAGACAGCGTCCCTCTCTCTCGCCTTCTCTCTGTTTATGGCTCTAACGCACTTGAAGCACTTGAGGCTAAAACAAGCGACCGGGCGACGGTCAGTTTGGGACTGAAAACTGAAGTCTTTTTGCCTCTCTTATGTGGCCCTCGGTCATGTTGTTGCTGCATTGGGGCCTCCAACAAAGCACTTAAGCATGGGTCACTCATACAACAGCAACAGCAACAACAACAACAACAACAGCAGCACTAACGGCGACAGGCAACCAAAAGAGGGAAGAGCTTTGAAACAAGTGAAAATTGAAAGCAGTAGCCGCAAAGCAAGAAAATCATAATAAAAGCAATATAAAGTTGTACATACAACCAAAGCATGTGTTGAAAAATAAACTCAACATATTTTCAAATTTATTTTACATAATATAATGAAGGTTTCCTTTTTATAATATTTAATTTCACTAAGATATTTTTGCACATAAAACTTATGTCTGTTTCTGACTCACTCACATAAAAATATCCCTGAACATTAAAAATCGCACTTAAAAACAACATTAATGTAAAGACCGATCAAGCAATAAGCCAAATTTATATATCTCAAGACAAGCAATATTATGTTTCTTGATTCAAATGCCAAAAGCGCAGGAACATTTAGTTATAACAATGTAAATGGGCCATAAAAATTCACAAATTATCGTAAAAAAAAACCAATAAAATGCATTGCAGTTGGGCACAGCCGACTGCGCAATCATTTAATACCAGATATGGAAAATGGATCACGATATTTACAAAGTTTCAATTCTCTAGCTCTAAGGGTGTCGTCGATCATTGCATGAAACCAATATACTCTTTAACTTCGATGTTTGAGTAAAGAAAAACAATCAAAACATTTTCTAAATTCTATAGGACAAGGCCTTAAATGGAGGAAGAGAAAGAAAATAAAAAATGTTAAAAATGGCAAGTGATTGATTAAATAAAATACATAAAAAAGAAAAAAACATTCTTAACTTTATATCAAACTTGGCATATATTCTAAACTGGACTGAAGTTGTTTTCGTTTTTAGATAATGGTTTTGTTTTATTACACAAGTTATAGCAACTGAATAAATCTGCATGCTAAGCAGAATGTCGTTTGAGCACTTTATAAAAGGCAATGTTAACAAAAAATTGCTATGATTCTATTAAGAAAATGTTTAATATAAGCTATGATTCTACTATTTGAACACCGTAACCGTAACTCAAGCTGTCTGCTCAATATTCATTATTCAATCGGAACTAGAAACACAATTCCACTCTTCAAATGCACAATTTTGTGAGATACAAATCGAGAGTCCGAGAGTTGAAGTCGAAGTAGAAGTCGAAGTCAAGTCAAGTGTTGCCGCTCGTGCAAAACTTTCATATGAACCCTTAACAAAAAGAGAGAGAGAAAAAAAATAAGTTGGCTGACAGAGAAAAAGCGGGAGAGGAAATTGGCAGCCGTCAGGCAGCTGCTTGTTTCAGTTGCCTGTTTTAAGGCAGCTGCTGCTGTTGCTGTTGTCTGTTGCTATTCTGTTTCTGTTGCTGCTGTCGCGGGCGCCAAAATCGACACACTTGTTCCTCTGCTGGGTAGAGGTTAGGGTAGAAGGGAGAGCGGGTGGACGAGACTGTCTGTGGCAATCGGCGTCGCTCAAGTACAGGTTAAATGGATCACGACTGCACGGATTTGATGTCCGTCTGTCGCCATCAGTATGTATGTATGTATGTCTGTGTTAGTCTGGGTTGCCCATAAAATACGCGACATGCAAACGTTTTTGATGCAGTTCGGTAAAATTAGGAAATTGTGTACAACTGTTACCTGACAAGCCAAAGTGTTCCAGTCAGTTGCAGTTACAGTTGCAGTTAGAGTTGAAGTTGAAGTTGGAGTTGGAGTTTCGAGTCTTTGGTTAAGCTGATTTTTATGCCAATATATATTGCTGGCGAATAGATTTAACGAGTCTCATTAAGCTTAAAACTCAACAGTTTTTGGCCATTTTGCTTAACTGACTTTCAATTGCCTCTTTCAATTGCAGCGAGCACATCGCACGCCAGCAGCAACAACAGCAGCAGCAGCAACAGCAACAGCAGTAAAAACGCCACCAAAGCAACCGCCTGCAGCAAGGCTTACAGCAGCATCGGCAGCAGCAGCAGCTACAACAACTACAGCAATGGCAAACAGGCAAGTTGTTCATCGTCCGTTGCTGGCTATGCAACTGCATCCACGTTGGGTGCCTTTGGACGACAGCAGCAGCAGCAGCAACACCAACAACAACAGCAACAACTATACGCTTCTGGCGTTTCCAAGTTGCCATTCTCACCATTCTTTGCCGCATCACCATTCTTTTTTACGTATCGACGGATCAGCAAACAGGAGGATAACAACAATAGTTGCAGCTACAACAATGGCACCAACAGCAGCAACAGTAACACCAGCAACAGCAACAGCATTTGCGCCAGCAACAGCAACAGCGCCAGCAACAGCAGCAGCGCTCTCATGAAGGACTACGATCGCAAGTTCAGTTTGTTGAGTCTCTTCAAGAATCCTTACAAGTTCACTGATGCACAAACGCCACGAAAGTGCTCCACGACGAGCAGCAGCAGTGGGAGCAAAGCAGCAGCTGTTGCTGCAACAGCTGGAGGTGTTTGTGCTCCGAGCTGGAAGAGTTATGCTGGTGCGGGCTCACCGCATGCTGCTCTCAATCCTGCCTTTGGCGGCATGGCACTGGGTGGTGGTGCTGGTGGTGCGCGCAAGGATAACAGCAGCTTTAGTGGTATCAATTTTGGTGGCAGTGGTGCAGCGGGCAGCGGTTCAGCATTCAGTCGCGATGCTGCATCCAATGGCGGCGGAGGTGGCGGCTACAATGATCTCTCCAAGAACCGCAAGGTACACAAATGCGATACCGAGGGCTGCGACAAGGTCTACACCAAAAGTTCTCATCTCAAGGCTCACAAACGCACACACACAGGTAAGTTTGTGTGGTGGATTTGAAGATTGGAGAAAGGAAATACGATTTTGCTTAGAAAGGTCATAGAACTAATAGGAATTTGATTTGGACTCATAATTTCATTCTTCGCTCTTTCGTTTTCACTGTTTATACAATAACAAAACTGTTCCATTTCCACTGTTCCACTTTCGTCATAATTCTATATCACGAATTTTCTCTCTAACGAAGTTTATTCTTCTTCCCTTTCAAATTGGTTATATGGAAGTTCGGCCGTGTTTCATTTCCACTGTGTCACTTTCACTATTCCATTTAACAAATTGAATCCCTTCTTTTTCACTTTGCAGGTGAGAAGCCATATGTGTGCACCTGGGAGGGCTGCATCTGGCGCTTCGCTCGCTCCGATGAGCTGACACGCCACTATAGGAAACACACGGGCGTCAAGCCCTTTCGCTGTCAACTGTGCACTCGAAGTTTCAGTCGATCCGATCATCTGTCGCTGCATATGCGACGCCACTGAGCCACACACAGGCCATATCGAAATCTATATAAATATTTATATACTCATTATAGCCACGCGACGCCCATGACCACGCCAAGCCACACCACGCCCTTTTCAACATTCAACACATAGTATATATAGAAAAATGCCCGAATGAGGCCGGTTTATGTTTTTCAAGTTTGTAATCTTCTTAACTTAATTTATAAAACTTTTGTTTCATGCATCATTTTCGATCAGTTTTAATGTCGTAACGCTTAAGTAGCTCAATTTAGTACTGTAAGCGGGCTCAAAGCCCAGACTAGCGCTAAGACTTTAGTTCTTAAATGGAAGCGAAAAGAATTTGTAAAATTTGTATAGCATCTAAGCAGACGTTGCCTTAAAGAAGCCAAGTTAACATAACGAAAATACGATACTACAAGTATAAAATGACAATTAACTACAATAATACCTTGAACAAGTATGAACAAGATAAAACTACTTTGATATTGATATATATTTATTGGTTAGTTTGCCAGCATTCGTATATACATAAATACATATAAATTTGTATTGGTGCTAGCAACTTGTGTGTAAATAAACTAAAAGCGATACGTTTTACATATCAATTAAACATTAGCCAGTAATACAAAAAAAGTTTAACTAATTTTAGCGCAAATTTTTATATTGGATGTTAAGTAGAAAATTTTATACAAAACAAAAAAGAAGACAAATCAAACACATGAGGCAGCTGTAGCCAAGCAATATTTATATAAAACAAAAGACAATAATATACATATACACATATATACATATACATATATATAAATATATTAAATTCTCATATAATATATACTTTTATATACATTTGTACCATACTTACATATACTATATGGCAGTTGTGTTGCAGCTCTGCTCTCGATCAGGATAGATAATTATCATGAGGCTTAAGTGATTTTTCTAAAAAAAAATAACAATAAAAGCAATTCAATTTACTTGGCTTTGCGGTAATACAAGTTTTTATAACGCCTTCTTTTTAGCTTCTCGTCTTAATGGAAACCAATTAAATAATTTGATTTATGTATTGCAAGTTGTTTATTTTATTGTAGTATTCTAAATATTTAATTGCGAACTAGTTAAATTCTTAGAGCGGTTAAATTATTCCATTTTAATAGCTTAACATCTTGCTCAACTTTTTATCTACAAAAAACCATAGATCAGAATCGATAAATCCTGAACATGCAACGAGTGCAACACCAAGCAGAAGAGCCCACAACTGCCACATACTAGATTTAAGCATATCACACAGCAAAAACGCACTGCAAACATTGAAAGAAAAAAAAATAAAAGAAACAACAAAGTGTATTATTTTTTTGTATGCCAATACCTTATACATACATGCCAACAATACCATAATAATATTATTTTTTTGCTGAAATAAAAATAAAGAAAAAAAAATCATTTTGTACACATGCTGAGAGACTAACAAACATATTTATTCGTAGCTTGGTAGCTTGATACAACAATAACTAGAAAACGGTCAGCTCATTAAGCCAGATAACTGGAGGCTGGTGGCTGATGGCTGGTGGCTGGAGGCTGGTTGGGGCCACAACAAAATCCGTTGTGGATTTTTCATTTAAATGAAAAATCAATTGAGCTCACAATGGCTTTGGCGTTTCTTTCACTAACCACAAGCGAGTCCCGAGCTAAGCCAAAGATGTGTGGCAAGTTGTCAACAGCCAAAGCCACAATGCGGCCTTTGTGTTTGTCTCTGCTGTTCTTGTTGTTGTTGTGCGCAACAGTCCGCATTGGGGTCCAGCAAGAGCAGCAGCAGCAGCAGCACTCTGTGGCACGCACCCGCCAATTGTCCAGGGGAGCATTGTCGTCGTTTGTCGTCGATTTTGTGCGCACGTTGTTTGCAATAATAAAGATGACAAATTTCTCGTCATTTGTAATTTCAATGCGAAAGCCATGGCTTGCTTTATTTTTTGCTTCTTTTTTTTTTCACCCGGCCAACTGGTTAGAGCAATCAGCTGCTAACTCCTCTCGATCTATCTTAGTCTTATCGTAACTTGCTTTTTTTTAGATGACACCTGCAGCAGGAAATCAGTGCATGAATAACGTTTTGGTCATTAAGTTAAATATGTGAAATATTACGCATACGCAGCGAGGCAATTTATTGGTTAATTAATAATAAATACAAAATACCACAGCCGAAAGACAGAAGCTGAAGCCTAAGCTAAAAATGAGCTGCCGCCAAGTTAGATGACCACCGCTTTTAGCATAAAGGTTACACATATATAACATACCGGTTTTTTGGTTTAATTAATATATACTACTCCCATGTCTATGTCGATATAAAAGTAGTATGTCTTAACTTTATATGTATGTAAATGTCTATGTTAACATGTAGTATGTGTGTCAGGTCATATTTTTGGGGCTGCGAGGCTGTGAGGCTGGCGCCAGGTTTAATGACCCGCAGCATGCAAATGAGTAAAAGTAAACAATCCAACATCAAAAAACTAAAGACACTGAGTGCAATAATAATGTAGACAAGTGCGCTCAAGCTTATTTAAAATAAAATAGTTAAATGCCTCCCATTTCTTAAAAGTTCAAAGCAACATATGTCCAAAAGGTAAGCAATGTATTATGGAACTGTTAACGTTATTATTCTTAAACCTTGTACTATAAAAATTATAGAAATAATGGCGAAATTAAATGGCAGTTGTTAAAACCATCTAATTAACATTAAAATAGATCGTTACGATAAAGCTTAGGCACAACAATAAAAAAAAACAAATCTTCATAAAAATTGTGCAAAATCCATAAAGTTTCTATTTATATGGCAATTAACAGACTTAAGATTGAAATTACATAAATAATAATAAAAAGGAAGCTGAACTAAATATTTTAGAAGCCCTGCGGCAAGAAACGTATAGCCTTGATATGCATTACACACACACACACACACACTCACACACACACAGACAAAACATGTCGAGCTCATTAAAAGCCAATAAAAAGCAATGCTGGCTATGCATCAACAAACGTTGTCCATCAAATGTTGCCTGCCACTTGGAATATCTCTTGGATCTCTCAAAGGCAATTGAATGCGAATTTGGATTTGGGGATCGATGCTGTCCATCAGCCGAAAAGAAAAAAAAAAAATACCGCTCCAATAACCAAATCGCACGCGGCAGGTGGGCACCAAGAGTAGTGGGGGAAACAGGCAGAGGGGAAAGGCGAACAGACCAGCAGCAGCAGCAGCCAGTTGGCCATTTTTTAATTTATTGTTATGCCTTTTTGCTGCTGCTTTGGCTGCTTTGGCTGCTGCTGGTTCGGCAGGTCATGTGCAATTTATGAAACTGTGCGGCTTTTGGCGGCCTGATTTTTGAGAGACACATTTGGACGACTGTCGCAACACGGCGGCAAACTATTAACTGTCTCTTTCTCTCTCTCGCTCTCGCTCTCTCTCTCTCTCTCTCTCTGTATGTTTGTTGCTTCTGTCTGTTTGATTTGTGATCGATTGTGTGTCGTTAGTTTGCGACATGGGGCATGAAATCTTTGACACCTAACGGTAACTGGCAACCCGGCTAACCCAGCCACAATTGCGCCCCCGTCGCATCGAGCTGCTTAGCTTCTGCATTAAATTGGAACAGACGAGATAGACTTTGTCAGCGCGCGTTGCCAAAGTGTTGGCAGTTTTGCCATTTATTTTACAGGTGAGTGAGCATAATGGACAGTTGCTGTTGCAGTTGCAGTTGCCGTTGCCGTTGATGTTGCTGTTGCTGTTGCTGTTGCCAATGTGGGCCTTGTGGCAACATGCTGTGCGCATTGGCTCAATTAAAAGAGAAAGAGAGAGACAAAGAAGTTGGCTGCCTCATTTGACAATTGCCAATTGCCTAATAGAGGCAAAATGTCCAATACACAAAACGTTGCCTGGCAATCTCTTATTGTTGTTGTTGCGTTTGCTTATAATTTTGTTTAAGCAAAAATGATTAAATTAAAATTCCCATCACACCACAAAAACCCATAAATCATCTTTTATCTAAGCGAGTCTATCGCGCTCGCGCCAACATTCAACTTGGAGCGAGGAAAAAGTCTCATCTCTCTCTCATTCCATGCTATCTATGTGTGGGGAAAATGATGCTGCAACGCTGCCTGCAGTCTGCCGTTTTTTTTTTTTTGCCAAGACGTAGAGGGGGCATCTTGGGAACCAATGGGGACGACTGAACCTGCTTCGTTCGCCTTAATGAGAATTTAATATTTTTCAATAAAAATTTGTAAAAGGCGCTTTTTGCCTGTTTGTTGGCAATGCTGTTATTGTTGTTGTTGTTGTTGTTGCAAGTGTATAGATGTGGTCAACATCTCTCTGCCACTCTAATATGTTTGTGCTTGTGCCTGTGCTTTGTGGCTATTAACGCACTTATGTTTGGGGCTTGGTTTGCTTTGGCTTAACTTGGCTTGGTTTGGTTTGGTTTGGCTTGGGTCGTGTTTGCGGCTGGGGATCTTCTTGATTTGGTTACGTGCCGTCGTGGCGTCGGCATCAAAAAGGATTAATTGATATCGGTCAAGGCGCTATTTTGTGAAAGCCGACTTAATGTCGCTGAGTATGAGCATCGAATGTTAGTTTTAATCACAAGCGTTTTTTATATGATATGCGCTTTGGAGTTCTTGTTTGCAATTTAGATAGAATTTATTCAAATAAAATTCGCGATTTGATCTGAGCTTTAAATACAAATGAAGACGGTAATAATATAACGTTTGTCATGGCTGGGAATTGGGATTATGTTCAAATCGAAATAAAACTATTATAATTCACCGCAGAATTATGGTTGTGATTAACAGTGTTAATCGGTAGAAAATAATCGATTTTTATCGACATTTTAAATGATTAATCGTGTTAAAACTACACTGAATATATAGGTTTACGAAAGAAAAGCAAATTTGTGGTGCCCCTCTTTCTTTCACTCTCTCTTTCTCTTTCTGTAATCCTCTCTTTCTCTCTTTTTCTACCACACGCTTGCTTTTTCTCTCGCTCTTTCACTCAGTCTTCCTCTTCTAACCTATTAACTCACCTTCCCAATTTTTCTATCTATACATCGCTTTCGTTTACTCCCACTCTCTTTCACCCTCTCGCTCTCTCTCTCTCTCTCTCTCCCCTCTCTGTCTCTCCCACACCCGTCTCCTTATCTCTCTTTGTGTTTCTTCTTTCTATATCTCGCTTTCCCTCTCCTTCTTCTTCTATTTACGAACAACTTCACCTAAGGATGTGAGTTTCAATTAAAATAATATTGCCCCCTTTCAATAATTGTTGATTAACCGACACAATGTCACTGTATTTGTTGTTGTGGTTGTTGCTGTTGTAGTTAATGCTTATTTATCATGTTGCCTGTTGCGTTTTGTTGTTTATTGTTAATTGATAGTTGCTTGTTGGCCCTGCCCCTGACAAAACAAAAGCCAACGCTATGCATACCAAATTGGCAGAAGTTCAAGCACAAGAAAATAATAGAATCGACTCGAATCGAATCGAAAAGAGGAGCACGTCAGGTAAAAACCGGGAGTTCAGCCAGAGACATATGGACATTGGCGTATTGGAGCCAAGTGTCGCCAAGTGTCGAGTCTTCGTCTTCGTCTTTAGAGTTCTTTGGAGTTAGTGCTTTGGGCTCGTCTGTGTTGGTGGTGCTGTTGTTGTTGTTGTTGTCGTCGCTGGCGGCGCGTGCAGACGGCTGAGCCTGTTTTAATATGCCAACAATGACAATCAAATGTCACCTCTGGTGCGCCATGTCTAGACGCACCATCACCAACAACAACAACTGCAACAGTTGCAGCTAAAAGAAATTGCATGCAAGTGCTGATTGCAACAATAACCACAACAACAAGTTGTGGCACAAACTCAGCAAACATATAAATATGTCATTTGGCTCATTATAAAGATAGCAAACAGCGCTGACCAGAACTGGGAGATTGCTGCTGCTGCTGCTGTCGATGCTGCTCTGGGGGGCAGCAACAGTTGCTGTTGTAGTTGCAGCAGCAGCAGACGGCGTCACATTTAAACGTTTAATGATAATTTATGAATGTTGTTGTTTTTTATTGCAACAACAATGCCGTAAACCAATAAATCTTAAGGATCACATAAATCTTGACGCTAACTGCGCTGTCGCCGTTGCTGTTGCTGTTGCTGTTGTAGTTGTTGCTACAAGCTGCAACGTTGCTAACAATAATTTGGCATTTGGGGTTCTTCTGTTTTGGGCCAACTTCAGCTTCAACTCTTCTGGGGCACACACTTGATCAAACGGCGGGAGTTGTTGCACCGTTGCACTGTTGCACTATTGACAGCTGTGGAAAACCTTGATGCCGCCTGGCTGCAAGTGATGGCTTTGGCTGACTCCTGTGGTGTACCCCGGCAGCCTGCCACATTGCTGAATGTGTTAATAGGCCAGCCTATTGGCCATTTAGGCCGGCGCTTTTAGAAAGGCCCACAGCATAGGCTAATTTTTTTTGTAATTTATATTTTTGCTGCTGTTGTTGTTAATTTAATTTTTGCTTTTCATGGTTCGTTAACATATTTTGCTTATAAGGATTTCCCGCTGCTGAGCAAAAAGAAATCACTAGCTGATCAGTGGAAACATGCCGCCGCCGCCAGTTTGCACAGGCGGCTTCATTGTTGCAGGTGCATGTTGCCGCAACAATGCCATAAATTGTGACATTGGCTGCCTTTTTTTTATCTGCCCCTCTGCAACTGTTGCTGCTGCTGCTGCTGCTGTTGCTGCTGCACTACAAAAAGAATTAGCCAAGGCAGCAGCAGCGGCAGCAGCAAAAAATAAATAAAAAGTGGGGAGCAAAAAACAAAAACACAAACTTAGAACGAGTTTTGGCATTTACGACTCACTCACAGTGCGGGTTCTGTGCTCGATGTTTGGCTGCTGTGCTGCTGCTGCTGATCTCATGATGCAGTGCACCGAGCCAGCCATCAGCTTCAGAGGCTAAGCGGCTGAGCGACCAGGCCGAAGCCTTTTTTTTCTCTCTTTCGATATATGTATTTTGTTTAAGTTGCCGCATTATGTTGTTGCTTAATTGGTTATAAATTAATTAAACGTCGATTAATAATCCGGCTTCTTGTCAGTTAAACGCCGCCGACGCCGTTCTGCTGCCAGTGGGAACAAGAACAGCAGCAATAGCGAATAACAGCAACAACAACAGCAAACTGGCCAAGAGGTTGGCTAGTTGGCTTACTGGCTGGTTGCGAGCCACGTGATGAGTTGGCAATAATGAACTTGTTGTTGTCGCTGTTTGTAGCTGCTGCTTGTTGTTGTTGCTGCTACTGATTGTTGCTCTTAGCTTGAACTTTTCCCTAGAAGCAATAGCAGCAGCAATAACAACAGCAACCAAACGGAACACACAGCAAACTTGATGCTAGCCAGAGCTTTTATGGGCTGACTTTGCCATATCAATGACCATTTGGGCGTTTAGGGTTAGCAGCAACTGTCAGTTGCTTGTCAATGTTGTTGTTGTTGTTGTTGCTGATGTTGTTGTGCCTTGTGGCTATATATGATGTGAATGAGAAAAGAGAAGTAAAACTCATTGCATTAAAGTTAAATTGAAAACTATTAGCTAAAAGCTTGAAATTGAAAGTAACCTTTAAATAGTTTTAATACTTTTTAGATTAAATAATATTAACTGATTACATCACAAGCAATCTCTTTATAAACTACAAAAATCCAGGGAATCCCATCACAACTTCAAGAGTCACAAATTTGTCTACAAAAGGATATTCAGTTAAATGAAATGCGAGAGAAGTTAGGACAACTGCAGCAACAAGTGGAATCGAAACACAATACTAAAGTAAAAAGATCATTAAGAAGAGAGATTCGTGATCAATTGGAAACATGCCAATCCGAAAATAGATCCAAGACAGCGGCCATTAAAGAACAGGCTCGTTTAATCACCGAGCAGGAAGATGAAAATGGAAACGGCAGAAACTCAGCTGGAAGAAATGCATAGGAAATTTGAAAAATGCAAAGAAAACTCAAGCAATCAGAGAATCCCAGTACTGAGCTGCATACCCTTTAAGAAGTCTCGACTTCAAATGGTAAAACTGCCAGGAATAAGACCTTTTTCAGGTTGCATGTAGGATTGTAGGACCTGCTTGGATGGTTGTGCAATGTCGCTTGAACGGAGCTGTGGACTTTTATCGCAACTGGCAAGAGTATGGGTCGGGTTTTGGTGATATGCACATTTGATTGGAGAAGCTTCATCGTTTAACAAAATTTCAACCTCATCAACTTTATATACAAGTGAAGGATGTTCATAATGTGACGAAATTTGCTCGCTATGATAACTTTCGCATTGGTGGCGAGGATACCGAATACAAACGACTCTAACTAGGCGATTATAGCGATGATGCCGGCGATGCAATGCGCATTGATGAGGGCATGAAATATACAACTTATGATCGGGACAACGATCGAATGTTGGATAGAAATTGTGCACAATTTGCCCTTGGTGCATGGTTGTACATAAGTTGCTCCTGGAGATAGGATATGTTGATTTTACCTACATATAACATACTAATGCTGTTTGTTTTTTTGGAAGCAAACTAAATGGTGGTTATTTCAATGCAAAGGATGAAGAATTCATTTGGTGGAGAGTTTCTTATACGCCTTCAATATTTGAGCGTTTCAAGACAGTTGTAATGCTTATAAGACCTAAAGACTTGAGTTAATTTGTTGTGGAGATGAAAACAAATTTATTTATTTACTCTTTATATTTTTATTGTTATTTACACGGATTTTTAGTAATAGTAACAAGCCATGGTACAATTGCTGTTAAGATGATACGCATATTAGTTTGGGAAAGTAGACAGCAGTCAATATTTCAAGTTCTTTTTTTGTAGTTATTATCTTATTATTATTATTATTATTATTATGTGTAACAGCTGATGCTGCTGCTGTTGATGCGATGTTGGGGCAAGTGCTCTTTAATCTGACAGTTATTTGATTTTATTGTTGCTCTTGCGTGCAAGCGGGATAGCCATAGAGTGTGTGCTAGAGTGAGACGCAACTTAAAAGCTGTAGTTTATTTCAACACTTTGGGCCGCATTTCCACTCGAGGCGACAACCAAGTGATGCCTTTTGTTGATCGAGTGCTTGCACTCCACGCACTTCACGCACTTCAACCAACAACACACACACACACACACACACAACAGAGACTACAACAACAACAACAACAAATAAACTGCTACATATTCCACGCTACTTTAGAGCGCACGAATCCAACAAACTACAAAAAAATATAGAAGTGCTCATAATAAAAGTATATTTATTTTGTTTGTCTTGTATTTTTGGGCAGTGGCGATTAAATCACGGGGCCCGGCCCCAATTCCAAACAAGGCCAAAACGCACACACACACACACACAGAAGATGGCAACAGCTGCTGTTGGCCCGATTTGCTGTGTAGGCAGCAGCCGCCTCAAAGTTTTTAGAGTGTAGAGTGTGTGTGTGGAGCAATGTTCAAGTGATTGTTAACCCATAGACGGGTCGCATAATGAACCTAGAAATCGCACTTTCTCACGTTTCCCATCGCTGCCGACGCCAATTCGCAGCCAAAGCGCCTGCGTCTAGGCAACGTTGCCCAAGACAAGTGCCAAAAATCGCCATGCTACACTTGAAGGAAAGTATGTGATAAACTTAAAAAAAAGCACATTGAAAAGCGGAAGGATTTAAGATAAAATTATGATTTCTTCGAAAAAATATATTTAACAAACCATTAAATATATAATAGTAAAATTTCAAATATAAGTTCGTATTTATATATCAAAGTGTACTAAACTTGCACACACACACACACATGAGAACACACATACGTAAATTAAAGTAAAGGCTGTAAAACGTCAAAATATACGAGCGCACAGCGATTTAAACTGTCAACGCGGCCGTAAACATTGCAAGGCGAGCGATTCGGAGTCGGAGTCCAAAACTGGAACTCACAACTTGACCAAAGTGCCTCGACTGCCAGTTAGCCAAGTTTACCTTACTAGCTAACTGCCTGAATGCCTCACTTGCTGAATGCCTGACTGCCTCATGCTACTTGCCACACAACAAAAAATTTGCTTATGAGCAGCGTAAACTGTTGATGCTGATGTTGCCAGTGTTGCCAGTGTTTGCTGCTGCAGCTGCCGTTGCTGCTAATGCGGCTCGTAAATCCTGGCCAAGCTTACCGACTTGGCCAGCTAACCAACCGCATGGTGCGCTTCGTGTTTGTTGTTTGTATTTGTTGCTGTTGTTTTTAGTTTTCTTGCCTTTGCACGGCAACGCCTGATGAATGTTGTGATGTGGAGCAGCTGAGGCTGGCCGTTTGTTAGATTTACGCGAGACAATTAACGTTCTAATCATTGCAATTTGTAAGCCACACTTTTACCGATAATCAGCAAATACAAGTCTATTTAAAATGGAAATGCAAACAGCTTCTTAAAACTCAATGATTTTTGGTTTTCGGTGCTGTAATTTAATTACTCATACAATTTATTCGTAGACAATTCTTCTAGTATGCATTAACCGAAGCAAAACTTACCACAAAAAATCGCTTTGATATAAAGTTTTGTCTGCAATAAGTTTGTGTTTTTTAAACATCAAGTTTTTCTATAATTTTCGCTCATTATTTAGTGTAAACATAAGTATTAATAAATCCATAACTTAACCACCTTAAGCGGATTATCTTAAGCGATTTCAATCGCATCACATCAAAATCTTCTTAGCTAAGTCACCAACCATACAAACAAACACGCACATTTCGCTGCCATAAAAGTTTAGCTTGTACAAACAACCATTTCGCAGTGCTGCCATAAAAAAGCTTAAGCGCATGAGTTCGCTTTACTTGACATTTGTCTTGCAGTCTTTTAAGCGCACTTTTTAACTCCCGACTCAATCCAACATTTTTTTTAATGTTGCTTATTAAGACATACGGGGTAAACCAGGAACTCCTTTGTATCCTTTGCTATGCATTCAGCCCATTTAATAAGTTAGCTGTAACACCAATCCCACACTCAAAAAAACATAGTTGTTGTTGTTAATAATTTTAAGAAATTAATTTTGTTTCTTCGTAGCGTTGTTGCTTAACGAATAAGACTAAACTAAGCGTAAATGCATGGCTGAAAATGTGAAGCTACGAATAGAATTTCTTTATAGTCAACCAGGGACAATGGTCCTTATGGCATTTCCCTCATTCTTCCTCCTTTAACTAAGCACAGCACTGCATGTGTGTGTGGGAGTATGTGTGCTAAACTTTAAATTGTCCAATGTTACGTGCTTCGCATGCGGAGTTCATAAATCCAAGCGCTAAATGTAAACATCAACAGTTGAGAACAGAAGAACTTCCAATTCGACGGCCAGCCAGCCAGCTAGCCCATGCAAACAACAACAACAACAACAATAATAATAAGTAAAACTTGCAAAGTTCAAACGCAAACTAATGCAGCAGCAGCAGCACCATCGCATCGGTAGCAGAACAAAAGGGAGCCAAAGTCACAGTTGTTTCCTTTCCCTTCTTTCGTTTCTGTTTAGCCTTGCATGCCAAACTTGCCAGCCACTTTCACCGTTATGTGAAAGCTTCTATTGTTGTTCTTGGCACGCTTAATGCGCGATATTTGCTAAGCGTATGTATGTGTTTGTGTTTGTGTGTGTGTGTGTGCAATGCTTGTTGCTCTTGTTGTTGTGATAAAAGTAAACGCATATAAAATAAACTTCATTTTGTTCTCAATGGCAATGGCTTAAAGCTCTCTTTCTCTGCCTGCCTTGCTCACGCATGTGTCCAGCGGTAATGACCCCACACACACACACACACACACACAAAAACACACACACAACCATATAAACATTGCATATGCAGGCCCACGCAAGGCCTGACCTTCTGGCTATATAGAACATGTGAACTGGATAAGAAAAATAAAAAAAGAACGTTTGTTGCTGCACCCGTTGTAGCCCTGGCGTTAATGCGACGCTTAAAGTTCACCTGCCAGGTGATAACGACGCATAAACTAGAGCAAGATATATATATGAACAAAAACACACACACATGAATGAAATGTTTGACTGTGTTAAGATTCCTAGAATGCTTATGTTTAATATAAAATGTGGAATTATATTTGAAATGCACTTAAATAAAGTGAAACTAGAAAATGTTATGTTTATGTATGTATAAAATTTAAGAATTTATAAAATGGCATTTCATGAATTTTTTTTGTAACTGTTGATTGTCTACTTCTTCTCTTTTGAGTGTACTTTGTTCGTAATTGATATGTCAATTAATTATTCAATAATAATTTTCAAAACTTAAAGCACAAGTTTTTACAAGATTACAAAACTATTCCCACTTCAAATCAATAATTTGGAGCTATCTAATCGATTTAAAGTGACTTTCTTATCTGAGTTTTTGCTGTCTGACTTTCAGCATTTTATGAATGGTTAACATTACAAGTATATATTGCTATTAAAATAATTGAAGTATGTACATAAATTATTATATATGACAGATAATATGGGTACTTTTTCGACATTGAAGTCGTTTCTTAACCTTTTCGAAAGTTAAAAAATTACGCCAACAAATTGACGTCATATAAACTAGTATTTAGATATGTTTTGTGAATTGATATTATTTAAATTAATCTTTTGACAATCCGATAATATCATTAATATTTATGAGCTAAGCTAAGATCATTTTATTAACTTTCAAAGCTTTCAATCTCAAACTTGACTATCGAATTGTATATTGTTTTTTTATTATCACATACAAATAACCACAAATGTGAAAACAAAAATTGTTTATGCAATGTAATTTACATGCAATTTATATTTATAGATGTTTAATTTGTTGCTGTCAAATAAATATTGCTTTTAGGCATCTATTAAATGTACATCAGGCGGCAAATGTAATCAAATAGTATTTGGGGGCGATAGTTATCAGCAATAAAGAATAAAAAACACCCAAAAGGACAACTGCAAGTCACCATTTTGTGCATTATTCAATATCGATTTGATTTGATTTGATTATGTATTTCCCTATAATTGAACTTGAAAAGGAGACACTTTAAGCGTGCCTTGACAATCGTTTATAGGCCATGAACCATGAACCATGAACCAATCCAATAATGTTAATATGTAAAGACATGGGGAAAAAAGAAATCATTGCCTAATTTAGTTATTATTTACAACAAATAAACAAACATTGCGACAAATTGGCACACAACAAACAAAGTTCAACTCAACTAAATACAAACAATTGAAACGAACACTATAATGATCGACTACCAAATACCCATTCAATCATAAAATTGTTGTTAGTTTGAATGTGAAAAATGTTTAACATATTTACATATTATTTTATGGTTTTATATATGTTTACTGATTAATTTTCTATCTAAGAATTATTTTATATTATAATTTTCAATTTGAGCCCTCAAAACGGTAAAGCTTACCCTCTATTTAAGGTGCCGTTCACATTGGCATAACAAAAACAACAACATGCCGCCAACATTTGACAATCGTCAGTGTGAAAGTGAGATAACAAGAGCGTAACAAAGAATACAAAAAGGACACACGTGTAAATTTCGACACTTGAATTGAAGTAACGCCACGCCGTTGTCTGCTGATGTTGTTTATGTTTATATTGCGCAAATATAAACAATAAATAATTTACAAACCAAAATGAAATCGTTATTGGCAACAATTGTCTAAGGCTTATTGGCTTAATGGCGAGGCCGTTGGTTTCAGAGATAATAATAGAATAAACCATGAGTAAATCTAATCTCTTGAGCAGGAAATTCAAAAGTTATATGCTTTGTTCAAATAGTTAAATAAGAGTTAATCAAGTGTTTAGTATAAATTAAGTGCAGCAAAAGAAAAAAAACTGAAGCTTATCACAAATGCAGCTTTCAACACCAAAAGTAGCACAAGCAACACGCAAGAGCGTTAGCAACATGCAAATATACCTGTTGTTTCACACAATCGTCGGCTGGCAACATTTGACATGTTGCCCAGCAACATGCACGACAAGTGTCCGAACAAGTGCTTGTCGCTTGCCATTCGTGCGCCAAAAACCGATTGTGCTACCGGTGGTGGGTTGGGGTAGCCGTATGTCTAATGCTGCTGCTGGTGCTGGTGCTGTCTGCTGTTCACTGCTGCTGCTATGACGGCTGATGCTTCTTCAGTACGTTTTTGTTACTCGCACGGCGAACAACGCGGCGCGCTTGCGTCCCGACCTAAGCTTTTAGTAAAGTGTTTGATAAAAATCATAATTCGTTTTGCCGATCTTGCCGTCGCGCAGATGCTAACGCGCTCTCTAACTGTTAACGCAATAAAAATCATATTTAACAGCTACTTAAACTTGAACAAACAGCACGCCAAAAAGCTAAAAATACGCATATTGTGAATACGAAAATGTAAGAAACCTGAATTTTTATGCCGGTTGGCTAAACACCCGCAGATCGGCGAGAGGCTCGTCCGACTGCATTCTTTCTGTAGTTTTGCACACACACTCTTTCTACATCACGTGCTCTCGCGCCCAGCAATCACATTCAAGGCAAACACAAATCAACAGTTTCTACGATCTGTCTCAAAAATAAAACTCGCTCAATTGGTTTTTACATACCTTCGTTCAATTTTGTTTTTGTTTGCCTTGTCGTTCTTATGAATTTTACAAGAGGTTTTGTTTTTGTTGTTTTTCTCAATTTGGTATTTCGTTAAGTGTTTTGTTTTCTTCGTTCGTCAATTGACAACGAACAACGACAACAGCTGATCATTGATATTTCAATTGGACTCGCAAAATGTTCAGAACCTTTACGATTCTTACAACTTGTTGTTGTCATTGTTGTAATTGGTGATAGTGCAACTTTTAATGCATTGGAAATGTCATGATTTGCATTTTTACCATTTACCGAATTGATAATTTCTTTGAACCAATGTCATTACCAAAGCGTCATATTCCAAAAAAAAAGTTCATAGCCGTCGCCTTCCTATTTGTTTAGTCAATTAAAAAGCCATAAAATCACTGACCTAGTCAACCAAAACATTTTGTAAGCTATGAATTTGCCAAGGCATCCAAAGTCACTGTGAAAAACTACTAAGAATGTGCAAATTTGTATATGTTTATGTTTATTATCTACTAAAAGTGCTTCCAAAATAGATTCCATAAACAAAAATACATTGTAGCAATTTCATAAATCATAACTGCACATCAAAAATCGGATTATTTTACATTTTCTTTTTATTTTTCACTTTGATTTTTTTTTTTGTTTTTTTTCTTGAGTAGTCTTACGCCTACGCAAGATTACACTTCGCTAAATGATACGCTGCATTTTTGGCAGGGCATATCGATTAGGACATTCAGTTTCACGTCTCAAAAGAGTTTTAAACTAATTGCGTGTTATGCAAAAACTTTGATTAACTTTTAATTAGGTAATAAATACTTTTATGAATTCTTTAAAAGATTTTGGATTTTAAAATTAAGTTCAAAATGCCAAGCTTAACAGCCTTGCGTTAAGTTTTTTTTAGATTTGTGAGACGCTTTTATTAGAAATTATTCAAAAACAACAATTACAACATCAACAATTTAACACTATTAACATTTAAATAGTTATTATAGGTTGTTAACAATATTACAGGCTATGAATCGAATGGGCGTGGGATTTTGCAATGCAAATTATACAAGAAATTATTTTACTATATAGGAAACCGTTTCCCGAAAGGTGGCATGACTAGACATGAGCTTTTAATTACATTTAACGTTTACTTCTAACTTATTTGAATAAATTGAACTAATATCGCCAGACAACAATATCCATTTTCATAGCTTTTGAAAACGTCTTGACATATTTTATTTTAATTATAGACTGAGAACATTATATTCCTAATTAATCAAAATGTTAGATAAATTTTAATGATCAATTTTCCATTGTTTGCTAGCAATCAGTTTTAACGAACTTACTTTTTACAGAGTAACCGCACAAATTGATTTAAATAATCAGCATTTTTATCGTAGGGAGCATTGTATTTTGCACTCATTTGCTCTGTCCACAAGATGAAATCAAGTTCTCAAGTGCTCTCTCAGTCTCTCTCTCTGACTCACCCATTCATACGGTGAAAACACTAACAAAAATAATGTTGCCAAAATCACGGAATGAAGAACCCAAACAAACACATTTGACGCTTTCGGCTTTCGTTTTTCTTAGGCGAATTTTGTTTTTTGTTTTTCTATTATATTTTGTTTTCTGTGTATTTTTAGAACTTGGTGTGATTTTGTTTGAGAATTTTGTTTATTTTGTATTTAATTGCGTTTCGAAAGATTTAATTTGGTAGCGATTTAATTATTAAAGCTACTGAAATGTCGTGAATTAGCACATTAATTTTGTTAATTATTTAATTTAATTGGCAGTACGAGGAGAAAAGAAAAAGAATTTTGTTAAGAATAGAAATTTATAAACATTTATTAAGAGCACATTTCAATTATATACTTTCCGTTGAGATATACCATTTAGCTATTTAGTATTAAAACATCATGCTGTCATAATTTTGAGTATTTTGGATGCAATTGGACCAATTAGTATTTAGCTAACGAGCTGATAGCCTTGGCAGCTATAAAAAAATAAATAAAAAATAGTACTTAGCTATCTTTGTTGCTGTTGTTGCTGTTGTTAGTTATGTATGCTTGTTTGTGTTCTGACTTAAATATTTTCTATAAATGTTTCTTTTGTTTTCTTTTCGGCGTCGCTCACTCTTCAGACAGTTTTCTTACGTCAGTTTAAACGACGATAGCAATTACAAAGTAAAAAAAAAACAATATTGTTCAAAGTGTGAACTGGAAGAAAAATCAAAGAAAGAAAGAAAAAACACACAAAATGCATCGATGCTGTTACAGTTGGAATACGACGACGACGCTGCTGTTGCTGCTGCTGGCGGGTAAGTGGAAACTATATATATACGGACATTTATGAGCCGATTTGGAATCAGAGTTCAAGTGCGAATTGTTAATGTGTGCGAAATCAGTCTGTGAGATGTCAGTTTGCTTTATCTCCGCTCGATCAGCTGTGCGGCGAGTTGAGGTAAGGTGAGTGGCTGTCAGTCGGTTTAATTGGCAGCAGCGTGACTTTCTTCCATAAGATTACGAATGGCAGGGGGGGGAGGGAAGTGGGAAGAAGTGCAACAACATTCCGAAAAACTGAAAAGTTCAAATTTATGAAATGCCAATTTCACTTACGCCCAACTTTATTACCCCTGACGCACATTTGCAACTTCATGTTGCAGCTGCCAGCCAAATAGAGATAGAAAAAGGGATAGTGTGTATGTGCGCCAAGTCTCAGATTGCCTTTTAGCTTTCAACTGTGGAGCACTCACTTTCCACAACTGTTTGTTTGCCAGTTTGTTTATTTGTCTTCTTCTCCGTCTTCTACTCCAACGCCAACTGCAACTCCAACTACGACACCAACTCCGACGCCATCGTTGCACTTTTTTGTTACATTTTTGGTACTCGAATTTCGCAACAAAATGTAGCGTTGCTGATGGCGGTCGTAAGGTCAGAGGAATGCGGCCAGGAGGAGTTCACAAAGTGTGCCGAGCCACTTGAAATGCTGCATTTAACGTCGGAATTTTCGATTGGTGCTGCCAAAAAGGACGAACTGGATAAACTTTGTCAGTAAGTTTTTGTATACAAACAAACACAAAAACAAACAAACGCACATCTTATTTCTTGCAATCGAAACAATAGCATTAACACCATCATCGTTGTCATTTTCGTATCATTTTCGTATCGCACGTCTCCTTAGTGAGCTGAGAAAGGGTGTGCGTTGCATTCAAAGCTATACGCGTCGCTGCATGGATCTACAGCAGCGTAACCAATTCAACAAGCTCTACCATGGCACAAATCAATTTATACGAGATCTATGCAACAAGGGTGAATTTCAAGAGGGTAAGTTAACAAGCTCAACCCATTGCCCTGCTGAAAAAGCTAAGTGATCTTTCGATCTTTAAAGAGTATCTAAAGCATGCTCCGTGCTCGGAAATGGCCAAAAAGGATTTTGAAGTTTGTGCCAATCGCTATAAGGAGACCATGGTCTTTCTCAAGCCCAACAAGAACCAGGAGGCGCCAGAGAATGGCACAATAAACGAGAATATTAAGACAATTTGCTGGTAAGTTAAGGCTTATAAGATTACTTATTTCTTATCGCTGTGAAGAATAAAAAACTTGTTGATTTCAATTTAAAACCTGTTTGCAGTGAATAATTATGGTTTTGATTGAGTTCGTTCTAGCTGAATAAACTTGTTAGCCTTGCAACTTAATCGTTTTATGACCTACATTTTTGAGTAAAATGTAGGAAGATTAATTTTGTTATTTTTCTCACATAAAATCAACCCAAAATATAAAAGTTTTCATTTTGCTTTTGTTCAAAAGTTTCAGCAGAAAAACAATTGGTATTATTAAAGTATATAAATGAAATTTAAATTATTTACAAAAATATACGAAAAAAAATGCATTAATCTTATTAATTAATCAATAACGATATGAAAATAAATCGAATTTATTATGCCAAAGATGTAAATGACTAAAAAAAAGCATTGCTTGTTGATGTTTACTCTTTCTCACAGTTCAATCAATGAGCTGGTGGATTGCTCGGAAAATGCAGCGCGAAAGATTTGTGGCAATGAAGCGGCCAAGTTTACACGAGAGTTGGTCGATAAATATGCAAACAGCTTAACAAAGGTAAGAGAATATTAGAAAGCAAACAAATATATAATCAATTCTATTTTTTGGGAATATTAATAGCTTGTCTTAACTTGTAACTATTATTATTTTGTCATTCTTTTTGCAGATATATTGTGAGGACTTTACACGACATCCACACATATGTCGCGATGGTGATGGCGATGGTGCCAGCTCCTTGAAACAGAATAGCTTGGGCATACTTCTATCGGTGTTAGTGCTGCTGCTGATCAGATAGATGGAAATGTGTTGTTAACTAGCCAAAAACACAAAGTTAAGTTTATTATTGAAGTACATTGCATTCAAGTTAGCACACAAGCCAACGCACTTATATGAAACAACACAATAGTTAAGGTTTCTAAAACAAAAAAAAAAAAATTGGAATTACTTCAGCTCCCCCTCCCATCACCCTTATCAAAAAATACCAAAAAAAAAATATGAAAAGAATTTCGTCAATTTTCTTAGGCATGTTATTTGTTGCATACATTATGCGGGCTTTGGTTTTAGTATGGGCAACTTGAGAGATGAGTGTAGCCTACATATATGTAAATGTTAAGCGTGTTAAGTACTGTCAATATATATAACAATATATATATACATACATATATGTAACTGTATAGTTGCATTAGGTTAAGTGCAAGTGAAAAGGTCTAGATAGGTTTTTAGTTTAGTGTCTATCGAGTATGTTGAATGGTTCTTAACTAAAATGTTTTTTCGCAGTTGGCACTAAATTTACAAAGCAAACACAAAAATCGGTGTAACAATATGTTAATGAGTTAATCGCAGATTCTTGAAGGGCAAAAGTTGTCGCTAAAAATAAGTATATATACTTTTAGATTTAAATGATTCAATTCGTTTTGACGTTAGCTAAAATTTACAGCAACTGGATTATTACACACACGCACACACACACACACAGACTTATAAGCAATTAGAAAAATATATACAAGTGAAAAAAAAACACACACAACATATCGGCAAAATGAATTAAAGTGCATTTTATAATGAATTTTATAGTTATATCGAAAAAAAAAGATACGAAAAGAAGTGAATACTTTATTTAAACTACGTACATTATGTAAAACTATTTATTCGAACTTTATAATAAAGTTGAGCACTTATTTAAAAACACCAAAATGTAAATATGATAAACAAAAAAAAAAAACATCTATATTTAAGTTGAATATATAAAATTAAATGGAAATTAAAGGGAGAAATAAAGGCAAAAAAAAAGTTATTAAATCAATATACAATAATGGCATACAAATAGTGCAGCAAGCATTAAAATACAAAAACAAATACAAAAAACATTAGTTTAACTTAAAAACTGTGAATATATTATGATTAAAGAGCCACATTTATTTTAAGTAAAAACTATACACACTCACACACACACACACAACCAACACACACATGCAAAAACAAAAAAGTGAAAACAATAAAATGAAAATAAATTAACAAAAAACCAAGAAAAAAATGCACAAAAGCCGTGCCAAAATGCTTTTTACTGCAACGTGTTTGGCCAAAAAAAAAAAAAAAAAGGGAAAGGGCTAGGAAGTGTGTCAGTGGTAAGAGGGTGAGCGGGCTGAAGCGCTCGATCCAAGGCATGCGCGACCGAGAAGCATGCAACGCTTCTGCTGCAGCTGCACAGAAATTCGCTTATGTCGCCCAGAAGTATGCTGCGCAAATATGCGAACATAAGCCGAGAAGGGGTAGCCCCAGCTGGACCAAAACCAAAATAATTTATGTTTATGCGGTTCCTTCATTAAAGACCAGAGGCGTCGACAGCAGCAACAGCCACTGCCACTGCAACTGCCACTGCGGCTGCAACAGCGACACTAAAGCGTCGCTTGAGTTGTCACCAAGTAGCTAATTTATAGAGTTGCCACATGGCACAAAAATTATATATGCATACACTATCTATGCAAATCATAAGCTTCTATCATTATCTAAAAAAAAAAACAAATTTAAGTTACATGAAAGAGATTAAAGCTAAAACGAAAAGTTAATAAGTTAAATTTTTATTTATATTTAGAAAAAAGATTCAATGCTTTTAGCATTTTAGCAAAAACCTCAATTTTAACAAAGGAATAAACCATTAATTTAACAAGAGAGATAACTTATTGCCATCACTTGGTGAAACCTCAACTAAATAGCTTTATTTTAACACTTCTAAGGAGATATTTTGTTTAAAATGCACAAACGAAACAAATGTTGAATAATTTGCAGCAATTGGCAAAAGGGGGAAATCTTCTCTTAAGTATAATATTAAAATAAAGCATTCGAACTGCGAGAGAGAAACTTCAAGCAGCGCCTTTTTAATGCAGCAGCAAACACTGGTAAAGTGACAAAGAGCAAGGAAGAGGTAGAGGCGAGTCAAGGTGAAAACTGAAAATGCATTTCAATGGCCAAATGTTTTTGTATTAGTATCTGTGTTGAAGTTGAAGCTATTTGCAATTTGCGACTGTCCCAGAAATAAAGCAAATCAATATGAAAACGTTGAGAAGTAGCATCGAGGAGCTATTACCTGATGGCCATCAGATGAATGCCATGCCTTTCTCTCTCTCTCGCTATCACGCTCTCTCCCTCTGTGTTTCACTTGGCAGGTGTCCTCGACTCGTTTGCCAATGCAGCTCAAATATTTACGTTTCATTTCAAGTGGCCGACAACAACAACAACACACACACACGTATACATATATGCATGTATATATATACCAAGCCAAGCTATTTTCAACTTCATTTGTTGTGCAAATAGGCGAAACGCAATGCACTAAATCTTTGGCAGTGTGCGTGTGTGCGTTTGTGTGGGTTAATTTAAAGTCATATTTTTTAATGGTAACTTGAACTATGCTCATCATGTTGAGCAATAGGTTGCCCAAAGCTTCTAAGCTTTTGCCGACTTATTTTTTTTGTGGTTCGTTTTTAATTGATTGAAATATCGTTTGCGGCAAAATGGCCAAGGCAAAGTAAGTGCCACAAGGCATACAGATACGCAAATATTTCAATCACTTGAAATGCAGCAAATTTGTCGCAAGTATGTGGAAAGTGAATATTTTATTTTACTCTTTTATATCCTGCCTGTCTGTCTGGCAGCTTAGTGTACGATTTTTTTTCTGTAATCCTCTTTAAGCGGCAACAGAACGATTACAATTTGTTTTATGCCGGCGCTTTTAGCTTCTTTTTATACCCTGGACCCATGAAATGGATAAAACGGGTATAATGTGTGTAACAAGTAGCTGAAGGCATAATCGTCGCCATAAAGTATGTATATTCCTGATCCTTCTAAGCCATAGGCATATCAAATTTGTCTCAATATATCGAGTTTTGTTAATGAAGAACTGGCTTTGATAACTATAGATGTAATTCCATCGATATCAAAGATTATTGTGATCGGACCTTTTTTTTGTATACGAACGCAAACATAATCTTTAGGGTATCTGCTCGTCGAGCTTTCTCGTCTGGGATCTTTTTACTTGTTTTTCATTTTTGTGTTTCACATTTCCGTTGCGACTAATCTGCAATTATGTTTTACATACAAATCTTATCACATGCCGCTCCAAACAACAACGACAACAATTGCAACAACAGCAGCATCAACACGAAGAGCAGCAAAAGTTTTTTTTTTTCGAAAAAAGTTTTGTCGAGTTTGTCAGACTGTTTGGACTCGCTGCTTACTTGATTGTTTGCTGTTTGTTTTGATAGTTATGAGCAAAAAGGGCAAAAATAAACAAACAACAAAAATAATAAATATATATTGTATGTATTAAAAGTGCAGCTGCAACACGAAGCAGAGCGTCAAAAGTGTCAGTTGCATGCACTGTTGTTGGCCAAAAGGGGGCGCAAGTGCGTAAGGGGAACTGTTGCTTTTGTTGCTATTGTTGATATTGTTGTTGCCTTAACATCGTGTACAAATCAAAGTTAATTAGTGAGACTAACAGACAATTACAGACAATTGCCGCCAGCAGCAACAGCAAAAAGTTGGAAGAAATTCGCATTGTTTTAAGCTTTTCTTGTTTGGGTGGCAAATGTTGAACATTTAGAATTAAAGTTAAACTGTCATTTAACAAAACAAATAACTATTTCGTTTATTGATGCTATTTGTTGAATTCTATTGGCAACAATTGCAGTTTTTGGAATGCTTTTTTTTTAACTTAATTTAAGACTAAGGTAAAGTTTGATTTTTGTAATACATATGTTTAATGAAAATAGTTCTTAGTTTATATAACATAACTAACGAATTTTCAACTCACTTTTTGAATTATAATGCGTTATATATTTCTTCATCGTAGTAAACAAGCTTGGCAAGGACTGGCAACGGTTGGAGGACAAAGAAAATACAAAAGTCAACAGTTTTCTTCTACGCTTTTAGTTATACGTTCATTTGGCAGAAAGATGGGTTATTTAAAATACTTGCAAAACGTCAATAATCATAGTTTTATTTCATTTTGTTGACTTTCATAATTCACATTCACTTTGTCGCTGCCAAAACTAAGAAAAATATACATACATTTATAAAGTCAATTTCTCAGCTATCCAAGTTTTGTCGCATGCAATCAAACAACTGGTTTAGAATTCCTTTTCAATTGAAATAGATCTTTTTGGCTGCAATGCTAACAAACTGCAATCTGTCGCAAAACGTTGCCAACGATCAAAGCAAATGGCGGACACTTGATAAAAATAAAACACATTTTGCAGCAGTGCCAAATGCTGAAACTGAGGAGCAGGAGCAGCAGCACAAGCTTCGTGTAGGCGTTGCAGTTTGACACCTTGCAATGAGTGGAGGGGTTGATGAGAGCGGGAGTCGCGAAAAGTAGCCCGAGGTGGCAGCCAACAAGTGTTTAGCATTTTGTTTTTTAGTGCAATTAAAACGCGCAGCTCTGTTGGCAGTTTGAGCGCCTCTGAAGTGTTGCCGTTGTCGTTGTCGACAAACAAACTAACAAGCAAAACAAACAACAAAAAGCCACAAAAGACGCACACAAAGCCACCAGATTCAAATACAACAACAACAACAACAACGGTCGGTTGAGCCGCTCAAAGTGCAGCGTTCAACACTCAAGCGAGTTGCGATACCATAAGCAGAATGTGACCAGATATGGGGTATATTATTTAATAAGACATGGAATGATGAGGTATTTTCGATATTGTAACAAACGTACAGTCGAACTTCCATAAAACGCATCTCAAGGGGACAAGAAAAAACGAAGAAAATTGTTAACATAGAATTGGTTTTTGATTGAACAAAATTGGAAATTAATGCGTAATATAGAAAACTTTGTTATACGAAAGTTCGTTTTATGGAACTTCGACTTTCGTTACTTTGTTTTCATTTTATTGAAAGCAACTTAATACTTGTTAGCGTCATAGGTGAGAATCTTATAAAACTTCTTAAAAAACCAATAACATATTTTATAATTAATTAAACTTTACTTTGTAAATAAAAAATTTTAATAAACTTAAGCCTAAAATTTGTGGTATAACTTCTTAAATATAATAAATCAATAACCAATAACTGCCCTTTAAAATATTGAAGGGTATATTATAGTCATTATATTGAAGCTCATAAAACTATTTGAACGCTTGTTTTTTTTTTTATTTGTTAGCTGGCATCGTGACATTTTTTGCATGCAATTGAAATCAAAAGGCGGCTACAACAAGGATGATGATGGTCTAAGTGCGCCTGGGGATATGCAGTAGAAATGACATTTTGAGCACAGAGGCGTATACGTAATTTATGAACGGGCTGTTGAACTTGCCAGTTAGTCAAATGCATACCGTCCAACAGCCAACCAAAGAGCCAGCCATATAAGCCATATATGCTAATGCTAACACGCTTAATATGCAATAATTGCAGTTCTTGCAAAAATCAGCAAAAAACCATTAGATAGCGAGAGAGAGAGAGATATCAAGAGATCTGAAAGTTGAGTGCGCAACATTTTTTAATTGCAGCTTGTCCATCAAAGAGAAAGCCTTTTAGACAAAAAATAAATATAAGAAATTTAATAACTTGTGCAGAGTGCAAAAAAAAATATAATTTAACAACTTGTGCAGAGAGCAGAAGAAATAAAAAACAAAAAAAACTCTTGAACAGTTATTTATATACACATAGACGAACAGGAATATCTGTAGAGTAGGCCCAAAATACGCTTCAATTATTCAAAGCATGTAACTGATGAAGCAGAAATGCAGCCGACGAGACATGCTGCCTTCATCGAAATAGTCTGAGAGTCTCGACTTTTAGTATTTTTGAGTGCAACATGTTATAGATATGCACATTTACCGCAAGTGCATGCGTCTATCCATGTGTGTGTGTTTGTATAGGCATTGCCTATTATGCTACCAAATGAAAGTGGTAATAAATTGGACAAGATGTTGCAATAAACCACACCACGACATGCCAAAGCATCAACAGCAACAACAGCAGCAGGTTCCCAAATGCAAATGCATCGCATGCAACAAAAGCAACAAAAAGAACAAGAGCAACAGCAACAACAAACAGGCGCATAACCGAACGTGATTATCATGTACGCAATGCATTTGGCTAACAGCTGACGCAGCCGCTTGCAATGCAACCCCCCTCCCAATGACCACACCCACCATTCCATTTGTCGTGCCACGCCCACTGCAACCACAAGCTGGCAACAGCATCAGGTTGGGCATTTAATCGGCCAAAGTGACTTGAAATTGAAGGAAAATATCAAAGTGAATATGATGACAGGCAACAAGCAATAAAGTTGGCAAAATGCCTCTAAATGCATTCAAATTGGCAGTAAGTCCAAAAAGGGCTTTAGTACTTGTTGGCCAACTACAAAAATCTGACATAACTGTGTACCATAACAGAGCTTGATAACCTGCCGAAAAGCATTCTTTTCAATGTCTAATAATGGGTAAGCATTTATAAGTTATTGGCAATTAACACAGGACTGCAAATATTGTATACAACTCTTCCTATTTTAAACCCAATTTTTAAAAGCTTATTATCAAAGGACAAAGAGAACTTTAACTTAACACAATTGAGCATTAAAATTTTTTAAAAATATAATTAGGCTATTAAACATTGCATAAGACATTTATGGTAATGGGCAACACTGGTGAAAACTGAAGGATAAAGCGGAATAGTTTTCACCGAATGGCTAAGCGTCAGAGGACGATCCAGTCCATAATATTCATGCCATTACAATTCACAAATTGCTTAAATTGCTTGCCGAAACAATCAATAGGTAGAACCTATAATATTTTCACTGTTAATTGCACCGTCACCTTTGATCTTTCTTAATTTCTACACAATTCACAATACGTGGATTCCATTACCAGTACGAATCTCGAATACACATCGCGTTTCCAACTATAAATGCAGTATTAATCAAGATGCCAAGTCATGAGTTTCAAGTCCTAACTTTTGATAATCGGTTGAGTTTTGCCGAAGTTATGGCATTGGAAAGTTTCGACCCGTTCCTGTGTGTATTTTCGGGGATAGAATTTTAACATGAATTTTGAATAAAAATCGCGTTTCCAACTATAAATGCAGGTTTAATCTAGATGCCAAATCATGAGTTTTAATACATTGCTTTTGATAATCGGTTGAGTTTTGCCGAAGTTATGGCATTCAAAAGTTTCGACCCGTTTTTGTGTGTATTTTCGGGGAGAGAATTTTAACATGAATTTCGAATGAAAATCACATTACCAACTATAAATGCAGGTTTAATCTAGATGCAAAATCATGAGTTTTAATACATTGCTTTTGATAATCGGTAGAGTTTTGCCGAAGTTATGGCATTGGAAAGTTTCGACCCGTTTTTGTGTGTATTTTCAGGGATAGAATTTGAACATGAATTTCGAATGAAAATTGCGTTTCCAACTATAAATGCAGGTTTAATCTAGATGCCAAATCATGAGTTTTAATACCTTGCTTTTGATAATCGGTTGAGTTTTGCCGAAGTTATGGCATTGGAAAGTTTCGACCCGTTCTTGTGTGTATTTTCGGGGATAGAATTTTAACATGAATTTTGAATAAAAATCGCGTTTCCAACTATAAATGCAGGTTTAATCTAGATGCCAAATCATGAGTTTTAATACATTGCTTTTGATAATCGGTAGAGTTTTGCCGAAGTTATGGCATTGGAAAGTTTCGACCCGTTTTTGTGTGTATTTTCAGGGATAGAATTTGAACAGAATTTCGAATAAAATTGCGTTTCCAACTATAAATGCAGTACAAATCTAGATGTCAAATCATGAGTTTTAAGCCCTTGGTTTGATAATCGGTTGAGTTTTGCCGAAGTTATGGCATTGGAAAGTTTCGACCCGTTTTGTGTGTATTTTCCGGATAAATTTTAACATGAATTTTGAATAAAAATCGCGTTTCCAACTATAAATGCAGGTTTGATCTAGATGCCAAATCATGAGTTTTAATACCTTGCTTTTGATAATCGGTTGAGTTTTGCCGAAGTTATGGCATTGGAAAGTTTCGACCCGTTTTTCCGTGATTTTCGGGGATAGAATTTTAACATGAATTTCGAATGAAAATCGCGTTTCCAACTATAAATGCACGTTTAATCTAGATGCCAAATCATGAGTTTTAAGCCCTTGGTTTTGATAATCGGTTGAGTTTTGCCGAAGTTATGGCATTCGAAAGTTTCGACCCGTTTTTGTGTGTATTTTCGGGGAGAATTTTAACATGAATTTCGAATGAAAACACATTACCAACTATAAATGCAGGTTTAATCTAGATGCCAAATCATGAGTTTTAATACATTGCTTTTGATAATCGGTTGAGTTTTGCCGAAGTTATGGCATTCAAAAGTTTCGACCCGTTTTGTGTGTATTTCGGGAAGAATTTTAACATGAATTTCGAATAAAAATCGCGTTTCCAACTATAAATGCAGGTTTAATCTAGATGCCAAATCATGAGTTTTAATACATTGTTTTGATAATCGGTTGAGTTTCCGAATTTGGCATTCAAAAGTTCACCCGTTTTTGTGTTATTTTCGGGAGAGAATTTTAACATGAATTTCGAATAAAAATCACATTACCAACTATAAATGCAGGTTTAATCTAGATCAAAATCATGAGTTTTAATACATTGCTTTGATAATCGTAAGTTTTGCCGAGTTATGGCTTCAAAAGTTTCGACCCGTTTTGTGTGTATTTTGGGAGAGAATTTTAACATGAATTTTGAATAAAAATCGCGTTTCCAACTATAAATGCAGGTTTAATCTAGATGCCAAATCATGAGTTTTAATACCTTGCTTTTGATAATCGGTTGAGTTTTGCCGAAGTTATGGCATTGGAAAGTTTCGACCTGTTTTGTGTGTATTTTCGGGAAGAATTTTAACATGAATTTCGAATGAAAATCGCGTTCCAACTATAAATGCACGTTTAATCTAGATGCCAAATCATGAGTTTTAAGCCCTTGGTTTGATAATCGGTTGAGTTTTGCCGAAGTTATGGCATTGGAAAGTTTCGACCCGTTTATATGTATGTATATAACTATAGCTGTTGCGAGTAGCCAGTTGCCAGTTGGGCCAAGTAGTATGACATCTTGAAGTAGAAGGTTCTTCTGTTGAGTTCGAAACTCGCTAATTTTATTGTTTTCTGTTCGACAGTCAGTCATTATGTGTTGAACTTTATTAGACTGTTAATATTCGTTATCTTTGTAAGTTTTGACTTTGGTATGCAGCTCAAATTAATTTGGATATTTCCGGTTTTGTGCGATTGAGTTAAATAATATCAACGTCCAGAAAAGTTAAAGTAACATTTTTGTAACTGACTTTGTTTGAGTACAAAATCGTGTTGTCTGCATAACATTAATTTGTTTTTATCTTAAACCTGAGTTAAGTTTATATACCAAGCTGTTAGATAAAGAAGATTTATTTTCCTCAATAAATATTTTAAATTTATTATGGTTTTAACAAATATTTTTATCGAGAAAACTAATAACTCTCTCTGACTAAATTAAAAAAATTAAAACCATCATTGCGATAGGTTTTCAATTTGTTTAAAGAACTGTCAAACTGTTCAATTGCTTAAATTAAACCTTACCTTTGCACAGCAACTAATAACCTTATAAATTCACTTAACTACAACTTGACAAAATGTTTAAAAAAACTTTCTCCATCTTGTTTAGATAGAAATCGTAGCTGCAAAAAGTTCCAAAAAAGTTGTTTACTTGCATCTGTATTATGTCTTTTGTTTATAAGTTACCTTTAGGAAAACTCTAAGAGTCTAGACTTAAGTTGATTATCATAGTGTGTATAATAAGTGGAAATTTAAATATTTATTAAACAATTGTTAGACGCTTCATTAGCAACGATACGAATTATAAACCACACATAAACACACACGGCAACAATTTGTCACTGGTTGGAAGCGAAAAATTTTTCGACTCTCTGGCGACATTTGAAAAGTTCAAAAATAATATAATTTTCAACGCTATGGCAAACTAACAAGTTCGACTTCGACGCTGAGGAGCGAGCGAATCCGAACTTTTACCGAAGACCCAAGAAACTTTTTTGGCTGCTGCAACAGTGCAGCGTTGGACTTGGATACTTACACACCCCCACAACCCAACACACACACACACACACACAAACACCAAAACTCGCACATTGTATAGTATAAAGAAAGTTTTCTTAGCCGGGCTTGAAAACGTTGCGTTTCTGCCAAAAATGTAGAGTTAGAGGTAGAGGCAGCAGCCGCATCTTGACGTTGTCTTTGGGGAAATTAAACATTTTCTATTTGAAAACTTTGCAAACGTGCGAATGTGTGTGTGTGTGTGTGTGGGTAAAAGCAACAGTTGCCTGTAACTGGTGAACTTTTGTGTGTTGCCTAACTGTACGTTTCGTTGCCTTACATTAGTTCCTGATCTAAGCATCCTTTTGTGTTCTAGCCAGCCCAGCAATAGCGGAAGTCATAATTTTGTCTAATTTTTTCGACAAATTCAGCTGCAAATTGCTGACAGATTTTTCTGGATGGATGGGTGCACAAAGTTTACAGCTAACTTTCCTACTGGTCCTGGTCATGGTTACTCGGCTACCTTTTGGTCTGTATGTCAGCTGCACCGTGTTTTATGCAACACTTTTTAGTTGTGTGTCTCACTTTGAGCCCACTGGAGGCCAACGACGATTCCGAATGTCAAGCGGGCTCCTGTCATAGGTGTTGCATATTGAATGGCACTACTGCTGTCACTGTTGTTGCCACTGTTGCAATGTTGCTGCTGCCACCACTGCCAGCGCCAGGGCCAGTGCCAAGTGCACCCCAAAGTGCATGCAAATATTTTTGTCAACGATTGTTTTGTGTGTTGTCTGCCAGCTAAAATGCTGGCCTGCTGCTCTCAGCTCGTAGCTGTAAACAGCGCCCAGGGTCGAGTCCTTGCCAATGTCGACGCTGTCTTTGTTGTTGAGTAATTGCAGCGCTATTGAAAATTGGCAACATTTGGCAACAATGCATTCAAATAGCGAGTCGCGAATGCACCTAAAGTGAAAGCAAGCAAGAAACAACAAAGAATTGTGCGATTGAAAAGTTTAATTTGAATTTTCCTTATTTATTTTTAAGCTAAAATTAACAGAAATTCTGTTTTTAAATTTCAATCGTTACAGTATAGAAATCGGGATGTGTTACAAAATCTGACAAATAATTTACAGACAGACTTTCAATTGCATAGAGCAACCAAGTATGATAATAAGCAACACTGGTATAAACATCAGGAGAAAGACCACATTTTCCTCCCCAAGAAACAATACCAACAAGTTGGTTATCATTCGTCAATGGTCCGCCGGAGTCACCGGGGCATGAACCTTTGTTCTGGCTGTAGGCACAGATCATGTCCGCAGTAATTAATCCAGGGTATGCGGAGGCGCATGTCCTCTTATTAATAACTTTCAGGGCTACGCCATGCAATTCTTCTGGATAATCTACAGTTTCGTGTCCGTAAGCACGATCACCCCAGCCAGACACATAGACATCGGCTCCATCAGCAGGCTCTTTTTTAGTCAGCGGAATCGGTTTCACCAAGGGCCCAAGCGTTAGAGGTTGGTCCAGTCGCAGAACAGCGATGTCATGTTTAGGATTTCTATTAAAAATATTGTATCTTTTGTGAGACCTAGAATCTGCGACTTTCACAAGCTGACCACCAGAACTTTGATTTGTTGATCCAGCTCGAACCCTTAGGTACTTGAGAATCCTGTTGTGCAAGCAGTGTGCAGCAGTTATGATGATATTTTTACTGTAAATTGCACCACCACAATCGTACTTGTTCATGTACAATAAGGCCACTTGCCAGGGTGCCTTATCGATCTCAATTTGCATTCCATTCACAATGCGTGGACTCCATTTGGTCCCATTAAAATGGCGAGCTTCCAGGAAAACTGTTGCTGTTGCCAGTAGGAGAACAAGTTGGGCCAAGTAGTTTGACATATTGAAGTAGACAGTTCTTCTGTTAAAATTGAGTTCCCAACTTACTGCTTTTATAGCTGAAACATTGACAGGTTGCCACAGACTTTCGCTATCTTCGTTTCAGTTTTACAGCTTTTAAATTATCGCTTTGCTAGGCAGCAATTATGGCTTTGTCTCAAAAAATACAAATGAGCGTTCAAATTGATTTAGATGTATCCAACACTGTTGAGTAGTGCTAAAGGTTTCATTTCCAATTTAAAAACTCAACTTCGTTAAAAAAATTTACGCTAAATAAATCGCTTTTAAAAGTTAACAGGTTTACTTGTTTTAAATTCACTTGGTGTCATGGCGAATAATACATTTTAACAAACAAATTACTGTCCCTCTAAACAAAATGTCAAAATAACCAAAAAATTTTAAAACGCACATTGCCCGAAAAAAAAGGTGAATGAGAAATAAATGTGACAATTGATGAAATGTGAAATGCGAAAGATTTTTCTGTTTTTCGTATTGCTTTTTTTTGTCAGTTCCATGCGCTTTATCAAATAATTCAGATGTAATCTCTTTTAATCCGTCATGTTGTGCCTGTATATTGTGTCTTTAGTGTGGAAAATCATCATGAAAATGTTGGCACAGGCTGACAACATTTATTTTAGCACACAGCCAGCCATTGCCACGGCACTATGAATTCATTTATTTCGCCATTTTACTAAACAGCACGCAGCATTAAATCCGTGTCATCAACACACAGACAGTTACACAGTTACCTATTTAGCCACATTGATATCAAAATTATTTGCTCTACACACACATTTTTTTTTTTTTCTTGCATTCATTCATTCATTGCTAGGAACGGAATATCCACATACAAACATATGCATATATAGTATATACGTTCAGCTGATTAAATGCACTCAAAAGCGGCTTAGTGTAATGGACGTTTCAAAGCGATCAAACGACAAAAAAATAAATAAAAATCTCAGTGCGGTAGCTTAAATTATAAAGTATAATTTGGGCTATGAATTAAACAGTCGCTTTGACTATAAATACTTAATCGAAATTAATCTACTTTTTTACTGCACTTGCTCAGAATTTCAATAAAGTGCTTTAAGTGAAGAATGTTGAGTAATTATCTTTTTATTTTTTTTTTTTTTTTTTTTTTTTTTTTTTTTTAATTTTTTAAAAATTTTTATAAAAAAAAATTTTTTTTTTTGCTATTCGGGTTATTCATACAATTTCCTTAACTCAAAACTTTTACCAAATGAAAAGAAGAAATGTTATTACATTAATATTCAGTAGAAATAAAAATATTTCGTATACATATTTTACACTCTGCATTTTAAATAAATTAATTATTTGCGTATATTTCATATCCATACACTTTCGAAAAATGTTTTCGGTTTATCTTCTTTTTATATACTCAGAGGGTGAGATTGGCTTAGTGCAATGTCTGTCATGCTGTTTGTCCTTCTGAATGAATCTTTTCGACACCCTTTAGGCTAAAGATTTTAATAGTCCGTGGGCGTGTCAGAGAAAGTGTCAAGATTGCGGTGCAACGCTAGGAAATCGGTAAATCGGTAAAAGTCGATAACTGAAAATCGATACTTACCACATATCCCCACATTCCCCTTCCGACACCAATTTTTTTGATAGCAACATGGCTGGAGACTTCCCCTAAAGATTTGCCATATACAATTTGTCAAATCAGCGACTCTGCCGACCCCATACCTCCTATTAAAAAGCTGAGTTTTGGTTTTATGCAAGCTAATGGTATAAGAGTATTCCGCAGTCGGAAAGTTTTTACTTGATCTTTTTTTCTCGGCTCACCACAATCGTCTACATATCATTAGCAGATGAAACAAATGTGTTTGCTTTTGCCAGCTGACCCTAAGGCTGTGCACTCAGTGCGGTCAGTTTGGTATCTTCCTCTCCCTTTTCTTCCCTCCAAATACCCAGAACCTGTGCCATTATGCAGCAAGTGCTATGCAAATGTGGACAGTTTTCAGTGTCTCTTGCATTATTCATTTTACGGCTCTTAACAAAAAAATCAAAGAAAAAAGAAAGGGCAACCACTTGAACGGTCTTTCTTTAGTTCACACTTTGGCAGCTGGTTCGATTCTGGAGAGCAACGCCAGCGGGTCATGTACTTAAGTTAATTAAACTATGTTTTGCCTGCATACTCTCTAAAATGTCAGGCCAAAAGCCAAGAGACAAATCGCTGATGTCAGATGTTGTATATGGCACGGTTGCTTAGCCATCATTTATAAGAAACAAAGCAGCAATCATTTGTGGTGCAACCGTGTAATGAAGTTGCAGGTAATGAAGTTGCAGCAGTAGCAGCAGCAGTTACATACGACAGCTGCCTTGCCACATATGGATCTGTTAACGGTAACCAGAAACTGCCATCGGACAACTCAGACAACTTTTAACTGGAAATTTAGCTTTTTGTTACAAGGATGGCATGGACTTTGTTTAGTTGGCCAGCGCCTTTTAGCGCAAATTGGAAAGTTTTTTCTTTCCATTTTTATGACTTGCAAAGCTTTAAAAATGTTAGTGTATGAGGCAATAAGTGCTGCTTGCAAGACGCAGTGAAAATGGATCTGCGCTTATATTCAAATAAATATAAAAACATTCAGCAGAGTTGATCTGGCTGTCTAACGGATTGTTTGTTCGATAAAAGTATTATAATTTGATATTCGATGTAATTAAATAAAAGTCAAAACTTTAAGCAAGTCTAATTGCTATCTTAATGGTAAATACAACTTATTTTTAAAATATTTTTTGGCCTTGATTATACCTTCAATGGCTTGAGGGGTATCTCTCTGTAAGTCCTTCATTACCTAGAACATTCACACTAGTTTCTGTATTTCTTGGTTTTTATATTTTTTTTATAAGTTTTCATTGGCCATTTCTATAGCAGCAGCAGCTTCTTGGATGTTTTGTAGCCCGACAGCCAAAGACAAATATGGACAGTAAGCGGTTGCCGCAGCTGGCCCAGAGACATCGGCACAAAGCCGTTCTGACCATTTATCAGTTCTATGTTTTTGGCCAAAAAAAAAAACCAAAAGAAGCTGGATAAAAACAAAGCAAAAACAAAGTGAATGCAGAAAGTCAGCTAGCGAGAACAAATCCAATAAAATGCAATGTTTCTATTACAACGATTTACGTTCCACACATATACTAATGTCGGTGTGTGTGTGTGCGTGTTGTCGTTATGCTTTCAGCTAGTTACAGTGCCTCACTCCCCAAACCCCCACTCCATTGAATTTCGCGTGCTGCAACATTTTTATTGCTTTGAACAAATTTTGGGCGTCCAACAAAATGTTAGCAAAGTTTCACGGGTTGTTGTCCTAGCTGTGGAACTCAACTCGTTGCTGTTGTTGTTGTTGCCATTGTTTGTTAACTAGCGCAACTTAAGATAAGCAAGCATTGTTGTTGCTGTTGCTGTTCCTTTTGTTGCTTTTACTGGTCACTCGTATTTATTTCTTTTTGGCAATTTTAATTGCTGTTGAACTTGGTGCTGCAACAACAGCAACAACACTGGCAACACCAACAACATTAATGACATCAATTACAACAATAACAAGCAGCGAGGCGTGTGTGCCATATATTTGATTTAACTTGTTGGCGCTAAAAGTTAGCACAATATTTTGTTGCAGCGCGCAAATAAATTTGTTTCGCCCTTTAAAAACTATTGTGGGAATTTAGAGATTTGTTGCAACAATGCACATGCACACGTACACAACAACACACACACACTATTAACAAGCTTCAATTTATGGGAGTTGAAAAATAATAGGATATTCTTTATATTTAACATAAGCTGTACAAAAAATTTAACAAGGACAAAAAAAAAGTAGTTTAATAATTGTTAAAAGAACTCAAGAAAACAAAGAAAAAAATTGCAAATGATGCAAGGATAATGGTCGAGCTTTCAAAAAGGTTTCTTTTAATTTATATTAATAGATTGGTAACCAGATGGTCGTAGACGAAATTTTTATATTTCTTACAAATTATGAAAAACTAACAAAATATATGACTAGATTTATTTGATTACAAATAGTTTGATATATACAATGTTGTTCATCTTCAACAAGCTTAATGTTGATTTATGTTTTTATAAAGTTTGTGTCGTCCAATTTTGGTCTTGATCCTGCTTTGCGTGAAGCTCGTTGATGGCATTCTGAAGCCAAGTCGCGAAATACGTTACATTGGCATAAACTCCGGGAAATCCAGGCTGGGCGCAACCCTTACCCCAGGATACGACGCCAATGAGTTCGTTGTTGGATACCAAAGGACCGCCAGCATCGTTGCCACATGCATCCTTGCCCTGATCGGTGGCACAGATCATATCCTTGGTGATTTCCCAACCAAGCAAGGAGTACTTGGACATTGCACAAGTCTTGCGATCAATTTTTTTCAAACTAACGCCATGCAATCCATGTGGACGCACGCAATCCCTGTTAAATTTCAGTGCACCCCAGCCGGATACGAAAGCTTCAGCTCCATTCGGCGGACTCTCTTTGGCCAGTGGAATCGCTCGAGCCACAACGCCCAGTCGAAGTTTGCGTGCCAATCGCAAAACAGCAATATCATTCTCATGCGTCTCATAACTATAGAGTTCGTGAATCTTAAAATCTGACACTTTAGCTGATTGACCACCCCAATTCCAATAGGAGGATCCAGCACGTACAGTTAACTGTGACACCTTTACATTGACTAAACATTGAGCAGCTGATACAATTATATCCTCAGCAATAATGGAGCCACCACAATATTGTTCACCATGATCCAGTAGAGCCACCTGCCAGGATGCATCCGCAATACTGATTTGTCTACCATTAACAATGCGTTGATTCAATGCCCCAAAGTAACTCCTGAATGGAGCAGTGCCAACAGACCCAGGTAGTTCCACATTTTGTGTTTCAATCTCTTCTGTTGAAAAAGTGATTAAAACTCATTGCTTTTATAGCTTAGCTCTGTGTGGTTTGTATTCAGTTTTCTAATTAAAATTCTTTGATAATTCGAAGATTAAAAGAATTCTTAAAATTCTCAGCAGTTACATTATCTTTGTATAAAAATAAAGTACACCCAAGGGAGAGAACCGCACGTAATAACAATGCAGTCATTTTTTCTTATGTAATGTTATGCATTTCAGGTTAATCACTCACGTTCAATATTGCATAATTTTCTGAATATTTGTGTTTCTAATGTAATTTCCATTTTCCAATTAGGTTCTATATGATTTTAATGTTCGCACTAGTTATTTAATTGAATTTGTTATGCAAAACGATTTTGTTGCTGTGGCATTTTTTGCTTCTTTTTTGGCTATTTCTGGCAACAACAATTAAATTGTTTGTAGACCAGCTAGCTGTCACGGCACTGGGGCGTATGCGTAATGTGAGAGAAAAACATTTAAATTAGGATTAGTAGTTGCAACTACACAGACACAAACACATACGCACACACAAGAGAATGTGTGTGCGTGCTTGCATTAAAATCAAAACATATGCAAAAATGTTAATGCAGCGGAGGACAATATGGCCAAATCGGCATAGTCAGTATTATATTTATGAAACATGTTCGCCAGTTAGCAAAATTTCCATCTTTACGCAGCGGGCATATTGATTTCGGACTGTGTCACATAAATTAATGCTGTAACCAAGCAGCAACAGCAACAGCAGCAGCAGCAGCCGTTGACCAATTTAACCATTTGACCATTGACCAGTTTGCCAAACAGTTTGCCAGCGACCAGATTCCTTAAACCCCGCACTCCACTCTCTCTCTCTCTCTTGCTCTAGGGCTTACGGGCACGTCAACGGCTAGCGCGCGTTTTAAAATTATATTATTTTGAATGGCTTTTTAGAAATTAATAATTACATATGACAGCATATGCATTTGTATGCCTGTGTGCGTGTGGTGGAGGCGTGACTGCGTACGTGGCATTTAATTTGTTATACACATATACGTATGTATGTATAATATGCCACTGTCTGCATGCGCTTTAATGGCCATTTAAATTGCACAAACTACTAAATGGCAAATTAAAGTTTCAAAATTTTGTGCAATGACTTCGAGCTAATGAAGAGATTAAAGTTGAATATCTGATATAAAAGATTATAATTGATGCATCAAATATTGTGTTGTTTATTACCCAATTAATAATAAATATCTTTTTGAAAAGTTGTTATAATTGATGTAAAGAATGAGAAATAAGATGTTTTTCGGAGTCAACAAACTCTTTTATTTTACTCTCTAACTATCCTGAATGGAAAAGCTCACTTATTATAATTGAAATATCGATTATAATTCACTTAACAAATTCTGCTTGAAATGTCGCTTGTGAACGAACCCCTTTCTACATCTTATTTGCCATCTACTCTATTTGAAGAAGTTTGTGCACATCTATTGGCAATTTTGTTAGCAATTTCCAGAATTGTAGATGGCCAACAACGGTTAGACAGGTTGCAGCTGTGGCCTTTTTGGCCATCTTTTGTGTTTGCCCATATCACATTTTAGTTTTCCATTTTTCCTTTTTTTTTCTTTCTATTTTTCCACTCTTTGCTTAGGTCCCCATACGCAAGCCGCCAAATGTCTGGCTCTAGGTTTGCTTTATTTCCCACTACTTTTGTCCATTATTAATTGCTAACGTGCGCTGATTTCTTTGCACTACACTTTTTACGGCTTTCTCTCGCTGTTTGTATGCCTGTTGTTGTTGTTGTTGCTGTTACTGTTATTTGTTGCTGTTCGCCTTTGGCTTTTAGCAATGTTCAATGTTCTGTCTGCTCGCAATTCGCTTGCTGTTCGCTGTAGGTTGTCTTGTCCATTTGGCTCAGCAGTGACATTCATGCACCGGCGAACAACTGGAATGGGAAAAAGACACTAAGGGAACGGGTAACCGAACTGGCTGCAAGAATGCCCCAATACGGCAATAAATCAATGCGAAGTTGTAGTCAATATCCCTGCGACGGCGCCCTTTTTAAAGTCAAACGCTGGCAATTTAATGCAAGCGCCTAAAAGGTATGCAACACTTTTTTGTTACAACATTATATCGGAATGGATGTCAACGAAAAAGTTGGATAAACGTGTATCTAGGCTTTAACTTGTAAAAACTGGTAAGCGACAGATTACAGTTTATTTAACAATTAAATGCATTGTAATGCCCAAGACTATAAACAACATTATTTTGTCTATTTTTGTTTATATGCAATTAATAATTAGGGTCATAAAACATCCGAAAAAAACAATAAAAATATTAGATCTACATTATATGGGATTATTGTCAGTTGTTTACATTTCGAAGGTATGCAAAATAAGCTCAATTTTCACAACATTATTTGTATATGATTATTTATCAAATAATGTGCATAATAGGTTTTTAATTTAGGCTGCAATTGAGGTCAAAATGTGTTTCACATTTGCAAAAAACAATTGCAAATATTGAATTTAACTAGCTTGAAAATATTTTAAACGAACTAATAAAACTTTAATAAACTCTGGAAGGCGTCATTAAAAATGTATATAAAAATCGAATAGAATTTTATGTAAATGCAACAACTTTGTTTAAAGCACAATTTAATTCTATAATTTTTGTTTGTACATCGAAATCAACAACTTCTCAACTTATTAGTTATTCTCTTTTAATTTAATTTGTTTGCTGTGAATCGGATATCAAAGAGGAGAACGCAAAGACCTGAATATTCAACAGTTATTAAATGCGATAAGAAACTTTATCACTTTATGCAGCAGCAACAGCAGTGGCAGTGGCAGTGGCAGCGACAGCAACAACAATCTCGCCTCCTGAATGCAACAAGCTGTGTAAATTGTTATTGAAAGCCTGGCTGACAGGCCCACAAAAACAGGGCAAACAATGCAACTGCCACTGCAACATGCAACAAAAGCAACTGCAACTTAGTTACTTACAGCGGTTTTAACGTGGACAAGGAAAAAGCATTCAAACCAAGGCCAACAATGGCCAATCTCCGAATATATATTGAAAAAAAAAAAACAACAACAACAAAAAACGAACAGTACTATGGTAAACAAACACACACACACACACACATATATATATACATACACCCAGCCTGTTTTTCCTGCTATAAATCTGAATTGCAGTAAATGCAGTTCGGTGCTCCTTAGTGGGCGGCAGCTGGAGGCGTGGCTGCTTACAAGTTGCCATGACATTGTCATGCATATGAAGTGCCTCACACACACACACACACACACACACATACATAAATTCGACTGCGTGAGGTTTCTGGCTTTTAATTGCTGTTGGCTGTCTGTTTACAAGCTGCGCCAATTTCGCGCAACTATTAAATTGTATTTAATATTTCCACGAATTGCACAATTGCACAATTTAAGCGGCCCAACTATTACTGTTGTTGCTGTTGTTGTTGTTACAGCTACTCATTTTAGTTTAATTTCTATTTAAATTCATATCTAGGAAAGAAAAAAAGAAACAGCAACAAACAAGGGGCAAAAACTTTGCCCAGTTAATGTCACCGGTATATTTTATGGCAACACTCCGGCGCTTAATTACCCCAAGCTTATCAAAACATCTACAAGGCGATGACGCTGATGACTACCACAATGTCTCGCTCAGCGAGTAGAGTGCAAAGGGTGCTTGCGGGTGTTTCTGTATGTGTATGTGCTTGTGTGTGTGTTGTAAAGTCAAGTCGCCAAGTTTTCTTAATGAATTATTTAATCTGCGCTGCATCTAGGCGAGCCAAAACGAAATTTTACGCTGTTTAACCAACATTTTTTGCGCTCAACTTGTCAACCCTATCTGATAAAGTTAGGCCTGGCGTTCAGCAGAATAACGACTTGTAAATACTCTTTAAGAAAATTGATCATATATAATATTCAAAAATAAGTTCAGTTAGGTATTAAAATAATAAATTGTCACTTTATATTTCGACATGGTCTTTCATTCACTCCTTGTTAAGATTGTCCCTATCAGAGTCTCATAGTTAAGTAATCCTTATCAATCTGACCTTCTTAACAAGCAAACAAAATGTTAAAGTCTAATGCAAATAGGCCACAGAGCTGGCCAGGCTAATAAGTTAAACGACACCGTGAAACAGTTAAAGGGGTGGAGAGGTGGAAGCTTACAAATGTTAATGCCAAGACGGCATGCTGTCACAAGAAGAGATGATGAAGAAGAAACAACTCGAAAGTCAGACAAGCAAGGAAAGAGAAGGAAAGAAATATTCTATGGCTGCGAGTACACGGCTGACTGGCTGAGCGTATTTGTTCACCTATTTACCACGCAAATGAAGTTGAAAATAACTGTGAAATGAAGATGAAGTGCTTTAGTCAACAGCAGAAGCAACAGCAGCAGCAGCAGCAGCAAGCCGTAAGCAGCCCAGGCCCAGACAGACAGCTCTGGCGCCTAAATGGAATGTAAATATTTGAGGAGACGCCAAAGGAGCGCGTTGAAGGTTAAAGACAACCTCGACTATTTCATGCCAAGTAATGTATGTGTGTGTATGTGAGTATGTGTGTGTGTGTGTGTGTGTGTGTCGGCCGTATGTTGACTTAAGCGCACAGTCAACCAGTTAGCCAAGAAGAAGTATAGAGCCTTAAGCGCCAAAACAATGGCCAAGGCGAGTCATCTTTACTTTGGTTACGTGCTGTGGCCGTTGGTGTTGAAAATTGAAGGCAATTAAAAGAGCTCAAGTGTGTGTGTGTGAGTGTGTTTGTGTGTGAATGTGTGTGCAAGACTATGGCTTATTACCAACAGCAAAATGCCCAAAAACACATTCCGGCCTGTAAATCAAAAGTCAAGAAGCTAACAGCTTTAAGTGCTTCCGTAAAAAGCTAACATATGTATACATATGCACATGTATGTGTATAATAAACTTGCAGTTGAAAACATCTAAGAAAATTAATGGCAGCATGCAAGAAAACCAAAACTAACAGTAAAAGCATTTTTAATATTATTTAAATAATTAATATATTTTTGTAGATATTTTAGTTCATATTCAAAAATTCTTTAAAGACTGTTATTTATTTATTCCTTTGCAATTTTTCAATAAACAAATCTGTACATATTTTGATCAAACTTTAAAGAATCTCCTTTAAATGGTCAGTTTGATTTTAATTGGACAATTTGTGTATTAAATTTCTTATAAATATTTTTACTAAGACGCACACTGAATACAATTTAAAAGTGCTTTGCACGTAATCAACAATTTTATGCAGTAGATGTCAAATACATATTTTTAATCCAAAACAAATAACACAAACAATAATCAGAAAATAATCAAAATTTATAAGCTGCTTCAACACGCACTCTCCGGCATAGTAAATATTTCAGCCACAGCCTAAAAGCATGCAACAGTTTATTTAAGGTAATTTTTAAACAAAGCAAGTCCGAAAATCTGTTCAGAGTGCAATTTGCGAACGTGCAACCTGGGAACTTGCAACCTACCCCTGCACGTGCATTTAACAACACTTAGCGGCAATTGTTTTATGACTGTGGCAAAAACAATGAGAGGGGAACACAAGAACGGAAAGCAACTCGAAAAATCACAGACAGCATAAAAGGCAAAACAAAAGACAAAGAAAAGCGCAGCTAGAAAATGATTTATTCAGCGAGAATAGGACACAAAAAAAATATTAAAACACAAACAGAAACAAGATGAAAAAAAAATATAGTTAAACTTTGCAGCACAAACAAAAATTTGCTAAAGTTGCGTTTTCTTTGCATCACTTCTGAGTCTCTTTTTTATTTGTTTTGTGGAGTTTATCTTGCGGCAGGCTGCACCTGGACAAAGAGTGCTGCCTTGACTTTAGCTTCAACCGCTGCTGTGGCTGTGGTCACGCTTTTCTAAGCGTTGCGTTTTCCTTATCAACTCACTCGGCTGCTGGCCGCTGCAAAAAAAAAAGGGCAACGTGACCGCGCTTGGTCGAGAAAAGAAAGAGCGAGCCGCTTTTCAGATTGCACTAAAAGATTTGTTGGCTGGCAGTCGGTTTTGGGCACTTTGGCTTTTGTTACTGTTCTCGGAAGCTGTGGCTCGATTTATCCTTTTTTTTCCTTGTTAAATACACTGTAATGTAGAGTAATAAAGTACATTGGTTATGTTGAATGTATTTTATAACTATCTATGCAAGAATATGAATTTATGCTCATATGTAAATGGGCCGAAATTGTTGACTGAAAGTCTCTTCAGCAATTTACAGCTTTAGAGTCATTTTGAATCAAAGTGACAACAAAGTATAATGCCGTCTTTCAGACCCAATTTGCAATAATTTTTTTTTTTATTCTATATACCCGTTTTTGAGCCTTTTGTTGTCGCCTTTAGCATTTGAGCAAAGACTGAGGTCGCCTAATGGCTCGACTGGCGGCCTAACCGCCGACTTCTAAAGTTGAAATCCTTGAGCCTGTCGACTTCGTAGCTGCTGCTGCTGCTGCTGCTGCACTTTTTGCAATTAATAACCCTCAATGCATTTGCATAATTAAAAGGCCAACATCAGCAGCAGCAGACAAGGCGCGTCTTTAAGATTTAAGCTGCAAGGATGTAAAGTCGAATCATTCTTTCCGAAGGCCTCACATAGCTGGTCGTAAAAGCAGGTTTAATTTCGTGCAACTCGAAAATGGCAATAAACGTGGCGAAGGCATGCGACAGGGGCAAACAGAGAAAGTGAGATGCCAGCACGAGGCCAAATAACTGCAGGTTCTGTTGAGAGCAGCACTGATGTCCTGTGCACGATAATAAAGCAACTCGCAATCGAAATCGCATTCACAATTGACAATCAGCTGCGTGCTAAAATGCCAGCAACAGTTTGCTTTTAAACAACAGCGCAAATCTTTCAATTTGCCTGCATCGAAAAAGAAGTTGAAAGACGATCAAGATGTAGATGAAGATGAAGGGCAAACAGAGAGAGCAAAAAATGCCAAGTGCCAGAAAAAAAAATAAATACTTAGCTTTAGAACAAAATCAAGTTGGTAACAGATACAACTAGTCCAGTCAGCTCTCTTCGCCCTCCCATTTTTTTTTGGCTGTCGCGTTGAGGCAGCTCAATTGCAGGACAATCAGCACAATTGATTTCCCCAAAGTGCCTGCAAGTTCTTTCTGCCTTTCGTTCTTCCTTCCCTATGGCACGCTTGCATGGCACCCAGCATTAAAAGGATTTAATGCCATTTAAGCCAAACAATGTGAAGACAGCGCACAGAGCAACCGTCAAAGAGCCACAACCAACTGCACAACCATACTCCAACCCACTTTATGCTTCTTCCATTTCGCGAGCCACTCCACGGAAAAAAGTTTATCAATAAAATAACTTGTCGTCGTCGTCGACGACAGCGACAAGGATCACAGAGAAGGAGAGCGAGAGAGAGAGAGAGCATGAGTTCAACTTCTTGGCAGTCAAGTCGAAAATTGCAGCAAGTTTTTGCCAGTCAAGAAGTACACAAACACACATTCATTCACTAAAAGAGCGAGAGAGAGAATGCGACAAGGACATCGAGTGGCGCAATATTGAGGCTCTGCCAAAGAACTTCAATTGCACTTATAGTTGCTGTCTGTCTTCGTATGTGGCTCAAAGAGTTATTACATGCAACTAAGACTTATGACGTATCCCAAAAACTAGCTAAGACCAAATAACTCATACGCTAACTTTTAAGCCATCAATTAGTGCACTTGTTAAAGTCAAACGAAGTGTGAATGAAGAAAGTGTTAAATAAATCAACTTAATCACTTACTCAGGCAATATAAATTGCTAATGTCTGTTCTTTGAACTTAAAGTTACAAGAAATTGCATCTTTTGTGTGACCAAAAAAGAAAATTAACAGAAATTTTGTATGTTTTTATTGAAAATACAACCGCAAGCTGAAATGTTAACTGATTTTATGGCATTGATTTCACAAATTTTTGACCGCAATTGATATATTATTATTATACTCTACGACATTTACCTGACAGCTTTGATAATTACTTCCATCATATAGACTATGTTCAATAAATTTATAGCCTTTAACTTTTTGCCAAACCAAACCAAATGTGTTGCATGCTCACTTGCCTTACTTCGCCCCCTCCTTGCCAAACAAACACCAAAAAAACTTCACTTAAGGCATACATCAATTGGTATTGTTGATGTTGTTGCTGTTGCAGTTGCTGTTGTTGGCATCCGAAGCCAAATGGCAAAGTGGTAAACAATGTCCAATGCTTTGGACTGTGTGCAAAATTAAAACAATAAACGGGCTGGCAAAGACTTCAAACGGCAATCGCAGCATTCTCTCGTACTATACTATAACGTCAAGGCAGTCAAAAACTTTTGAATACCTCAAATACACAAAAGCGCACACCTACACACACCTACTCACAGCAATTTGTGCAACATGAGGCAACATGAGCAGCCGGTTGGTCGGTCGTTGGTCGTCGGTCGGTCGGTCAACGGGCATTTTACCTTTTAAGCAGCTTTCATGCATGAAATTGGAAGAGTAGCAATTGATTGAAAATTTGCCGAGAGCTGCCATCAAAATCGAACAACAACACCAAAACCAAAACCAACACTAACAACAAACGTGTAGCAGACGGAAAATAAAGATGGAAATTGCGGTTCACATGATATTTTTTGACGTAATTCGAATTTGCAAGTGAATTTTTGCCCGCTTAGGCCGTCCGACCCCAATGTAAATTGATAGCGCAGCATTATTACGCATACGCAACATATAGCATATATATACTATATGAACATGCGAATACATATACATATATACAGTGAAAGATTGCTTGAGTGAATTTGGTCTGCCAATGAAAAATTTATAGAAATATTTAATTTATTATATGAAATTTATTTTATTTTCTTCAATGCCTCATCAAAGTTTTCTTAACTATGAAGAATGTTTGTCAACGCGGAACTTTCACTGTACACACAGGGTATGTGTGTAGATTTAAGCGACTCAAGTCCAGCCCACTAAAATGGGCGGTAGAAGGGCATGGCTAATGCTTTTAAATCCGACTGCCAAACATTAGAGTAAAGCGCAATTTCTTCAGCTCCCGCGCATTTTGGCGCATTTCACTTTTCACAGGATTATTTAGAATTTATGCATAAACAAGCAAAAGGACGTTACCCAAAGTCATTTGTTTAAGTCAGCGTGCTGCTCACACATGCCACGCCTCCCCCCTCTCCAACCCCTCCCACATCCCCTTCAGTAAAGTTCGTAGCATAAGCAAAAGCAAAAGCCATTTATAGCCTTCACAATGCTACAACGATGCTTGTCAGTTCGTCTATCTGTCAGTCCATCTGTCTGTCAGTCAGCTTGTCTGCCATTTTATTGCCACTAGTAAAACAATTTTACAGACGCCACTTGGCGAATCCTTGCAAATTGGCGACACATCGCCGCACGCTGCCCCAAGTGACAGCATTCACATGCAGTTGCTGCCGCCACAAGGCTTTTGATGCGGCACCAAATTAGGCAAAGCCTACTAAATTGCAACTGGAGACAATGTCAAGTGCGAGAACAAGGACCAAGCAGCAGCAGCAGCAGTTTGCCAAGCAGGCAGCCACTTGGACACAGCCGAACAGGATACTAGGCAATGTCAAGGGACCGTCGACAGGCGACCCGCCAGGTAAACCCATTAGCAGGCAAGCATGCTCAGCCATCCGTTCTCCCTCGTCCTGTAAAGCACTTGAGCTAGCTGCAAGCTCAAGTAAGAACCAAAAAAATAAAGTGTATGAATATTAAGAAATCTCAAAAAATATATATGTATTTTTGCCGAAAGTATTAAATGTGCAACGATTGAGAAGCGTTTTACTTGTGTGTTTTTGCAACATGTTGCCAAGCATTTTTGTTTCCCAACATTTTCGCAACATTGACAAACGAGACAGCAACTTAGATATGAAGAGCAGCAGCCGCAACCGCAATATTGCAATGTAGTGGCAGTTAATTTTGACAAATTTGTCTAAAGTTTATCACTTATTGATGTTAATTGCAGCGCTGTTGTCATCGACGTCGACGTTGACGTCGCTGCCTTTGTTAAGCGGTAATCGGTAGCATATTTATGGGCTGCCAATCGAATTTCGTCGCATAACTAATTATGAGGTTTGAAACTAAATTAGTTTCGTGGCTATTTTGTTGATACTAAATGGCAATGCCGCAACACATTTTATAGTCCTAACCATATTGCATGGGTTAATAGCGGGTATATACGTTCGTAAATCGTTAATGGAAATATTATAAATGCAATAAAATAACGCAGTTTATGCCTCGCATATTTCAAAAAACTATTTAAACGCATGCGTGCATGCATATAGTATCTATGTTATATTTTCAAAACTTTTTCCCATTTATATCCCCAAGCATATCAAGATAATCCCTTTGTCGATATTAGCTGCCGGCATCTCTCGCTTTTATTGAACATAGTTGAGGTTATTATGCGCTGTCTGTGCCGCTTGTTGTTGCTGTTGTAATTGTGTTGCAGTTACGGTCGCAACACCAACTGTATTTGGCTTGCGATTTTTGAGGTTTTTTGCCAGAGCTGCGCCATAAAGCCTGATTTTATTGTGTTTGCTCTGTAACTGTATGTGTGCAACAAAAAAACAACTCAAAAATACAATACATACGAAAATACAGCAACAACAACGACAACAACAAGACACGGCAGATTAAAAACTTTTCCCATTACGTAAAAATTAACAAGTTTTTTTGTTCTTTTTTTGGTTGCCACTGTTATTGCCTGGACTAGAGAAATAGTTGTGCTCTGAGTGCACAGCCCGAGGCAGTCGCTTCTAAATTCTCTAAAATAAAGCAGGCAACGTTGTAATGCATGTGTGTGTGTGTGTGTGTGTGCGTGTGCGTTTGTGCCACAAGGCAAATGGCCAAAAAGTGTGTGCCAACAAATGGCAGCAAATGGGTGGCAAGTGCAACTGTTATGCCAGCCAAGGTCCATTTAACAAACGGTCAGGTTAGATGCTTTTACTTTAAAAGCCACAAAATCAAAAAAAATTTCAATTAAATTAAATACATATTTTAAATTCGTGTTCTATACTATGTTTAATCTAGTTACCAAGGCTAGATCGAATAAAATTCATTAAAAATTTCTAAAATTATTAAATTTCTTTAGAAAGTTAAAGCTATAAACATATTTGTTTGCATATCTTTTGATTTCAATTGCTGAATATATAAAACTAAATAATAATCCCGGCATATTTATAGTAATTACTCACAGATATTTATGACATATTATTTAAATCTGTTAATCATCTCTTAAAATCCATCTGTAAACATTTGCTGCTAGCAACATGTTGCTGCACACAAGCAACCACAAAACTTATCATATGCGTGTGTGTGTGTGTGTTGGCATATTTGTTGGTGTTGCTGCTCTTTTTAAACTCCCCCCCGACGCATAAATTTCAATCCCGCGAGAGAACGCAACGAGTTTCAGCTGCAAAGTTTTGACTGCCCCAAACTCGGACGACACTTTATGTCGCATGAAATTAGGCAACAGCAATGCTGTTGACTGTTGACTATGTGGTGTGAATGCTGCCCGCTGGCAGTCACTGTTGATGCCACTTGTTACCGCTGTTGCCTCGGGATTGGCAAAAGGCTTCCGCATTGGACAGCTTTTAGCCAGAAAGTATTAAAAGTGTCCAAATGATGATTGTTTTGGTTATGGCACAGCAAGCGCTCAAAGCGCTTAACCCGTCTCGCTTTCGCTCTCTCTCTCTCTCTCTCTCTTACTCACTGGCACTGAGCGTGCAGGGAATTCAAAGTCCTGTGGACTGCGTTTTGTGACTTCTTTGCTGACAGCAAAAGCAGCAGCAGCAGCATCAACATCAAGACAAATGTGTCTTGTCTTCAGCGACTTTTCCTCCTCTTTTTCTTGGCCAACAACAACGAATTCTATCAGCTTGATTTATTTTGAATTCAAGAAATAATAAGTTTTCATGCTTTAAGCCAAACAACAACTCAATGCCATTTTTTCCACTGGTCCACGGTGTAATTATGAGCTTACTGATTTTCAAGCCAGTAGTCAAAGTTAATCGCCATTGGGCCTTGTTAAGCATGCGCCATCATCAGTCAACAACAACAACAACAACATCAGCTTTAGTAACATGAACATCTATTAAAAGCCTTGAAAGTTACTCGACCATGAAATACTTGCACCCATCTTTTACTATGATTTAATATTGCTTTTTTTTCTTAATTGTATATTATTTATTTTATTCTTTTTGCCTGCCTACCAACAGCAAAGAACTTTGGCTATCTTCTTGTCATAAAATATGAAAAAACAAGCAAAACAAAAACGTATAAAAAGCTATGAGGTATATATGAAATAAACAATGAAAAGCCCAAATCAAAAAACTAATCCTCTTAAGAACCTTTTAAATTATATGCAAAAAAATGTTTTTCTTTTATTTTTATACTTTTACAAGTTGTTCGCGAACGTTAAGCTAACAACCCCATATATATGAAATGGTTACAGAAGAACAATAACAAATTAACCCAATTTGTAACTATGATGCAAATGAATATTAAACATACATAATTTGAACTGGGCGCATGCGGTGAGTAAACGAGTTCACCACAAAAAAAGACAAAAGAAACAAAAACAAAAAAATAAGTATGCAAAATGCCCACAAAAAAGCAATTACGCTTAAATTAAAACTCATTCACTTGTGCGGAAAATGTTAAAATTCATATGAGACGTTGGCTTCAAACGCGTGAAAATTGTAATGTACATATAAATGTATTAACATATAGTAGGTGTGCATGTGTGTGTGTGTGTGTGTGCCTGATAAATATGAGTGGCAACATGCCACAAGCAGCAACACAACAATGCAGACTCTTTGAAATGAAATGAAATAAAAATTCAATGCCAGTCCAAATAAATGAAAAATGTATGTTTAATTTTTTTTTTGCTTGATTTTTCACTTTTATTTCACATTTATGTTTTATTGTTTCGTGGCGTTTTTTTTTTTTTGTGTGTGTGTCCTGGAGGATTTTGATTTCATTCTCAAAATGCTTTGCATGCCTATCGTGTTCGGTTTGTTGTTGTTTGTTTTAGCTGACAATCCAAACAGTTCAAGCCAAATCAGTCCTAGTATTAAAACGAAAATAATATTCAAAGTCGTTTACGTGGCGTATGCTTGATTAGTCATACATTACGCATTCGCCATGGCACCCCCCTCTCACTGCACTCAATTAGTGCTAGAACTCTGATATTCTTTATGTGTTTAAATTTTGACAACAGCCGCCCCTGCCCCGTTCATCCACCTTCCTCGTCCAGTTGCGTGTATCACACGCAGAATTTTGATACGCACTGCAAAATGGGAGATTGGGCGGCATTATTTCTTTTGTGTTTTGCCGCCTTTGCTTTAGATTTTATTTCAATTTGGTTTTTTTTCATTCGTTCGTTTGTTCGTTCGTTCTTTATTATGCAGTAAAGTTTTTTTTTTCTTTTTGCAGCCAGCAGCCAAAAGTTTTCTTCAAAAATAATTTGTGAAAAAGAAAGTTTGCCGGCCATATCTAGGAGTATGCGTGTACGTGCCGGGTACCTTACTCTAAATTCAATTTCATTGTTATATTTGGATGCGAAATGAGGGAGAGAGAGAGAGAGGTAAGGGTGTGGGAAGAAGGGAGGAAGGAGGTGGGCCAATGGCAATCCAGACTGCACCTCCGTTGCCCGGTTACGTGAGCCTGATAAAAGTCACAATCTTACAATATTACTCAATGCCCGATGCGATGTTAATATTTTTGAAACAAATGATCTACTTAAGTTAAGTTCAGTTGGACTTTGTCATTTGTTTAACTTTGCAAATTTTAAGGTATTATAAACATTTAGAGAACATTTGCTATAAATCTTCCACTTGTCTCTCGTTTCTTCTCATCTTAACAAGAACTCCCCATTTTCTAAACAGTACCTTCATATTATCTCCATAATTTCCTTGTCATCTTCATTTACAAGCATTTAACTCAAGATATAGATACAAATTTGCTATTCCAACATATTTTAAACGCAGCTTGTGGCACTTGGCACTTTCTTAGCGGTCACATTATGACTTCCTTCACACAACATAACTCAGTCAAGTTGCACATTAAGCCATCAACCTGGCAGCCCTTCTCCGCCCATCTTCTCCCTTTTGCACCACACTTTATGCGGATTTGAAACATTTTTATGGTGCCTTTGCTATGCTCTGGCTTCAGCTTCAGCTTCAGCTTTCGAGTTGTTTGTAGCTGCTGCTCAACTATTTAATAATGTTGGCTACCACCGCGTTGCATGTACTTGCTCATGGCGTTGCCGCGAGCGCATCATTTATATGCCTGCCCCGCGACCCACCACAGGTTGCCTTCAGTAACTCAACCTGGCGCCTCTGTTCATTTGCAAGTGTCTTTGTCTGCTTGGCTTGCATTTATTTATTTTCGTTTTGCCATGCTCTACCGAAAAAGAGGTACTACAAATTTGATAGCTAAGTTTGCCAGGCATTCGATTTTCATAAACAATTGAAGTGATGCAATCTTAAGTGAAAAGCTTTAGTCTGAAGATGATTTTAGAAATCAAGAGGTTTGTTGATCCAATCTTTGAGGGTATAGAAACTTGAACATACCTTTTTTCTCTTTTTACCCTTTTTTATTTCCCTTCAGTCCGAAGGAAGAGTCGCTTGCAGCCTGACTGCAATCCACTTTTGCACTTAGCAAGGATAACGTGCGGCTTTTTGTCAAAGCACAAGGCACAGGGACAACAACATAGCTGGAGCAAAAGGCATGAGAAAGGGTGGTTGGGAAAGCGGGGAAGATTCGGGAATGAGAAACCACAGGTTGTCGCAAATATCACACCAACTTGTCATGTCCAACAGTTTATGGCCATGTCAAACCGTAACCGTAGCTGTTTGTCCGTCCAGCCTAGCCAGCTAGTCTGGGGGCATTGTCTGTAAAATAATGTGGCACACATCAAGAAGTAGTAGAAGTAGTTGTCGCTTTCGTTGTCGTTGTCGTTGCAGTTGTTGCATTTGGTTGAATGTCTGGACATATACGTTTAGATGGGGATACTAAGTAAATTTCAATGGGTTCTATGATAGCTCATATCACTTGCCCTTTGGCCATCTGCCATCAGCCAAAAAGGGACACTAACAAGCGCTACTAATTGCACACACACACACACACGAACACATACACACACGCAAAGGGCCATAATGAGCCGTGGCCACAAAGCAAAGCCAGCTCTAGAAATAGTTACAGGAGCAACTTTACACTTCAAATAATAAACCAACCAAAATAAGATAAGAAAACATTAAGCATTATTAGAAGAATATCAAAATATCTTTTTTAAAATCATATGTTCACTTATAGAACATTTAAATGCATTCTATCTGTTCTCTTAACTATCTAATCACAAAATAATATAAACAAGTAAAATAAACATGTAAAGAAAAGCTCTTCATTAAAAGATATAAACCCCATTTTCTGGATTTAAGCAACATTTGAATTAAGCACATAATCTTCTTAGCTTTCTCTTAGTGTAGACCAAAACTAGGGAACTGGAGCTGCTAATGGCTCTTTGCTTCCGCCGCATCAGTGCAATGCGCAGCACAAAAATGTTGCAGCTTCTTTGGCGTTGGCAAAAATTTAATTTAGAGCCAAAAACGTAACGCAACGTGCCGCTATCCGTTGCACATTGCAACCAAACCAGGAACATGGAGTGTGGCAGTGTGAAAGAGTGGAAGCATCCCTGGCAAACGATCTCTGGCGGCCGCCTCGGACTTTTGGACTCGCTTTGCCGACAACGTTATTTATGGCATTCCAGAACGGCCTTTGGACACTGTAACCGCATTTCTTTGCTACCGCTGCTGCTGCTGCTGCTGTTGCTCCAGCTCCAGCTCCTGCTACCGTTTGCCACTTGGACCGTTGCCCTGTTTAGAACTGAAGCTGGTGCCGCAACACACGCACACACACACATTGAGGCGGGTAAAATGGGCCAAAAGGCTTGGCCAGAAATGGTATTGCCATCTACGATGTTGTAAAATTAAAAAAATGTGCTTGGCAAAAAAATTAACGAAAATGGTGCTAAAGATTTTTTCTCTTTGGTTTTTGGTTTGATTTTTTTTTTTTTTTTTCGTATGGCTAGAATTTTGTGGCACTGTAAAAGCTTAAACATCAGCTGAGTGCAAATGAAAATTGTTATTAAAGCTGTTAGATAAGGTAAAAAACACAATTTGAATAATTTCTAATTGGTTTTTCATATTTAAGATTTAAGAAACAGTTATGAAATGGAACACAAACAGGTTATCAAACGATGTCAAATTATAAGGAAAGTGAGTGTATAGAAAGAAGGTGTTTGACTTTAAAGTGTGTTCCTGAAAATATCTTAATGAAGTTTTCAGATATTGTAAATGTTATATCAAGATCGATACGAGAAGAGCGATTGCCAGACATTAAAATATGATATAAATAAAGAATTTTAATTTTATTTGTCGAACAAATATTTTATTCTTCCTTCAGTCTGTTAAATACTTTAACGCAACGTTACTGAACAGTTGTGTATTTCTAATAAATCAGCTAACCCAAACAAATCGTATAAATAACTTTTTAAAATCTTGTTTAAAAACAAATATAATCGACTTAATAAATAACACTAAGCGAAACCAATTAAAAAGTCTAGCTAATATGTTTAATTTATTTCATCAAACCCAACAAAATGCACAAATACCAACCAACAATTGCAAAACAAAAGTTAATTAACAATAAATTAATTTGATCAACAGTAAGTGGCCGACAGACCAGCATTTGTTGTTAGCCACATTTGAGAGCCGATCTGAATATGAGGTCACATGAGTTTTACAATTAGCTTATTTAGATTTCAAAGCAATTCCCCTTTCAACACAACACAACAAGCACAACAAACACCAACGGCAATTTGTGGCACGGCACCTCAAGTTCATAATTATGTGCAACCCGTTTGGTACACGCACACACACACACACAAACGCTCGCAGACAAATATTAAATGAAACTTTCATAACTGAACACGGACTGTTCACGAATGGTTTGTTGGTGTGTGGGTGGGGTTGTGGTGGTTTGATGTGGCACCACTACTACCACTACTACTACTACAACTGCTACCCAGACAAATGGCCGCACACTTTTTCCAATTCGCTGCATTTGTGGCAGGAACCCAAAACCTTGCCCCCATTTGCCACATCGCTCTGACCATGGCATACAAAAGAAAGAACTTTAAATGTTATTTGCTGTTCTGTTTAGTTGTATTTTTTATTACATTTGTTGTGCATTTGAGTGTGCCAAATGTTGTGGCTAAAGCGAGTGGATCAAGAAGTTGCTGACGTTACAAAAATAATGGAATAAAGTTTGGGTAAATATTTGAATTAAATGTTAAAAAGATTGTTTTCGATTGCAATTTTAGCACGTTGTAAAATGCATACGAACTTCGATTTAAATTGTTATCTTACTTTAAAAGTATTAAAAATAATAATAAATTGTATAGTATTTATTAAATACTATATATACCATATAAATACTATAAATAAAATATTAATGACAAATATTTAATTCACCAAAGTCCATGTTAATTTTTTCTTATTTTTAACTACATTTTCTAAACTTTGTTCTGAAGTTAACTAAAAACCCTCGTTGCACCTTTAGCCTCTTCATTGTTGAATCCCACGGGAAAGCAACAGTTTTTTTTTTATGTTTTTTATTTTTATATCATATTTCTTTTCTATTTATTTGTCTGTTTTATGTGGAGCTAAACTAATTTGGAAGTCAATTAAAAATGTAGTTGCTTTGTGCTTAAGCAGATGAATCAAATGTTACCCAAAACAATACCAAATGCCTGAGATCAAAAAACTGGCTTGACAGCACAACTGTGTGTGTGTGTGTGAGCATATCTAGGATTTATATGTATGTATTGGCATGTATGTATTTATTTATGTGCAAGTGCTCAGCTTATTTCCTGCGCTTATTGTCGATTTTCTTACGTATTTTTGCGCACTTTCCGCAATATTTGCCAGCGCATTTTTGTGCGATTTATGATCCGTGTGCGCTCCCAGCCGGCAATTGCAACGGATATAAACATTTTTGAACTCATTTCAACTTCACATATCCCAGCTAGCTATCTGCCATCCGGGCAGTAGGTGGGCGCAAGTAGATGAGGTTGGTGTTGCTCAACGTTTATGCTGCTGCCTCATGAAATGGCACGTGTCGCTGCTGCGAGTACCTCTATATATGAGAGTAGATATATATATTTATTCTTTCTATCTGCTTTGAGAAAGTCGCTGCAATCCAGTGTGCTTATGTTTCACTTTTCACAACATAAATCCCCCAAGCAGACGTAGCCGCAGACGCAGCTCAAGCCCAAGCTAACCTGCCAGAAAGGTGTACATAGATACACACATAGATACAACAGATCTGCTTACTTAGCGGCAACTTAGTCAAACTTCTCTAAGCCCTTATCAAGCACAAACAAAAAAACGCTGAGCTATTTATTTACAGCGGGGGTTGACGTTTTTCAACTTAAAACTGTAAAGAAATCTGAGCCATGCATTATGCTTATTATTATTTGCAGTCAGACAAGGTAAGCAGCTAAAGGCTTAAAGGCATCAGGCTCCTGTTGTGCGAGAGCTCATAGATATCTACTATCTGAAGATGCTGCAAAGTCAAAGCTCACGACAAAATCTTTGCCAGAATCAAGTTAACCATCTCTCTATCCTTCTCGTTGTTGCTGCTGCTTGGCCAAAGTATTATTTAATTCTTGCGCTGCTGTCGGCCTTTCAATTTTCCATACTTTCGCTGCAAATTAATAGCCAGGCGGCTATATTAAAAAAAAAAAAAGAGTATACATATTTAAGTGCATCATAATGCAACAGTAACAGGGGATGGGGCGTTGCATGTTTTGTAGATAGTGGCAGGCAACGTCAGAACTTTGAAAATTATTACATTGTTTTTGTTGTTTTTTTTTTCGTTGCATTTAACAAACGCCGCTGCTACAGCTTCTGCTGCTGCTGATGATGATGATCTTGTTGCTGTTGCTGTTGCTGCTATCAGGCCAGCGGCTTGGCTTGGACTTGCCTTGAACTTCTGCGCAGCTGCCGGCTAGTTGTAGCTAAATCTTGAAGCATCTACACAAACTCATGAATGCTCTGTGTGTGCACAGTTTGAGATAACTTGCTCTAAAGGTAATTCTGTTAATAGCAATTTCATTTAATCAAAGAGTAATCTTTTATTTATCGGCAGTTCTTAGAAATTTGAAGTGTAAAGGAAAAGTCAATCTTAGAAATCTGAAGTGAGTCATTTAATTTTGTTTTATTCAAAGAGAGTCTTTTATATATAAGTTATTTTCCACTTAACAGGTGTTATTCCTTATCCTGATGTGTAAAAGAATACTTTTACTATAAGTACTATTTAACAGTCTTCTTTATTTTTAATAGTTTTTAAATTTGAAACTATAAAGTTCCTTTCACATTTATTTAATTCCATTTACCTCATTTTTCATGCATTGAAATATTAATTGTTAACTTCTTTTTTTATTTAGCTCGCAATTTCTAATGTATTATATCTGCTTAAGCCGTTTGCGTTTTGTTTATTGTTATAAAATATTATTTGAAAATTGTTTTTAGCAGTTTTGATACACAAAAATTAATAACAAGCAGTTAAGTATTAAAAAAATATATATGCAAATATTATTCAATGCGATTTTCTGTAGCTCATGCAAGTTGTCTGTATTCGCCACTATTCTAGCCTATCTATGTATATCTTTCATCCATTTCTTAAACTGCCTCTCATTTGGTGCTTAACTGCTGCTGTACTACTGTCTCATCTGTTTTTCTTTTTGTTTTTTTTTGTTTTTCTTTTTTATGCTGTCTGTGGCATGCAATTCTACTTTTGCTCATTAATAACGTAAACCAAGAGAAACTAGCAACTTGCAACTTGCAACAGCAACAACAACAATAACAAGATAAGTAGAAGAAGAGCTTACGGCGTTGGCTGGCTGGCCGCAAAACTTCTACGAAAAACGAAAACGCAAGTCAAAATTGAATTATGAATATTTAAAATGAAATTTAAGCAATGCAGCAGCCTGGGCTTGTGCTTAACTGCCATGAAAATCCAATATAGATATCTTTATGTATATAAAGCAACCTACATAAATAAATATGCATTTATATTAAAGCTGGCGCTGGTGTCGAAACAATTTGCGACACTAGAGCAATTAATAAATAGTAAATGCGCTCAAAAGTATGCACTAAAAAATAGGCAACAGTAAATTGCATTGCAGGACGAACGAGAACGAACAACAACGAACGAACGAACGTTGCCTAAGTAAATGTCAAGCTTGGCATAAATAATTCACCAGGCATCACAGCTTCTTCAACACACGGCTCTATGGCAACATCATCAACATATACAAACACACACACCGCACACACACATACACAATCGCAACATTCTGCATTGTCCTTGCAGTTGGAGGCAAGTCGGCAAGCGACAACATCATGCCTCATAAATTTCAACAAATGCAACCATGTCAGTCACTCAGTCAGCTCGCCCGTCTGTCCGTCAACCATGAGTCTCTGTCGTGTCCTGGCTGGCTGCCTGCCTGGCTGGCTGGCTGTCCAGGTAAAATCGCTCGAGGTGAAAATCTTTGCACTAATGGCGCTGTTTTACATAATTGCCGTGACATTGTACAAATTTATTCAACTGCATACGGGCACATCATGTGAGCATACAGTCTGACCTCGAAATATAAAACAGGAACAAAAAGAAAAAGTTTTGCAACAACGACAACAACCTGAACTTATGCACTCGTATCGCCAAAGGGGTTGGCAAACAAGTAACTATATCAAAAATGAAAAGCTTACCATGCCTGCAAGCTGCTAAAAATTTCTCTACCCCCCCAAGCTACCTCGCCAACAATAAAAAGACTGCCACAGAGGCGCCTTTGTGCGCCTTGGTTGCGACTACCTAAGAAATATAATAAGGCACAAGCAACAAGGGCAAACAAACAAGCAGCACACAAACATACAAAGACTAGAACCTTTCTATCTTACTGACTGACTGACTGAATGACTGTGTAACTTTGTGACTGTGTGAGTGAGTGAGTGAGTGAGTGTCCCTTGCATCCTTTGCTCGTCGTCTTTATCATTGTCACCTTGAGCTTTGGGTTATTGGGTTTTTTGCACACTCGTCCAAGCGTGTGCCTTGCACTTCACTCGATCTTGGTGTGAAAAACAGCAGCAGCAACAGCTAAGGCATCCAGCTGTTCGGCAACAAGGAATTCCAAATCTTCTTCTTCCGTTTGGAATTTTGAAAAATACTTTTATATATATTTTAAATAACATGAATCAATATGTAAAATCATTTAAAGAAAGATTTTAATGCGTAAAATGTTTACATGGGATTTAAAATAGCAATTTCAACTTTTGATGCAGCGGCATTAATCTACATCTCGTACAATTATTAAACAAGTTTAACATGTGAAATGTTTGAAACAGTCTTGTTTTTTGTTCGCTGAAACTAGAGTTTAAAACATTTAACGCCCACAAGCTATTAGGAATAGGTATTTTCATTAATTTATCAATACTTTGATCACGCATTTACTAAAAATGAACTGGATTTTAAACTAAATAATGGTCGAAGGAAGTTGTCTACCCATACGTACACAAATTCGGTCTTCTTATGGAAAGCCCAAGTGCTTAAGCAACTCAATATGCTCGTATTTTTGTAAGTAAAAGAGAAATAATAAAAAAAAAAAAACGCCTGCAAACAAGCAAACAAACAACTTTGACTTTGACTTTCTAACTCTGCCTTCACCCTGCACTCTAGACGTTCCCTTATACCCCGCCAACCCCTCTGCCCAAATATGCAGCTTTACGTGTGTGTGAGTGTGTCTCACTTAATCGCATGCAAAGGCCAAAGAGCATTGAGTTGATAAATATTTGCTTTTGTCAAAATATTTGTGCATACTTTCGGGCGCACGACTTTCACGCCTCAGTTTATTCGGTTTATTTTTCGGATTGTGTGTGTGTGTTTTTACGGTTTTTTCTTTTTTTTTTTTGTTTAGTTTTAATTGTGAAACTCAAACCATTGTACATGAAGTCTTTCTATGTGAAAAGGGTTTTTGTTCTCTTTGTAGAAGTCAGAAATTCAAGCCCTTGGCTAGCTTATGTATGTTATTTATGAGCAACTTTATGTGTTTATGTTTGTGCAATTCGCCATTTTAAACAGCGCCAACTACTTGACCATACTATTTGACAGTGCCCTATGGCCACACCCCCTTACTACCGCCCCCCTCGCTCAATGGTAACGCGTGTATTTATTGTGCACGGCACATGCACAGCTCGTGTAACATTTTATGTACTGCTTACCCATACCTTACCCCATCTTCCCACCTACTTGGCTATTTATGCCCCAAGTGTATGTTTGTGTGTGTGTGTGTGTGTTTAGTTCTGTTTAGCTTTCGTCCCACGTGCCCGGCATAATAAGCGCTGCTGGCGACTGCCGTCTCTAGAGCATTTGGGTATCGCTGCAGGTTAAAAGCGCATAACGGCTTGCAACTTCATAAATTGCAGGCAGCAAGCAGCAAGCAGGCGAAAGCCGCAAATGCAGCGGCTACAATGTATACATGCCAAGCAGTTGTTTAAAGCATTCCCATACTAGCACCCAACTATTGATATTCCGATTCCTTTTCAAATTCGCATACAGCATTGCGATTGCAATTTTAATGGCAATGCAAATTTTTAGCACTCAAACAGCAAAAAATTCAAAGGACTTGTAGCGCATGTCAAAAGGATGAAAAGTGCAAGTAAATGATATGACTATGCCACAAAGCTCATTAGCAAAAGTTTGCAGCACAAAGCGGCAACAATAAGGAGATTACAATACTTCGAATCGGCATAGTTTTCGATTTGTCATTTTGCAGTTCAATCAAAAATCGATTAAAAATTTAAATGAGTGTTTAAGCAATAGTAGAATCTTAAAGCTTGATCAACTTTATATAGTACACACATGTAATTATAGATTAAACAAGAAATCGATTGTAGCCTGAATAGCTTTATGCTCATTTTATAACATATATACTTTTACTCTTAACTGAAAGTACTTAAATCCTGCTTACTTTAGTGCAATAATGGAAAAGTTTCATATTCATAGCTGCTCTTGTCTACGAATCTGTAAAGACAATTCTTAGCAAGTTGTTATAACTCGTTAACAACTCTTAACTAGACCAAAATTGACTGAGATTGCTGTGCTTTGTTGTTGAGCCAAAAAAGTAGTTGCAGTCAATTTGACTGGCAGTTGTTTGACTGACGAACTGACTGACTGAGTCAATCGCGGAATCATGATCAAACTCATTCGACACACATGTTTAACAGAGAAGTTTGGTTAGCTGAGAGCTGGGAGCTGTTAGCTAGTACTGAACACGATTGCCAAACGCACACGCATAATTGACAACATTTCCGTGACTGCTTTTGTTGTTGGCTTTGGCCATTGAAATCATTTTAGCTGAAAAACTGAAATTGAGACTCGACTGCCATTCGAGCATTCCCATTGACAGCAGTAGACAGAGATATAGATACAGATACATTTACGGATACGGATGCGGGCATGGACATGGACATGGCAACATCATTGAGTGGGTGTCTTCATCATTGCTAGCGGTGCGCGCTGATTGCCGCCAGCTGGCTGCATTTACAGTCATCCTTTTTGTCCTGACGTCCTGAAACTGACGTTGCCAGCCACATCCACATCGACATCCACATCCACATGTACATGCGCACATCCACAATGCCTCATCAATGTTTAGAACAATGCTATCAATTTTCGCATTGAATTTTAATCAAGTTGACGTTAGGGGAATATGATAATTAAAACTGCGACCCACAGTTCCAGATGCTGTTTGCTGTTGCTGCTGATGCCTGTCTGCTTACTGACAACAAAATGACATTTAACCAAAACAAGTAAAATGTAATAAAGTTTTACTTTTAGATATCCTATAATAATAATAGGCATTTGATGGAGTCGGAAATGCTAAACGTTCTTTTGGTTAAGTTTTTGTTAAAATATCATTATAAATTCATGAAAACATAACGTTGAACATTAACAACGAACAACAGCATAAGCTTTCAACATTTATTACAGGGTATATACTGAAACGAACAAGCCAAGATAAGTGCTCTTAATTTACGCAATTTGTTTGAGGAACCATGCAAAAATTTGGTCAGTTCAATAAAGTTCCCAACCTGCAAAAATATAAAGTTACATTTTGGCTGAAAACTGAGAATGCTCTGAATATTGTAAATATTGTGAATAATGTAGCCAAATGTGTATCGTTTTCGAAATGCCGCGAACCGCATAATTTGAGTTGCAGCGGGGCAACTACGCGCTAATTTAAAATGGCCGCAAAGGTATTGGGCGCCGACTGTCTATCCGGAGCGGAAGAGCGTATGGAACTGATGGAGAGCGAGATAGAAAGAGAAAGGAAGCTAGAGAATGTTGATAGTCTAACCAGGGCTGCACTTTTGCTTATTTATACAAAATAGACAGCTAATCGATATCAAAATTAAATCTGTAAATTATTTTATTGTTTATTTAGGCATTGAGGAATTGATACAATCAATTGAGCGTGAAATTTCATGTGTTATTTCATTAATCAAATAAATACAAAACACATTTTGTTTCAGGTATATTGGCAAAAAAAGATTTTAATGTGATTTCTCAAACAACTTTAAGTTTGTAACCCTACATTTGTGTATTATATTTATCATGCTTCGAAATTTACATCATATTTATAGCTCAGGTGAAACGATTTATAAAGCATTATCCAATCTATTCAAATATTAACAAAAACCTAGCATTTTAATTAGCTAAGAAATGACAGCAAAACTGACCAAATCAATTGATATAGTTTTCAAACACACCGCCCAGCCCTCTACAACACAGACACCTCCACACACACACACACACACACACACCGCACATGACCGCATTTCAGGCAACTGGTGCTGCTGGTGTTACCTGGTATCATACGGTAGTTGTAGTAGTTGCAGTAGTAGTAAAAAAAAAGGCCAGTTGAAAACCTCAAAAGCCGAAACCAAAAATGCACTCTTTCGCGCGCATTACAATTGGCGAGGATATAGACTGGGGGGAGGTAGTGTCTGTGTTAGTGCTGTTGGCGGCAATTGCACCGTTAATTTGGTGTTATATACGCACACATACACACACACACTTACGTGCAATTGGTGAGTTTTGGTCACAGGCAGAGTTACCAAATGAATTCAATTAATTAAATTAGTTCAACTCGCAGTTGCAGCCGCTTTCCATGAGATCATCTGTGGATTGAAGTAAGGGGAAAATCGGGGAAACCATTACGCAGCTGAATAAAAATTGTTCTCTCTCTCTCGCTCACCTCGCTTTCTCGCTCTGGCTGCGGTCATTGCTGTGTGTGCGGTGCAGTGAGTGTCGCCGTCGACTCAATTATCAGCTTTTATGAATGGGCAGCAAATTTTGCAAAGCGCCAAGCGACGCGATGTCGCGACATTTGCCTTGACTGCACATTTTGCACAGAGATTACCCTTTAAGAGTTGTTATATTACGATCCACATGTCGTATGTGTAATTCTTAGTTTGTTTCATTTTTAGACACAAGTAAAAACAAATAATAACAGTTTCATGAAGAACTCACTTTTATGTTTCAGGACTTACAAGTTTTTTGCTGAATATGTTTCAATATACAAAATTTTAATAAACTAAGTTATTTGATATTTTAATTCTATAACAACAATTCAATGAACATTTACGAATGAAATTTAAATAACAAGTTGAGATAAGAAAAAACATTGATTATTAAAGTTTTTCACAAACAGATTTATTCATACTAAAAATGTTTAAAAAGAGCATTCTCATATCACCGTTCATAAATGCAAAAATCTCTTCCTGCCTTCGACTGCGTTTGGCATTTGCGCAATTTGTGCTACGATTTTTCACTGGGTATAATTACGTTAAGCGCATAATTAAGTTGGTCGACTGCAGGTAATAAATTATGAGCAGCGAAACCCTTTTGCCAATATTACTGTAACAGTTTTTGGATATATTTTCCTTCCATTTGGTTTTTTTTTCTGTACAGGATCGGCTCATTTGATAAAATTGAATTTGATGCGCAAGCGAAATGAAATTAGTTACATTTTTAATATGTTTAATTTAATTTTGCTGCAGCGCACACAAAAATGTCAGATAAGATGTGAGAAAATAGCGCAAAAAACCCATGTTAAATGCTAACATATGCTCTAGGCTCGCTGAATTACAAGTAAAATGTCAGCAAAAAACAACGTTTAACAACGACAACAAAATATGGCTAGCAAAAAGCACAAACATAAAAAAAAAGGTTTTTTTAACAGTCGGCGTTGTTCATCATGCCATGAATTACGGGGCGTCAAACTGTCAAGCATCCTCCCAGTCCAGTTCGCTTGACAGATGAACTAACTGGGGGCTCCACTAACTGCCTATGCCTATGCAGGGGGGGTTTGGATTAGGGCAGGAGGTGAGTGAGAGTGGGAGAGACTATGGGTTGGTTGGTTAACTTGCCACCGACTCCATTTGTGACTATTGCTATTCATAAAAATTGCTCAATTCCGTACGCGTTTGCTATTTTGTTGTTGTTGTTGTTTTTGCAAGGCACAACGCGAACATTGTTCGCTTTGTTTCTCTTTATCATTCACTGCGACAGCAACATCGTGAATGGCACCAAACAGATGTGGGCGCCACATACATCCATCTATCTGGCATACATATATACCCCAATTCCAAAACAAAACCATCTACCTAACGGCTGAGATTTCCATGCAAACATGTGATATTTTTGTTGACAACTAAAAACCCCAACAGAGCCGACTCAAAAAACAAGTTAAGTCCTTGCCAAAGCCATTATATTTGACTACAGTTTACTCTATTCACAAAGTAAACACATTTATTTTACCTTTGATTAAATAGTTTTTAAGAAAATACATTATTTTGATAAGCAAAGATTTTAAAATAAGTTTTTATATCATGCAAAAAAATGCACACTAACCTTTGAGCTAAAAATTCACCTACAGCTCAGATGTTATTATTTTGGGCAAAAACTAGATTGATCAAGCTTATTGTTTGAGCTGTGCATTGATAGCAGTCAGTCAAATGCTTATTTAATGTTGAGTAAAATAGTAAGTTCAATACATTTACCGTTAAATAGCTAGTGCATTTCCCATTCATATGATCTATACACACCTCCGAACAAAAACAAAACCAGGGTACAAACAACATTTACGCTCAACATGCGCTGAAAAAGAAAAGCGCAACGCGAATACGAAAACAACAACAAAACAAAATGTACGCCTGTGAGCGGGTTAAGTGCCAACCATACACCAACGCCCCTACTTCCCATCATAGGTTTGTCTAAGCCCCAACACGCGTACATCCCCCACTTCAAATGGCTGGTTGGCTGGCTTAAAAGGCCGACGAGTTGGTTTTCAAATTATGCCTCAAAATTATGCAATTCCATGTGTGTTGTGTGTAACTTTGTCTAACAAAAAATATGTTTTGCCGACGCTTGCTGAAAAACTCGCACAGGTCATAAATAATATTAAAATGCAATTTAAATAAAAAGTAATCGTTGCTAAAAATGATGTGCAACTATTGCAGTTTTTAGCCAAAGATTAACTGTAGCTGAAACTAATAAAATTTCACAGCAATAATCAATTAGCAAAGCCATGAAGAATTTACGCATCTGAAGTAAAAGTTCAGTTCAAAAGAAAAAATTTCAATTGGTCAGACGATATTTAAAGTGTTCGACTCGATGCAAAATACTACAAAATGTTGAACAACTGTCGTCTGCTGCTATTGCTCCAACTTCTCTCAATCATATGTGACTCGGAGGCCCATCAACAATTTCTGCGAATTATTAATGGAAAGTCTGTTGAAATATCAATAGCACCTTGGCAGATATCATTGCAAGCCGATGGCTCACATTCTTGTGGCGGTAGCATTTTGGGCTCAAAACTTATTGTGACGGCTGCTCATTGTGTGAATTCATTTAAAGCTAAGGAGCTGAAAGTGCGAGCTGGTTCTTCGATGTGGAATACTGGAGGACAAGTCATTCAGGTGGCAAGCATTAAAATTCATCCAAAATTTGAGACCGACACCTATTCGTATGATATTGCAACTCTAAGGCTAAAGCGATCGCTTAAACTTGGCCGAAATGTTAAGATAATAAGGCCCGCTACTAAGGCGCCCAAAAATGGCAGCAAAGTGTCAGTTACAGGCTGGGGTGATACGGGTAGGGGCGTAGATAATTTACCAAAGCGATTGCAAAAAGTACATCTTAATGGAGTCGATCGCAAAACGTGTCAAAAAGCTTATAAATTATTAAAGAAGAAAATCATAGATAGTATGGTATGTGCTATCGGCCATAATAAGGATGCGTGTCAAGGAGATTCGGGTGGGCCGTTAGTGGCTGATGGTAAGCTTGTTGGCATCGTTTCCTATGGCATAGGATGTGCACTTGACGGTATTCCTGGCATTTATACAAATGTTGCATATTTTAACAAGTGGTTAAAGAACGAACTTGCAAAATGTTAACAAACTTAAAAGAAAACATAATCCGATATGGTGGAATTATTGAATCGAATTGAATTATAAATAAAGTACAATCGAATTTAAAGAATTTAAGCGTGACACTTTATCAAGCCCACACCCTAACCGAAACAAAACTTATTAAATAGAAATACCATCCATACTTAAGCCCACAAAGTAAAAATAAATGAAAAGAAGAACTTGAACGATGTCAACCAACAAATCTTTTCTCCTTCTGCTGCTGCTCTGCTCAACGTTCTTCGTTTTTTGTAAACGTCGAAAATGCGCCAAACCACATCTCGTGCACGGAACATCGATTGATATTGATCATATACGACATCACGTATCGTTGCAGAAGGATGATAAACACTTTTGCTCTGGCGCCATCATCAAAAGGTTTGTTGTTATAACTGCCGCTCAGTGTGTGTGCAACGGAACTTCTCATCAAGTCTTCAATCCAAAAGGCTTAAGTGTGAGATTGGGATCAAACTATTGGAATAAAGGTGGAATATCTCTGGGCGTGTTTGAGATAAGGTGTCACAAAAGTTATAGTTCCAAAAGCCGCCGCAATGACATAGCACTCTTGCGAATAGCCGATAGTCCTGCGATTGACAAATATAGTGTCAAGATCTCATTGGCCAAGCACACTCCCAAGCAAAGGACACAAGCTTTGGTTTCCGGCTGGGGTATACTTAAAGGAAACTCGCCCGACGTACTGCAAGGTGTATGGGTTAGGATTATCGATTGCCACAGATATGCGAAAGACGGCAAGGCTATCACAAAAGGAATGATTTGTGCGGCCGGCAAGTATGAGGATTTCTATCAAGGCGATACCGGTGGACCTTTAATTTCTAATGGTCGACTTGTTGGTATTGTATCTCGGGGCAAAGGTGTTTATGTCAACGTTGCACATTATCATAATTGGATTAATGACCAACACAACTCTATTCATGGAAAATTCGTACAATCACGCATTGTGGGTGGAACAGCAATTAGTATTGAGAACATTCCCTACCAAGTGTCGTTGCAGAAAAATGGCAAACATTTTTGCGGTGGCTCAACACTCAGTCCGAGCATAATCCTAACTGCCGCCCATTGTATGTTCGGGAAAACTGCTAGCGGCATAAGCGTTAGAGCGGGATCAAACTATTGGATGAGTGGTGGGCAATCTGTGGGTGTCGCGGAGATAAGGTCTCACTATAATTTTATAAGGTCTTACTACACCAATGATATAGCTCTTTTGCGATTAGACCAGAAACTTAAGCTAAGTAGATCCGTTTCACAAATCCCATTGGCCGATAACGAGCCTAAACATGGAGCAAAAGCTTTCGTTTCCGGCTGGGGTGCACTTAACCAAAGCTCAAAACTGACACCTAACACAGTTCAAGGAGTATGGGTTGATATTATAAATCGATGCAAATGCCAAAAGACAAGGTTTTATAATTTCTATTCGAAAATCACAGAAGGAATGATTTGTGCGGCCAGCATGAATAAAGATGCTTGTCAAGGTGATTCGGGTGGACCGTTAGTTTCTGATGGTCAACTTGTTGGTATTGTATCTTGGGGTGTTGGATGTGCCAACATTAAATTTCCAGGAGTTTACGTTAATGTAGCGCACTATCGTAATTGGATTAATTACCAAATTGAAAATATGCATCTCACATTATAATTTATAATTAAAGATATTATAACTCAAAAAATATTTATCTTTTTTATCATATATACTTCGAACAAAGTTATTAATAATTTATATAATAATCTCTCAAAATCAGAACGTACATATATAGAGATATTGTAAACGTTTTAACAAGCCTTAGCGTGTCTGATATTTACGACATTTGACAGAACTAATTAACATTTAAATCGTATTATATCTGTGGAGTACTTAAGTTGTGCCTCGGCTAGAAAGAATATATTCAAACTCTTCTGCTTCTCTACATACGATCAAAAAGAAAATAAAGCAAGCACCGTATCAGATATCGTTGCAATATATAGTTATATAGTAATACTGCAACGATATCTGATACGGTACTTGCATTATAACTGCTGCCAAATGTGATAAGAATAGAACTCTGTGTTTTTTGGATAAGAATTCCCAATGGTAATATAATATTTGTCAATTCATTTATAATATTTTACTGAAGCTAAATTTTTTCAAAAAAATAATTGTGCTTATACGAAAAATATAGCTGTGTCAGAGGTTAAAATTATATTTGCAGTTTAAGTATTTACATAAAGTCGATATTGAACGACTTAATGCGCACACTATAAAGGCAACTATCGAAATGATTGGGTGGCCCGTTGGTTTCCACTGGTTGGTGTTTTTTCTTTTCTACTTCAGGATATCCTGGAGCTTATGCCGATGTTGC